>JAPNXP010000017.1:0-1200000 GCA_028753945.1 Hexactinellida sp. DTS-2022 | reverse complement strand
TCATTTCCTTATTAGTAAATGTTTTTTATGGGCCATTTAATATTGTCCTCTATTACCAAATTCGCCTACGTATTAGTATCCAAATTTATTGCTATTACGTAGCGGTATCCTATGTGTTTACGTGTATCGTGTCTAGGTAGTGTCCAGGACCTCAGACACTGCACCTCTCTCCTTTCGCCGCGCCGCGCCTCAGCCTGCTCCCCCGAGCCCCTCCCTCTCAGGAGCGTAGAGAGAAAGCACAAGGTCGCCAGCTACCACGAGAGCATGACACACTTGGACTTCTCATCCTTGCGAATCAGATCCCGGACTCAGACAGAGAACTCCCTTCTCAGCTCCCCCCAGCAGCCCCTCCAGCCCCACAGAGAGCTGGTGTCCACAAAGTCCCTGCCGCTGTCCATACACATCACCCCCAGCCCCATTGTGGTTAATGTGCGGAAGCCGAGCAAGTCCTCGGACTCCTCCGACAAGACGCCCTCGCAGCTGCTCTCGCCCTCCCCGGACAGCTCCGACAAGTTCAAGAAGAGATTCATTTCCTCCCCGCCCCCCTCCAAGCGCAGGACCACGCACATAGAGCTCACCTGCAGCCCTCCCTCCCCCTTCCTGTTGTCCCCCTCTCTCTCGCCCTCCCTCCCCCTCCCCCCCGCCCCCGCCAAGGACCGGGCCCGCGGCAACAGTCCGGACGATTCCTCTAACGACGAGGTGTTCGGGTCCCCGGACCACAGCTGCTCCTCCCTCGCCTCCTTCTCGACGCTGGCCCCCAAGCCGGAGACGCCGGTCTCCTCGGACTCGCAGGGCTCCGAGGGCTCCGGCCGGTCGGCCCGGCCCAGCAAGAGTCCCGTCCGGAAGCCCTCCTTGCTACGGAGGCCACAGGGACTCCCGAACGCAGAGCGCAAGAAGAGGACAGTCACGTTTACACCAGAGGTGAGAATAACCGCATAATAATCTATCAGGATAATACAGTCAGGTTCTTTTATTATGAACATTCAAGGGAACAAAAATTGTGTTCATAATAGAGAAACTTCATAATAAGCGAACTCAACTTAATACAAACCCTATGTAAGTTGTTAAATTGGGACCATTATTCACAATCTGCAGACCTGACTGACTACACGAATCTACTTAGATATCGTTATTGCACATTGCGCTGACATAAACTTACAGGCGTTAATTATTGTAGATTTTCGACGATTCGGAATTTCAATTGCAAAGCTCATCTCAATTATAGCATTATTCAACAGTTACCTTATTTACTATTTCCTTATAAGGAATTAATTATTTGCTTTGACTACAAATTATACCTACTCTTATTACTTATAATTTGTAATCAATACACTTAATGCTTGCTTAATGGGCCACATAGTTAACCTTAATTGAATTCCTAATCCTGCACTCTGTTACTCAACTAATTGCCTCATAATTGCGCAAATATTTTACAGTACACAAGTACACATATCAGCTACATATTTTGATCCGTTACACTTTATGGACTAGGTTACAGTTCAGTTTATGGGCGGAACGAACTTTGTGAATAGTAGATAATTATTTAACTGCTAATGTTATTAGATTATAATATCTCGCTAGATCAGAACGCTATTGTGTTACATACCAATCTGTATTGTACCATATAGATATTTGTATTAGTTGTTATACTAACGGTACTTCTAGGCGCTACTAACTGAGATAACTTAACATGACGTCATTTAATAGTTCCTTAATTAATCATATTGAAATGTGCATACAATTTCAGTATCATTTTAATTTTAGTTTATTGCAACATATATTTACTATGAGTTATTACCCGCAATAGTAGTTCCATTAGTTTCCACCATGCCCATTCAAAATGGTCAACGTCACGCTATATGGCTATACCAATAAGATTGTATTTATTAATTAATAATTAAAACCCTAGGTGGTCCCAGGAAAGTGAAAGTTAATTCAGTTTCAATTGAAAGTGAAAATGAAAATGGGGTATTTTCTATTTATACCTTAGACCCAGGGTTTTATCCAGGCGCGTAATTTCAAAAGGAAACTTTTCTAGGCGCGCGAAAATTGAGAGATGCTCCCATAGACGTAGTACAAATTGAGTATTTTAGGCGCGTGTGAGCGAGCTCAAACTTAATCTAGGCCGCGGGAAATTTTGCCTAGATGAAAGCCTGCTTAGACCCCAAGTCATCCCCGGGTTTTAACCGTGTTGCATGTTTTGTAAGAATAATTTGGTGATACTGAATAATTACGTAGTTAACAAAATACGAAACCTTGCTAGTACTTACAATTGCGTTCCTCTGTTCACAGGTGTTGATACTCCAGCTGTGCTATGAAGGCAAACTGAAAGAGATTGAGAATATCGTCAAAGTCTCTGACTTTGATTCTGAGTGCATCAACACACTGGGCCCTATTGGTCTGACTTCAATGCACCAGTGTGCGCTCGACGGGAATGTAGAGTGTCTGCAGGCTCTGGTCACTGCCGGCGGAAACGTAGACGTGGTGGATGCGGAGCACTGCACTCCCTTGCACTCAGGTAATAGCCGGTTAGATAATGGGTGCTGTAATATGTGCTTAATTATCGGTAAATACCTTATAGTGTATTTTCAGACTTTGGGAAGGTCATTTTTGACATCAAAATTAACCTTTGCGAAGCCGGGTTTTCAGTTTTTTCTTGCGGTATTGGCGGATTTATAAGTCAGCCCACTTAGATGTATGTAAAGTTAGGGCAGAATTGAATGTATCTTTCTGACAGAAGTATAACCAAATATTTGATGAGGAAATATGCATGTTATTAAGATTAAGATTATGACTAAGCTAAATATTGAACACTTCCCATTTCCATACTAATTAAGCGCTTTCAGTTCAAACTCTGCGGAACTTGAATATGTATTGTCACGGAAACGAATGTGCTATTTGCCTATCCAGCATTCATATGCAATTCTATCGGAGAATACTTTGTATTGATAAAACATGCAACTTAGTTGCACCGTGTATGTTGATTGTTGCACGAAATATTGTTGCATGGAAATTGAACATGTTCAATTTTCTTGCAACATTGTTGCACGAAAATATGGAAATTCGGTACATATTTTTCAGATTTTCACCTACTTCTTTATAGTGTACCTATTTAATTTACTAGTTACTTTTCTCAGTACCCTTAATCAAGCCACCGATGATGGGAACACAAATGTATATATTATAATTTTGAGCACGGTTTTTAAAACACTGATCGTTTTGCTGCATATTCTTTTCCTAGAAAATACTAAACATCTTAATATATCCGCGACCCGTTAACGACGTTTTTGATTTTTGAATGAATCTAGAAAACATGGATTAGACACTTTGGGATTGCACATGTATTAACCATTGTATTTCTAAGATCCGGGTAAATTCTAGTTATCGGCAGCCTCCGGACGACAGTGCCCGAATAAGGGAGGTTTGGATGCACGTATATATATATATATCCAGTTCTAACTAAGAATACCAAAATTGCTATACCTTATTACTGGACAGACGATCCATCCTTACGAAATTTCTATAACTGGATGTGTCAACTAAAAAATTTATTTCATCAATAGATGAAATGCACTTTGCTTCTCTCGATTTTGATCCAATCCTTAACCCATGAGATCTCAATTTGCGTTGACGGGTCAAATGCAATTTCCTCCGGCGAAGTATAATAATTTGGAATGCGGAAACGACAACGTGTGTTTTATCCACAATAATGAACTGGGAAATAACAAATCCATTGGGATTATACGTAAGTACTGATCTAAAATAATATTTTTATCATGTGTAATAATTTTCATGCAACAATGTTGCGCGAAAATAAATGTTGCATGCAACTTGTCTAACAAAATTGTGTTGCATGTAACATATTGCTTGCGAGAGTGGCATGCAACAATGTTGCATCGTGTATGGTGCACAGTGGCTTAAAATCGCAGTTGGTAGGGAATAGATATCTGTGTGCACTTTAGCCTATTATAATGTATTAATTACATATGGGTTATCGATGTTTAGAAAATGTTTGGTCATGTCAAAATTTATTTACACCTCATACTTTGTCTGTTATGACGTCATGATGATGTTACTTATTTTTTTGAAATTCTGAAATCCGCTATATCTTTCGAGTATGCGTTGTACTATGAATTAATTACATATGGGTTATCGATGCCTATGCATCTTTTGACATATAAAAAAATTATTTATGGCTCCAGATGTATTAGTTATGACGTCATACAACCGTGTTTTTTTTTAATTTCTGGTATTAATTAATTTAACCCCTTAAATTAATATTTTGCAATTATGTGTCGACTGTACCTAGGAATTGCTTAGAAAATTAATTTGCTTATTGCCTTAATTCATTCAAAATAGGTTTATTAATTATATAATACACTATTTACAGCTGACGTAAGCTCGTATATTTTCTTTTACCAATTTCCAAATAATCAAGAAGAAACAACTACTTATCAATCGGAACTTTTTTCGTGTTATCGCATCACTAAAATCTCCAGCATAGGCAATCTTTTTGGAAATCTGAGCTAACTGACGGTTATCGTCTTGATTGGATACCAATTGTAAAGAAATAGCTGCGATTGAAATTTCTGACATGTCTTCAATTTCTGAAATTTCTTATATGCACTCCAGTAATTTAGAGAGGCGTGATCTCTGATGTTTCAAATAAACACTATCGAGACTCTTTCTATGGATAGGTCTACTTTCATCAGGCACAGAGGACGTAGTAAAGTCAGCTGGTGTTGATAGACGACTCTTTTTAAAGTCCATAATTAAAATCGATTTGAGAATTCCACCATTCTCCATCCAATTCGTCAACTGACTTTCTTCCTTTCCTCACATTATTACGAACCCTCCATAGCAATGATTGCAAGGCACTATTATTTATTCCAACAGACTCTTCAATTTCAGTCAATGCTGCTTGAATATTGAATTCATGCGACTTCAAAATCTTTGCCAAATCAAGTCTGGTCTTGGGGATATTCTGATCACTAGCTGCCATTTGAGATAAATACACAAAAAAATGAATGAAAATTGACGCGAATTATGGTCACTACTATCTTAAACAAAATATATATCACATATGAAACAGCAGAATCAAATAACTTGGTGGTTACAATGGATATTGAATTGCAGTTACCAAATTGAGACTTGGAATCTTGCATAGTAACCGAATGCTCACATTGGAATGTAGTATATATTTTTATTTCCGGAGCGAACCGGAGGTTGTGACTTTGTATACTAACTCTACATACATTAATTGATTTTCTGAAAGTATATTCAATTTGCATTTCTTTGCATAATGGTGTTTCCGCACACTTCAAATATCTAGATTTGTTACAATTTGTTTAATTTTACAGGTGATATTAAAAATAATATTTCTTGGAAAAATATTTAAGCTACACTACTATGATTAAAAAATACAGTTTCAGAATACTTATATTACTAATCTAAATTTAGTACACACAAAAAATTGCCATAGTAACATAATTATATTGACTCTAAGTAGAATACCTTATTTCAAATTCCAACAAAACCGCAAATGGAACTAAATTACTCCAACGTTCGAAGGCAATTTTTATATACTTGTAGGCTTTAGATAAGCTGGAAATTTGAAATTTAGAACACTATGGCAATCAAATAACAATAAACAAGCTGGAAAACACAATAATACAGACCTCAATAATTGGTCTATTCCCTGCCATAAGCCACTGTGTGGTGGGCTTTAGACTCTGTACCCACAAACTTTATCACTACAAAGGATATAAATTAATATATGAGTGCTTAGTTTTAATACTGCTAGCATTGTTTAAACATAATTAATACTGGCCACTAATTAACATATAAATTAACATGATAGTCATAATACAATGTTCGTAATGAGATATGTGTACAATAGGGACATTATTAATTTTGTACAATTTGCATTATGATATGTTTAGTCTCACCACAGTAGCGTAAACTATTTACTTTTAACCTAAACCATATGTTTAACAGCCAATTTTACATTTCATAAAACCACATTCTATTCAGCTCTTCAGATTGTATTATTAAGCTATCTTTAATTTAATTGTAAGAACTGACGTAATCAGACCACGTTGTTGCTTATTGAAATAGTTATGAATAACTATTCTCAAATTGCATGCGGCAAATATTATATTAATATATTTCCTCTCAGGATTATATTAAGGCATATCAGACGAAAACTTACATTATAATTTTCTATGATTACACTATGACAAAATCCTTAAAAATACACTTTTTTACACCACATAGGTATGTAGTCATTATTATTATTGTTGCGTCAATGCTTTTGTAGCCCTATTAGAGTTGTTACGGGTTTACCAATTCTGCAGCATTAACACTGCTCCAATAACCTTACTCTCCACTTGTAGCTGCTATCAACAACCACTTCTCTGCCATTCGGTTCCTCTTGATAGCGGGGGCAGACCCCACCAAGGTGGATGACGACAACAAAACCGCGTTTGATATCGCTACTGACGAGCGGGTTAAGAAAGTGCTTAAGATGGCTCTGCAGGGCAGCTTTCTATCTGCCACCAATTCTCCTACCAACAGGTGCATACCTCACTCTATGCTAATTGCATAACAGTAGTTGAGTGCTCTCTCGTTAATACGGCCCCCTAGTCTATACAAAATGCATGCAAATGAATTCGGTTAATGCGAACTCCGGATAATACTAACAAATTTAGACAATCCCATGGTGTTGTCACAACGAAAGTTTACTGTATATGAATTATAGTATGAATTATAGTTTTAATTAAGTACCAACCATACCAACGTCAGTACGTATGTATTAAGATGAGAAACCATCGCGAATTCGAACCATAGGTACGTAATAAAATGAATACATACTATGACACATTTTATATTGTAATATCTGGCGACCCGGGATTAGCGAGTTCGGATTAGTGAGGGGTATACTTAGTAACTCGACTATCCATGTCTTCCAATTTGTTAACATACTTATTTGTTTATTTTAATGTTTTGTATTACAGTAATGAAAAGTGCGCTTTTGAGTTTGACTCTCCAGCTGAGAATACTGATGATGAAAATGACCTCTGCTCGGTTAATCAACTAGAACAAAGTGAGTCTAGTATACATACCTACGTAACCTGTTATCAGCTCTGTTAAAATTATTTATTTAGAATAAATTAGAATATTCATATTGCTACATATAGTACAGATTACTAACAATGTTGTTATAATAATCTTTCCGTCTGATCTTCTCCATTGAAATCCCAGTGACAATCTGCTATCGCAACTGAATTATTTATAGAGTGATTCCTAATAGAAACTAAATGAATATTAATGAAATACTATAAAAGTGACGGTGTAATCTTAACATATGCACGGCTTCAACTAGTTCTCCTAACTGGCTTTATCTGCCAGTGTGACGCTAAACATACCCACCAGACAGGAACACATAAATGATGGATGTTTTGTTGTAGAACATCTTCGCGACTACTATACTGCTTCTGTCTTTAATGGTATTATTTCTTAACAGGTAACCTGACTGGCACTAGCAAGGGTGTATCCAATATAATCAGTTGCAAGAGGAACTTTAACATGGAAGATAAGGCGCACCAGAACAGGTTAGCACTTCTCTTTCTAACGTGTGAGGTCATTAAAACATTTCGTAACGTTTCCAAGGGGAGGGCCAACCAATGAGTGACAGTCCATCCTTTTGTATTACAAATATGTCAAAAAGCGTGATACGGGGGTGTCTAATCTAGTGTTACTTAATTTCCGCTTGAACAGCACCTACACTTATTATACATCACTCCCTACAAACTTGGATTTTTCCTCATATTTTGTCTGTTTTTAATTCCTTCAAAGTTAATACTACAGGCCTTTTCATGGATTTGAACTAACTTATATCTAACTAGTTCGTTAGTATACGAATAATATTACTATAGCCTAAAGACTCTAAAGTTTAATCTAACGTCTGGAGAACGAATATTGCTATATTTTCTTGTGATGTATGACTAGTATAGTATATTTAGAATTTTGTGTCAAAACTTGTCATTATACGAATTATATAACTTAGTGCACCTACACTACCGCTTTTATTATTGAGTTCCACTGAATGTTTTGATCGTAGCAAACAACGATGCTTCTCTTATATACATATGTGTTTATTTGCAATAACATCGTTTTGTAACATTTGTATTATAGTCCGACAAAGGTCAAACTCCTTTCCTAAGCATTATTAACTCTTAATCAAGTAAAAACTAATTTCTCTAATAATTATTACCCAGGGAAAGCTCTGTAGCTAATTCACAACTATTCAATGTTTATAGCAATGTTATAACAAAATAAATATGAATTGTATTGTGTGGTTGTTGTGGGGTTTTAACTTTAGAAGTTCAGAGATAACAAATCCCAAAAGTTATCGAAACCACGTTTTCTACCTTCAGGGTGGCTGTTGTCTATCAGTTTCTTTGAGAAACTTTACTCAATTGAATTAAAGCTTTCTCAGAATCCATTTGAAACAAAATCCAACAAAAGATGTAAATCATAGGAATATTTCACTTTCTGCTTATTACTCACCATCCAGTTATACGTATACAATATTAACTCAATTGACTTCACACACGTGAATGTGTGAATGGATAATTTCACAACTTCTGATGTATAAATGTATTATTTTAACCAAGTTAAAATACATACGAACCATAAATACATTATACATTACTAGGTAATCAGAATTATGATTCAACTATGTATTAAATCATCAAACTTGCATCGCTCATTTTAGAACTTTTTTTAACTTTAAGATATTTTGTTGTACGTAACAGTTATGTCATTCTGGCACACAAGTACATTCGTAATATACTATTTCTTGTGACACCAAATTAACAAATACTAAGTCATGTTTCTCTGATCTCATGCTAATTCCTAGACTCTTACTTGCAAGTATTCGTATTAATATTACTAAAATAAATCATTACGTAAAATAATTTGTTATTTTAACACTAGTACTAGTACCGTATTTCCCCGAATAAGCGCCGGGGTCAATAAGCGCCGGGTCAATAAATATGACATTGGCATTTGGTAACTTCAGTAGGTATACTCTTGGTGGAAACCATTAGAACCGACCTAAATAATATATTCTGGATTTTTCACTAAAATTTCAGGATAATTTTGGCCCACGAAAACAATAAGCGCCGGGGCGCTTATTCGGGGAAATACAGTATTTACAAATGCCAAATTTTCTGACTAATTTATCAGATTGCTATACAATTGATGATTATGAATTTATGACATCACATTATAGACACCTGATGTGAGAACATTTGTTGTTGTTTACTATAAAAATAACGAATCAAATAAATTTAAATATTTCATTATTTTCCTACTATACCTGGTAATAGATAATTAAATCTGTTGATTACGAATATATATTTTTCAAAGGCTTGTTGTTGTTGATTATTGAATTAATGCATTTATTCATAAGTGATTACATTTATTATTTTAACTATGACATTACGATTATACTTTATAATTTGTTGATTGACGTTGATGATCGTTCCAAAGCGTAAATAAGAAATTATTATTGAATTGCCCATATTAATTCTTTCGTCTATTGCGTTATATATTTATAATGTAAATATTATTAATTAGGTAGTTAGTTGGTGTGTATTGCACAATACGGTCAGCATATCCTGTGAAGAGAACGCAATCAATTTAGCAAACGTGTATTGCTGTGTATTCCTCGTATAAGCAGTAGTACTTAGCTCATACTTTTCTTAATTAATAAAACAATGTTATTTATTAATTGTTGCTTTATTATTACAGCAATCAATAATTCATTTTGCTGACTATACGCACATACTGCAACATAAATTACTGTTTCGAAACAAATATTTGGAACTAAAATATAAGTGAAATGGCTACAAATTATTGTTTCAACTAGGGCTGTTCAATACAATTAATGTAAATTAAGTAGTAAGCACAATTAGTTGTGTTTGCACCATGGATTAAAGCATTGATCTACAATCTTTACATAGTACATAGTATTTTTACACAGGGATTGATTTATTACAATACTATTTGAATACAGGATAATTTAGGGCATTTCAAACCAGTAACCTGTTACTGTGATACCCTATCGGATACTACTTCCAAATGAACGAATGTTTATGAATACATCGTGTAGGGAGTTCATGGGAATCCGTCTGACCAGCCAGAAGAAGGACGTGTCCCTTGCCCAGGGCGCAAACTCCGAGGACGACCTGTCCCTCACCAGTTCCTACTCCGGCTACTCGGGCGAGATGAGCGGCCTCAACAGCTCCTGCGGAAACTCGGACGACTCTCCCTGCAAGAGTCCGATGGCGTTCTCAACAACTGCGATGTACTCCAACACGAACTCCTCCGTAGGCACCGACATATGCGAGAGAGACAACCTGGCTGCCTACGACATCGGGTCAGACCTAGAGCCCGACTCTGACGACTTTAAGTTCCAGGAGGCAGTGGCTAACCAGGACCACGCCGCGGTGAGTAGGATCCTCAAGGAGTCCAGGGACTCCATAGACATCAACAGAATAACCAGATCGGGTACGTGTACTGTACAGTTATATATTAGAACTTCTTACAGTAACTCCATTCCATTCATTAAACTATTATATCTACCACATTAATTTTTATACAGTCAGGTCTGCTTGTTGTGAATAACATTTCGTCTGCTTAAGCTTAATATGAAAAACTTTTTATTATGAACAAGCCATGTGGCCCCAATTTACATCTTACATAAGTTTGTTTAAGTTGAGCTTGAGTTCGCTTATTATGAACACAATTTTAGTTCCCTTGAATGTTCATAATAAAAAGAACCTGACTATTATCTTTAATGTGACGGTAAGTCCTAGTGCAGGTTGAGAAGACACCAATAGGCGCCGATCGAACAGCTTGTAAAGAATAAATAACTGTCTAATTATACAAAATGTAGTGAATTTGCCACGCCATCGTTTCTAATGAGAGAAACTCAATAGTCTATATTTCTATTATAATTCATTTCATAAACCGAGTCAGGTGGAGATATTGCGTATTCAGTTATAGTCAACAAAATAATACTTCCATCATTCAACGTTATCTCATAACTACCTAGAGTGATCATTGGAATTCTGAATTATGTTCTAATGGATAATAAGCTGATTGGCATGGAAGGAATTTAGTGGTTACTTCTAAATATTATAATTAACAACCTAGTACGTACTTAGGGACTACGTTATGTATAGTGAAGCAAATATTGTATATCGTCTCTCTTTTGTCCAGAACTAAGTTAACAAAGACTTGAAAATTACACATAAAACATGTTATTATATTTAATAACAATAATTCTCTTTCTCAATAACAATTAAAATTTGATACAAGCTGCCTGGTTGGCCCCTTTGAAGTCAAACCATTACACATCATGTAATTATATTTACCTTTAAATTAATTATTATAGCCATGGTATTTATTGCTTGCGTCCCGCAGACATAACGGCCCTGCACCACTCGGTGCTGGAGGAGAACGACCTGCTCACCTACACGCTGGTCTCGGAGGGGCGAGCAGACGTCAACATCAGAGACCGGGACGGGTGGACGCCGCTGCACGCAGCCAGTGCGGTCGGGAACCTGAAAATAGCAAAGTTCCTCGTAGAGAGTGGCGCTCGCACCTCTCTGTGGAATTCTAGCGGCGAGTTCGCGGTAGACGTTGCGGAAGATGACGCGATGAAGCGGTACCTGCACTCCATAATGCTGGGGCCTCACGCCATCAAGAAGCGCTTCCCCGCGATGCTCACCTAGCCGCTCGTCACACTTGACATTTTTAAGCCGATTTAATTCTAGGAACAATCCTACATCTCGTAAGGATTTTTAACCTCACTGAGAACTTTTAAGCTTCTACTCACCGCCTTTTCTCGGTCCTTCTGCCTGCAATGCGCGAAATTATTTGCACTTCTAACCCCGAAAGGCCATTAGTGTACATAAATGCAGGATTATTTATATTTGTATATGCTGTGGTCTCAGCTGTTGTTCTCAAGATAATACAATAATATCATCGCTATTCGTTCTATCTTTATTTGGAGCATTAATAATATTACTAATTGTAGTTAGGTTGTAATTAGTGACTGAATTTATTTTGCTGCCTGAGAGTGGAAAATAAATTGATTAACAGTATGAAAACACATTGAATTATGTCAGCCCAAATTTTCAAGATACAGGGAACTCGCTTAGTACGTACTCTCGGATACTACGTAATGTTCTCTAATAACCGATTTTTTTCTCCTATCTGTTCCATTATAAATGATTCGGTTAATACGTACTCGGATAAGACGTACCAAATTTTACTCCCAAGTAAATAAAATCTATATATTTTAATTCGGTTAGTACGTACTCTAGAAAACTATCAGCAGAACTCAGTTAGTATTTGGTTCAAGTGAGTAGGTAACAACTAAAATACATTAATCATATCATTAAGTACGTTAAAGACTTGAATACCCTACAATACATCGTATTGTAGGGTATGTTGAACAACTCAGTATTTCGACTTAAGGATTATGCAACGGATAAGACGTACCTCGGTTAGTACGTACTTTTTCTTGTTTCCCAAGGTGGTACGTCTTAACCGAATTCAGGGGCGTAGCTAGAGTTTTTGAACTGGGGGCGCACGACCGGCGCACAACATTAACTGATGGCGCATTTCTTGTATTGTTTAACATATATTTTACATCCCGGGACTCGTTCTTTTAGGCTCTGATGGATTTATCACTTCATATTATTTCACAGTGTAATAATGGGAGGGTGTTGCAATTGATCAACTACAACAGTATGCAATTCATCAAATTGACAAGGTTTGCATTTGATCAATCAATGTTTGCAATTGATCAACTAGACCGCTTGCAGTTGATCAACAATAGGAAATACAGTATTGATCAATTCTCATATTGTAGGATTTCAGTAACATTGACAGTTGATATGTCACGAAATATTCGGTCCGGGGTAAATTTGGTCCGGCCGGACCAAATATATCAGAAATATTTGGTCCGGCCGGACATAAAATTTCCCGGACCGAATATTTCAGACATTTTTGGTCCGGGTTTGCAAAATGTCCGGCCGGACTAAATATTTCAGATGTTTTTGGTCCGGGCTATTTTTCGGTCCGGCCGGACCAAAGATATCAGAAATATTTGGTCCGGGTTGATTCTTAATATTATTTTAGAATGTTAAGATATCTTGCATTTGATTGCCCCAATTCAACCCCACTGAAAAGATAATATATATTCTTCGAATATGCATTGTATAACAGAAAATAGACAGAATGTAATGTGTTCTGTTAGAAAATTGACGGGAAGAGTTGTCTAGTTTATCATTATTTTTTCGTCCGGTGGATCTTTTAAGCGGAGTATGCTGTTTTTCAGGTCACAGGTTTTTAAACATTGCACAATTTTGATACCAGTCTCGACTTTCTACAGTCACTGGTTCATACCGAACGTGCTGTGCTCAGGGATGGAAACAGCCAAGCTGTTAACAGCCACTGGCTGTTAACAGCTAGATGCTGACCAATGCAATAATTGAAATATTATTATATAATCATTTAGTTTCAAATTTCATTGTTATTTAAATACGATTTACAATTCGAATTTAAACACTTTTGAGTATAATTTTCTTTGCTTAATTTTTACTGATACAATTATTGAATTGGCTGTTAACAGCTCAAAATGGGCTGTTAACAGCTTAAATTGGCGTTAATTAACAACTTAAAGACGACTTAAATGCAGTTAAGTTTAATGCCAATTGGGGACGAATTCTTAGCTGTTAACAGAAAACAGCCAAAATGGTTGTTAACAGCAGATTCACCACCCCTGGAGCCTGTGCTACAAACAGACAGATAGACAGACATCAATCCTCGCTTAGTTAAATTAATTGAGAGGCACTGCACTAACTATTAGTCTATTATATACTCATAACAAGAATATACAGCAAGTTAATGGAGTCACACACAACATACTTGTGAGCCACGTTCAACTCGCGAACCATTGTATGAAGACCCCTGCTAAATGCGTACTATAGTAGATTTTCAAATAATTCTTAGTAAATTCAATTAACTGTCAATTTTCTAAAATAATATTAAGAATCAACCCGGACGAAAAATGTCTGAAATATTCGGTCCGGGAAATTTTATGTCCGGCCGGACCAAATTTACCCCGGACCGAATATTTCGTGACATGCCCATGAAAAAAGCGAGCATAGCCAGCGATTTATAAGGGGGTTTCGGGAGTCAAGTCCCCATAATATTTTTTGACATATATAAATAGTTCACTAGTGTTTTAGAATAAAATATTAAAAATCCCAAATTGCAGCCTGTGCCGACGCATTTCCCTTTGGGCACTACATTTGGTGGTTGGGTAACTAGTAGTGCCTCCAAAAGAAAATGGTGTCTGCACAGCTGCAATTTGGGATTTTTTCGCCATGTCATCATCACTATGAAGGTGTTAAACCAGTTCAGAAAGGTGTTTCGGAATGTAACGACCCTTAGTGAGTTGGAAGTTCCGTTTTAGCTCACTTCATTTCAGAGATATTCAAGCATTTCCCTTAGTCATTTCTGGCATGTTAACTTTCGAAATTATGAATAACTCTGAAAGTAGAGTTTAAATAGCTTTTGTGTACGCTTATGTGTCACTCGTGTAGTAGCATGCTCTCTCGACTGTAGGAGCATGATCTCTCGACTTTTTAATATATGAGATATTCACCCAAACACATTCGTATGTGAGAAGTATTTACGTGATGAAGACATCTGTCGATCTTATTTTGTACCTTCTGGGCTTAGCTAATGGATCCCTTCACGAATTCCTCGAATATCTCTGAAATGAGTGAGCTAAAAGGAAAATTCCAAACACGAAGGGTCGTTTTCTTGCGAAACACCTTTCTGAAATCGCTTAACACATTTTAAAATTACAGCTATCGGCACAGCTGTAATTTTAGATTTTTAGTAGTAATTTACTGCAACATGGATTAGGTGATTTTATGACTACGGTATATAATCAATGTTCCACAGTACTAAAAAAATTGAACTACAGTCAGGTTCTTTTATTATGAACATTCAAGGGACCAAAATTTGTGTTCATAATAGAGAGACTTCATAATAAGCGAACTCAACTTAAGACAAACTCTATGCAAGTTGTTAAATTGGGACCGTAGGATTTGTTCATAATAAAAAATCTTCATATTAAGCAGACGAAATATTGTTCATAATAAGCAGACCTGACTGTATTTATATTTTTGGTTATTCGATTTATTTCGTCATACCGACTACAGTGTATAGAACCAATGCTGCTCTAATAGTGAGAATGTCGACTTCTTCCAACAGCTCTAATGGCTCCTCCGTGGTTGTATTAGATCTAGGTAGCTCGAGTATAAAGGCAGGTTTTGCCGGAGACGACGCGCCTAGATATCTTGAACCTAGTTTGATAGGGAGACACAGTGCTAGCACTGAGCCAGTAATGATAGGCGTTGATCCGACTAGGAATTATTTCGGAGACGAAGCATTGTGTAATAGTTCTTTCCTGAATCTGAGATCTGTGGTGGAGCGGGGAGTGGTCAGGGACTGGGATGGATTCGATAAACTGATGAGTCATGTTTTCAATAATTTGCTGAGAGTATCTCCGAAGGAGTGCGACGTGTTGGTAACAGAATCTGTTTTGAATCCTAAATCAAATCGTGAGATGCTATCCCAGCTGTTCTTCGAAAGCTTAGGTGTAAGACAATTCTGTGTGGAGACAGACTCTCTGCTGTGCCTGTACGCGACAGGAGGAAGGAACACGGGTCTCGTCGTGAGCTCAGGGGACGGGGTCACGTCTGTGCTGCCTGTCTACGAGGGGTACCCCATTCCGGGGGCCGTGCGGAGACTGGACCTGGGAGGGAGTGACGTCACTGACTACCTGGCCAGACTGCTCACGGAGAGAGGCTGCTACTTCCGGACCTCGGCGGAGAGGCAGGTGGTGCGGGAGATCAAGGAGCGCCTGGCACGCGTGTCTTACGACTTCAACCAAGACATGGCCGACAGCTGGGCAGTGTGGCGACCCGAGACGGAGAAGGAGTACACGCTCCCTGACTGCAGCAAGATAACAGTGGGCCGTCAGCTGTTCGAGTGCGCCGAGTGTCTGTTCCAGCCTCGGACACACCTGGGGAGAGACCACGAGGGCATCCAGCACCTGATCTACAGCTCACTGAGGGACTGCCCAACCGACACCAGGAGGGACCTGTCTAGTAACATACTGCTGACTGGTGGCAACACACTCTTGTCTGGGATGCACGAGAGGATACAGAAGGAGATAGCTAGCCTGTCTCCTCCCAAGTCTCGCGTTAAAGTGATAAGCCCTCCCGAGAGGAAGTACCAGGCCTGGATAGGCGGCTCTGTCCTAGCCTCTCTCTCCAGCTTCTCTAACTGGGTTACTAGATCTGAGTACGACTCGTGGGGTCCTAGCTTGGTTAAAGCAACTGTATTCTAATCTCTCTGGATATCTGATGTTCCTGACTGATAGTTAATTCTGTAATTAATTAATACTCTTTGTAAATATCTTTATTAATATTTCTAAACAAATGAGGTGTTAGGTCTGGTCGATACCGATTATCGTCTGGTTTCTAGGCCCAATTAAGATTTTAGGCCAGTGTTAAATAATGGTATCTTGTTTCAACTCCACACGAAGTCTCTGAGAATGCTGGTGGTCTACATCTCTTCATTATCTCATGAATTTCTGATATTGAATATACAATTCGCTGTTTGCAAATTTCCGAATGTGTTAGACCAGGGTATTATACAAGAGTAGAATTGATACGCGATTTGATAAAATTATTCGAGATTCACCGTGATTTACCATAAATATCAAATAATTTTTATCATATCACGTTTTACACGGTCGGTATGTGTATAATTATACTCAGGTAGTTGAGTGGAGTCGAAAGAGGGGTCACTCGATTGGATAAGGACACAATTGGAGAATGGAATTTTTTACACATTCCTGATACATTCCAGCGTTGCAATGGAAAAATTCTTCAAAATATGGTCATGTGATACATCAAATTATCGGAAATTTTACTTCGAAACCGAATTCAACAATAAAAAGACGATATAACTTAATTTGAACAAGTTTTTATGGGAGACAAGTCCAGCGAACACTATCGGACGTGGTTACTTTGGCGAGCTGTTATGGCCGATAGAGACATTCTTTCAATTGCCTCAAAATCCAAAAATGTTCGCACTACATCAAAGTACATGTGTACAAATTTTGGTGCTTTTATTAAAAAATGAACAATTGTATGGTTGTGCCGCTGCACTAATAATATGGCCAATCCAAACAAATATATACTGCCCAGATAAGGGTGGTTCTACCTTTAGTAACGTTGTTTTGCAGAAATTGGTCCCCCCTACGAAATTGGTCCGGGGGGACCAATTTCTGCAAATATTGATTCTGATGCAGATATTGGTCCCCCCTGCAGAATTTGGTCCCCCCTACTTAGTTTGTATAAAAGCATTCATTTACCACAAGTTATGATGTCTCATGATTAATTAAAATTATTAATGCTACAATCATCCGAAAATGATATACGTATTTGTCAGAAGCCAAAGCATTCAAAACAAAAGAAGCTTATCATATCCTAATCAATTAATTCAGCGAATTGCGTAATATATACTAGTGATCTGCTCGAGTCGAAAAGTGGATCCCACACCGTCACACGCCCCGCATTTACTGTTGCTTGACCCGCCCCGCCCCGCAAGGAACAGACCTGATTAACACAACAAGTTTGTTAACACATCAATAGTTAATTTCTAACTTTATTGTTATGTTAGACTAAATAAAACTAACGTCACTCAGGGTTTTTTCGTTTTGTCGCTCAATGTGTAAAGGATACAATTAATGCGACCTAGCATTATATCCTTCTCCATCTTGATGATTTTAGGGTTTTCCAATCCATCATATTTATACCAATAACCCCCGTACTTTATTTTCATATAGAAGTGTAAGCCAGCATGTATAGTGTATCCTACTATGTTATAATGTAGATGTTTATCTTGATGAAGAATTACTACATTTTCATCTATTTGAGTTTTTTCAATGTTCTGGTTCACATGTAGATGGCCCACTTCTAGGATTAGGAGAGGTGGAACCGAACAAAATTCCTGTGAGATAATTTCAATATTGGCTCCCGTGTCCCTACATTTAAGACAGTGAAAACTTGAGTTAATATGATTATTTATCGTCTTTTGACAGTTATCTTGAAATTTATAGATTGAAGACAAGTTAAGCCGCTTTTCTGAGGTATAGCAGCAACTCCAACATTGGAAAGTAACAATGTAGTGATTAGAACAAAGGTTACAATCTACCAGTAACTTAAGGAAATTTCCTTCATATCCCAAAAAGTCAAGTTGAGAATCCACCAGTCGTAAATTTATTTTGCTGGCCATCCAGCATCGTAATTGATTAAACTTTCTACTCTTAACCATCTCAATTATTGTTTGGAGATCAGGAGATATCGAGATTGAAGCTACCATAATCGAGTTTGAGAGAGTTTGCATATGTAGACTTAACACAGTTATTAAATTGTCAACGGAACATGTGTTAACGAGGGTCATTCCATTATATTCTCCTCCCCAAGTGACACAGCTATCTTCCAACGACTCTGATGATAAGGGGGATCCAGTTTCTGGAAGCGTTGTTGCTAAATCGTCAGGAATTAGAAATTTACTTGCACTACATAACAGTTGTTGGACAACGGGAAGTAGAACCTTGGTGGAATAATCCATACTCTCTTTACCCCAATGTGATGAAAATTTGAAGTCTCCATCAGTGAATTGGAAAATTGGAATTTTTACGTTATAACTTTCTAGATACCACTCGCATAATATTTCAGAAATTTCCAAACTGGTGTCAGAATTAGTAACTTCACTATTTATTTCGTATGCTGACGGAAAGTATTGGTTTTTCCAGTCTAGCAAATCTCGGAAATCCATATCACGCTTCTTGTGAAGTTCTTCATGAAGGGACGAAAGTGGAGTATTTGTACGAATTGATTCAATAACTTGTGTCTTCATAGATAAGAGTTGATCCATTATCTCTGCTTTAGTGCGTGTATCATTTTGTTCTGGAGTTGCAAAGACAATTTCTTCTTGACCTATGAACAATGAAGATGTTGTGAGGATATCTTCATTAAAGGAAGAAAGATTTTCCTCAATTAAATCTGACTTGATACTTTTTATAGGAGAAGCATCAACAATTGGATCTGGACGAGGTCTTTTCAATATCTTGGCCTTTGATTTTTTGACACTTTGTACAGTTTTATTTTTGAAAACTTGCAATGTACTTTTAGTTACCTTCGTGATAGGATATGGACCAATCCACTTATCTTGTAACTTTCCCCCTTGGCTCCTCTTTTTGGACAGGTTTTCTATGAATACTTGATCATTGATCTGAAATTCCTTTGAAATTTTGTTTACTTTCTTATCGTATTGTTTTTTCATTACCTTCTTAGACTTAAGGAGTTTTTCACCGGCCAGTTGAAAAGAGTGTTCCTGCTCAGTGTTCATATGTTGCACCAATTCGTCGTCTTCATTTATGAGTGAAGTACCTTCAAGGGAGACATCAGGGTAGAGAAATGATAGGTTTTCGGCTTCGTTCGGAAGGCGCGGTTTTCGACTCCCGTGCATTAATTCGAAAGCTGAATAACCTGTAGTCTCTCGCGGTCGAATGTTCAGTGAAAAGGTTACTTGCTCTAAATAATGGGACCAGTCTTCCCGCTTTTCGCCAAGGGATTTAATTAGAGCTCTTTTTATGGCCCTATGTGCAGACTCTACAAGACCATTTGTCTGTGGATGGTAAGGCGATGAAAAGATTAACTTACAATCATGTACTTCTTGTAGGGTTTTAGATATTATATTAGTAAATTCGGAACCGTTGTCACTAATAATTTGTACGGGAGCACCTTGTCTGCAATAAATTGAAAATACACCCTTTGCTACTTCTTTAGCATCTTTTGTTCTCAGAGCTCGAGTTTCTATCCATTTTGTGAAATGGTCAATGAAAGTAAGGATGTACAAGTATCCTTGCGATTCGATTAAGGGGCCAGTTAGATCCATGCCAACTCTAAACCAAACCTTAGTTATCACGGGGAGTGGTTGCAGAGGCATCGATGGAGATTTTATGCAGGGTTGATTCTTTTGGCATCGAATGCAGTTATGACGTAGTTTTGTATCTCAGTATACATCTTTGGCCAATAATACCTCTCCTTAGCAATACCATAAGAATAACGGAAACATTGGTGACCATTATTGTCATGAATTTCTCTGAGTATATCTGGTAGCTTGTCAGCTTTTATAACAAGGGAAAGGAATCTCCTGTGGGCTTAACTAATTGTTCAGATTTAATGCCAAAACTAGAGGCCTTCTTACGTAATAGTCTTTTGGAATTTTTGTTTGAATCGACAGGATAGGATTGCAACTTCAGGTAGTTTTCGATAGTTTCGTAATCGAGAGCATTCATTCGAACTTTTGACTAGTTGAACAATTAACTTAGATTTTTAGATATGAAGATGAAATATTTTTGGTTTATAGTATGTAAATTTTGTGATGTTTGTGCTTTTATAGTATGTAGTAATTCTGAGTGATGAAACAAAATACGCAACTTCCAAAATACACAATAGTTTCCTAATAGTTCCGTTAAGAAGCACTACTAAAGTACTAATTCATGATCTATCAGATCACAGTATTATTGTAGCATTAATAATTTTAATTAATCATGAGACATCATAACTTGTGGTAAATGAATGCTTTTATACAAACTAAGTAGGGGGGACCAAATTCTGCAGGGGGGACCAATATCTGCATCAGAATCAATATTTGCAGAAATTGGTCCCCCCGGGCCAATTTCGTAGGGGGGACCAATTTCTGCAAAACAACGTGTTTGACATTCAAATTGCAAAGATAAATTAAATTTCGGGGCTAATTGCCAAAAAAATGGCGACTTAATTTGGAACTTAAACAAAAATGTTGCCCGGTTGATAGAGGTATCCGGAACTTGGAGGTCCGGATGTTTGAGGTTTGACTGTATTTAAGAGTTAAACTTTTTGCTTGTATTTTCAGGTGCAATCAATTAATATGTAATAATATTTCCATTTGATAAGGGCACTTTTATAGTGCTTCCTATTAGCTATTTCATGATTAATAAATATTTAAAATAATTATTGTTTTAGTGATCACTTTGGTTTTATCTAATAAGGATAATTTCAAACATGACTACTTCATTTTCAGATCCAATTAACTATTACAGTAAAGGTGAGTAAGCATTTGAATAATATCCATTATAAACCTTTGTGGGTCTGACTGAATGGTGGAAGATGGTGGAAAACATCTGAGAATGGTGGATTTTCTAAATTTTCGTTGAAATGACTGAATGATGGGACCATCTTTATGATAATTTATATTAGTGACAGTATAACTTTATATGGAGAATCACTTCTAACTTTGCTCACCATTGAGACTTATATTCTGTGCGATAAACACCTATTTAATAATTTATACTACGCAGGTGCAATCTCAATCCCAAAATATACCTCTGTACCTGTACCTATTTTCATTATATTGGCCTAATATATTTTGCTGAATTGTACGGACGTCGCACATCTTCCATGCCAATAGGGCATCCCTATATACTAAGATAGATTAGAATGGTGGCAATATAATATAGAGTAGTAAATAATATAATAAATATAATATGAAATTTGAGGACAATAAATACTACTGAGGGATGGAGATTTGCACCTGCGTAGTATAAAATTTTTAAATGGGTGTTTATCGCACAGAATATAAGTCTCTGGTGTTGAGAAAAGATAGAAGTGATTCTTTATAAGGTTATACTATCACTAATATAAATTATTATAAAGATGGTCCCATCATTCAGCCATTTTCCACCATTTCCACCATTCAGTCAGGCCCCACCTTTGTTCACAATTAGTTATTAAGTTTATTTGGAAACCAAGATATTAATTTGTAATTGTGAGAGTTCCATTCCTTTTATAGGAAATGTGATATTTTCTATAATTATAACAGAATTGATATTCCTACCAAAGTATGAACACCTGCTTCTTTCCAGCTGTAATCAGTAATATCACATAAACATAATCAACTATTAAAGAACATATATATATTAGTACGTATAATATGTATTAATTTCCTTTTCCTTTATTTGCAGCTCTCCTGGTGAAACTGACTTCTGGCTCGTCAGTTATTCGCGTAAACTTCCATTCTCTTGAGAATAAATTCAACGCCCCTGAATGGGTTACCCTGATGGACATGGATGATGCAGAGGAGCTCAGCGACACGGAGAAGATGGTACTGCTGGACTGCACTAAGGCTCCTCTGTTGAACTCTCTGGCTGCACTCTCCAGTGACAGTCTCGTGGTAGCCGTGTTGTGTGTGTGTAGAGAAGTGACAGAACAGGAACTGCAGATATCGCCCGATGATCTAAGGACGGGTCACTACCCTCCTATCCTATTCCTGCAGGATAAGGCCACAGATGTTGCTGAGCTGAAAGAGCTGTTGCTACTCAACCCATTTGAGGTGGAGTGCTCTATTTGTCAGGAACAAACAACATCGCCAATACTACAAGAGCCTACGCGTAAGGGGTCAGCGTCAACTGAGTATAGCTTTAATACAGGTAATATCAGAACTGTTGAAATTATTTTATTGTATTTTAAATTTCGAAATGGTTTAGGGACCTACATAATTGATTTTGGTCATTTTCCCATTAGCAATGCGCCATATAGACATACAAATGTAGCATTATAGCCATATTCGCTAGAACTGAGGTGCAACAATTATTTGATTTTGAAGCAATAATTTGATGGAATATTATCCACCAATATTAGTTGTACTTGTACGTATTTCTCGGTGACTTGCTACCTGATCTAGTTCTATCTAATGAACAATCATAACGTATTTAACTAATGTGTTAAAACAAGCTATTTAAATACATGATAATTCCCCGAAATTAAATTGCTCAACAAAAATCAATTGATTGACTGTAACTTTAAGGTTATCAAAGGCTAGTAAGGTATTCTCAATGGAAAGGTTTCAAGCAAGCAAATCGGAGATGGTTGGGGTACCATTGAATGTTTTGGAATTACTCATAATCATGCGGGCGCCAGGTTTTTCGAACTGGGGTGGGGGGGGGGGGGGGGGGCAATCATTTTTTCAGGGGGGAAGCTTTTCCATCTGTCAGAATTTATACGAAAACAATGGAGCTACGATGAACTACAAACTATCCAGGGATATAGGGACTTAATCGAAAATGCAGGGATTTATTTGGAATTATATTTGATTATACACCCGACACTAAATGAGCATTGTATTACAAATATTGTTATTCTTGAAGAAAATAGTTATCATAGATAATTTTTTTTTAAATTATTTGCTACTTTGGGGGTGGGGCCATGCTACTATTTGAGATATACGGTAACAAATTAACAATATTTATGTTTTGATGAAAATAGAGCGAGCGTGCTAAATTTTTAGACCTCGAGCCTCTAGAAATGTGTCCAGGGGAATGACTAAATTTCCAGGATTCTTGGCATGAGTCCAGGGATTCGCCTGGCGAAGTTATCACTAAAGATTTTAACTTGAGAATACCCTAAAATCCTGCCCCCCTCTGGCGCCGCGCCTGCTCATAATTAGGTAGGAATTCCTCACTAATAGTACATCAGTGGATACAGGTCCCAGGTTAACTATTTGGGAACGTCTACTAAGAGAGTGATCCGCTCTTTGAATATTATTTGGTAAACAGGTGTCAAGTGTCCTAGAAAAATAAATATTATAATTATCCATCGATTAAACTTTTTTTCTATAGGTTTTGAAGCGCACCTTGGTCAAGGGAAATCTAGAATACGAGAATCAATTATTCATGACATATTAGATAATCTTCTTTTTAATAAGGAGCAAGAGGATGAGTTTCTTCCTTTGATATTATGCAAACACCCTCAGACTATTACTCTGGTTATTGACTTTATTTATCAAAGAATGGATGCACATGTTCATGAAAAGAAGGACATTTTCAAAGTGAGTAACTAATGATTTATTTTTATTCATTAGCAAATTAATCTACAAGGAATTTATGAATATACCATTTTAAGTGTAAAATATGGCGAAATAAACGTGATATAGCTGAAGTAATTACCACCAAGGGTTTATATAGGTGCGTAGCCGGCACTTTTAGCTGCCAGCCAGGCATCGGTTGAGGTGCAAAAGTGCATGCAGTGTGATTCCAATTAGGTGCCTGGCTGGCACTTAATTTAGTGCAGGTTCTCTGGCCAGATTTTCTCGTCCCGAAATCCTGATAAATTCCTGTTTCGGTTGCATACAAATTTTACCTCCTTCAAATAATGCAGCATTTAATTATACTGTTCATGCATATGGCTGACATCTTTAGGGTGCTGTAAATGTTTACCTCCTCCATAATAAAGTTCGGCCCAAAAAATCCTTGATAAACCCTGCTCGCCGCACAATTAACTGGTAAATCCTGGCACGGCCCTATATTTCATTGTCCGGGGCCGAAGGACCATCCCTCGTATTTACGAGGCCTATGATCCTGTTATTAAGTTTTATTCCCGAATATTGAATATGGAACTCTACTTAGGTCAAGTTACAAGTTTATCATCTTTCTAGAGTTCATTGAACAAAATTGTCAAATATTTGAAGTCAAAAGTGATCTTTGAATCTCACATTCAGGTAGACTGGCCTATTTATCTGGTCATCTTTTTGGAAATATCGCAGCTCTATGACAGTTCTAAAGATAATCAAGCTTCTGAGGCTATTGAGTATATATTAGCGAAATTTTTAAAACTCAATCCCGAATCTATTGCTTACTCCATTAGGAGATTTGAAGAATTAGTTCAAGATAAAGTGTTCAGATTTAGAAAGTTAGGTAATCCAAAGAATGAATTAATTGATCTTTTTTCTCTTCAATACATTCAATCTTCGAAATCAGGTATCAAGTTCAATTACATTAAGCCTATCTATAAGCAACAAGACTTGGAGAATAAGCTCTTATGGTACAATATCCTGATGCTGTGTAAACAGAGCTTTAAGATACCAGGGCACAGCAAGTGGAGTGAGCATCTCATTAACCATATAGACTATGATCAGTTATCCATCTATAAACCATCCAACCTTAATATTATCTGGGAATCTGGAATTCAGTTTGGTATCAAGTTGGGCCTCTCTTTTGATCAGAGATTCTTGCTTAGTCACATTGTCAATTGGATGTCTTCATGTACTAAGATTTACACTTTCCAAAACTTTGGCATAGTACTTGATTTTATCTTGAAATTCCAATATAACACGTTAGAAATAGCTGATTTCCTTAACTACTATTCACAATTTATTTCTCTGTATACCAAGTCTGACAAACGCTATTTAAATGTCCTTATTGACAATAATCCCAAGGCATGTGTAGAAATGATGTGTCTCACTTTGTCTAAACTAGCTACACTGATTTGTACTGCGACACGAGATTGTGAAGAAAAGTCATCTCAGTCTGAAGTCTGTAAGAATTACTGGTTTGAAATTTTTAGGATATTACTCTTGTGCATGATTAATTACTATTTAAATGTTATACACAATCCTAAGGATTTCGCTATTGTTCTGAGATGTTTCTATGACATCATCAAAATACCCACTGCTCCAGAAGCTCTTGTCAAACCATGGATTAAAGAACACAAGAAGGAAGTAGTACTTCTGATAACAAAACATTTTTATAAATTAGACATTGAAACATTTCATGAAATTCTTAGAAAATTTCCAGGGAGTGTCCATCCAAGGGTAGCTATATTTAATTATTTCACTGAATACCAACCTGCTCCAAGTATTTCTCTCAAAGACCCTATATGGCATGACCTACTGACCATTATTTTCAAAATCAAGGACCCTCCAAAGTCAATTTTCCAAACATTTGAGAAGATATTCAACCAATATTTACAGCGTAACAAAGGATTTTCATTTATTTGTAAATGTTTGGAGTTTGATTTACCTGCCTACGGTTTAGAGTACAAATCAACTGATAAAGAAGAGAAACTAATATCTAACTTCATGCGATCTATTGAATCTAAATGTGCGTATGAGCTGAGATCAATTATACATAAGAAACTCGTGGATATTCTTAATTATATCCCAAAACTGAGACTTCCTTCTATGTTGCAAGTCATAATAATGGATTCTCTGTGTAGAGCTATTGTACCTGAACAATCTCTGCTATATCATCCTAATAAAGAGGGGAGCTGTAAAGAACTGATTGTCTCATTACAAACACTTTCTCATCAGAAGAATCATACTACATTTGAACAAATCAAAACTTCCCATGAGCATTACTATCTTTGGAGAATTCTTGCTTCTATTACAAAGGGAATAAAGTTTGAGAAACTTGTTTGGCTAAATTTCCCCTACATGATCACTACATTAATGTTTGTATTCGCTAAATACTGTGGAAACATTCCTGGATTTCAAGATTATGCCTGGGAAGACAAGAATATATTGAGTTTTATTCAGTTTTGTAAGAGTAGTTATACAATTATATCTGGACATTATAACGACATTTTAAATGATGAATGCAGTCTCATTGAATATTTCGCTATTCTGAAAAATCTTAAGAATTTAAATGATCTGTTTAAGAGTAGTGGATTGGCTATATTAAGTGAAGAAGAGATACAAACGAAGATAAATACATTCGATGCCATTGCTCAGGAGATTAAGAAAACTCTGATCCTCGAACTTGAGGTCGACGAAATGGAAATTAAGTCTGCTTTCCTGTTGAACTTCTTGAACGACCACCAAACAGAAGTGCCAGATGGAATTAGAGGAGAAATAGATGCATTGTTTAATCTATGTTACGAGCAGGTTTTAACTAAAAACAAAAATGAAAAACATCTGTTTATTCCTGTTTTGGAAGTGAGACACACAATTAAAATGAGAGAATTCAGATTACGGTGTGCTAATCTTGTTGAATGGTTTAAAATGTTCTCATATCCCATCTCTGAAGGATCTTTATATTCTGTCCACCAATTTCTAGCTCACTTCAAGATTAGAGAAAATGTACTATTTGATGCCTGCATTAGAAAATGTATTGCTGATAAAATGCAAGTATTTCGAGGTAAACAAGATGACGGAGTTATATATTCCATTTCTATGGAACAGTTTGTTGAATGCACTATTGACTGTTATAAATCACTTGATAGGATATGTAGTGGAAACAGCACATATGCTGAAATCGAGCAAATCAACAAAAATTTATCTCACAAATCTTTGGATTTCGCTCGGATTTACACAGACATCACGATGTTCCCTCCTCTTGCAGCTCAAATAAAGGGGGATTTAGAGCTTACTAATTTTACAACAATAAATTCCCTTATTACAGATAAGATTAACATCACTGAAAAACTTTGTACTCAAATCAAAGCCATCTGCAAGGAATACAATCCTGAAGCAGTGATAGAAACAAATGTTGTGATTTATGATTTATTTACAATCCCAAATAATCTCTATGAAATTCTGAAATTCTTAAACTTGTTGTGTAAAGTGCCTCTACCGTCTAGTCTTATGACAATTGTAAGATTTACAATCATAACGAATGTATTGAAGATATATTCAGAAATATATCCCTGCTTGAGTATTGATCAAGCAGGGTTCTTTTTTTCTCATATTCCCATTTCCTGCGAGATAATAGAATTACAACAAAATTTTCTTAAACTTTTTCAAACCAGTCCATTTGATAAGTGCACTGATTCTAATCTCAACTTGTTCATAACTTCTTCTACTCATATGAAGGGATATGTTCATTCAATTGTCCAGCAGTTGAATTCCAGACAACTACTTAGATTTCAATTGATAGCTCTTAAAGAGAAATTTGTCTTGTTTAACGATATATTGCAGCTTTATGGTGAATTAGAACCTATTGATTTTAATGTGTTGAATTCTCAGATTAGTGAATTCGAAGAGAAACAGACTGAAATTAAGAAACTTTTATTCTTCAATACAGAAACCTCTACTCCTGGTAATTCTCTCTTGACTTTTATGAAGAGCTTTTCTGTTCATTTTCCCAGTCTTATTGATGAATACGTTATATCTGTTGTCTCTTCCTTCGACAGCTCATCGGCTGACTGGAACGATTTTCAAGTTACACTGGATCAACTGACAACTAAATGTTCTTACATTAAGGGAGAACTCAGCTTGTTGTCTCGAGATGTGTTTGAATTCATTTCCTTCTTCAGTACAAACAATAACTTGCTATTTCTCTCTATACTGAGGCAGATAACATCTCACAGATTGAGCAAGCTATCTGCTCCCTCGGGTAATCACTTAGACATTAAACAGTTCGTACAGTGTCTACATGAGACATACCAGCATATGCATAGTTTGTGCATTGGAGATTCCTCTTATACTTATGTGCAATCGTGTGCCTTATTCACAAATTCCTCCATTCGATCAACAGACCTGAATAATATTGTAGAAAATCTATCTAAGTTCCCAAAATTTTCTCTTATACTGAGAGATGGATTTCCAAGTCTGTGTTTGTTCGAACTCCAAGCAATATCCTATTATATTCCATCAATTGTGGAGTTATGTGAGAACTTCAACTTACAAGTTTGTATGAGTAGCTTCGACTACCAATCTCTGAAAAAACACTCGTGCAATCTACGAGACACTAAATACTGTAAAAAAGTTAACATTCCTCTTGCCAATCAGCTGATGAGAGATATCTCTCAGTTAACCTCCTCAATGACTATAGACAGAATGAAACTAATGGCTACAGTAGCCAAATGCAATGAAGTAAAATTTGTTCTCAATAAACTAAATTTGAAGAATGGCAGAACTGATTTAGAATTGCTACTCACCAAGATTATATCTGATCCCAAGTTAGCGGAGCACCATCTGTTGATCTCCACCAACTTGCTACCTGTTTATGATTGCTTAACTCCTCTCTTTGGTGAGAACTTACATTTCACTGAACTGATGAACTTGTATTCTAATCTTCCAATTGATAATTTGGAAGAAACTGCTGTAAGGCTGGACCAGTTCAGATCTAATATTAATGTTGTTAGACTCTGCTTTGAGCATGTGAATGCGTTTTGAGAACATTTTTTATTATATAATTCATTTGATTTTATATACTATATTCTTTGAATTTATTTCTTTTCTTTGAAGTGTGACAGGTTGTTCATTTTATGTTTATGTTTTATCCAAGTTATTAAATCTCTCCTGAATTCTTATAATGTGCCATGTGTGAGATATCCAGGGATAGCGACTGCAACATGTTATTTAAACTACTTACATCTGTTCTCTCTAATAGTCCACCAGTGGGCAATTCGCCCAAAGTGGACTATTAGAGAATATGGAATATCACAGATATATAAATAGTTGATTTGGACAAGTAAATAAGTGGACAATTAGAGAGAAGGGACTGTAGTTCAAATTAACTTGTTTACTTCAATTTCAAGTTTATTCACCCAAAAAGTGCAATCATAGTTGCAATCTTACCTTAATAGTGGGAAGTTTGGTTGTGATTATCATAAATTCATAATTCAACATATTGGCATCCATGGCCTACTTAATATACGGCCGTGTATGTCACCGAGATGGCCAAAAAAATAGAAGGCCAGTTTATAAATTTCATTCTAGGATAAACTATGCCTCCTATTGTTATTATTTGGGTTGTATATTGGATAATCAACCATTGCGAGTCCAATGGAACCACTTTTGAGAATCTCAGAATTGTGGTTAAGCTGTTTAGGCGCCATTTAATGATGACACAACAAATATACAAAATATACAATTCGAGTCTAAAGAACTACGAGAAAATGAAGATAATTTGCTAATATACTTAGTATACATTTTCAGAATACCGTATACAATGTGTATAAATATGTATAAACCAGCAATTATATACGTAGGCCATGTGGCATCACTATGTTAATATATTAATAGGGAACAGTTAGATTTCATTTATTAATTGCAAATTTGCTCATACACGTAGTATATTATTTATATTTCGCAACTATTTACAGCTCATACTTTCCATTCTAGAAGTATACTAGATGACAACTTTAGTTATGAAACATCATAGTACTTTTACAAATCCCACTAATTTGACTGACAATAACTTAATTAATTACCTAATGCATAATTAACACATTTCCACTATGTGATGAGATTTTGATGCCTTGATGAGACAGTTGTCTTCATAGAAGACATTCTTTGATTACTATAAATTTGTTTCCTGGAAGGTCTCCAAGCTGATATTTATCCGTTAGAAATAATAGATAATTTATTATAAATATGTATACATTACTCAATATAATATACTTATTAATTAGTAATCCTTACAAATACATTAAACACTTGTTAATGCGAACATGTATAAGGCGAAATATCGGTTAAGGAATACAACGTTTAATTCCCTTGGCTTTTATACATGCATGCAATTGATTCCAAGGTATTTCGAATTTCGAATAATAATAAGAAATTTCGACGGTCCCTGACTACCTGGTGTTCGTATTAACTAGTCTACTGAAATTGAATGTAATTTTATCTTTTTACTTTACACCAAAAGCATTATAAATGAATGGCTTTAGCAATTCGCAGAGAAGACTTTATGCGCGTATGTATAGAGGTATGTTCTAGTTCTGTTGTTCCAGTAAATAGTGATTATCAGTGATATATTATAAACTTTTGTTGAAGTATTTCTAGGTCAAGGCCTTCACTATTGGTGTTGAGATAGTAGTATCCTCCATCTATCCACCCATAATCATCATGGTCACCTTGAGCGGCGTTTTGTAGTGAAAGTGTATTTGTCTTTAGTTCCAAAGACATCTCCTACACTTTAATATCCCTACACACCTCACTTAGTGACTCTTCCATATCTCTTCTCGTATGTACAGATTCTTCTTAAGCACATCTCTCAATTTGCTATTTGTCAGAGCTCAAATGGGCTACTCTTTCACAATAGCTCCTCACTTAACCTCATTGTATCTAGGCTACCATATGTGATTTTATTTAGTTTATCAAATAAATGTCTTTATTATTAAAACTCGAGTGTTTTATGTGTTTGTTTGTTTGTTTGTTTGTCCGGGTTGTACTAAAGTGGTAGAGGAATAGACACGCAATTCTATTTAAGATAGACTAAATTGCCGAATGGTATAATAGGTAACAAAAACAACTGAATGCTGAATACGAATTTCGTAGATACAAATTTATAATACGTATGATTATTAATTTTTGTTGTTGTTTAATAACGAGTGTCAAGTTGGCTTAGTATTCGACCAGGGTCACTTCAGTCAGATATTTGACTCACTTTAGTTATCAGATTTGGATAAATTGAATACGTGTATCATTCGAGAGAGGAGATACGGAGGTTTACTGTAATATGATTTATTGTTTAAAAAAAAATTTCAGTTGGTTATTTTTATCATACAATGCAGGGTTGGTATTTCATCAAAAATGACTATCTCAAAATTTGTAATCATACTTTGGAGAGATGGAGGTTTATGTTATTTAATTTTTATTTAAAATTTCCCAAAAATTTTGGAGTTATAAACATTCAAACTTGAAGTTTGGGGAAAAGATTGGAAATATAATTTTGAAAAGTCCTTTGAGTAGGTTTAGTTCAAAGTGTCCTTCCTAGGGTCAGACTGAATGGTGGAAAACATCCGAGAATGGTGGAAAACTACTTGACTGAATGGTGGAAAATGGTGGAATTTCTGAAAATTCCTCGAAATGACTGAATGGTGGATGGTGGCGGAATTTTCTAAAAATCGACTGAAAGATGGAAGACGACTGAATGGTGGAAACCAGAGATGGAACCGGTCGGGATTTTCATGACCCGACCCGACCGGTGCAGTTAGAAATTTGACCCGACCCGACCGGCCGGTCGACCGGTCAATCATAGCTAGCAATAATTTAAAATAATAGAAAACAAATTATGATATTATGATATCGAATAGATCATATAGAGATCTCGACCGGCCGGTCAAGGTTCCGACCGGTACCCGACCCGACCGGTCGACCGGTGCCGGTCAGACCCGACCGGTTCCGTCTCTGGTGGAAACCACCACTTTCCACTATTCAGTCATTTCGAGGAAATTCAGAAATTCCACCATTTTCCACCATTCAGTCAAGTAGTTTCCCACCATTCTCGGATGTTTTCCACCATTCAGTCTGACCCTAGGAATGGACACTTTGAACTAACCCTACTCAAAAGGACTTTTCAAAATTATATTTCCACTCTTTTCCCAAAATAAAGTTTGAATGTACATATATAACTCCAAAATTTTTATGAAATTTTAAATACAAATTAAATCTCAATAACCTCCATCTCCCAAAGTATGATTACAAATTTTCAGAATTATAAACAAATTTTGAGATACCTGCATTGTATGATGAAAATAACCAACTGAATTTTATTTTATTTTAAATAAATCATATTACAGTAAACCTCCGTATCTCCTCTCTTACACGTATTAAATATATTCAAATCTGATAACTAAAGGAGTAAAATTTCTGACTGAAGTGACCCTGGTCGAATACTAAGCCAACTTCACATCATGTTGTTAACATAAAATTAGGTAAACAAATTAACGAAAATTCAAAATGAACCTAGAAGCTAGTAGTGCAGCGGCACAACCATACAATTGTTCATTTTTTGATAAAAGCACCAAAATTTATACATATGTACTTTGATGTAGTGCGAACATTTTTGGATATTGAGGCAATTGAAAGAGTGTCTATATCGGCCATGACAGCTCGTCAAAGTTAACACGTCCGAGTGTTCGCCGGACTTGTTTCCCATAAAAACTTGTTCAAATTAAGTTATATCGTCTTTTTATTGTTGAATTCGGTTTCCAAGTAAAATTTCCGATAATTTGATATATCACATGACCATATTTGGAAGAATTTTTTTCCATAGCAACGCTGGAATGTACCAGGAATGTGTCAAAAATTCCATTTTCCAATTGTGTCCTTACCCGATCGAGTGACCCCTCTTTCGACTCCACTCAACTACCTGAGTATAATTATACACATACCGACCCTGTAAAACGTGATTTGATAAAATTATTCGAGATTCACCGTGATTTACCATAAATATAGTTTGAACAAGTTTTTATGGGAAACAAGTCCGGCGAACACTATCGGACGTATTAACTTTGACGAGTTGTCATGGCCGATATAGACACTCTTTCAATTGCCTCAATATCCAAAAATGTTCACACTACCACATCAAAGTACATGTGTACAAATTTTGGTGCTTTATCAAAAAAATGAACAATCTGTTGAAACTTTGTCTATGCCGCTGGACTATAGCTTGCAATGGGTATATTGACAAAGTAGTAAGAATTTGTAAATGCGAAATTCATGGTCAGCTGAACTTGTCACCTATTGTAACATTTTTCTATTTTCTACTATTCCCCTATCATTTTAATCAAGCCCAATGGGCTAGCAATGCTACTCTATCAGGATACAACCAAGATCTAGTATATGTTTAAGGGATTGGAAATTACGGTTAACAGCGAACAACAAATGTGGATTTCTCATTATCCATTTAAGTTATTAATAAAACGTATTTACTTGCTAACTAAGTATGGGAACCGTGTATTATTACCTCCAATAGTAGACACCACCCTTAAACATTTAGAGCTCAATTTAAATTATCAATAGAAATAGTCTCAACAACATTTTAAAGCCAAGGAACAAAATATACTAATATTCACACACTAAATGTTTAATAAATGGAAAGATAAAACTATAATAACAAATAGGAAATATAACAAATAGCTTAACTAGTATATATACATCTAATAACGGATAAATACCACACATGTTAGCTGTGAGCTGTATTACCTATCAAACACAGAACCCTACTTCGGTTATCCAAGGAAGTTCATATTCATTCAACAGATCAGTTGACATGGTTTTCTTTGAGTCACCCAAAGGACATGCAACTATACTCACCATATCTGAAAAGTCAACTGCTGACGTAGAACCCAAACGGTCGTAATTAGATTTTTTAAGTAGTTTGTTAGGATCAGTCAGAGACTCAATCATCAATGTACCCAGGCCAATATTAAAATCCAATTTAAATGCAGCACTAGCAACAACATCTTCAGAGATATCTCCTGAAGAATGATCACTCAGAGTAGTACCCAGATACAGAGTCTGTGGATCCGAAAGATCGTAACAGCCTCCGTCACAGTACAGTAGATTACCAATAACTCTCTGGCCAAGATAGGTGGAGTAACCTTCGGAAAATGCAAAATTGGGAGAAATCGGAGATCCATCATGGTCCCCACTTCCTGTTATCACTGCGCCATTTCGCTCCAATAACAAATGACCAAATTCATGTAAGAGCACAGAATCATCGAACTCATCTGGATCCATAGGATTGCCTCCCACCGATATTATCCCTTCATAAAAGAAAGAAGTGACATAATCCGTATCTTTCGCATATTTCCCAAATTCCCAATCTGCTTTACGCGGATAGTCTGTAACCTTGCCACCGTACGCGAGGTAGAGAGGGAGCATACGAGTTAAAGTGACCATTATGTGAAAAGCTCCTGAACCATTTTCCTCCCGTATCATCGAGTTTCTTGTTGCATTAGCTTCCGTGAGAGGGTTTATCGCCTCACTAACTCGATACACGTGTACATTTCCTACGTGGTCTGTCACTTCTATCTTGTTGTTTGAAGATAGGAACTCAACATACACATTGGCATCTCCCTCTTCAGTTCTGTAAGCAACAGAATATACTCCACTTCTAGAATCGTTAGCATCACGTACTACCTGAGAAGTGCCTAGAACGATGCCTTGACTGTCTACTACCCTAACTATACTGCCCAGTGGATTCATCCTGGTCATAGGAGTCCGATAGCTCACTGTACCCACAACTAAGTACCGATCACATTCGATAACGAACACCAAAATTTCTCTTCCAGATCCCTGTCCTCCTGAGCCTTCTTCTGATGGTGCAAATGTACCAGTCAGCGTTTGAGAAATGTTACAACCATCCACCAAAACTTGGAAGTTAATCTGTTCAGTTACACCACACGCAGCAAAGAGATCAACCCTGACAACGTATTGTCCTGAAACTGCATTCTCGTAGTAGATATTCTCAGTTTTGTTATGATCAATGGTGCAGTTGGGATTTGAATCCAGATCTAGCGTTCCCTGTTGTCCAGATGAGGTCCTATTTCCATAGTATATTTCTTCATTGTTAGGATCGACTACATGCAGATCCAGGTCCACTTCTTTGTCCCAAGTTAATCTGACTAGAAGAGTCCCGATCTTTAACGAAGCGGTTGTCGTTTGAATCATTTGAATTGGTCCCAACTCCCCTGCATTATCCCTAAGGCGAATTAACATAGTTATACGACTTCCACTCATTATCGCTCCACTGGGTAGAGTGAGCATGAAAGCCAATGTTTGGGTTCCTGAGTTTTGACTCTGAAGAGATGTGACTGGAATAATGAAGTGCTGACCATAGCCTTCAAACCCGACTAACACGTCACTCACGGCAGTGTTTTGACTAACCACAATCGGAATTTCTACACTTTGGCCTGTTGTGATGGATACCTCGAAACCCGGAGGAAGTGTGAATACCAATGCGTTGTCAGTCGTGGCGGTTAATGGGAAACTTCGCATATCAATTATTCCTTCATCGATCGTGAATGGATTAGTTACTCCAGACTGGAAGTATATTTCTATTCCTGGCACTATAAGAGTACGTCCCTCACTGCTGTACACTACCAAAGAGATTGAATGGAACCGTTCCTCCGATACGAAATTTGTAGGAATGGATAATGTGTCGGTTAAATAATCTCCCTTTTGTATGTCGGAAGTGGAGATGACAGGATACCCGAACAAAGAGGAATAGTTTGCTTCCATATAGGATGCAGTTCCAGAAATTTCTACGGTAATCACAAATTGTAAGCCAGGGAAGATTTCTCGAGGATACTCTAAGCCTGCTACCGATATCCTCGGATCTTCAACAAGAACGGTAATTTCCCCATATCCTCTCCTGTTGTCTTGGGAAATGGCCACTATGGATACAGTATGGTTACCATCATCTAGGCCGAATGTCGAAATTGCTAAGTTTCTGGGAAAAGTTTTGTAAGTAACTTTCTCTACTCCATCCAAATAAACGTGTACATTTCCTTTTACTACTATGCCACCGGGTAATGCAAGTTGTAGATTAATGTAACCATTAGAAAATATCTGTTCTGAAGATATGGTACTGTTGATGTTAATTGCAAACTCTGGTTGAGGCTTATAAACTGTCAACAACAACACAATGATAACTAGTGCAACCACTAAAACTACCAATAGCAACACAATGCAAAGTAACCCAATCAAACATTTCTTTTTGGTGTCCATAATTAGCTATCTTTCTATTCTTTTCAGCAATTATTCTAAGAAAAAAGAAACTCATATTATTAGGGGCCGTTTAAACGTTACGTAACGAGGGTAAAGGGGTTGTGCAAAATGTGGCATATGCGGGAAGGGGTTTGTCCCTGCGTTACGTAAGTATCACGTTTGTACTCATTTGCTAACTTGAGCCATGAATTTATACTTCTCACTGTATTGTCGGTAAATCAAGGGTGATTTTAGCTCAAATTAGTCGACTGTTGTTTCAATCGCTTAGAATTATATTACAATAACTTTTGTTAATGTAATTTCATATTAGTAGGGTCAAAATCTAAGATTCCGTGACCAACCTCTGGCAAGTTAAGTTTTATACGTAATTCTGATACTTTAGGGTATATCTCGCGAATTAAGCTCCCATGCCGGTCTCGAAAACTTGGGAAAACTTTTTTAAAAGGAGAAATTCAAAAGGCATCCGGCAATCATTTTGAAAAATTAAGGCCCCTCTCTGAACATTTCATAAATTGGGATTAGTGTTTTCGAACAGTATACAATAAGTACTAGCGGCACTGAAAATTTCAACTCAATCGGGACTATACTTTAATGTAATAACCTTTTGAAGATTCCTACGTCATTTGTCACCATGGGAGGTCTATTCTTTAACAAATTTTTTAAGGAATTTACAGCATATCTTTTCCTATATACATGCAATAACCTTTTAACTCGCTATGTAGTATGTCTCCATGTAAATCTCGGTAATAGACCTAAATTTAGCACTTTGACTCTTGGGGATCTCACTGGGGGTGACGAATCAAGAAAAATTTACCCATAATCGTTTTTTTCGCCCACTATTATCACAATTTTGAAGTCAATGGACTGGATTTTGAATAATTTGTATAGTCAAAGTCCTTTGAATTTGTCCACTGGCATGGGAGCTTAAATCGCGAGATATACCCTAAAGTATCAGAATCAGGCATAAATTAAACTTGCCGAGGTTGTCACGGAATCTTAGATTTTGGCCCTACTATACGTAGTGTTGTTTTAGAATTACAGAAAAATTCAGTTAGGTTAGAATGACGTTACGTAACGTCGAAGGGCGTAAGTTATTTGTGACATACGCGTCTAAATTATGGGAATTTTGCGTACGTACGTTTGAACGGCCCCTTATGTTTAGTACAACCCCTAGTGAGGCTATATTGGCATGTGCGATAATTTACGTATGAAAAGCTAAAATTTCATGGGGAATCCACGCACATGTCCGAATTACATCAAAATTTTAAAATATTTAATTAGGGTGTTTGTATCATACTGTTTTTCACACAGAGCCAACTCTGCTTTAATAGAGCCCAGTTAATTAATCAGCCTCTTAACTGGGTCAAATTTTCCAGGAACAGAATCAATGCCAATAGAAGCTATTCAAGCTAATACAAGAGATTTTTGGTTAATTGGGCCAACTCCGCTTGACGGGGTCAACTTTTGCTTATTTGTTCAAATTTCGCCAAGGCGATTGGCTTAACCGGTTAACCGCTGCTAACATCGGTTAACGGTTACAGACCAGGGGCGGCGCCAGCACAGCCCCCTTGGGGGGCGAAAGGTGGGCGGCTAATACACTGGAGAGGCAAACCCAATAGTTGTAAACATTCCAAAAATTCACATTCAAACCAAAATCGATATTTTTAATGACAAACTTAGTTAAATAATTTGTCCTATAATAGTATACGGTGGGGCATCCCAGCAAAACAGCTAATTATTGACTCCCTGTCCAGGGCGTATAGCATTTCCGCATTAACATTAAGTACTCCTATATCAGACAAGCGAGTTCCCGCCCCCCCATAAAGGGGGCGGATCAAAAGCACGGGGGGGCGGCCGCCCCTCCGCGCCCCCCTCGCGCCGCCACTGTTACAGACCCCACCCTTGATTTCGCCTATTTGGACAAATTTCTTGAATTTAAAAAATTAAAATATGGCTTTAAAGGGATTAAATATGGTTACTTGTCAAAATTCAACTTTTAAGTGTTAAGCAGGGTTGCCGTGGGAAGGGAATTTTCATTCCCATTCCCATCCCATCCCATCCCATCCCATCCCATTCCCACAGGATTTCTGTGGGAATTCCCACAGGATTCCCATAGGATTCCCACAGGATTCCCACATGTGGGAAATCCCATAGCATTTACAATTTTACATAGGATTCCTACGTATGGGAATTCGCCTATATAGTGTTCATGAATCATTATGGTTTGTCTACAACCATAATGAACACTATGCTTTATTGTAATATGATGATCTATATCAGGGGTGGCCAACCTTTTGCACCCTGCGGGCCACATTTAGCTATTTGAAGAACTCGGCGGGCCTCACTTTTCAAAGTAAATTTATACTTTTGGATCTAGATTATTATTATTTGTCATTAGTATTATTTAATATTAAAATTTTTTTGAAATCCTACAAGAATAGGATGTTGTTAGCAATATGGCTGTAATTATGAGGTTCCACTGTACATATTACTCATTATAATATTGAGGCTCTGCGGGCCACAGGTTGGCCACCCCTGATCTATATGAACGTGTGGAAATTCTATTGATAATCCTATGGGAATTCCCATAGGATTCCCACAGGATTCCCACATGTGGGAATTCCCATAGGCTAAAAAATTTTCCCATTCCCATACCCACGGCAACCCTGGTGTTAAGCCAATGGTTTAATAAAATAGTAAATTTAACAATGTGAAAATTTAATGATTACGTCATCATTCGATAATGAGTAAGCATGTATCTAATTTGATGTGGCCAACATTACATGTTCGCATTAAAAAATTTCTATTAAATTTTCAGATTTTATTTCATAGAGGGTGTGAATTATGTGTGATTAGGTGGAATTTCAAGCTTCTCAAAATGTGAGAATGATCAATGATGTCATAACTTGGCGAGAAGTGAGAAATTTCGAGTTGAAATTTCAACTTGTTGGAGGAACCATGGCCTACTATATTATACGGCTAGATAAGTCAAGTGTTTGCCATTTTATTTCCAGGCCAGTGTTTACTTTCTAATTGCTCGTAAAATAAATCACCTATTGTCATGGAATAAACTAAACTTAGGTTTTCAAATACGCTGGAAACATCTAAAATACTTTTGAGAATGATTTCTCATCGGATTTAACCACAATGACGTAATCAAATATACATACCCATATATGGTAATTAATACCACGGACTACTAGATACCCGGACGCGACAAAGCCAAACCACAGTCAAAAATGCGTAGGCTGAACATTGTATGACTGAAAATATGGTCAATTCTGTATTTTTAGTCACTAAGGTATCTAACACAATCTTTGGGCGCTGAATTCAAAAATGACAATTTCAAGGTTCAAAAACTCACTCCCCGCCCTAATTTTGGCAAAAAGGCGTGGTCACACCCAAATATGGTCAATTCCATATTTTTGTTCTATTACTTCATCATAACACTAAATTCGCAATATCCTCTTAACTAGGAATGATATTGTTGAAAATATGATTAATAAATTGTTCAGGTAAATATATATGACTACGTTACGGTCGTGACCTTCGGTATACAAGGCCTGACTTGCTAGGCGAAAATTTGTGTACCATGGATTACTTAAAGTGCATTGAAAAATGGAGAATTGATCTTTATTCCAATAATTAGCAATGATAGAGCTGAAAAGTGTATTATAGCTATATAGGAATATGGTATCCAGGTATACATAGCACCCTCCAGAATTGTGATATGTCATCATCTGATGACATTATGGTTATTTTGGTTGCGAATTATCTTGTTTTTCTAGCATAATTTTAACATAGTTAAACGCGTTATAAATGTTCAAAATTGGAACATGGTTATACCCAGAAGTAGTTGAATAAAATATATCGAAATTATAAATGGAATGTTGACACATTCCTCGGTTGCCATGAAAAATGTATATTTCCTAAATGTGCCATAACTCAAAAACTATGAATGTTATGTAAACTAGACTGGTACTGATCTATCTGGAATAGGTAACTTCCTATTCATCGATAAGTCGATTAAGCGGAGTTGACTGCACAGTATATCTAAAATTGTTTGTTTGTTCCGAATTGATTGAAGAAATTGGAGGGTTTCCAATTCCAAATCTGATTTTGGGCATACAGGGGTAACTTTTAGTTCCTCCATGGCCTACTATATAATACGGCTAGATAAGTCAAGTATTTGCCATTTTATTTCCAGGCCAGTGTTTACTTTCTAATTGCTCGTAAAATAAATCACCTATTGTCATGGAATAAACTAAACTTAGGTTTTCAAATACGCTGGAAACATCTAAAATACTTTTGAGAATGATTTCTCATCGGATTTAACCACAATGACGTAATCAAATATACATACCCATATATGGTAATGATGTGTTAATGTTAATTTTTTAGATAATTTGAGAATCTAACTTTGCCGTTTTTATCCTAATGCATTTTTCTTGTAAAAAAACTAACTACAGTAACAAATTATGTCATTCCTTTCACTCAAATTCTTTTCAACGTCAATGTTAGTAAATAATTATGCTATTGTTATAAACCATATGTTTTGTATTTTTTTGAAATGTATAGTTAGATTTTAATCTAAGTCTTAAAAGTGCTGTTTGACGACGTACATGTTGCCCTGTCAGTTTAATGACCGTTCTTGTGACTTATGTTCACTGAATCTCAAACTTCAATAATCTTTGAGATAATGAGATAATTAACACTTAATTCATTATTAGGTAATGACTCACTATCTCAAAGATTATTGAATTAGGCATAGAAAATGTATTATCGATGAATAGGAAGTTACCTATTCCAGATAGATCAGTACCAGTCTAGTTTACATAACATTCATAGTTTTTGAGTTATGGCACATTTAGGAAATATACATTTTTCATGGCAACCGAGGAATGTGTCAACATTCCATTTATAATTTCGATATATTTTATTCAACTACTTCTGGGTATAACCATGTTCCAATTTTGAACATTTATAACGCGTTTAACTATGTTAAAATTATGCTAGAAAAACAAGATAATTCGCAACCAAAATAACCATAATGTCATCAGATGATGACATATCACAATTCTGGAGGGTGCTATGTATACCTGGATACCATATTCCTATATAGCTATAATACACTTTTCAGCTCTATCATTGCTAATTATCTATATATTAAAAGCGGAATTGTTGTGTGTGTGTGTGTGTGTGTGTGTGTGTGTGGGGATGTTTGTCCGTAATTAATTGAAAAGACCATACTACCTAGAAAGCTGAGATTTGGTATATAGGAGTAGTTTGTCATAGCGACATGGGTCTGTTGGTTTTCTAAGCGAAATATTGTGAGCATGACATGACACGGTAACCTTTTCCTTAATAACTTTTGCAAATTTGACTCCGTTAGTATAAATTTTATATGAAAATCGACAACACATAATGGAACACCTTTGTGAAAATTATCAATTTTTACGAACTTACATAGCGAAAGTTATTAGTTAAAATGTGTCCTATTATTTTTAACACTATGTGGGTGATCTGATTTGTTTGGTTAACAAGAATGCGCTTAGAGTAGTTAATTTCTCTAATGCATTGTATATTTATTACACCTATATTGGCTTCCTATAATAAGACTATCAATGGGATTACGTAATTTCTAACCTAGGATTTCTACAGAAATTAATTAAGTTAAGTAATCTAGGATTTTTGGTTCTGCCTATAACGATGAGATTTATTATGTTAATTATTACTATCAATTAAATTAAATAATTCACTAACCCAGCTCCTGCAAAAAGAATTGTTTATTGAGATGTAGAACTTTATTACGATTTATAAATCAAATATTTTGCAACCCTGGATTTACCTCTCCATAATAATGGTTTAATGGTGAGAATAAGACCGCGAAGCGGTCTTATTCTCATCTTTAAACCATTATTATGGAGAGATTACACCCAGAGTTAGTAAATTACTTTGCAATACAACTTACTGAAATAATTAATTGCGAATAATTTACCAACCACAGGTCTCAATTTATTTGAGCTAACAAGCTGAACCTTTTAATATATATTGCTGAACGAGCTATCCTTAAGAATTATTGAGCTATTAATTAACTAATAATTAATAACTATTGAGCAATGAGAATAACTTACTCAACATAATTCCCCAAACAAATTACAGGAATCACAACCCAAAATGAATTTTAGGCACGCGTTATTAAGTAATAGTGTGTAATTCACTAGCCACAGGTGAAACTGAATAGTAAATTTTTTTAATACTATATAGCTTTTTGGGAAGGGAAAGGCCGCGAAGCGGCCGTTAATTGTATCGCGTAGTGAATAACACGAACGAACAAAAGTCGCGAAGCGACTTTTGTGAGAGAGATCCGTCGCGAAGCGACCGAGACCGAAGGGCTCGTTGGAATAAAGATCAATTCTCCATTTTTCAATGCACTTTAAGTAATCCATGGTACACAAATTTTCGCCTAGCAAGTCAGGCCTTGTATACCGAAGGTCACGACCGTAACGTAGTCATATATATTTACCTGAACAATTTATTAATCATATTTTCAACAATATCATTCCTAGTTAAGAGGATATTGCGAATTTAGTGTTATGATGAAGTAATAGAACAAAAATATGGAATTGACCATATTTGGGTGTGACCACGCCTTTTTGCCAAAATTAGGGCGGGGAGTGAGTTTTGAACCTTGAAATTGTCATTTTTGAATTCAGCGCCCAAAGATTGTGTTAGATACCTTAGTGACTAAAAATACAGAATTGACCATATTTTCAGTCATACAATGTTCAGCCTACGCATTTTTGACTGTGGTTTGGCTTTGTCGCGTCCGGGTATCTAGTAGTCCGTGGTATTAATTACCATATATGGGTATGTATATTTGATTACGTCATTGTGGTTAAATCCGATGAGAAATCATTCTCAAAAGTATTTTAGATGTTTCCAGCGTATTTGAAAACCTAAGTTTAGTTTATTCCATGACAATAGGTGATTTATTTTACGAGCAATTAGAAAGTAAACACTGGCCTGGAAATAAAATGGCAAATACTTGACTTATCTAGCCGTATTATATAGTAGGCCATGGAGGAACTAAAAGTTACCCCTGTATGCCCAAAATCAGATTTGGAATTGGAAACCCTCCAATTTCTTCAATCAATTCGGAACAAACAAACAATTTTAGATATACTGTGCAGTCAACTCCGCTTAATCGAGGTTTTTTAAAAGCAAATATTGAGTCAATCAACCCAAATTTTGACTAAAATTTCATAATTTTGACCCAATTAACCGAAAATACTTTGTATTAGCTTCTATTGGCATGATTTAACTAATAATCAGCTAGTTTATGTAGGAATTTCTATTTACGATCTTTCCAAGCTAAACAAAAGTAATGTTGCTGACAAAAGTAGACAACGAATATCTGATTCAATCTAATATTCGTTAAAATCATTTCGAACGAATTTTCGAATATTCGGTATATTCGTTTCAGCCCTACTTTTATATACAGCCATGTATTTTAATAATTATAACCAGCCCTACGGTCTCGCTTATTTTAAATAAACAATAATTATTTATTTTAAAAATTTGAAAAAAAAATTTGAATTCGTGATCAGCTTACTTGTTTACCTTTTCTAACATTTGGAAGCAGGGGCGGATACAGGAATTTTACTAAGTGGGGGCCAAACTTATAACGTGGGGGTGTATTTGAAAAAATCTTACTGCAATATCTGAACTTTCAATCCACTGAAAAATCTCAAGGGGGGAGCATGGTCCCCCTAGAATCGCCAATGGATACGCCCCTATTCGGAAGTTAGTCTTTAGGTTCATTTTGAATTTTAATAGATTTGTTTACCTCTTTTTGTAAACAACAACAAAAGTAACAGAAATTTGTGGACTTTAAATTCGAAATCAGCATACTTGTTTACCTATAATTTTACCCGTTGCCCTTTGGAAGCTTGTCTCGAGGTTCATTTTGAATTTTCAATAATTTCTTGACCTATTTTTGGAAACAACCAGGGTTGCCAATCCAATCCAATCGAGAAGATTTTCGATTGCTGCATTTTCATCGATTGGATTGCTTCGATTTTTATCGATTGGATTGCAATCGATGAATTTTCGATTGTTTGTTTTTTCAATATCTAAATAATGCCAAAATTTAAAATGCTCAATTGCTCATCAATTAAACCCAATGTTATATGTTTTAAGTTTGAACATATGATGAAACATAACTCTTTTTGATATAATACTGAGGAGTAAACGATCGAAAAAAATCGGAGAAACAATCCAAAAATATCGATGACATTTTGGATTGTCGATTGCGATTGGATTGTCATCCGAATAATCGATTGTCCAAATTTGGATTGCCGATTGTCCAAATTTGGCTCGATTGGATTGCATTGTCGATTGGATTGGATTGGATTGGTAATATTATAAATTATATATACGAGATTCGTGTTCAGCATACTTGATTACCTTTTACGACCCTTGGAAGTTAATCTTTATCTCAATTATAAATGCGGTTTCTATCCCCTTATCACTTTAATACAGTACAAACAAACAAACAAACAAACTATTAATAACAATCGAATTGTAACAATATACATAGCTAACATATACTTAATTAGTTTGAACTTTAGATGCTTGCTTAAGTTGATAATGAAATTATAGGTGGAAGAATATAATTTTGCGAATTTTTACAGTCATGATCTAACAAGCAATATTATAGATTGGGTTCAAAGCGAGAATAATAGTAACGAGCACTTCGGTCTCGGTCGCTTTGCGACGGATCGGCGCTACGCACCTCAAGTTAACGGCCGCTATGCCTTACTCCTTACCCTTTCTACCATTTTCCATAGTTTGAATTTGTTTACCGTTGAAAGCTAATTCCTAGGTTGATTATGAATTTTCATTAATTTGTTTACCTATTTATGTAAACAACAACCACAAATATTCATATTAGAAATTCGTAAATGCGAAATTCGAAATCAGCATAAGCACACAACAATCGACTTTTAATATTACGAGCCCTTCGGTTCGGTCTCGGTCGCTTCGCGACGGATCACTCTCTCACAAAGGCCGCTTCGCGACCTTTGTTCGTTCGTGGTAGACACTATGTAATACAAATAACGGCCGCTTCGCGGCCTTACCCACCGTGAGTGCGTGAGGTAGGAAACAGAATAGAGAAAAGATTTATCTAGTTCAAATAGGAATTTATATGAACACTTATGCATATCTTAATATTAATATCTAAACTTATGCATATATGTGTATGCTATTAATAAATCACTAATAGATCTAACTAACTGAAATCATGCAGGTGGAGCCAGCAGGTAATCACCAACCTCAATATGTGCAGTGATTATATATGTGAATATGTGCAATGAATTTAAAGCAATAATAATAATAATTATTAATAATTCCCACGTGACGTCATAAAACCCATAAATCGGTATACGTGTGTCTCATTTCATGTTGTCTTGCCATCTAAAATTGTGGGCGAATCGGATAAAAACTGAAAGAGCTATTCCCAAATAAGTGCCTTTATGACGTCATAACCCCGTTATTTTGTTTCAAAAATCAATAGATCGTTGTCGCAGTACAAAATTACCCTAGGATGCAAATTTTCAGCTTTCTGGGACTCGTAGTCTCCAATTAATTCTGGACACACACACACACACACACACACACACACAAACACACACAAACACACAACAATTGTGCTCTTCTCGCCTCTCGCCTCTATTAGTAACCTATTTACAATTTACAACCAATTAACTTTTGCGCTAAGTATTCAGTTGGCAGAATGACCGTAAATTGCGTTGCGTAGTATCTAACACGAACGAACCGAGACAGAAGGGCTCGTGAACAACATTGCTCTATTATCAACCAATTTATAGGTCCCGATCAAAAGCATGGGAATTCTATAAAGTCAAGTTCCCCTATTAGCAACTCGCTTAATTAATAGCAAATTAGCAATATTATTTGTTTATTAGTAGCCTATTTTATGGCGTGAAGTGGAGATCTGTTCCCGTATAAGCAACTCAACATAGTTACTAATAGAAGAACAAAAAGTTCACTTTGAAGCAACTCAGTTACTAATTGAAGAACAGCATTTACATTACTCGTACAAAATAATAATAATGGTTAACTATATACTAGCGCTTACACGTACGTTTTGTGTCGACATATTTAGGTTGTTCATCTTACTTGGTCATTTTTCCAAGTAGGACTTATATGCTCTCATGATTTCAATACTTTAAAGTATTTTATATTATTTATATTCTCATTTACAAGTGTTTACTTTCCAAAGTGGGGTCTCTGTTATATACCTTTCTCGGTCCATTGCCCCCTTTCACTGCACTATTTCCAGGAAAACTGTATGCTCTTATAAAAACCAGTAGCTGATCAAGAAATACCGTGAGGAGGATAATATGTATTTTCATTATCAGTTCTATTTCTCACTACAGTCAACTCCCGTTATAACCAAGTCGGGTGTAACAAAGTACCTGCTTATAACGAAATCGTTCAATGGTCCGGAAATCCTTCTATCTTATTACATTATATAAACTTCGGTTACAACGAAATTCCGCTTATAACGAAGTAATTTAAATCCCATGTAGCCTCTAAAGTTTAAACTATTGATTTTACTCCGGTTATAACGATTTCTGCTTATAACGAACTCCGATTATATCGAAATCTGTTTATATAAAACTCCGGTTACAACGAAATTAAACTTGTAATGAACTCTTTTTGATCTAACTCTGCTTATAACGAACTCCGCTTATAACGAAATGAAACCACGGTGCCGAGCACTTCGTTATAACGGGAGTTGACTGTATATTAATTAAGAGAATGATAATGACGAATAACGACTAAATCATGTTTTACTCTTTTTAAAGAAAATTCCCCTATTAGCGTCTTCGCCTATTAGCAACTATTTTTGCAACGAAACCCGAGTTGCTAATAATGCAACTCCAGTGTACATATATAACTTCCTAATTTAATTGTGAATTAATAGAATAATGTAGCAATAACTTACTAGAAAACAGGGATGATCGTTGTAGTTAGAAACCTTGGTGTGCACAGATTGCTTAGTAACTTGGTATTTATATTTGCTCTAGATACATCAAGTACTATACAACCGAGGTGAACAATACTGTTATAAGAAATAATAACAGTATTATTAATTTATGACGTATATTCGACTCCGATTAATTGGGTCACTTTGGCTGAAGTATGAATTAAACTCAGTTAAGCGGAGAATTAATTACCAAAATATTTTAATATATGAGGGTAACTGTCTAACTGAGGGGATAACTTATATATATATTGTAAGAGTGTATTGCTAGAATATTAAAAAGTGCATGCAATATATATATCCACTACGTGCGTGATATAAATACATTCACGTAAAATATTTTGACACAATTATCAGAATAGTGAAAATTTGAATTGATAAACCGAATCCATTTTTGACCCACTTAATAACTCAAATTCTGCCAGCCAGAGCAAGGCTGGATTCGGTTAACCGGCTAACCGGTTACCGTTGCTGACATCGGTTGACGGTTAGAGATTATATTCACCAGTTAGCCGGTCTGTTGAATATCAGCAGAGTTATTGGGAAATTAATGTATAAAGTATTTAAAATTTTTGAATTTTATCAGAATATGTTTGTCCTAAATCCATTTCTCATCACCACTTAATAAATTTTCTTAGACAACATTGATTTAAATTTACCTAAAGCACGAAATGTATCAGTTAATATACTTATGCAGTTATACTTTATACAGCTGAGTCTTATTCTGTAGTATAATCAAATTTTTATAAAGGATTTATTGTATTGAGTAGGATGGGCGGTTAACCGGTTAACCGTGGCGAGAAATAGAATTGTAACCGTAGCTCAGATCGGTTAACCAACCCCACCCTTGTGCCAGAGTAACCAAATTTGACGCGAAAATCTAGAAAGTTATACAGCTCTTGTGTAATACGGTAAGAAATTTATAAGCTTGATAATTTTAGATTACTGATTAAAGGATTCATAGTTGCGCAACCTTGTAAAATATCCCAATGGTTAATTTATCTTTAATTAATATGATAATATTATAAATTGCATCGATACTTATTACAGAAAATCTACATTTGGTTTTGTTGAATATTGTCCTTGTAATCAAACAGGATTCTTTGTTCTTTGACCTATGAGCACAATGGGTGAATTTACCTAAACTAACAAAATAAATTAATTACAAATATTCATGTTTAAGTACAGTTCAGAGATGGAACCGGTCGGGATTTTAATGACCCGACCCGACCCGACCCGACCGGTGCAGTTGGAAATTTGACCCGACCCGACCGCGACCGGCCGGTCGACCGGTCAATCATAGCTAACAATAATTTATTAATAATAGAAAACAAATTATGATATTATGATATCGAATAGATCATATAGAGATCTCGACCGGCCGGTCAAGGTTCCGACCGGTCGACTGGTGCCGACCCGACCCGACCGATTCCGTCTCTGGTGCAGTTCCCGCCGATGTGCTTAAAACCGGCATCCACTGTACCTAGTTGGGAATATAAATTGGTACGTCGTATCCGAGTATGTGGTAACCGATTCATTTATAATGGTTCAGATATTATTATAGTAAATATAACAGACTGATTAATTCTGTAGATTTATCCTAACTTACTGTTGAATTGACTTAGTATTAGTAGATTCATCAAGCCCATTAGTTTGGTAAGGAGCAGAAAAGGATAACTGTGTAATGGATGTGAAGTTAGCAGCAAGTCCAGCAGCAAAAAGTGAGCACGATGCATCTGGTTATAACTCCACTCTACCATTAACTGGCGGGATAAAATTTATACCACAGCTCTATCCCCCATGTAGGTTTATGATATTTCAATTTTTAGTCTCTAAGACCTAAGACCACTTGACAGTGACAGTTCAAAAATGACCCATTTTCACTAGATAATTATCCCACATCCAATTTGAGTGAGCACGATGCACCTGCTTGTAACTCCACTCTGCTGTTGCCTGGCGGGCTGAAATTTATACCACAGCTCTATCCTCGATGTAGGTTTGTGATATTTCAATTTTTAGTCTCTTAACACCCAAAACCATTTGACAGTGACAGTGCAAAAATGACCCATTTTCACTAGATAATTATCCCACATCCAAATTGAGTGAGCACGATGCACCTGCTTGTAACTCCACTCTGCTGTTGCCTGGCGGGCTGAAATTTATACCACAGCTCTATCCTCGATGTAGGTTTGTGATATTTCAATTTTTAGTCTCTAACACCCAAAACCACTTGACAGTGACAGTGCAAAAATGATCCATTCTCACTGGATAATTATCCCACATCCAATTTGAGTGAGCACGATTCACCTGGTTATAACTCCACTCTGCTGTTGCCTGGCGGGCTAAAATTTATACCAGCTCTATCTCCGATGTAGGTTTATGCTATTTCAAAAGCATTGTATCCATTTTCATCCCCTAATGACTAATCATATTATATTAATATTTTTGTTAATTTAAGATATCGAGCTACGCAACTATTCTAATACATTCTAAAAATATATGCAATGTAAAACTAAGAAATCTACTAATCATTTGGTTTGAATGTTGTTCCTATCCTTTACTTTTGTTACAGGCTGAAAATGGTCCAAATATAATCGAAAATATACCCTGTCTTCAGTTAGTTCAGGTCTAGAATTCTTACCAGTGAATCCATAACCGGAAAACTTCATCCAGCATTGGTCATCGTCCTTGTATACAAATACATCAGTTTTAAGGATCAGTGCTGCTAAAAATATCTCCATATCTGTCCCCCAAGATCCAGATCTGTCCATCTTAGTTATCTTAAGGTACTCTTGTACTGAGTTACACCGAGCTCAGTTACTAAATCATTTCGAGCGCTACAATAGTTTGAGCACACTTCATTATATTTTCCTTTCATTTGTTGTATGAGTAACTCTCTTATTTCTTTATGATGGTGATCTGTTCCTGCAATTAAATATGAAAGCGATCTAAATAAGCAATTACCATCTGGAGATATTCTTTTTTCTCGAGACGGAATGAGCTGCCTAATTTCAAGGGATTTATCTCTCGCTTCGTTTTCATACAAAATACCCGTAGCATACGTCAGATTGAGTTCTTTGCATTTTGATTTCTGCCAACTTGGAGTAACTGGCGCATATAATCCAAGATAAATTATTGCAATACCTACTATAGATACAGAATTCTCAATTTGCCCTAGTTTACTCAATTCTTTGCCAGCATTCAGTGAAGTGTCCTCTGTTAACCGTTTTATGGTGATAAAAGAAAAATCTTCAGAGCAAGTGCTTTTACATTGTTTTGTAATTCTAGTTATCCTTGCTGACTTTGGTATCAGAGCATCCGAATTATTGAATAACTTTTCCAGGATTAAAATAGCTTTGCTTCCTGTACTTTTCTTATTCCAAACCTCCTCAATTTGATCATCATTCTCAACTTGCTTCTTTACTCTCTTGAAAATTTTGGAGCTCAATGGCTCGAATGCAAAATTAAATGCTTTGATTCTTCCAACAATACCTTCACGTAATTTACGGATGAAATCACCTGGTCTTATTTTTGATTCATTCTGTAGAATTGTAATTTTAAGAAATCTCATCCAATTCTCAGCAATAGCATTTGTAAATGTGATTCTTGATTTATTAGGGTGCAAACTTGGACCCAATATTATTCCTGACCAGGAGGGCATATCGGCATGTAATATGTAATTAAGAATAAGGGTAATTCTGGTAGAAAATACACATTTTCTTCCAATTTATCTGATTTGTTTTTGGTTTCCAATTCATCAACAAATCTTTTACAGTTTTTGAGTTCATTTTGGAAAAAGATACCAAAAGGAGATCTTGTTTTGTAAGTATTACCATCACCTAAATTATTCGGAAGTTCTTCATCTAGCTCTAACAAATATACATGATCGAGATTTAAATCTTCTCCACAGCTTAAGCTGATCGCGTTATCCTGCTTCTGAAAATATTTTTGAATTTCGGGATGATATTTCTTAGACAAACATGTCATACACAGTGAAATACAGAGCTGATTAATTTCGTCCAAACTTGTCGAACTAACCATGCGTGCCATAATAAAGATTAAAATTATCTTTCTTCGTTTTTCAATTCTGAAGTTACGACTAAGTTTATAGCTCAAACGATTCATAATATGTGCTGTACAAATGTGAATAATTGTTCTAGGTAAATCTTTGGAATTCTGTGAATTAATGAATTTCCAACAAGATTTGAGATAATCTTCTAGGTTATGTTTATTAAAACTATTGCATACACTGTGCAACATTGTCCAACTGAAATCCACTTCAATTTGATTCGGTAAGTGAATGTCGTAACTGTTATTACGCCAGATATTCATAAGCTTTGCTCTGAATTGTAAGCGATTTCGGCCATACACAGATTTCGACAACTTTCCCCAAAAAGAAAAAGGATCACGCCAATTTCTTGTTGTCTCAAGATTATTCAAAATGCTAGAGCCTTGTGGTTTTAGCTTAGATATTGCAGCTACAATACTAGTAGATATTTGTATTCCTTGATTATGTTTGTGTTCTTCAATCTCTAAAAGTAATAATGTAAACATCGAACGTATAATCTATAAACATACACTTACCATCTGTAGGCCCTGGATTAACCTCGATATCACCAGCAATTATCAGCAAAAGAGATAAGACAAGCAAAGTTCTCATCCCAGAAAGATAGGAAATGATATACTTAGAAAGAAGGTTAACTTCGCAAATTATTGATTTTGGGAGATTTCGAGTGTGAAAGCTATAAATTTTAGTAAGCCGTTTGCAAGGAGCAAACATAATTGCAAAGAAATAGAAACAATATTCGGATTTAGTAAAATAGATATAAAAATAACAGACTTTTAAATTGAATATAAAACATGCATTCCATAATTATAGCAATTGCAGTATAAATCAATTTTGATATAGTAATAGGAAGCCATATTAGATATCAACATCACATCAAGTCATCAGACTACGTCAGTGTTAAAATCACCTATTAAGGCCATATACAATAAATAACTTATTTATCTCCCCATCCGTCCCAAATTTCATCCCAGTCCGGGTATGTTATATTATTATCTCATGAACATAATCGTACAGATATTAGCTATAAACTTGGGTAAAGTAATCCTAATGTATCAATATTTTATAAGTCATGTATTTTAGGGTATTATTGTCAGGTGATTTTCTAATTAAATTAAAAATTAATATTTATTGTTTGGCATAGGATAATGTTATTTGCATATTAATGGGATATACATAAAAATAAAATCGCGTCCGCCGTCCGTATTTTCTGTAAAAATACTAATGATAAACAATTGATTTGTTTTAGCTAGCCTAATACGACAAAGGTATTCTGCATGAATTGTTTAGAACTAACATATGGAAATATTTTTAAAGGAAGCAGATTTATATGATAGGTCATTATGGGGTGAAAATGGATACTTTGAAATAGCATAAACATACACAAGATATAGAGCTGTGAAGTAAATTTTAGCCCGCCAGTTAATGGTAGAGTGGAGTAATAACCAGGTGAATCGTGCTCACTCAAATTGGATGTGGGATAATTATCTAGTGAAAATGGGTCATTTTTGCACTGTCACTGTCAAGTGGTTTTTAGTGTTAGAGACTAAAAATTGAAATATCATAAACCTACATGGGGGATAGAGCTGTGGTATAAATTTTATCCCGCCAGTTAATGGTAGAGTGGAGTTATAAGCAGATGCATCGTGCTCACTTTTTGCTGCTGGACTTGCTGCTAACTTCACATCCATAACTGTGTACTGCAATGTTTTTGCAATTGTTGACTGATCTATAAATTTTCTTCCACCTATAATTTAATCAGATTACTTATATGGAGCTCAGTTACTGGTAACTGAACTGCCATATAAGGAAGTGTTTGAATTCTAAAAGACCCATAAGCTCAGAAATGCAATTTAGACATAAATTAAAACCACTTCAGTTACCAGTAACTCAGCTCCATATAAGTATTTTGATAATAATTTAATTATCAACTTAATTAAGCAAGCATCTAAAGTTTACACAATCCAGTCATTAGAATAGTGAGTTCAAACTAATTAAGTATATGTTAGTTATGTATATTGTTACAATTTGATTGTTATTAATTAGTTTGTTTGTTTGTTTGTATTAGTGCTATCATAGGGGGATAGAAACCGCATTTAGAATTGAGATAAAGAATAACTTCCAAGGGTTGTAAAAGGTAATCAAGTAGGCTGAACACGAATCTCGTATATATAATTTTCTAATATACTGTAAATATTTTATTGTTGTTGTTTCCAAAAATAGGTCAAGAAATTATTGAAAATTCAAAATGAACCTCGAGACTAGCTTCCAACAGGCAACGGGTAAAATTATAGGTAAACAAGTATGCTGATTTCGAATTTAAAGTCCACAAATTTCTGTTACTTTTGTAGTTGTTGTTGTTGTTTACAAAAAGAGGTAAACAAATCTATTAAAATTCAAAATGAACCTAAATAGGGGCGGATCCATTGGGGATGCTAGGGGGACGTGACCACGCCTCCACCTGAGACTAGATTGAACTGATTCTTGACGTGCTTTAGGCCTTTTATTAGGCAGAACACATAACTGTCTGTACTTTTATTACCCTGCACTAATTATTATTATTATTATTATTATTATTATTATTATCTTATTCGAGGGTACGTTTTCTTGTCCATTTTTTTTCTCAGACACCCGAGCAGCTAGAATAAAAATAAAAACGTCTCAAAATGCTCGCAATATCCGACTTCCTATCCGTTCATAATACATTTTGGGACCCTAACACGCTCCGTTTTCAAAATGATTCCTATATGGGCATGTAATGTGCCCAATTTGGATGACACAGCAAAATTTATATCAACGAAAGTATAAACTACCAAATTAGATATATGCTTACTCATTATCGAATGATGACGTAATCATTAAATTTTCACATTGTTAATTTTACTATTTTAGTAAACCATTGGCTTAATTAACACTTAAAAGTTGAATTTTGACAAGTAACCATATTTTATCTCTTAAAGCCATATTAAAAATTTTAAAATTCGAGAAAATTGTCCAAATAGGCGATATTATCATATTAGCAGCGATTAACCGGTTAACCGAATCCAGCCTTGGCGAAATTAGAACAAAATAAGCAAAAGTTGACCCCGTCAAGCCAATAACCAAAAATCTCTTGTATTAGCTTGAATAGCTTTTATTGGCATTGATTCTGTTCCTGGAATTTTTTACCCAGTTAAGAGGCTGATTAATTAACTGGGCTCTATTAAAGAAGTGTTGGCTCTGTGTGAAAACAGTATGACACAAACACCCTATTACAATATTTTAAAATTTTGATGTAATTCAGACATGTGCGTGGATTCCCCATGAAATTTTAGCTTTTCATCCATAATTTATCGCACATGCCAATATAGCCTCACTAGGGGTCGTATTAAACATAAGGGGCCGTTCAAACGTACGTACGCAAAATTCCCATAATTTAGACGCGTATGTCACAAATAACTTACGCCCTTCGACGTTACGTAACATCATTCTAACCTAACTGAATTTTTCTGTAATTCTAAAACTACACACTAGTGACACTACATATAGTTTATACCCTTTGCCCTCGTTACGTAGCATTTAAACGGCCCCTAATAATATGAGTTTTTTTTTTCTTAGAATAATAGCTGAAAAGGATAGAAAGATAGCTAATTATGGACACCAAAAAGAAATGTTTGATTGGATTACTTTGCATTGTGTTGCTATTGGTAGTTTTAGTGGTTGCACTAGTTATCATTGTGTTGTTGTTGACAGTTTATAAGCCTCAACCAGAGTTTGCAATTAACATCAACAGTACCATTTCTTCGGAACAGATATTTTCTAATGGTTACATTAATCTACAACTTGCATTACCCAGTGGCATAGTAGTAAAAGGAAATGTACACGTTTATTTGGATGGAGTAGAGAAAGTTACTTACAAAACTTTTCCCAGAAACTTAGCAATTTCGACATTCGGCCTAGATGATGGTAACCATACTATATCCATAGTGGCCTTTTCCCAAGACAACAGGAGAGGATATGGGGAAATTACCGTTCTTGTTGATGATCCGAGGATATCGGTAGCAGGCTTAGAGTATCCTCGAGAAATCTTCCCTGGCTTACAATTTGTGATTACTGTAGAAATTTCTGGAACTGCATCCTATATGGAAGCAGACTATTCCTCTTTGTTCGGGTATCCTGTCATCTCCACTTCCGACATACAAAAGGGAGATTATTTAACCGACACATTATCCATTCCTACAAATTTCGTATCGGAGGAACGGTTCCATTCAATCTCTTTGGTAGTGTACAGCAGTGAGGGACGTACTCTTATAGTGCCAGGAATAGAAATATACTTCCAGTCTGGAGTAACTAATCCATTCACGATCGATGAAGGAATAATTGATATGCGAAGTTTCCCATTAACCGCCACGATTGACAACGCATTGGTATTCACACTTCCTCCGGGTTTCGAGGTATCCATCACAACAGGCCAAAGTGTAGAAATTCCGATTGTGGTTAGTCAAACCACTGCCGTGAGTGACGTGTTAGTTGGGTTTGAAGGCTATGGTCAGCACTTCATTATTCCAGTCACATCTCTTCAGAGTCAAAACTCAGGAACCCAAACATTGGCTTTCATGCTCACTCTACCCAGTGGAGCGATAATGAGTGGAAGTCGGATAACTATGTTAATTCGCCTTAGGGATAATGCAGGGGAGTTGGGACCAATTCAAATGATTCAAACGACAACCGCTTCGTTAAAGATCGGGACTCTTCTAGTCAGATTAACTTGGGACAAAGAAGTGGACCTGGATCTGCATGTAGTCGATCCTAACAATGAAGAAATATACTATGGAAATAGGACCTCATCTGGACAACAGGGAACACTAGATCTGGATTCAAATCCCAACTGCACCATTGATCATAACAAAACTGAGAATATCTACTACGAGAATGCAGTTTCAGGACAATACGTTGTCAGGGTTGATCTCTTTGCTGCGTGTGGTGTAACTGAACAGATTAACTTCCAAGTTTTGGTGGATGGTTGTAACATTTCTCAAACGCTGACTGGTACATTTGCACCATCAGAAGAAGGCTCAGGAGGACAGGGATCTGGAAGAGAAATTTTGGTGTTCGTTATCGAATGTGATCGGTACTTAGTTGTGGGTACAGTGAGCTATCGGACTCCTATGACCAGGATGAATCCACTGGGGAGTATAGTTAGGGTAGTAGACAGTCAAGGCATCGTTCTAGGCACTTCTCAGGTAGTACGTGATGCTAACGATTCTAGAAGTGGAGTATATTCTGTTGCTTACAGAACTGAAGAGGGAGATGCCAATGTGTATGTTGAGTTCCTATCTTCAAACAACAAGATAGAAGTGACAGACCACGTAGGAAATGTACACGTGTATCGAGTTAGTGAGGCGATAAACCCTCTCACGGAAGCTAATGCAACAAGAAACTCGATGATACGGGAGGAAGATGGTTCAGGAGCCTTTCACATAATGGTCACTTTAACTCGTATGCTCCCTCTCTATCTCGCGTACGGTGGCAAGGTTACAGACTATCCGCGTAAAGCAGATTGGGAATTTGGGAAATATGCGAAAGATACGGATTATGTCACTTCTTTCTTTTATGAAGGGATAATATCGGTGGGAGGCAATCCTATGGATCCAGATGAGTTCGATGATTCTGTGCTCTTACATGAATTTGGTCATTTGTTATTGGAGCGAAATGGCGCAGTGATAACAGGAAGTGGGGACCATGATGGATCTCCGATTTCTCCCAATTTTGCATTTTCCGAAGGTTACTCCACCTATCTTGGCCAGAGAGTTATTGGTAATCTACTGTACTGTGACGGAGGCTGTTACGATCTTTCGGATCCACAGACTCTGTATCTGGGTACTACTCTGAGTGATCATTCTTCAGGAGATATCTCTGAAGATGTTGTTGCTAGTGCTGCATTTAAATTGGATTTTAATATTGGCCTGGGTACATTGATGATTGAGTCTTTAACTGATCCTAACAAACTACTTAAAAAATCTAATTACGACCGTTTGGGTTCTACGTCAGCAGTTGACTTTTCAGATATGGTGAGTATAGTTGCATGCCCTTTGGGTGACTCAAAGAAAACCATGTCAACTGATCTGTTGAATGAATATGAACTTCCTTGGATAACCGAAGTAGGGTTCTGTGTTTGATGGAGTACAGAGCCCAGTAACTGACATTACTTTCCTTTCTTTACTTATAGGGTATTTAGTATTTACTCATATTTTTATATTTAATATTTTTTGGAACTTTTCCATTTATTATATACTACATTTATTTTCGCTAAGAAAACATTAAAATCGATCATAATGTTGTATTGGAAATTGTCAAAGCTCGATAGAACTGAGGAGTCAGGACCACTCTCTGCGAGAGAAATCTGTAAATTATGAAACTTCTGGTTTCGTGTGAATGATTGGGGAGTTTAGAGTTTAGAGCAGTGGTTCCCAACCTGGGGTCCATGGACTTAGGGGTCCACGGATGGCTGTAGGGGATCCACAGGATATATTACGGTCAATGGGAGGGGGTCCACAGAATGTCTATAGGGGGTCCACGGTTGAAAAAGGTTGGGAATCTCTGGTTTAGAGTTATAATAGCACAAAGTAGTGCCTCGGTGGAATCATGGGCGTAGCCACCAAAAATATTTGGGAGGGGGGCCATTATTTAGATAAAATTTCAAATTTATAATTGATTTATTAACTCACGAGCCCTCCGGTCTCGGTCGCTTTGCGACAGATCGGTGCTACGCACCTCAAGTTAACGGCCGCTGTGCGGCCTTACTCCTCACCCTTCTGCCATGGAAAATGGTAGAAAGGGACGTTATATACACCCCTTTATAAGATTTCCATAGTTTTAACTTATTTTTCCTGTTTTAAATTTATAAACGCGAAATTCGGGTTCAGCATACTTGTTAACCTATAATACCCGTTGAAAGCTAACTTGTAGGGTGATTTTGAATTTCATTAATTTGTTTACCTATTTTGTGTAAACAACAACAATAAATATTCATATTATAAATTTCTAAACGCGAAATTCGTGTTCAGCATACTTGTTTACCTATAATACCCGTTGAAAGCTAACTTCTAACTGATAATCTCTGACGAATTTAGCTTATTTAGTGCTTTAGTAATTAGTACCCTCAATCTATCCTTATTCAATGTTATTTTAGAAAGTTTGGGGGAGCCAAGTGAAAATTTTTGGGGCCAGGCCCCCCCATGGCTAAGCCCATGGGTGGAATCCAATTCCTAACTTAGAAATAGGGGTTTAGCAATGTCCCAGTACACACCCTTTTGGATCCGGCCATCCGGGGTACCCACACAATTAAGGAGTAAGGACCATTTCAATAATCACCATAAAACTTGTAATACATACTTTCAAAGACATTATTTAATTATTTGCCTCTCAAACACAATCTCAACCAGCTTTGAAAAGTTATTAAATACTCTTCAAATAAATATACCAATTGAATATATTTGACACCATGTCCCCAATCTATCTGTATATTAAAAGCGGAATTGTTGTGTGTTTGGATGTTTGTCCAGAATTAATTGGAAAGACTACAAGTCCCAGAAAGCTGAAAATTTGTATACAGGGGTAATTTTGTACTGCGACAACGATCTATTGGTTTTTGAAACAAAATAACGGGATTATGACGTCACAGTTGCGAAAAACAGATTTGTTGTACTAGCTTCCTAATTTTGCTCCGATCTGTAGAAAATTCAAATCATTAGACGTGCACTAAATTTCTACACCTGATAGCAGTTCACGAATTCCCATTTTTCTTCTGATTGTGACACAGTTAATTAATAAGTCCCTACACTAATCAACCATAAATAGTGTATCGTACTAACACAGGTATAGCAAAGTGCAAGTGTGTGTTTGTCCAGAATTAATAGGAAAGACTTCGAGTCCTAAAAAGCTGAAAATTGGCATGCAGGGGTAATTTTACACGCTGACAACGATCTATTGGTTTTCTAAGCGAAATAACGGGATTATGACGTCATAAACGCACATATTTGGGGATAACTCATTCTGTTTTTATTCGATTCGCCCACAATTTTAGATGATAACACAACATACAATGAGACACACGTATACCGATTTATGGGAATGTGACGTCACGTAGGAACTAATTTGGATTCAGCTCTTACACTTTTGGTTCAATCGACAAATAATTTTGTCACATTATAAAACAGAATGTATTGCATGTCCCTAGAAATTTTTATAATTTTCGCATTTAATCTGAGCCAGGCAATAACAAAAATGTAACCTCCAATTGCTGCATCATTGCACATATTGAGGTTTGATCGATTTAATCTTCACCTACAATATTTCCTAAATTGCATACTTGATTAATCCAGTTTGGCAGTCAGAGTTGGAATCGGGTCCACTTTTCAGAACCCGACCCGACCCGAACCCGACGAGCTTCAACCCGAACCCGACCCGAACCCGATTCTAAATCCGAATCTTAACCCGAACCCGACCCGAACCCGAAGTGTATATAAGTGTAGATATTAACTGATCAACTTCGAACCCGAACCCGAACCCGAACCCGATTCTAAATCCAAATCTTAACCCGAACCCGACCCGACCCGAGAAACCCGAACCCGATTCCAACTCTGGTTTGGCTTCCATCAGTTTATCTATTCGTGATGTATTTAGCTTACGTCAATCAAGGGCGTCGATCCTGGGGGGGGGGGGGGGGGGGGGCAAGGGGGGCGAATGCCCCCCCAATGTCAATACAGGGGGGGCGAGAGTATCATTTCGCCCCCCCCCCATTATTTGGCGCACCTTACATTTTTATTTCCACTAAAATTAATAATTTATTGGTGTCGTGAAATTATTTATTAATAATGCGTGATATGTTAAGACAAGACCCAAAAATACAACTATTAAACTTATGATTTGTTTCAATGATGTTAATTGTTATAAGTTCTATAGGGCTTGGACGTCTAAAAATTTTCCCGCTCGCAACGCTCGCTCGGTTTTATTGTTAATTTGCATGCTACAACAGGTCCGGCGCAGCTGGTACGACAGGTACGGCAATTGCCGTACCACTTTTTTCCTAAGATGAATAATTCATTAATTATTGAATTATTAATGAATTATTCATAATTCACGGGAATTATTCAATGAATTAGTCATTCAGAATTGTTATAGCTACCTATTCGCAGGCGTGGAAATAGCCGTACCAGTTTTTCCTCTATAATTTTTCCATACCACCTTAATTTTGCTTCCGCCGGGCCTGTACAACTAAATAATCTGTGAAGAAACTTTCATTGCTTCAACCAATGCAAAAATACAAATTGTCCCACCCACTATAGGTTATGTGTTTCAATTATTTCCATTAGCAGGTCTTTTCTATCAAAAAGCAAACATTTAATGTTAGTTATGTTCCACTAATAGCAAGTTTGTCTATTGGCAAACAAATTTCATTTAAAATACGACTTATTATCTCGCGAAAGATAATCGTGCCCGAAAAATTTAGGCTTGCCCCCCCAGTTTCAGAGGGATACGCCACTTCTTAGTTAAAGTAACTTGAATATTTTGTAAAGTATAAATTTTGTCCTGGTTCGGGAATTTGGTAATCTGCCAACCCTAACGTAATGACCGATTCCAGCTCAGGGCGAAACTACGCTTTTCAACCTAATACGAGACAACATGATGTTCGCCCCCCCTATCTTTTTTTCAAATCGACGCCCCTGACGTCAATCACATAAGTATATTACTATCAATCTGATTTGTTTGGTCAACAAGTATGCGCTTAGAGTCTCTAATGCAGTGTTTCTCAAACTTTTTTTAGTACAGCGCCCCCTGTCAACAATTTACCCTCGATACCGCCCCCCCCCTCCACTAAGTCTCAATATTACATTTTGTATTCGTTTAACAAATCCGTATTTGATTTAATGAATCAGCACTATAGTCTACATTTCTTTACTATTCATTTATTCGATCGAGTTTATCAATTCTATTCGGTTTAGATTTGTGCGTATTTATATTGAAATTATAGAGAGGACTGGCTTTCGTTAATCAATACAATAGTAATTATCACTGTTAAGGCTCTGTTCCTTGCAGTTTTATATAGTTTTTGTTAGTTACTTAATATTAGGAATATGTTATCGCTGTTTTGACGTGAGATCGTATTTCTGTTTCGTGTTCTGTAACCCCTTAGCGCCCCCTTGCTGGATCGCCGCCTCCCAACAACATTTCAGCGCCCCCCGGGCGCTGAAATGTTTTGAGAAACACTGCTCTAATGCATTGTTTATTTATTACACCTATATTGGCTTCTATTATAAGATTATCAATAGAACCTAGGATTTCTACTAGAAATGAATTAAGTTAAGTAATCTAACTTTATCTAAGATTTTGGTCTGCTTAACGATGAGATTTACTATGTTAATTATTCCTATCAATTAGATTAAATAATTCACTAAACCAGCTCCTGTAAAATAAATAGTTTATGGAGGGATGTATAAATGTTTATTACTATTAAATCAAATATTTTGCAACCCTGAATGTACCTCTGCATAATAATGGTTTAATGGTGAGAATAAGACCGCGAAGCGGTCTTATTCTCATCTTTAAACCATTATTATGCAGAGATTAAATCCAGAGTTGGTAAATTACTTTGCAAATTACTGAAATTAATTAATTGCGTATAATTTACCAACACAGGTCTCAATTTATTTGAGCTAACAAGCTAACGTTTTAATATAGCTGAACCAGCTACCTTTAAGAATTACGAGCCCTTCGGTCTCGGTCGCTTCGCGACGGATCACTCTCTCACAAAGGTCGCTTCGCGACCTTTGTTCGTTCGTGTTAGGCACTACGCGATGCAATTAACGGCCGCTTCGCGGCCTTTCCCTCCTCTAAAAGACAGTAATATTAATAATAAATAAGTTAACCTGTGGCTAGTATATTACACACACTACTTAAGGCGCGCTTAAATTAATTCTGGGTTGTGATTCGTTAATGTAACTTGTTTAGGAAATGATGTGTTATGTATGTTATTCTCATTACTTATTAGTTATTAATTATTAGTTAATAATATATGATATTGGCTCAATAATTCTTAATTAAGGTAGCTCATTTCAGCTCCATTAAAAGGTTAGCTTGTTAGCTCAAATAAATTGAAACCCGTGGCTGATAAATTATACCCAATTATTTATTTCAGTATATTGTATTGCAAAGTAATTTACTTAGCCTGGATTTAATCTCTGCATAATAATGGTTTAAAGATGAGAATAAGACCGCTTCGCGGTCTTATTCTCACCATTAAACCATTATTATGCAGAGGTTAAATCCAGGGTTGTAAAATATTTGATTTAATTGATAGTACGTAATAATAAACATAATCAATCTCATAATTAGACAGATCCTAAATCCTTGATTTAATTAATTTCTTAATTTCAGTATAGGTTAGAAATTACGTAATTCCATTAATTGTCTTATTAAAAGGAAGCCAATATAGGTGTAATAAATAAACAATGCATCAGAGAAGTTAACTACTCGAGTGCATTCTTGTTAACCAAACAAATCAGATCACCCACATAGTGCTAAGAATAATATGATACATTTTAACTAATAACTTTCGTTAATTACTCTTACTTTGAATTGTTTGCAATAGAACACAATCGAAAATCGATTTTGCACTTTGCTATACCTGTGTTGGTACGATACACTATTTATGGTTGATTAGTGCAGGGACTAATTAATTAACTGTGTCACAATCAGAAGAAAAGATGGGAATTCGTGAACTGCTATCAGGTGTAGAAATTTAGTGTACGTCTAATGATTTGAATTTTCTACAAATCGGAGCAAAATTGGGAAGCTAGTACAAAATATCTGTTTTTCGCAACTGTGACGTCATAATCCCGTTATTTTGATTCAAAAACCAATAGATCGTTGTCGCAGTACAAAATTACCCCTGTATACAAATTTTCAGCTTTCTGGGACTCGTAGTCTTTCCAATCAATTACGGACAAACATCCCCACACACACACACACACACACACACAACAATTCCTCTTTTAATATATAGATTGAGCTATTAATTAACTAATAATTATTAACTAATGAGCAATGAGAATAACTTACAAACATAATTTCCCAAAACAAATTACAGTAACTAATCAAAACCAAAAATGAATTTTAGGCACGGCCACAGGTGAACTCATTATTAATATTATTGCTTTTGGGGAGAGAAAGGCCGCGAAGCGGCCGTTAATTATATCGCGTAGTGCCTAACACGAACGAACAAAAGTCGCGAAGGACTTTTGTGAGAGAGTGATGCGTCGCGAAGCGTCCGAGACCGAAGGGCTCGTACTATTAAAACACAAGCCTGGGTATGTGGGTGTGTGTATATATTTGTTTGTATGTTACGAGTTGATTGAAGAAAGTGGACGGTTTCCAAATGGGATTTTTGGCATATAGGGGTAACTTTTGGCACCCGCCAACTAGTTGAGGTTTCCACTCAAAATTTCTCACACCTCGACAAGTTATGACGTCATTGTCACATTTCGAGAACCCTGAAAATTCACTTAATCGCGCATAATTCTCGCCCTCTAAGAGATAAAAATCTGAAAATTTAATAGAACATGTACATTAATGATGCGGACACGTTGGTCACACCAGATCGCCACTATGCTAACTCATTATCACATGATGATGTAATCATTAAAATTTCACTATTTAGGCCTATTTTATTACGCTTTATAATGCATGTTAGAAGTGTATAAACCACACACCAACCGCTTCGCGGTTGGTATGTTCTGCCACGAAGCGACCTAGCAAGCGAAGCGCGCTAGTAACAATAAAAGCGTAGAACACAACTACTGTCGTGGGATAAAAAGTTGCTAGTACAGTGCAACCTCTATAAGTGGGGTCTCTATAAATGGGGAACCTCCATAAGTGGGGAAATCCTAACATGATTCTTATAAAATAATACAATATTTCCAATAAATCGACTCAAAAGTTCTACAGAAAAAATATTTTCGATTGATCTACTCTGATGTTTTTAGAAGAAATCACCTAGTGTAGATCAGCAGTTAACTAAATTGTCATAATATACAAATAAGAACTAGAACGTGCATTAATGTGTGTGTTATATGAATATTTTGTATAATATAGCATATATAATGTTTTTCCAATTGAATTTTATAACCGGGGAATGGGGGGCAATTGAAATTTTCCCCGTCCCAGCTCCCCCACTTATAGAGGTTCCACTGTATTGAAATTGCAGGAAATTAAGTTGAGATTGTTTCAGCACGAGACATGAAGCTAAGATCGAATGATTGTTACATATATTTCAGAGGTGTATAAGACATGGCTCAAATACATTTTTATTTGTATTTGTATGTGTTTAATTACTTTTCAAAGTGACCCAATGTCTGTTCTGGACAAATTCTCTAGATGTTGTTCACTTATTTTATTTATTTATACAAGTAAATAGTTGAAAACTGTAGTCCTGCCAATATATTCAAAGAACTAAGACCATTAATCTTAGAAATGTATAAATTCAAAGTTCGCAATCAGCAAACATGATTAGGCAAGGTATGGGCAAGGCAATTCCTGTTAACTTCTTCCCGATTGAGTTTATAAGTCTTTGAGAATCCTTATAGAGCTGAGCTTTGTAGAGTTCAGATTTTTTCCCATACTAAAAGCCCGTTTCCAATAATATATGCAATTGGAAACGGTTATTTATAAGTACACCGTATATGAAGTATTAACTAATTATTCAACCTAACCAAATAGCATTAAAACCAATGGACGTCGTATTGTATCAATTAATTAATTAATGTCTAACAAATTATTATTATTTGGAAAGAACAAAATTCTGAACGAAGTACACTTATACTAGTATTCAGGTGTACACATGACAAAAAAACAATTAACAAACACAGCTAAGTACAGAGAACAGAACAACAACAGGACGCTATATACTGGCTAGCTTCAGGGGTATATTCACATTGAGAGAGGTGGGGAAGAGAGAATGGTAGTTCAGCTCTGGAATGTAATGAGACTTCACAAGTCTGCCTAGAAACAAAAAAACAAAGTTAAACAGCAATGCAGTTACAGTAGAGTTGTTAATACGAACAACCAAGGGACCAACTTCGAAATTCGGATGAATTCTCTAAAGACTTTTGCATGCATTTATATATGCTATGGCCTAGGGGAATTAAATTTTGTACTCCTTAACTGATATTTCGCCTTATCCGTGTTCGAATCAACGAGTCTACTGGAATTAATAATAAATAGTATACTATAAGTAATACCTGAGAAGAACTTGCCAGTGAGAGCATTTACAATCTGAGCGGCAATAGAAGGAGTTTGAGCTTTCACATAAATATTTCCCTACAGAATACAACATACTATGTACTGTGTCTATATTAATATGTTCTCGCCTCTACTGATTAATACTAACCTGTGAGTTCTTGTCCACGTGTATATGGTATGTATGTCCGAAGTTCATACACTCCCTAAGCACGTCGTCTCGTATCTCAGCGTCCCAATTGTTATCTGTTTCCTTGTTCCTATTGCAATTAAGTAATACTTAAATTTAATTCCTTTGTCATAACATATAAGCGGATAATACTTGGTTAGAAGGGGAGTTTACTGTAATTTATAAAACAACTGTTGGGATATTAATTGATAGATAAGAAATTACTCACGGAATGAACATATTCTCCAGAACGAAGCAAGAAGATATGTAGTTGGAGGGAGCAGTGAGAGCGCTGGTAGAGGTTCCCAGTCCAGGGACTATTAATCCTATTAATAAATAATAATAATAATCCACCGTATTTCCCTGAGTAAGTGCCCGGCGCTTATTGTTTTCTTGGGTTAAATTTCAATTCAAGTGTGCTTTTTAGCTAGTAAGTAGGAATGGTAAATAAAGAGTATTTTAATAAATTCAATAATACAGTAGTTTGTTCGTTTTATCTGTAAATTCATGTCAACCAGAATCACTTCCATGCATTTGTTTAGGCTGGGGGATTAAACCTTATACTCCTTAACCTTATTTCAGTGTCCGTGTTATACGTCTCCTACGATGTATCACCAGTAGATACGTACAAGAATAAATAATAGGCTAATTACCGGCATTGTGAGTCAGAGATAGCTTAGCCATGAGGTTAGCTCTCGACAGAGACGTCATGCCAATCCCAGTTCTGTCGATGTCCTCTAGGTCCATTATCCCCATGCCGCCGGCTGTGTTCACAAGCGACTCGAGATGCAGGTTGTCAGTCACGTGTGTTACTGTTATAGACTTACCAGCCAACACAAATCCATTCAGGTGCTCGGAAGCCTGTCGGGCAGCTTCAGGCTCTTTGAACTAACAAACATTAACTATAACTTAACTGGATCCACTTAAGTATAGTAGGTTTGTAAATGTATTGAATTACTTATCATCAAAGTTGTATAATACATGAAATACCCCTCGCGTATGACCTATAATACCCATATATATACAGTGGCATTCGCGTATTTGCACGAAATTTGTTTGTTAATAGGCAAACTTGCTCTTAGAGGAAGATAAATAACATTAAATGCTCGCTTTGGGACTAAATATAATCCCCCTGTGCATGACAGGGGAAATATATTATTATAACTACATAATACGTACTACTAACATGTTAGCTCTGATAATACTTCGGTACATTATTTACCACATAAATAAATATATTGGATATACCATAAATTAATAAGAAAATTCCAGTTTGAATACATGAAGCATCCCCACGTAATACGTATTATGCAGGGCATATAGTATAACTTTATACATAAACATAATCCTAAGTTAATGCGAATGTTACCTCAGCTATTGCAGTTCCTCTAGACTTCCCAGTAGGATCACACACAATATCAACAGTCTCGACCTAGAATAACAATTTGAGCTATCAATCAACAACATTGGTAATTGAATGGAATTCTGAATACGAAGACGAAGGATTCGTAATCAGAAATTTCTTTAAAGTATTATTCCATCTACGTAACTACTACAGTAGAACCTCGTTATTGTGAACACGGATAATACGAAAACTCGGTATAATACGAACACTATTTCAGTCCCCTGCAAAGCCTTTTGAATACAAATGACACTTTAATACGAATTCCGGATAAGGCAGAAGCATTTTGACTGTTCCCTGGTGTTCATACTAACGAGATTATACTGTATAAATTACATTACTATAAGTGAGGCTTTAAGTCTTATTGCAAGATGTGAAATCGCCAGTAGCGCGGAACGAACAGCAAATAAATTGATACGTTCGGGATATCTGTATAAACGGGTCAAATGCATGAGTTGCTGTATTAACAATGCAGGTGCTCTCACAGTCTCACCTGGCCAAATGACTCGAGCACTGCTTTTATCATAGTCTCATCGATATTACTATGTAGATCTGAGATGTAGACCTTTGTGGGACCGAGGCTGGCCTTCTTTAGCTTCTCGTTCAACTCTGCTATCCTATGTAAATAATACGAATTAACATCTCTAAGTAGATTGGTTATAGCTATGAAGTAGGTAGTAGAAAAATCTATAATATTTAATGGCGCCAGGATTAATTATATATCTGCCAACACCTTTTCAATATAAAACCCTGGGAGAACCTGGAATTTACATTAGAAAAGGTATTGGCCGATATATAAGTACAGTCGACTCCGCTTAATAGTGCCACCGATTAATAGATTTCTCCGCTTAATCGGGTCAAAATTTCACAGATTTTATAGGACGGAATTACATTTTGGCTTAAAATATTTTCGGTTAATAGATTTCTCCGCTTAATCGAGTCAAACTAACCTGGTCCCGAGGTGACTCTATTAAGCGGAGTCGACTGTAATTCCATTATTTAATATGTAGTATAAACAACTACGTTTTAGAATTATGGATTATTAGAGTGCTGTAAATCGGTTTAACCTATTCTTCTCAGCTTGTGTAGCCTGAATGATGACAGGTTGTCCGGTCAATTTCTGTCCGGTCATGGCAATAGCCAGACCCACTGAGATCTCGTTTGTAAACTCTACGTACGCTATTCCTTTCGAGCGTCTCGAGTTCCTATCTGAGATCATACGAACATCTTCTACCTATAAATACGAATCTAGGAAAACAAACCTAAATATTTATTGCCCTTTGTTAGTATGTTAACTGAAGTGAAGTTATATAAGTATATTATATCCTATTTTTTTGATAAAATAGAGACAAGTTACTTTGAAAGAAGAAGAGCATTGACTTAATCAAATCGCTCAAGTTACTTGAATCTACACAAATACCATGAGACATGGCTGCACTGACCTGTCCTACTTTGAGGAAGAAGTGCTCTATGTCCCTCTCGCTCGTGTGAGCTCCTACCTGCATCACCATTACAGTCCGGCTGTCTCTCTCGGCCGCGTCAGGCCCCGGCTCGGGGAGAATCGACCTTCCCGACCTACATAGAGATGCTGTGACGTCACGAAGGTAATTATTTGTTTATATACCTCTTCACTTCTACTCACAGATCAACAAACATTTTGAAACTCCTCGTACAGTTTATATTATTGATCGCTAAACACAGTAGACACTCGTTAATAGTAGTAATACAAAGACGGATAGGTGAAATATCGGCTAAGGAGTACAAAATTTTAATTCCCCTACCCAAAGTAAGGTAGCCAAGATATATCATAGAGTTGTGGGAATGCCTATGGCAAAAAAATGAATTTGAATTTGATTGCTCGGCGATAGATTTTTGAACAAACAAGGTGGATACCTATGCATTTGCCCATACAATGGATGCAAGTGACTCCGAATAGTCTCCGATTAAAGCTAAATTCCCATTAATACGACTATTCGCGGCCCCCTGGGTTAGCATTAACTAGAGTCTACTGTAGTACATTAAATGGGCTATGAGTTATGATCTCCTCACTTGGGTGTGACCATCCGCCTGAGCTCTCGCATGGCTCGCTCCTTCTCGAAGGAGCGTCGCACGGGAGACCGGGAAGGTTCCCTTGGCCTCGCGCGGAATCTCTCCCTCGGACTCGGAGACCTGTCGAGCTCTCTCCCGGGCCCGGGCCTCCCCCTGCTGTCGCTCCCGTCTCTGAGCGGCCTTCTAGCAGGGCTGTGGGGAGAAGGAATGCGTAGGTAATTAACTGATCACTTATATAGTATATTAACTATCGTATCAAATTAAATAAGCTTTAGGTGGCATTGTCAAAACGGATGTTTAAAATTATTTTCCATAAATCTTCTGAATGTAGCATATTAGTAGTTACTCCATTGTCCAAACTATGCTTCGCTATGTTTTGGCATATTTGTTCCTGCTCAAAATTGGTTCCGGCTGGAACGAATTTATCATAAATTGTTCCTTAAGTCTCCTAATGATCCTCTACGCCGATTAAAACTGTGGCAGAACCTTGGTTTAAACTAGGAATGGATCCTGCAAACCTAAGTTCCCTTCTTCTGGATACAAGTACAACCTTGCAGTTACAGACTAGTTCACTAAGTACATTGAAGCTCGTCCGTTAAAATGGAAGTCGCAGAAGAGAATGCAAAGGGCCTGTTCTCAAAATAAACAGACAATGTGCTCCTATTGAAATTCTTTCAGATAAATTTATGGAAGATAATTAATCAATAATGTTATGAAGGAATTACAGCAAACATACAACAGCAAACGTAGCAAACGCCAGTATCATCCTCAAGCGAATGGACTCGATGAGCTTATAACAAAACTATTAAACGATACATAATGAATATGTTGGATACAAAACAGGAAAACTGGCATGATTACTTGGAACAAGTTGTGTTCTCGATCATATTCGGAAGAGACTATCCATTGTATGTTCAGCTTTCAGTTGAGTGGGCTACGAAAAGCAGGTAAGTCAATTGAAGCCGATAATCTCTCAGAAATTTGTATTTAGATACCGCATACCTATGGGACAATGCCAATCATAAGTCGATTACGGTATAGGATAATCTAGTCTTGTGCAGATTTCGAATACGAATGCAAAAAGGAAATGAAGAGATGTTAGAGTTTAAAGTTAAATAAACTCCAGTGCAACTTAATATCGGTACCAAGAAAGCTTTGGAATAGTAGAAAATAAATAATGCAACCTGGCACAGATGTTGAAGATCTAAGTATTTTTTTTTAAATCATCGTGTCAACGAAAGTTTACCTAGAAACCACTATAGCAAAACGATTTAGGACATCACAAGGTGGTGCAGACAATTGTTTGATTTGTATCGAAAGTTCTCGTTTTGCTGATAATAATTCTGTAATCCTTCTGGTTTGATTTTTCTGAATACGTATAGTATTTGTGTCAAGTGGAAGAAACATCCTAATATATGAGTATGTAGCCAGAAGTTTTAAAATGCATTTGCAGCAGCCTTTTCGGTCAATTAGCTGAAGTAGGGCAACCATGTGGACAGAGTTGTTTGAATGCTTCCCACATTCTCATATAAATCCTGAGACTTATTAGGCAGTACAAATAAGCTAGGTAAAAGATGTCCGTCTTCTAATGGTCTGGGGAATCCCTATATGCTTATTACACTAAGATATTGCATTCATGTTGTCAATGCAGAAAGCATTGCAAGAAGTATATACAAAAATGCTATTTATATAGGTTAAGGTTGACATAATCAAATTAATCACTTAAGAAAGGAGAAAACATTTAATTATATACTAGAGTGTAAAGGGAATCCCTCTACGCATGAACGCTTGAACGCTTGAATAAGAACTGTTAATTTACACAAACAAAATGCTGCTGTAGACATTTTTTGGTATTATTGTACTCAAAATCACTAATTTTGTCCAAACTAAAATTCCCTGTACAAATGTACTAAATAACAGCAAAAATAGTTGCAATCCCTTTACGGCAGGTATGAATGATAACACACTTACATAGAGGTAGATCGAACTACTGCCTTGGATTTCATTGGCCGGGCAGCCCTAAGAGCAAACCTTCATTTTTACGACGCGGATGCAAGGCCCTATATTTCAGTGTCCGGACGGGCCGAAGTACCGCCCCTCGTATTTACGACGCATATGGCTACAGGACAATTAATTAATTTGTTTGTTTGTTCGTCCGGATTGTATTGAGAGATGGGGGAAAAGAACCGCATTTAGATTTGAGATAGAGACTAACTTCCAAATGTTATAATAGGTAAACAAATATGCTGGTTTCGAATTTGGTATTTATAAATATCTAATATGGATATGTATTATTGTTGTTTGTTGTTTCAAAAAATAGGTAATCAAATCTATTAAAATTCAAAATGAACCTAAAGACTAACTTCCAAATGTTAGATAAGGTAGACAAGCATGCTGATTACGAATTCATTTTCCATATTTTTAATGTAAATATTTATTGCTATTGAAAAAAGCGAGACCGCGTAGCGGTTGAGATCTCCGTCACAAAGCGACTGAGACCGAAGCGCTCGTTAACTATCCTTGTATGAGAGTTAGCCCTTAGCAGGCACCAGTACTCACCTCCTATCCCTGTCTCTGCCCCTCTCCCTGTGCTCTATGTGTCTCTCCCTGCTGTCCCCGTGGTGGCGGGGAGACCGGGACCTGTAGTGCTTGTGTCTATACAGCATACAATACATAGCATACAGCATACAGTACAGTATACAATACATAGCATATAACATACAGTACAGTATACAATACATAGCATATAGCGTACAGCATACAGTACAATATAGTATACAATATAGTATACAATATACAGTACAATACAGTATACAATATACGTATAGCATACAGCATACAACATACAGTACAATCATAGGCGCCAAGTTTGGGGTTTTGGGGGGGGGCCGCTCCCCCCCATGATTTTTATTGGGGGGGGGCTGGGGGGGGCCGGCCCCCCCCATATTGCTGATTGGGGGCTTGGGGGTTCACTGGTAGCGACCTCCCGGACCTTTCGGTGGATTTAATTTTTGTACGAAAGTGGTCCTTTTGATCGACCAAGCAGTGTTTGCCAGAAAAGACCACCCCGGAAAAAACCCCCTGGAAAAAACCGGAAAAACCGGTTTTTTCCACCCCGGAAAAGGGCAGTAAATTTGGAAAAAACCACTTATGACCATATATGGCAACACTATAGGCCCATTTATGGTCAGCTTCTATATGCAAGAGACAGATATTATAAAGAGATTCTACACTTCTAGTGCCAACGATTGTTAAATTTAGGACTTTTGAGAGTGGATCCCTAATGTTATACAAAGGTTAGTGGATTAACCACTAAATACACCGAAATACGTATATTAATTACGCGTAGGCCAGTCAATAGAAAAAGGCAGAAAAGTCCAGAAAAGGGCGGTTTTTTCCACCTGCCCCGGTCTTTTCTAGAAAAGGGCGGTTTTTTCCGAACACTGCGACCAAGGCATGATAGAGGGTGAGAATCACGTTTGTTTACTCAATATATCCAGATTTTGTTTCTGAAGAAACAAATCTGGAAACATTTAGCAAACCTCCCAGTGGCCCCCCCCAGACCCCCCCAAGTGGGCCCCCCCCCCATCTTTGATTATATATTCCAAAACTTGACGCCTATGAGTACAATACATATCATATACTATACTAACTATAGCATACAGCATACATAGCATACAGTATACATATACACACAATACAATACAGCATTACATAGCATACAGTATACATATACACACAATACAATACAGCATTACATAGCATACAGTATACATATACACACAATACAATACAGCATTACATAGCATACATAGCTACAATACATATATAGCATAGCATTATATAGTGCATAATACGACACACACAACTCACTTCTTTCTAGATCGGTCTTCTCGAGACTCTCTCTCATTCTACAAATATAATTATTTAGAATTAATTATATATTGGCCAACAACTTTTCTAATATAATTCACAGACACTGGCAAAGCTATTTTTTTAAATATTTTCACCATTTACATATTCGAAGTCGGGTTTTATATTAAAAAGGTGTTGGCAGATAGATAAGTAAATTCAATACTAATCAATGCGTATTTGAAATACGAGTGCAAGGTGCTAGCACGCTTACATGCTTAGTGATTGGAGCCTCCAGCATAGCGTCCACATCCAGTTCGTCTGCCATTAGGTCTGCAGTATAAAATGAGAAATTACTACAAGCTATTGGAACACAGGTCAGTAGCAATAACGGAGCATAGAACATGATGGAACCATTCTGCATGCACTCAATTAGCTAACAAGTCAATTCGATAACTTTTAGGACACAATACCTTAATTTAGTTCCGCTATTCCGACAACAATTTACTAGAAATACTATCAATCAATATTTGGCAATGAAATAAGTGTAGTATAGATGTAGTATATACGTAATACGCATGTAAAATTGTAAATACGAAGGCGAGTAAATAACGTCATAGGGTTCACACGATTGATTCAGATAAGTAATGTAATAGTTAATATTCTTGATTGAGGAAGGAAACTTCACATTTGTAACTAAGCGTCGGGCTTTCATTTGCGAAAACAGTAAGCAAAGGTATAGCCAGGTTGCGAACACAAACCTTTCGTAAACAATTGTATATATATAAATAAATAAATAAACACATAAACAAATAATAATATACATGCTGTGTGGGATAAATTCACCAAATTTATCAGTTATATAGTTATTATTTGGTTGAGGTAACATCGGTAATAATTAGAATTAATAGTATTACATAATCCGGTTGGCCCTCCCCTAAAGCTAACTAGCATACCTAAGTAGCGTCTCGAGCCAGATAGGAGCAGGATTCAGTCCCCTATAGAGTTCAAACAATTAACTTTACATAACTATCTAACTAATTACTCGTGAAGGTAGCAACCGAATAGTTCAAAATAGTTCAATATTCGGTTGGTTCCCGAATATCAGTATTTGGTATTTATTTGGGAGACGAATATATTTGGTCAACAGAGTACCTTATTATAGGAAATTAACGCGAATTTCTCCAAATCGCGTTAATTTCCTTCGCGATAATTTCATGGAGCGTTAATTTCCTGCTATTTAGCAAAATTATACAATGGATGGACAAACTTCCGAGCTACATATTTTCAGATGTGCAACTAGGTTGAAAGGATATACCATGTCTATCAAGTAGACTGGAAGCCTATTTAGGCACAATAAATAGTATTTAATCAGGAGTTAATAATCCTGAAATTTTTTCTAAAATTTATTCGCGTTAATTTCATGTATTTGAAAATGTTGAGCTCCAATTCGCGTTAATTTCCTATAATAAGGTATATTTGGTTGACCAAAATATATTTGATTGTATCAGTATTTGGTTGATACGGTTTTCAAGCAGTATAATGTACTCCATGTGATCATCTAACTCGTGTATTTATGGAAAATACGGTTGTAGGACAAAAGCAGAGAAACATAGACCAATCGAATCGAGTTAATGGTTTTATTCCACATTTTATATACAGACCTTGACACTAAATTCGAATTGAGACATAATTCAAATGCCCTATTGCTCTATTCGTTAGTACACGTAGTAGAAATGTGTTCGTCTGCGACCCCGTCAAGAATTTTGAATGAAGAACTCATAGTTACACTGAGTTGCAACAATAATCTTACATACATAAATTTACAGAATCCGGAATTTCCTTAGGGACGGCATCCACCACCACACAATCTCCCGCATACAATCTGCATGAAACCCTGACAGGTGTCACTAATATTCAAAAGCCCTGAAGGACACCAAAATAGTGTTTCTATCAATGGAACTTCATACCACTCTGTTTGTACTAACGGGACTATGCGTCGGCAGGGCCGGATTAACCATTAGGCTAAGTAGCCTTAGGGCCACTTAGAAGTCGCTCTTTGAGATTGAAAAGAGTAAAATTTTATATTTTAATATATCTATTATATTTTTCATTCGAACCTAACTATAAATATTAACAGATACCCCTGCACTGTACAAGATGGCACTATTTAGTTTGTTAAAACAATTGAAATTTCGGCCCCGAATAATGTCGACCAAGTTTCGGCCATGTTAAATCGGCCCTGTGTGGCCCTCTCATTCACTTAATATTACAACAGACAAATGGTAACATATTGATATTACTGGAATTACTGTGGCATGCGTGTAGTCTGTAGAATCAGGGCTCCTATAATCTCCCAGATTCGCAGGTTACATAACATCACGAATATAATCTACGCTCTACACTAGTATAAATAGATGAATATATCTATAAGATATCCCCTAACATTCTGAAGCTGTTGTCAACTGTGCTGCGGAACCTAAATACGAGCTTCTTCTCTCAGACACCCCTCACCGCTATCTACGATTTAGAGAAATATAATAAGTGCAATAGTTGATAGAAGGAATATTATTCGAGTTTGAGGAAGCTGCTGAGCTCCTTACTCTCCACGGCCTCCTCGAACGCCTCGAAGTCCCCGCAGTACTCGTCTCCGCTGCACAGCTGCGGGGGCAGCGCCAGCTGGCTGCCGACCAGCTCCCGCATCCGGGCTCGGCTCGCCGCGGAGGCGGAGATGTCCACAGTGACGTAATCGATCCCGAGAGAGGAAAGCACGGAGTGCACGCGTTGCTGCCGCTTCTTCATCTCGAGACTGCTGGAGACCGAGGAGACGTACAGGGTCAGGGAGGGACTGCGGTCTGCCATTCTACAGAATATAGATTGATACTCGAGCTAACTCAATGGCAATAGTGTGTTACAATCATGGTGAAGCAATAGGTATAGCAATAGAACATAATTTGATTTGATGGATTATCTAATAAAAAGGTATCAAATTATATCTCCACACTTATTCGTAGAATAAAGTACCACTGGCATCAAATGTACAGTTGATACGTGACAACCTGTCCAGTGTCTTATACGTGCAATTGGGAACAAGCTCCTAATCTGACCCGTTCCAATTTTCAGATGCCTAAATCACAATTAATGTCATAGTAGTATACTGTATACGTATTATGCGTAGGTATTATAGGAGATGCAAATTTAGATTCAAAGTTACCGCGCTCCCAAATACATATTTCCCAATATAATACCATATGCCGAAAGGAGCGTCTCTTTACCTGAATAATTCATCGATCCTGTTTCATTCTAAAAAGGAAATTATTTGTTAGCAAAACACTTATTTAGCACATGTTCAAAATATATTCCAACAAATGTTAAGTTAAGAATCAAATAATGTAAGTAGGGGTGGTGGGAAGGAGCTAGTCTAAGTACAGTGAGTGTCTCATACAGTCGTACAGGAACCTAAGGAGTATAAATACAAGACAGGAATGAATAGCTGTGACTACTTTTTCTTCTTGAGCTCTTCAAACCGTCTCGACAGGTCGTCCAGGTCGAGGTCGTCGTCATCGTCCTCCGGGGCCGTCTGTCCGGCGGAGGGGACAGACGGCAGCTGGAACTCCTGCGTCGCGGGCTCCGGCTCCGACTGGGGAGGGTGCCCGAGGTCCAGGGGGACCTTCTCGACGTCTGGGTAGGAGGGGGGGCTGGAGCTGGGCGGGTAGGCGAGGTCCTCCTCCGGCGAGTACTGAGGCGCCGGCATTCCGGGCTTGCCCTGCGGTGGATAGGGAGCCGCCGCTCCGGAGGGCGGGTAGGCGGGGGCAGAGGGGGGAGGGTACCCGCCGCCAGAGGGGGGGTAGCCAGGGCCTGAGGGGGGGTAGCCAGGGCCAGGAGGATAGCCAGCGCCCGATGGGGGATATCCAGGGCCTGAGGGAGGATAGCTAGCTCCAGAAGGAGGATAGCCAGGGCCAGAGGGGGGGAAACTCGGGCCCGATGGGGGATAGCCAGGGCCGGAAGGAGGGGAGGGGGCGCGTGCGTCTAGCTGGAATGTCTTCTCGGTTATGGGCTCTGGGATGTTCCCTTCTATCATGATGGAGGTGTCTGGCTCGTAATGCACGTTGTAGTTCTTAGCTATAACGGCCATGTACTGCTCCACGAGGCTGACGGAGGGCGCCTGCACGCCCAGACGGTGGATGACCTTCTCGTTGACAGCGCCGGTCCGGTTGGCCCGCGCCTGCTCGCCGAATGTCTTCCCGAACTTGAGGGACAGCTGCTTGGAGACCTGCTCCAGCTCCTGCACGTCGGCCTGCAGGCGCGGCGCGGACCAGATGAGCGTGTTGACGGCCTCGGAGAGTCCCTCCTCGCAGTAGGCCATCGTCTCCAGCAGACCCATGCGCGCCAGCAGCAAGTCGCAGTACAGCTCCAGGATCTCCATCGCCTCCACCAGGTAGTCCTCTCGGACGATGTGCTCCACCTTGATGCGAGCCCGCTCGATTCGTCCGTTCTTGATGAGATCCGCGATCTCCCTGCGCGCCTTCATGGCCTGCTCCGTCTTCTTCTTCTCCAGCAGCTTGAAGCGCTGCATGGACAGCTTCAGGTTGACCTGCAGCTTGCTTGATTTGAAACCGCCGCCTAACATTCTAAGTTATCAATTGGAATGCACTATCCTGTCAATAAATACTGATCGGCTCTAGAACCATATGCATAGTTATCAATGACGCCATCGAAACAGTTCTATAATTAATGCCTACAGATAGATCTGCTGAAGAAACGAAAATAGATCATTCTACAAGAATAGTAAGTCTTGTGTTATAATTATTGAAATTACGTACTAACTCAAGATACAATAATTTCAACTTTTGAAAGTAATTATCGAACATATTTCTAAATTGTAAGGTTGGATCTATGCTGAATATATTTTGTTGTAAAGTATTGAGTTGGACTATTCACTCAGAACAGTATTCGACTGAAACGGTTTCAACCTCTGTGAATATAACTCAACTATTCTCGAATAATCTTTTTACGTATCACACTTGACAATCAAGCAGGGAATGAAAGGTTCACGAACGGACTGAATAAACCCAATTCAGTTCATCTCAAATTGACGCACGTCCAGTTCACCTCCTAAATTCAAGACCAGTGCCAGCGTTCGTTCAGTTCTTTCAGTTCAGATGAAGCAGATATGAGTGGTGACCTATTTACATTCATATTCAGTTCGTTCAACTGCCGTTCAGGCAACCGTTCGTTCAGTTCAAATCGAAAAGTTCGTTCATGATCCTTTCATTTCCTGCAATCAAGACACTGGAATTACGTATTTTAGGTATTCAAATGATTCAACATATACAAATAACAAATCGGCTCGTTTTAATTACAGAATTAATTAACTATCAGTCAGGAACATCAGATGTCCAGAGAGATTAGAATACAGTTGCTTTAACCAAGCTAGGACCCCACGAGTCGTACTCAGATCTAGTAACCCAGTTAGAGAAGCTGGAGAGAGAGGCTAGGACAGAGCCGCCTATCCAGACCTGGTACTTCCTCTCGGGAGGGCTTATCACTTTAACGCGAGACTTGGGAGGAGACAGGCTAGATATCTCCTTCTGTATCCTCTCGTGCATCCCAGACAAGTGTGTTGCCACCAGTCAGCAGTATGTTACTAGACAGGTCCCTCCTGGTGTCGGTTGGGCAGTCCCTCAGTGAGCTGTAGATCAGGTGCTGGATGCCCTCGTGGTCTCTCCCCAGGTGTGTCCGAGGCTGGAACAGACACTCGGCGCACTCGAACAGCTGACGGCCCACTGTTATCTTGCTGCAGTCAGGGAGCGTGTACTCCTTCTCCGTCTCGGGTCGCCACACTGCCCAGCTGTCGGCCATGTCTTGGTTGAAGTCGTAAGACACGCGTGCCAGGCGCTCCTTGATCTCCCGCACCACCTGCCTCTCCGCCGAGGTCCGGAAGTAACAGCCTCTCTCCGTGAGCAGTCTGGCCAGGTAGTCAGTGACGTCACTCCCTCCCAGGTCCAGTCTCCGCACGGCCCCCGGAATGGGGTACCCCTCGTAGACAGGCAGCACAGACGTGACCCCGTCCCCTGAGCTCACGACGAGACCCGTGTTCCTTCCTCCTGTAGCGTACAGGCACAGCAGAGAGTCTGTCTCCACACAGAATTGTCTTACACCTAAGCTTTCGAAGAACAGCTGGGAGAGCTTCTCACGATTCGATTTAGGATTCAAAACAGATTCTGTTACCAACACGTCGCACTCCTTCGGAGATACTCTCAGCAAATTATTGAAAACATGACTCATCAGTTTATCGAATCCATCCCAGTCCCTGACCACTCCCCGCTCCACCACAGATCTCAGATTCAGGAAAGAACTACAGCACAACGCTTCGTCTCCGAAATAATTCCTAGTCGGATCAACGCCTATCATTACTGGCTCAGTGCTAGCACTGTGTCTCCCTATCAAACTAGGTTCAAGATATCTAGGCGCGTCGTCTCCGGCAAAACCTGCCTTTATACTCGAGCTACCTAGATCTAATACAACCACGGAGGAGCCATCAGAGCTGTTGGAAGAAGTCGACATTCTCACTATTAGAGCAGCAATTAACCTATGTACAGTAGTACCTCGTTAGTACGAACACGGTTAATACGAACACTATTTCAGTCCCCTTCAATTCCTTTTCAATACAAATGATATTGGCTAATACCAGGCATTATTTTCTGCTCAGCTAGATTTAGTTTGAGCTCACGCGCCTAAATTAGAATTACTAATTTTGTATTACGTATATGGCAGTGGTTCCCACCCTAGGGTGCACAAGATGTACTACGGTCAATGGGAGGGAGGGGGTCCACGGATGAAAAGGTTCGGAATCGCTGGTCTAGCATATTCCAATTTTCGAGCTTCAAAAAAGTTTTTGCAAATTTAGGCGACTGGAGCAAGCTCCTGAATGAAACCCTAGGTTAATACGAATTCCGGATAAGGCGAACGTATTTTGACGGTCCCTGGTGTTCGTACAAACGAAGTTTTATAATGCGATTAGTCAAATACTATATAAGTAGTTATCCCTCAGACACAATAGTAACTGGATTAAATTTTGTCGCAGGAATGACATATAAACAGGCTGTAATAAGATTCAAGAGTGGACTTTTTACAAATTCTTATTCTGTTTACTAGTTTAAATTTGGTAGCAACTGTGACACATCCGTATATTTGCAGGCCATAGACAATTACTTGATTTATATGCTTTGATCGGTTAATGCAAGTATGTTGGCTATTTAATACAAATGAACCCCATTATTGTATATCCAACGAAGTTTTAAGTCCATATAATATAACGCATGTCAAGAACAGTACACATATACGCCTATCTTCATACAGTACGTAGCGTGGCGAGTGTGCAGACTTGCTATGTGGCCTGCGGGGGCTGCTGCGAGCTGAGAGTCTCCAGCTTCTGCTCCAGCTCCCGGATCCGCTCCTCTGCCTCCCTCAGCTTTATCGCAAGGTCGTCTCTCTCGTTGCGGAGCGCGGCGATGTCCACCTCCTCGATTGGGCCCCCCTGGAACTGCTTGCGCACATAGTCCAGCGCGTCCTCCGGCTTCGAGGGCTCCTCGTACAGACCCACCAGCAGCTTCGTCATAGCGTCCACAACGCCGGACTTCTCCAAGTACTTCCTGAAGTCCTCCCGTCGGTTCTCCGCCTTGTTCTGGCTAAGCTGGCCACTCATGCTGCTAGCTATAGTTACGTTATTGAGCGAGGCTAACTAATAATAATAATAATAATAATAATAATAATAATAATACTGGGCCACTATACTATAGTATAGTCGGCACAGTATTATTTAATAATAATAATAAGTGGAAAGCAAATATAGCAATTTATACAAATTAATGAGCTAATTATGTATCAGCATATACTGAGCAGTTAGGCCCTGTGTATTGAGGGAATAAATGAACTGTTTATATACAACAACAGTTTAGAAATAGAAAGCAATACTACTCCCTATACCCAGACCGTGAAAGCAATTGATATCAAACCAATAACAATGACAACGAGGTTAGAAGAATACCAGCCAGAATACGGGGCCTTTGTTTGTGTATTTTGAATAAGAAGTGTTTGGTTGCACTCAACAATCTATTCATTATATCCAAGTTTGTTATAACAGTTTCTGAGTACTCATTAGGCGCTCAAGCTTGCTACAGAGCCGCTTTGATTGGTATTGACAAGCGATGGGAACTGCTAATATGAAACAAATGCAAACAGGCCTGCAAGATGTAACACGGGTAACAAATTCGAGATTGGAAATAAAGCAACAGAGAAACGGAAATCGGTTTCCCAAACCTACTTCTCTCGTTGCGAAGGTTGTAATTGTAGTAAGCTTTAGCCTTTTCTTAGAAAAAACACTGAGTTATGGAAGGAATGGCTGCGTGCATATTTTGTGTGTATACTGTTACAGGTGTGGCCACCAAACTCACTTGATATTGAATGTGGTTAGCCTGGGGTGAGAAGCCATTGCATTAAGCCTGGGAAGGAGTGCGAGCTGTGGGTGCATTGCATTGTGTAATTTGTGTATAATAAGATAAACTGCTAATATTATAATCAAGCTTAACGCCAGGAACCGTAACAGGCTGAATGCTAATTGAAGGTTTCTGTTTGTTTAACTCCAGCAAGGAGAGCAGGAGAGCACGTGGATAAGAAAATGCTTGGAAATATGCCAGTTAGGAATCCAGTGCACTACACAGGCAGCAGTTGAGGAGGTAGAAATAGCAAACAATAGCATTGTAATCCTGAGGCTTATGCTTTTTGTCGGGCATTAGTTACAATTAGTTACAATATATAATTCCAATATTTATACACGAGGTTCGCATAATGAATTATGCATCTTTGTGTTCAATAGAATATGAATACTTAAAAATCAATTAATTTTAAAATCCTTATTTTCTATGAAGTTATAATAAATATGCATTTATGACAACAAAAAATGTTAACCACCTAAGTCCTGAGAGAACATATTCGATCAAGTCGATATAACAGTTTCTAGCGTTTGTTAAATTCTCAGGATATTTTATTAAATCCGTTAAGTATAGTCAAGTTAAGAATTCGTAATGAAAACTAAAATATTCCTGAATTCTTAATATGGCCCCAGATGTGTATATTTTATAAGTATTGGACCATGGACAATTAATTTGGACAAATTATAGACAATAACCCAAGGGAGCTATCATAGTTTTTATGAGATTGTGTTATACAATAGACAATCCCCTAAAACTTTTGATATCCATGGTCTAGTAATGGTTATGGTGAATGGCTAAGTATAGTTTGGTGGGATTTGCTTTACTAATGCTGGGCTGTTGATGCGATGTGTAGATGTGCTTAGAATTAACAAAAACAAAGTATTAAGGGAATTGGCACACAATAATATGTGAATGCATATCTCTACTAACAGTGTACATACTAATAACCTAAAGCAAACTACCCAATTCCTAGCATAGACTAATCTTCCATAGAATCGATAGTAGTCTTCTCTGACACGTAGATGCCGTCCAGGAACTTTCTAATATCTTTCCCGTGAACTAACACAGATTGGTGGATAAGAGCTGCGCACCGAGAAACATCGTCGAGGTCATTCCCCTCCACAAAGATCTCGTCCTTTATGGCAGAGGGAATGCAAGAAACGCCTTTCACCATTCGTACATGTCGCACAGCTTTCTCTCCAATAAAATTCCTAATTTCAACCTCAGTGCTGTTGTCTGAGATCAAAATGTTTATCGGGAAATGTGCGAAAACCCCGCGCATTTTATAACGGAACCCGTACGTGACGCCCTTGAACAGATTCTGTATGTGGCTACAGACAGTATTCACGAGTGCCTGCTGCTTCCTGTCTGCGAACCAAACTTCTACTTTTATTACCTTTTTCCCTTCCTTTCTCATCTCGAGAGAAAGGTGACTGAAATCTCTGCGCAGACTCCCTCTTTTCCCAATCACAACAATTACGCGGCCTTTTAGCTTGACTGTGATGCCAGCGGGAATCTTCACGCACTGCTTCACGTGAATTGTCTTCATCTCTTATCGATGGAATTAATTTAGGATAGCTAATAACACAAATTAATATTAAACTAACTATCCATCAAATAATATAATATTTCGCTAAAAGAGATACCCATTCAATGGAGACGACCTAGGGGATTCGTCTCACCAATTTAACGCAGGTTAAAGCATTGTTTCGTTCTCTCAATAAATAAATTTCGCGGAATGGGATGGTCCTAATTGAGATTGAAATATTTGCCGAATTAAGTGTAAATAAATTTACTTTTGCTAATGAAACAGAAAGTACAATTACAAGTGTCGGTGGTATTAATAAAACTTCAGTTACAGTACACCCTAGCAAATCCAAACGGGAGAAACAAAAAATATGTCTAAAATAAAAGTGTGAAAAAACTTAAATATAGCTACATATATTACAATGGAACTATTTAAAAATAAGTCTCAGACAAGTATTTGAAGTAGGTGGATAATTAATTAACACTGGAGTAGCTTTACTTGTGTTTATTAATAATTATCACACTTTATAGCAGGGTATTATATAGGACTAGAATTGAACGCGAACGCTCCCAACTGTCCTAAGGTCACAAGGGTAGGAATTTAGTGCCTAAAAGGTTAGTTTTGTAGTACTTTATGGGGACTTTCGACAGTTTACGCGCTCCTAAACGCAAACATATCCCAAATTATAGGCGTAGTACGCGGTCCGGCTCGTCCGGCCATGGCCGGAACAATTTTCATTTATTCAACTATATTATATAGAAGGGTCCGATTTTGGCTGGACCACTTTAACTGTTTGGCCAGGAGAGTTTTCAGAGCCGTTCGATGTCCGTGCAATTTATACGCCTCTAGGCATATTGCGTGCTCCTGGATAAAAAACCCTGTTTTATTGATACACACCCTAGAAAACAAATAATATCATTTGCATCATTATCTACATGATTGTCTAAATAATTCCCAACTACATGCATCATCGATTCATCATCAATACGTCTGCTATCAGTTCATGGCCGCCGAAAGTTCGAATTCCCAAGGCGTGGTAGCTTAGAAATTATTTGTGTCAAATTTTGTGATGAAACCATTCGGATTATTGGGGCTAAATGGACATTTAAAAGCCTGGGTCAGCTGGCTTTGCAATAAGAGGACACGAGAATGGCAAAAGAGCTTTCAGTTTCTAAATATTTATAATTAGCGTATTTCCCCGAATAAGCTCCAGATCAAGAAAATGGCACTTGTAAGATAAATTAATACCCATCAGTTGATAACTAACTGAAGTGAAATTACACTGATTTAGGCAATTTCTGCATGTCTATTGTCGCTGAGAACCATTAGAATCCACCTAAATATTATTTTCTGGATTTTTCACAAATTGGAGCCATAATTTGGCCCACTAAAACAATAAGCGCCCAGGCGCTTATTCTCGGAAAAACCTTAATTATGAAAAATTAAATTGGGTTACATTTATACATCTACGCCAAGGTGTTCTTTCCTGAATGGCGCTTGCGTTATCTCAATGGACTATTACTAGCGAATAATTTGCAATAAGAGTAATAGCCACAGCCTAAATTAATGTTTTATAATAATAACGAGATCAAATGCTTTAAATTTAGAAAGTGAATTAAGTTTTTTATCCAAGCAGAGACAAATCCCATTCATGCTCCAATCCACTCGTGTCTGTGTAGTGAGTCCTCTGTGATTCTGTGATTCAAGACATCTGTCATCCCACAACCAGGAATGATATTCAAAATCAAATAGAGTTATATGAACTGCACTTTCATTGTATTCGATACACAAATCTGGAGTAAGTGAAAAGCCGCCAGAAAAGCAATAGCCTTCAAGCATAAATTTACGAATTGTTTTAAAACTATCATCATTTATAATCCAAGGGTTCCACCCCTCAACCACATCTGTCGTATGTCGGATACGTTTATAATGAATAATTAACTTAGGGAATGGTATTTTCATTTTTTCTGTGATCTCTGGAAACTCTATTAACTCGTCCAGACCATCCTTGTCAGAAACTACCTGTGGCTCTTCCAAATGCCAAATATATTCATCTCTGTGAAAATACCACAAATAATTCATCATTATGTGGTACTGAGCTACTTCTGTTCTGCTCGAAATAATAGAAAATACCTCGTCAAAGGGAGCTCCGTGTATATTTTCTATATACTTACGCATTTCTATCAGGTGTTTTATCTTAACAACAACTGGGAAATAGTTCATTGCATGCGCATTGCTCTGAATACCTGCTTAATCTTAAGAAATTCATAAGTGCTAGCCTTAGCCGCTGCAGACCAAGGGTCAAAACTGGTACCGTAGTAGCCATGCATATGAGGCTTGTCTCCGTCAAAGAGCATATCTTCATTCAATAGACTATTGAACACAGAATCACTATCCAAAAAACCAACATACTCCTTTGTAGTATAGTTGTTCATCCAAAACATACTCAACTGATTTCTATTTTTCGCATAAGTTCCATAATACTCGTTATCAACTTCATAATATACTGTGGGATAGGGATATTCTTGTTTCTTCTTTTCACCAAATTCATGATCAGCTCCCATTTCATCATCCATCACGAGTATCAAGTCCATAGGCCCACTCTCATTGTGCCAGAAAAACTTCAAAGTCCAAGAAAATATTTTATCATAGAATTCCTCCAAAGAAGGCCCATATACTTTGGTTACAGTCATTCTTAGGTAGAAGGCAACTCTAGAGCTAGGATGTGCGGGTTCAAGATATTCCTTCTTCGAAGCACAGTTTAGGATTTCAGAAGGAGGAATGTTGGTACATTCGCTGCCTTCACTCACAGCTGGGAAGTTATAGCCAGCTTCGGTGAGTCCGACTAACCAAGCTTGGACGCTCAGGACATCTTCTATCCCCCAGTAGCCTCCCTCATATAATCCGATTGCCAGTTGTCCATTCTCTCCACAAGGGTACGAGCCTCGCTTCGCCAATTAAGAACAAATGTAACTAATTCTTCAAGCAACATAATACTCTCCTCCTGCGATTCAAAATTGTTAGCAGGGTTTACTGGCCCCTCTGCAAAAGCAATATTATATCCTAAATCGCACATCAGTCTCTGAGTATAAACACTTCTGAGAACATTAGACACGCTATCCGTGTAGCTATGGAGTAGTAATAAGCCGAAGAATGCATTATAGTCGTGTAGAGTAGTTGCACTATCATACACCGCATAAGTACCTAGATTAAGATATAATCAGATTATTAAAAAAACATTGCGGGGTTGGTTAACAGATCTGGTACAATAGTTAAAATCTCAACGTTAACCGAAACCCTATCATCGGTATTGTATTATTCACATAAAAATACTGTATCATTACACAAAAATAAATAAGAGACCTCCAAAACAAACCTTTGTAGAGGGCCAACTGAAACCTTTCCTCACCCATTTCTTTTTCATTTAGCAATGTATGTTCAACTTTCACAAAATTAATTATTTTTATATTTTCAACACCAAAATGAGTACAATTATATTCCTTTTCTTTCAGAAAAGTATATTCGCCAACCTTTGCAGTCGCAGGATAAAAAAACCCATGTCTCCACAAACCACCAGGGGCCCGCAACACAAAGTCTCCCCATGCTTTATGAATGTGATCTTCTTTCGATACAAGTACATAATCCCTGTAATCACCGAAGAGTGGAATTTTGGCGAAATCGAGACGAGTGCCTTCGCTTGTGTCATATATCAGTCTAGCTCCGTGAGAAATCGCGTACAGATATCCAATATAATTCCCTAATGGGGTTTTAGTTTTCAAACTATTATTTGAAGCTGTGTTCAATAGTTCAGCTTGATCTTCCAATGTTAACACAATAAACCTATCGCTCCTAAAGGGCGCATATTCTAGCTCTATTGAGCGCTTGTTCAGCACTGACACACAGCACCAATTATAATCTTGGTCAACTAAGGATTTGTAATAGCCAACAGCTTTGAGTGGTATGTAATTTGCTGAATATACAATCCACTGAGGACAACTATTATCACTTTTAACAACTTCACTATTTATTTGAGTTTCAAAATTCCTGAAAAGTTGTTGATGAGGAAACTTCCTATCTTTACTATAAGATTTAAAATCTGCAATTGAGTGTTCCGTTTTCCATTTTATTCGAGTACCCAAAAGACTTGGGGATTGTACCATATGATATAAAAGCCAAATAAAATGCAGCAAAATTATAATGATAAAGATAATTTTCAGATTTCTTCCTTTAATCAAGGCCATGATAATGTGATATCAGCTAAGGATATTATTTGAGAATATATAGGGGACTTCGCTAAATTCGGACATTACCGATAGATTGGTATAATTATCCTTTTTCCTTATAATTTCCTTTTAAGTTTTAACATAGTACATAAACAGAAAGTGTAGCATTTATATCCCGCACGGCTGGTGCAACAAACTGAAAATGAAAGTTAATTGAAATTGAAAGCCAAAGCTATATAAGTGTGATATTTTATAAACTGTCTGCTCTGATTCATAATTATACCATGTGCCGTACTATATTACCTGAAGAATTAATACAATATGTAAGTGAGAAAAAAGCATTCAGTTCACGAATAATTTACTAATTAACAAGTCAGACATTTAAAGATTCCTTTTCGATTTTATTCGCACCGAGGCTTGTCTTTGCAGAGGGAGATCCTTTCCCTTTTTCAACTTTTCTTTAACTCCCAGTACCGCCTCTCTAGAGCACTGCATCCTCCTCTGGTGCTTGCTTAGGTTGTATGGAATGTAATTCTTGAGGATATCAGTTCGAAACCGAGCGACTTTGATCTCCAGGATCTCTTCAGCAGTGGGGTTGTTCCTGTCGGAGAGATTAAATATGGGACATCCGGGGGAATGCTTCCTGTGCTCCTCTACAGGGTCGTCTTGCGGCTCCCACCCGTCGAGCACCACCGAGCAGCCCCAGCACTGCACCGCGTCCTCCTTCAGGTAGTAGAACCCCGCGTCCAGCAGCGCCTCCGCAGAGGGGGACCTGAATGGCAACTTGCAGTGGGAGAAGGTTAGTCTCCTTTTCTCGAGCGTGCAGTCGAATGAGAATATCAATTCAGTCAGAAACTCATTGTCGTCCATTAGCGAATATAAGTTGATCAAAGGCAAATTTTAATACAATATTTCTAACAAAAATTTCAACTTAATTAATAACTCCACTCATCACTATTGCTCAGTCTAATCACGGTATACATAGGTATGATAAGAATATACGAGTTGATATGGAAAGTGCATACATTGCATAGTTATAATTATATTCTATGTGTTTTCATTGTTATTCTGAGAAGAGTGGCAGAAGGTGAGTCTATCCGAGTTAATTCCGCTCCTGCTTTTGTGCGCTAAGAAGGTTCCGATCTCGCTCCTCTGAGGCAGACACAGACTCCGTCTCCAGTTGGGGGTCTCCGCTCCCAACAGCTCCCGTATCCTCTCCGACAGCGCGAGCACGTGTTCGAAGTCTTGTACTCCGATAGAAGGGAGCGAGGAAGCGTCGATCAGAATGAGTCTCCGCCCACTGATGTTGTTATCCACAAAGCAAGGGGAGTACTCTCCGAACCCGAGGCCCGCTACCCACTGGCCCACCTCCTCGCTGCTCCAGCCCAGACAGAGGGGAGGGCGGGAGAGAGCGCCGGCCTCCGAGTCAAAGCTAATGGGATTAGGCGGGGCCAGGCCTGACATAGTAGCTAGTTCGATACAGCGAAATACAACAGTAAATCTCTGTCAACCAATTGTCAATATTAAATCCGATAATTGCGCAAATTAATATCAACAAAATATGTAAATCAGAAGTTGCTTTGTAGTAGTTTCATATTGAACTAGCGCGCTTCGCTTGCTAGGTCGCTTCGCGGGAGAACACGACCACACACACCAACCGCTTCGGTGGTTTATATACTTCTAACCAGGGTTGCCAATCCAATCCAATCCAATCGACAATCCAATCCAATCGAGGCAAATTTGGACAATCGGCAATCCAAATTTGGACAATCGATTATTCGGATGACAATCCAATCGCAATCGACAATCCTAAATATCATCGATTTTTTTCGATCGTTTATTACTCAGTATTATATCAAAAAGAGTTATGTTTCATCATATGTTCAAACTTAAAACATATATTATTGGGTTTAATTGACGAGCAATTGAGCATTTTAAATTTTGGCATTATTTAGAAATTGAAAAAACAAACAATCGAAAAAAATCGATGAAAATTCATCGATTGCAATCCAATCGATGAAAATCGAAGCAATCCAACCGATAATCCAATCGATGAAAAATGCAGCAATCCAACCGATAATCCAATCGATGAAAAATGCAGCAATCGGCAATCGAAAATCTTCTCGATTGGATTGGATTGGCAACCCTGCTTCTAACATTGATTATTAAGTGTAAATAGGCCAAAATAGTAAAATTTAACAATGTGAAACAAATTATTTGTTTGAAAGAATAATGCAATATTCGCCCTATGGTTTTTCCTCTTTCTTTTCTTTGTACTTGGTCCAACCGAACAGAACTATACGGTTACAACCTTGAATAATAAAGATGTTCCGTTGAGAATTAAACATAACGTCACGAAATATTGATAGGTGTAGAGGGGGAGGGCGGACATATGGGGGAGGGGCTCGGTGGAATCGTCGTAATAAAATGAAGTGATAAAGTCTCGTTTCTAATGGAAACTCGTCGTAAATATTCAAAAATTTTATCATTTCAATTTTCAATGCTTGCCTCAGTTAACTTGTACTACAATACAGTGCAACCTCTATTATCTGAACTTCGATCATCCGAACACATCGGCTGGTCCCAATGTTATTCCATGCATTAGTTCAGCCTTAAATTTTCCGAACTGTAGATTATCCGAACATGCTTGAACAGGTCTTGTACTCTTGTTCCCAATGTGGACTGTGAATCAATGCAGGGGCGCTATTTTACTATGAGTGGCACTGAGATTTGTTCAGGAGTTGAGTATATTAATAGTCCAGCGGCATAGCCATAAATTTTCAACAGATTGTTCATTTTTTGATAAAAGCATCAAAATTTGTACACATGTACTTTGATGTAGTGCGAACATTTTTGGATATTGAGGCAATTTACATACATATTTAATATTATTTATTCGATATGTATGGTAAATCACGAAGAATTTCGAATAATTTTATCAAATCATGTTTTACAGGGTCGGTATGTGTATAATTATACTCAGGTAGGTGATTGGAGTCGAAAGAGGGGTCACTCGATTGGGTAAGGGCACAATTGGAGAATGGAATTTTTTACATATTCCTGATACATTCCAGCGTTGCTATGGAAAAAATTCTTCCAAATATGGTCATGTGATATATCAAATTACTGGAAATTTTAATTCGAAACCGAATTCAACAATAAAACGACGATATAGCTTAATTTGAACAAGTATTTATGGGAAACAAGTCCGGCGAACACCATCGGACGTAGTTACTTTGGCGAACTGTCATGGCCGATATAGACATTCTTTCAATTGCCTCAATATCCAAAAATGTTCGCACTTCATCAAAGTACACGTGTACAAATTTTGGTGCTTTTATCAAAAAAATGAACAATTGTAGGGTTGTGCCGCTGCACTATAAATGTTCATTAATGCAGCGAATCAAAAGGTGGTACTTATCAGGGCAATTAGAGTAATGATCCAAAATCATCCGTTTTAACTATTTCATCAACCTATCCCTTTACAGAACTGTTTTAAGCGAATAATCCGGGGTTAAATAATAGCCCCCAGATCCCTAAATAAGGTCCCACTGCTGGAGTTGAATGTCTTACGGAATACCCTATCATGAGTGAGATCAGGCCCCCGAGAGGTTTTCGGGGCACGGGGCAAAGAATAATGAAGGCCCCTCTGCAACCTTTCCCAAACCCAAATGTTCATTTTTACACGATTTGCTTAATACTTTATAATTCAAGTTTGAGTTAATTAACTATATATCATTCAATTACATTATCTCTTAACTATGATCTTATGTTGATCGTAGCAAATGTAAATGTATACCCAAGCAAATTAGTCTGAAGGCAGCATTTCGGCGGTAACATTATACTTGCATTCTTAAACTAATAACTTTGTTTAGGAATCACGGGCCCCTAGACACAACTGCCCCCCTGCCCCCCTCTTGGCGGCCCTGAGTAAGATACAGATAGGAGAGATAAAGTAAGTTTTTATATATTTGTGAAGAATATATTACTAAATTATTATTAAATTCCCTAAATATTTAAATACCTTCTGGGCGTGAGTTGTCTGAATGATGAATGAGAAATAGAAAAAAAAAGAAATATATAAAAACCTGAACCGCTGAACGATAACTGTGCAAACTAAGTAGTGAGTCCCTTATTAAAATGACTGCTTGTTAGTTATCTATTTCTTCTGTGTACTCTGTACCAGGCTTTCATCCAGACCTAGTAGAGTAAGTTTGAGCTCACTCATACGAGCCTAAAATACTAAAATTGTATTACGTATATGGGAGCATCTCTCGAATTTTTCGAGCCTAGACAAGTTTCCTTTTAAAACTACGCGCTTCGAGGCGCGTCGCGCACGCCTGGATGAAACCCTGCTCTGTATTGGGCAGATTTACAAGATTAAGAGTTAAAATTTTAAGGATATGTCCATGGTTACAGATGTTACCTGGGTCATGAATCACGATTCATAATTGAGTTAGATTAGTTAGGATACAATGTTTGAATTCGGCAAACTCTAAAAGTACAGACTACAGGGTTGATAAAATCATGATTTTTTTGAAAAAATCAAAAAAGTCCGACTATTTTGATTTAAATCAGACTTTTTTGATTTAAATCAGAAATTGATCTTAATTGTTTTTTTTTGCAAATCTATATCACACTGGCGTATATTATTTGGCTAATAGATTAATTACATTGTTAATGACTCATTATCAATGTAATTTGACTCATTGTCAATGTATTTCTTTTCTTTTCGCAAAAAACAATAGACATAAAAAATCTGATTAAAATAAAAAAAGTCTGATTAAAATAAAAAAAGTCCGACTTTTTTTATTAAATTCAGATTTTTGATTGAAATCATGATTTAAATCAATGATTAAATCAAACAACCCTGAGTACAGTAGAACTCGGTTAAGAAGTACCACACTGGGAGACAGGAAAAAGTACGTATTAACCGAGGTACGTCTTATCCGTATGCATAATCCACAAGTCGAAATACTGACTTGTTCAATGATATGAATACGATGTATTGTAGGGTATTCAAGTCTTTAAGATACTAACGATATGATTAAAGTATTTTAGTTGTCACCTACTCACTTGAACCAAATACTAACTGAGTTCTGCTGATACTTTTCTAGAGTACGTACTAACCGAATTAAAATACATACATTATATTTACTTGAAAATAGAAATTGGTTATCCGAGGTACGTCTTATCCGAGTACGTATTAAGAATTAGTAGGCCGAGTACGTACTAAGCTAAGCGAGTTTCACTGTATGCTAATTCCGAATTTCCAATTATAAATTTTACTCATTTAAAAAAATGAGTAAACAAATTGATGAAAATTCAAAATTAACCTATAAACTAGCACTGGAGTTACCGTCGCGGAAGAAACATACGAATTAAGTTTAGAATCAACAAGAATAATAATATTATTTACCTGAGAAATGATCCCAAGATATGATATATCCCTCCCCCGGTCCCCCAAAGGGGTACGTCAAAGGAGGCGGCGGAGATGTCCAGTAACACCGCCCCATTTGGGTCCGGGCAGTGGATAATTCCACTGGCGGAACATCTCCATTTGCTCAGGGTGCACGGGGGAAAATCTGGCCAGGTGCCCGCAGTAGGGATAGGGGTCACTGGGGCCGTCACATAGGGTGTGGCCAATGATAATTGCTACATATAAACAACTGGAAATATACTTATACAGTCGAAATCTTTTTTTTCTAACTATTAAATCGTTTTTTCTAACTATAATATTAAACAACTGGAAATAAACTTATACTGTGAAATCTTTTTTTTCTAACTATTAAATCGTTTTTTCTAACTATAATATTAATTCTAAAATGTGTAAGAAATTATAATTTTGTTTTATTTTAAATCGGTTTATTCCAACTATCGGATTTTTCTTACTTTATTCTCAGAATTGGTTAGAAAAAACCCGGTTTCGAATGTATTAAAAAAACTTAACATATTACGTATGTACATCGTTAAAAAAAAATATTATATTACAGCGTTTAAAAATATTGTTAATAATATTATATATCCAACAAGCAATCAAATGAATACATTTCCAAAGTGTAATAATATGATTCCTTAACTAATTTAATTGTGAATATCAGTGGTAGAACAGTCTAAATAAAGTTATTTATAATTAGTTAAAATAATTTACCATTATTAACCTTTTGCTAACTTCTAGCATAATTCTCCGTGGAGTAGCGAAGTTCATTAATTATTACTATACTAATCACTTTCACTGTACCACTACATGTATGGGCAGTTCTAATTTCACTGCCTTGGGTTTTGGTAGGCAAATAGTTAAGTCGGATAGAAACAATGTATAAATAATAAGTAGAAGTCAAATAGGAAATTAGTAATTAGTTTGGAAACGATGTTAGTGGCTAAGTTGCTAATTAGTGTCCCTATCTTTGTGTTGATCACTGCCACATTTGCTTTCTGGACCGCGTACCTATCCAAGCGAATAAGAGAATGTTACAAGCTGATGACGGACAACAAACGTAACATCGTGTATGGGGAGGAATACAGCAGGACGATATATATACAGTTAAAGGATGTCTACAAGTCTAACGCCATTAAGTATGCATTATTATTGTTAATAACGATAGCAGAGAGCTTCGGAATGAGCACAATGCTGTTGTACTTCAACTACCCTAACGGAGAGCTGTTGTTAGAATACTATGATAACGAACAGCTCAAATTCAACATATGTGAGGGCTCCAATACATCTAACTGGAGTTATACTAAGCTAGCACATTACGAGTACTACCCAATCACAAACACACTCCTTATAATGAGTAACGCATCATTCGTAATTAGTTGTGCAATTGGAATTGGGCTAATGAAGCTCATCGCTGCTCAATATAAGTTCACCAACTCATGGGATATTGTGAAGCGCAGTGTAATCCGACTATTGAGCTTCAGTAGCACATACTGTGCCATTACTCTCCTGCTCTCATTCATTTCCTACACTCGTGTCATTAGCAACGCTCTCATATCAATCGTATTCCCAATCTTCATCCTACTGTTTTTCAAAAATGTTAAATACTTGAAGAACGCAATAGAACAGTATTCGAGAGAGAGGCTGATACAGTTCGGAGATAATACACATGAATTGTTACAAGCAAAAAGATTCAAAGTCTTATCATTCATGCTCTGTCTGCAATTCCTGGTAGGCTCGATTTTAGTGACCTTTGAGGAAATTAAGTTTCTGCTCTATTTATTCCTCTATTTTGGAAAATGTTATTTCCCCCTTGTATACGGCATAGCATATCATCCGATATTGACCAACGCTACACAGCTGATAATCCTCTTTAGAATTGACTATTATCTCATTCGTATACAAGTAGGTTTGGCCGTATTCTTAGTATTGTTAGTTGGGGTACCCTTTACGGCAGTTACAGGATTGATTGTGTGCAGTCTCTTCTACAGACGCTTCATGCGTCGAATCAGGGTCCCAATTAGGTACAGGTACGTTACTATGAACTGAAGGAGGTTCCTAACGAATTTAATCCTACCGGAGCTCTCATTAAAAGTAAAGGCTTATATATATATTGGAGAGGAAAAAACCGGCTTCGCAAAGGTCAAAGTTTTGATGTTAAAAGAGAGCTTCCCGGTGCCTGAAAATTACATTAGCAAAGGTATCAGTCGATAAACAAGTAATTATTTAAAGTAAATGCATCAATTGGATACTTATTATTATTTAAAGTTTATCTAATTAAATGCTGTTTATAATCTTATTCGACAGTCGAACAACTACCTACACTCGACATCCGTTAATTCGAACACTCAAGGGAAAAATAAATTTGTTCGAATTAACGGTCACCGATTGTACGTATAATTCGAGTGATTTAGTACATGGGCCACTATACTGGAATGCCGACAGTTCGCTACACGACGATTTGATACATGAAATGAGGTATATTTGTGTATCGAAATGTTAGTATTCAATTTGGACCGTAACGTTAACGTTAACATGACGTTCCAGATAAAGGTCACCTGTGTTGTCCCAGGGGGGGGGGGGCAATCCGGGGCAAAACATTATGCCCATCCCAGGTTGCTAGTTCGCTTATACTGAATATCCAGATCAGATATAATAATAAATTTACAGTCCAAGCACTTCGTTATAACGAAAGTCTACTGTAAGTATTTAATTACTGGACCATGGAAATTGCTCAAATGGGATAAAAACGCAGTCTGTTGAATATACAATCGAAACCGGTTTATTCTAACTCGGGTTATTCTAACTTATCGGTTTATTCTAACTATTAGTAATGCAATCTTTTGTAAGAAATTCCAACTATACTGTATTTTTCATCGGTTTTTCTTACTATTTTTATCTGAAAAGAAATGGTTAGAAAAAACCGGTTTGAACTGTAATAGTATATGGTTGGTTATTGGTTACTAATATAAATTGATACCCCAATTTCCATTAATTTTAATTAATAACAGACTTCCACATGAGCATTCTCTTACAAAAATCAGTGCTTATATGTAACAAAACCATAAACTGGCTCTTGAGTAAAAATACAATTGGTTGACTTGTCTACTCTACATTAGACAAGAATGAATTTTCATCAAATAAAATTTCTTGAGTTCCAACCTTCAGGCATTCTCCAACTTTGTTTGCACAGTTCATCTAAGCTCCTAGCTGTAGCCAGATCAAACGGGTCGATCGAATTATGGGAAAGCAAATTGGATACGTTTTCATTCCTCAACTCGACACCAATCTCTCAAGACAGGTCGATTCGGTCCTTAGCCTGCGAAGGAGGGAGGCTATTCTCAGCGGGACTAGACGGTGTTATTACTGAGTGGAAGTTTGAGGATATCAGTGAGATATATAATATACGTTTGGATATTCCCATTTGGTGTATGGAGACTTGTGCGTGCGGGGGGCTGTTAGCAGTTGGAATGGAGAATGGAAGCATTAGAATATACGACACTAAAGATAATACTATAGAACTGAAAAAGGATCTACAAAAGCAAACTGGGAAGATCCTATCAATAGGCTGGCATCCAGCTGGAGACCTACTGGCCTGCGGTTTTGATAACTCAACGATTGCAACATTCTCAATCTCTAGTGGGTTGTGCTTACAGAGAGCTACACTCGATGAATATAAACAACATAGCACTCTTGTTTGGCAAATAAAGTTTCTCAAAGACAACACTCTGGTTACTGGCAGTTCTATAGGCAAAATACAGTTCTGGAATGGGAAGTTTGGTACACTGAAACAGGAGTACACTCTTCATGAAAAGTTATCAGACATTCTAGCTATATTTGTCAACGACAAAGAAGATACAGTTTTCGCGAGTGGCGTAGACTCGAAGGTAGTGGCGCTGAAGAGAATTGAGATAGAGGGCCACCCCAAGTGGATCCAATCAGGGTCTGTCCGTGTCCACACTCACGACGTGAAGAGTATCGTGGGCAGCGAGAACAGCTTTGTTATAACGGGCGGGGTGGATACCAAGATGGTGATGCACAAGTGGAATAAATTTGAGGATAAAAGGTCGGTAAAAATAATACTTCCTTTCGCTAGTCAATCACAGAATTCAGTGAAGGTTGCAAGGGAGAGGAGAGTAGTGTTATTCCAATTGCCTTACAAACTACAGCTGTGGAGTCTCACACATTCAAACCCTTGCATTCTCGAGTTACAAGCGAAGAGCAGTGACGGGATAATAACGAGTGCTTTTTCGAGCAGTGCTGAGTTTGTTGGCTGGTCAAACAGGAAAATAACAAAGTTCTACCATCTGACGTGGGACGGGAGCGATTCTATTTCTGAGATACGTCACTTAAAACACGCCCCTTCTGAGCCCTCTCAGGTAATGGAGTTCCTAAAGATGTCTGATAAACTTATTCTTGTTACAAACCTTCGAACGATTCACGTGTATACCCTCACACCGCACGAGACATTCCACCAACACCATACAGGTACCGAGCACTCGGTTCAAAAGATAGTCCCCTCTAAATGTGGGCGATATTTCGCTTGCGTAACCACAAATTCGATAATTAGTATTTACGATGTGAGTAATTTGGAGATTGTATCTCGACTGCCGTCCCACGGATCTAAAGTCACATCAATTGATTTCGCCCCAAGAGATTCACACATCGTAATAACGTACAGCAACAGTGAAATTATCGTTTTCGATTTCGTTAATCAGAGACACACAGAATGGACTAACACATTTCAAGATTCTATTTGTCAAAATTCATTGAAGTTACATAGAATTGAACTAACCAATCTCACAGCTACGTTTGTCAGAGACAACAGGCTTCTGCTCTCTAGTTACACTGGAATGTGTGAGGTTAAGCTAGAGCACATTTCTCAGAGCGAGGGCGAAGAGCTGGCTCCGAGAAGTAAGAAGAGAGCAAAAATAATTGAGAAATCATACCAGTTTCATGATGGAAATTTCAGTTTTGTCTCGGAGCATAATTCAATACTTGTTCTAATGCAGATTAGCGGAGAGGATGTTCTCTTAGTTAAAAGGCAGTGGAATAGCATAGAGAAAGAGTTCCCCCCCTCCCTGTACCGCGAGAGATACGGAACTTGAGTTTATAGCCACTTGTGTGTTTTAGATTTAATTAATTAGCGTAATATATCTAGGCAAGTGTTCTTATTTTAAATTCGTTAAGCTCTAATTTATGAGAACCTAGGAATATAAATTTAGACAAATCAACAATACATAATAAATACACAGGGACCGTATTTACTAATAATTCTTAACTCTATATTCTTGAATTCTAAGAAATATTATAAAATTTATAAGTTGTTTTACCACCCTAAAGGTTCAAATTACAAAACTCTGGACGATAAATTTTGTTCGATGCTTCAGAGGGTAATGCGGAAATGGTTCGAATTTTTCAAAATAGGAAATAGTTCGAACAAAAAAGGAAATAGTTCGAATTTCATTTTGTATTATTGGACCATGGATTCAAGCCGGGATTTTCTCATATCCATGGTGCAGCAACACTAAAAAATTCGAACAATTTCCGGTTTTGGTTTTTCGAACAATTTCCAGTTTTGGTTTTTCGAACCATTTCCAGCATACCCTTCAGAGTTAGGCCACCATTTTAGTTAAATGAAGTCAAATTTTTAGAATTATATTTTTATGAAATTGCTCCTGGTGGGTGTATGAATGACACTTATGAACAGAGACATTTATGTATAGAAAGTGAGACATTTAAGCACAGCAAATTTAAGCAGGACATTTGTGTGCACCAATTATTTTAGTTTGTTATTGATTTAACATTAATTTCCAAATTCATCAGCGTTGCGTACGCCACACTAATTTTAAGGTGCTGTATTTCAACCTTTTGTTCTTGTGGCACCCTATCTCATTTGATGCATTTCGCGGCACTCCATAATTCAAGATTGGGGCAGATTAATGTAATAATCAGCATTAGTTTGAGCCTAATAGCACTAAGATAGATAAGGCTGTACACAATGTCTCTGTACACAAGTGTCTCACTCCGCTCCTGGTAGATTTTTCGAATCTAACGCATATTTGAACATATACTATGTACATACTACTGTACTCATAGGCGTCGTTGCAGGGGGGGCGGAGGGTCCTGCCCCCCCCCCCCAGGAAAACTGTCGGGGGGGGCAGCATAGGTCTCGCCTCCCCCCATATTTCGTCCCCTCAGCTGGCGTTTGTCTTTAAAATTAGTTGAAACAGTGGAAGATAACAGGTTTTTAATTTGCCCCAAATGTCAAGTTGCATAAAGCTTTCTCAGTAAATTTACATCTCACTTACGTTATTAATTAAAAAATTATGTGTGATTTTTGCGTATTAATTGCAACATAAAATAAATGTCTTTTAAATGTTCTCTGGCTGCCCCCCCGCCAGATTTTCATAAAAATTGGAAAGTTCGACGCCTATGACTGTACTAGCTATGGTACTATATTGCAATCTTTTTGGATTTATGATTTTATGTCCTAAAATTTATTTAAAATTTACGCAAAAAAGAAATTTAAAATGCATAGTGTTTAATGGAAGGAGTATAACCCAATATTATTAAACTCGATTGTTATTGTTTGTCTGTGTATTATAAAGATAAGGGAATAGAAAGTTAGAAACCACTTTAAGCTAGTGTAGGAACTAAACGAAATGTTTTACTAGTAAACAAAAACTAATGACCATTTATACAAATTAGAAATCTATTAATAATAGTGTATAACTCTGTGAAATGACAAATATGTAAGGTACGTATACTCAAAACAGCAGTTAGCTAAATAATCCTATAATGAGTAAGCAAGATAAATATTATGGCACACCAGTAAAACAACGCTTTTAAGTAATTTTGGAACTATTCGAAGTCTCTTCAAACCAAATAATAATATATAAAGGTATTATTACATAGAGAGTTGAGACATACTTTCTACCGATGATGTTTTTTATAAACATAAAAAAACAATCGGTAGAAAGTAGCGAGGTTTTTTAATACAAACGCCGATGATCGGTGGATAAGTATTCCCGACTTCATAATAAGCGAACTCCACTTAATACAAACCCTATGTAAGTTGTTAAATTGGGACCGTAGGGTTTGTTCATAATAAAAAATCTTCTTATTAAGCAGACGAAATCTTGTTCATAATAAGCAGTCCTGACTGTATTATAAAACCCAAACTATACAGTCAAGAGAGAATCAATACTTAAGTAATTTTATACGTATTAAATTGAATACTACACAGCCTCCCTGAGAAAGGAAAGGATTATTAACTAAACTTTGTAGAAAAGCAGAAATAATCTAGTAAAACTAAGAAACTTTAGAAAATTAATCGAAGAGGAGACCGTAACATAGCAACCAAGTCTAAAGCTGGTATGCAGAGTCAAAATCCACATCCCAGAATTCCTCGCTGGTGATCCCAGCTGGCTCTGTGAATGCATTCATCTTATAGAACCTCAGGTCCTTGTCGAGGGCTTTTAGCTTCTCAATATCTTCTCCATCTAACTTTACATTAAGCGCCCCCAGATTCTCTTTCAGGCGAGATGCATTCGTTGATTTTGGTATTAGAATATCACCTGAAGCAAGTCCAAAGGCGATGCATACTTGAGCAGGTGTTGCCTTGTGTTTCTCGCATAGCTGTTTCACTACGTCGTTGCTAAGGAGCGGCTGAACTTCTTGCATTTTATCTTTGAACAGACCAGGATTGCCTAATGAGTTATAAGCTTCCAGTATAATAGATTTGCTCTTGCAATAGGCCCTCAATTTGTTCTGCTGGAAATAAGCCTGCACTTCACACTGGTTGACTACTGGCACTAGCTTTGCGGTTTTAAGCAGAGACTCTAACTTCTTAATTGTGAAGTTAGATACGCCTATGCTACGGACGAGACCTTCTGCTACCAGCTGTTCCAGCTCACTCCACACTTTGCCCATCTTATCGGGGCTATACCCGATGCAGTGCTCTAGTTTGAGGTCAGCGAGAGACTTCACATCCGGATTCATTTCGAATGGCAAGTGGATTAGGTAGAGATCCAAGTAGCCCAGCTTGAGCTTCTTCCTGCTGTCTTCCAGGGCCCATCTTGTGGCATTGTAGTGGGTTCCACTCAGTTTGGTGGTTATGAAGAGATCTTCTCGCTTGCAGATTCCTTCCTTCAGAGCCCACTGTATTCCGTCCCCGACCTCTTCTTCGTTTTGGTACACCCAGGCACAGTCAATGTGGCGGTACCCTACACGGATGCAGTTGCATATATTGAGATGGTGTAGTGCATAAATACTATATTTACAGTCAACTCCCGTTATAACCAAGTCGGATATAACGAAGTCATTCAATGATCCGGAAACCCTTCTATCTTATTACATTATTAAAACTTCGGTTACAACGAAATGGATATAACGAAATTCCGCTTATAACGAAGTCATTTAAATCCCATATAGCCTCTAATCTATTGATTTTACTCCGCTTATAACGAAATCCGTTCATAATGAACTCCGGTTACAACGAAATCCAACTTGTAATGAACTCTTTTAAGATCGAACTCCGGTTATAACAAACTCCGCTTATAACGAAATGAAACTACGGTCCCGTGCACTTCGTTATAACGGGAGTTGACTGCATATTAACAAAACAACTAAAGCCTACCATAAACAGTGCAACGTATTCCATCGAATAGAACAACGTTCTATTTCCATACAGAGTTTAATTCAACAAAGTTTCATTAAAAATTCAACATAGACGGTTGAAAAAGTTGCATCATGTATGGTGACTTGGTGAGGTTTATTTTACTTGTACGGTTATAACTTGTATAAGGACTATAGAGTCCCAACTTGTATTAGTTGATCAGAGTGTAAATTAAAACAATGCATCATGTAATATTAATTCCACTTACCCATTCTTATTGCCTGCTTGACGGCCTCACAAACTAATCCCTTCTCAGATAGAAATGTCCCCAGACCGATCTGGGGTATAGAGAGTCCGTTGTTAAACTTGACTGAGGGAGTCGCTACCTCTGTTACCGCACTGGAGTCCGAGGCCATGGATCTAATTATCAGCTAATTCAAATTGAGTAAAGCATATCCTGATGGTAGACTCGTTAGCATGAACACCAAAGGACCACCCAGATTTGTTATTTCTTATTAGTGTCACCAATTAGGATTTTTAAAAAATTGCTTTAAGGAGGATCGAAACAGTGTGTCTATTAAAAAAGTATATTGTGTAATAAGCGAAAAAGAGTTATATAAATGTAGGGAAATGTTCAGTAAAAAGGATAAAATACCAAAATCGATTGATAGAACAAAGTCGTTGCTATGTCAGAGACGGTGTTTGTACATAGCTTTATCCTCCAGAGCTAGTTCCTCAATATAAGACTCCATCTCGTCCGTGAGTAGCCGTTTCAGTCTGTACCTCCTAACGATTAACCGCACCTTGTTACTCATCACCAGTTCCCCTCTTATGACGTCATTGTACTTCTTTATAGCTCTGGCTATCGAGTCTTCGTCTTCATCCATCTCTATCTTAATAAAGTCCCCGCCATTAATGAGCTTCTCTCTCGCTGACATTGCTAATTACACCAGAAGTAATTGCAATTATAATACGTATAAGTAATAAGTATTCATAAATTGAAGATAAAATGGACATAATGTAATATCAACAGAATTAATCTACAATAATATCCCTTTTAGTAATAGACGTAATCAAGACCAATAAATGAAGCTAAAATTCATATTAAAATGATACAAACGAGAGAGAGAGAGAGTCGTGCTAAATACACTCCCACTGTCTAATCGAACTACATTATAGAAGTCTGATTTAGTTTGTCTTCTTCTTGGATTTGGACGATTGTTTTCTACTTTTTGAGTAATACAAGATCTGCAATATGAGAGTCAGGTTGAGAAGAGCTGAAATAATGTATATGGATAGGGAGAGATTGTCTCCGGTCTCTTTGACTGTGGTGTACATCCTGATAACGGTGCCGATGAACAGCATCAGGAGCGTGACGAACGACAGCTGTCCGGTGCTGGCGTTGGAGTGGTTCTCCTGTATCTGCTTGAGCTTCCCGGATATAGCCAGCGGGATCACGCTAGCCTGCAGGTAGAAGTAGAGCTGGGGCGGCAGCTGGCTGGAGAGGAGCAGGGAGAGACCGCCCGCCAGACACAGCGGGAACAGCAGGAGCCGCAGGTACTCCCGCGAGTAGCTGTAGCCCAGCAGGATTATTATAGAGTTCTGCAGCGTCAGGAACATGCTCTCTCCCCAGGTGCTGAAAGGGAACTCTCGGTATGCACTGTAGCTCCACGTGAATACGAATGCAAGCAGCTCTGCGAACAGAGAGAAGCTGCTCAGGCCCTGGGTGCTGCCTGCCGCCAGGATCGTTATCACCTGAGGCAGTTTAACGAGACTGGAGCCAAATACAATGCTCATGCCAAGCAGCTTGGATATCGCTAGACTGGTGCACGCTTGGTCCGAGAAGTTTCCCTGCACCAGCAGGACCTCGGAGCAGTGCGGGCCCAGCTGGGATGCCACGTAGTCCTGCATTGTGTTGCTAACAGGATGTACAGGATGTGAGAACTGCGTTGTAATGGAACAGGTGTAAGCGCGTTATAATCGCTAACGTTATAGGGACCCCGTCCTTAAATCGCTAACGTTTGGGGCCCCTGGGCGTTAAAACACTAGCGATATGGGATGGGGTCCCCAAAGCGGGCTTACACCGGTTATAACTCCTATAATTTTAACTGTCCAAGTTGTTTGTAGGAGGTGCAAATTATCGACAATCACGAACATTTTATTCCCATTCTCACAGAATTCGCAAAGAATCGAATCTCCATGGGAAGGGCCTGCCCTAGCCATAATGGCGCCTATATACTAAGCCATGCCGCGATTTCGAAAGTACAGTCAAGTCTGCTTATTATGTACAATTTTTCGTCTGCTTAATATGAAGTTTTTTATTATTATGAAATTTAAATAACTTGCATTAGGGTTTGTATTAAGTTGAGTTCGCTCATTATAAAGTCTCTCTATTATAACATAATTTTGGCCCCTTGAATGCTCATAATAAAAGATCCGGACTGTATTTTGAATGAATGGATTACATTAACTGCAAGCCCGATGTCACTTATTTTCAAATGATAACTATGTAATTATTATAGCCAAGTAAACAGTTAAACCTATATCGCTTGACCTCCCAACTGTAGATACCTCCACAAAGAGTTCATAAGAGTAACGTATATTTATGTTCTAATATATCGTAATAATGTAAGGATTAAAACCTATTTATCGTATTATGATGTAATAAATATTAATGAATATGAAGTTATACATATATTATTTCTTAGCATGGACTGATTTTTCAAGTGACAACAACTTCTTGTCAATGGTATCTTCTCTATTCTTCATTTCTTCCAATATGTTCTGTTGGACTTTAGCTATTTTTGGCGTGATTATGTTTGAGACAACTCCCATTATGTTATGCTCTCCTGAATCAAAGTCATTTGAAATATTGTCGGAAGTATTTCCCTTTTCTACTAATAAGTCTGTGTTAGTTGAATCTTTTTCTTCTATCCTTTCTCCATTTTCTTCGTTTTCTTCAATAGGTGAGCTGCTTCCGCAATCCCTAATAGGGATGTTTAGAAGTCGCAATGTTAACGAAGGTTTGCAAGTGAATACATATTTGTAGAGATAGAAATGAGCGAAGTAAGTTAGAGTGAAGTAGTCCAATAACGAAGAGCGTTGTTGAGCTGAGAATAGAGCAGTACAGAACGGAATCTGATTGATAGAATGATAAGTCAACAGCTGCTGAAATAGATTAATAGCTTCAGTATAATTATCGTAAGGAGTGCTATAACAGCAGGTGTGTACACGCTTGAGAATAGAAACCAGTGCGGAAATCTGTTCGAGCGAGTATTTCTGATCAACACAATATTTAATGGCGTATCGGTACATGTCCAATTCAATTCTGCTTTTCATACTATTAGAGTTGGACTCTGAAGATAAATCTGCCTTAGTCATTAATCCGAGATCCATCTGTTGGTTTGATATAATTTCTATAATTTGTTCAGGATTAAGATTCTCCCATACTATGATGCCAACTTTTGATTCCATCACAAGCAAGTACTAATTATAATGAGACCAGTTAATATTATAAGCATAGCCATATTATATAGTACGAGCCTTTCGGGCTTGGTCGTCAAGCGAGGGTTCGCATTTCGCGCCTCAATTTAGAGCCCGATTATTTGAAAGTATATACCGTATTTCCTTGAATAGTAGCCCCCCCTCGAATAATCGCCCCCCTTGAATAATCGCCCCCCCAAAATAGGTCCTAATTATTTTTTGACACAGCCTAGAATAACCGTTGATATCAAATAATCGCCTCCCTTCAATTATTGACTCTCTCAAATGATTATATTCCACAAATATTCGCCATTCTCGAAAATCATAACATTTTCTTGGGCCAAAATGGGGCTTGAAATCAATAATCGCCTCGGCTACTATTCAAGGCAATACGGTATCTCTGTGGTGTATTGAATATTTACTACTCACAAGTCCCCTATATGACCTACCTTAGTTCGCTCGTGTCTACGCGCCACAATTTATAGGCCTTTTCGCGAGCTTGTTTCCTTAATTTACCAGTAATCCTCAATTTACCAATTTATTTTCAATTTACAGTTCATTCTGGGTTATGAATGGAACACAATGTATTATGTGCTCAGAGGCGGATTAACCAAGGGGCACGGGGGGGCACGTGCCCCAGGGCCCCAAGCCTTCAAAGGCCCCCACTCAAGATATGAAACGAAAAATTATCCCAAATATAGAGGGAATTTTTGTTTATTGGAGATAATCTTTATATAAAATATTACTAAGGGTCACTTGGAGTTGGGGCCTCACATTCACAACTTGCCCCAGGGCCCCAGCCCTCCTTGATCCGCCCCTGTATGTGCTAGTCATTCAAAATCAATCATAATGTACTTGGAAATGGACAGCTTTAAGCGAAGAATCCAATTAGCCGGTGGCCCTGTAAAGCGGGATATACTTAGTATGCAGATGATATTAACAGCTTCTAATATATTGAGTTTATAAAGCGCGAAAAGAATGACTCTATAGCACTAATTTATTCAAATTATCGCAATAACTTATATGTTGTTACCTGTTATGTGAATTTAGTAAAGTGCAAGCCGTCTAATCCTTACTATATTTGAAAGAGAATATAAATAAGGAAACTTAGCGTAGTATAGGGGCTGGGTAGTATCGTTACGGACATACACCCGGCAGGAGGCGCGGTTGAGAACCGTGGCAATAAGCAAGAGTGACTACCCACATGCAGATGGAGTCATGAGGTCGAGGGTCACCCTTCTGATGAGTTCCTGTAATGGAACGAAACCCCACTAGTAGCGATACGGCCGACTAGTCTACAGATCAATGGTTAGATTATTACACTTATATATCGGTCAAGACTTTCTTATGTAATTTTCAGGTACTGGCAAAGTAATTTATTTGAACAACAAAATAGAGTGTTGGTCGATATACAAATAAGCCCAAATATAGTTAATAAGTACATGCCTAATTTGACACACTGGTATATCATATATGCCATACTCAGCTTAGGAGCTTATAAGGAGCTAATTCTAGGTGTCACCCAAGATTACTAACGAATAGGACTGTCACGGAAATTTTGGTCCCCTTGGAAAATTGGTCCGGTGGGAACAAAATTTCCATGGAAATATGGTCCTTCTGTCGAAATTGGTCCCTCTGAGGTTTGTGTTTATTTAGTTACCGTATTTACCAGAATACTAACTAGGCGATTTTTCGCCATATTGGGCTCGAAAAATTGATCCGGGACCAAAATTCCATGGAAAACTGGTCTTAGGTCCATTTTTTGGGGCCAATTTTCCAGTGATAGGACAATGAGAGTAGCGATATTATATTTAACAATAATAATTTCCTAAGGTAGCTAACAACCAATCCATGTCTAAGCCAAATAATATCAAGAATAGCACGAGTTACTAAGAGACGCTAGGCGCGTTGGATGCTATCTTTGGCCAGAGCTCCGCGCACTCCTTAGCGACAGGCCCCACCACTGTAGTTCCTTTCATCTCGCCTTTGTTGTTCACTATGACTCCTGCATTGTCTTCAAAGTATATAAAAGTTCCATCAGGCCGTCGATAGGGCTTTCTCTGTCTCACCACGACAGCGAGCCAGAGCTTCTTCCTCAGCTCCGGCTTTCCTTTCTTCACCGTGGCCCACACCAGGTCCCCCACGGAGGCAGAAGGCAGTCTATTCAGTCTGCCCTTTATTCCCTTCACAGCAATTATATGCAGGTTCTTAGCGCCAGTGTTGTCTGCGCAGTTAATAACGGCGCCGACTGGAAGCGCGTGGGAAATTCGGAACTTCGTAGAAGAAGTACCCTTTCTCGCTCTTTTAGACATTTTCTAAATATTATTTTATTAAAAATATTAACCTTTGCGTGGTTTGCTCCAGAAAATCTGCCCGAGTAAGCCTGTAAATCTGCTACGCTATGAATCTAGTATAGAGGAATACGTGAATATTAGAATGGTGAGAAGAGAAGAATCGGAGGGGTTACTAAATTATATAATTAACTAACTTACTAATGAGAGGGTCCCTCTCAAAAACTCTTCTAACCCATGTCCCCCCAACTTAATTATTTCTACATTCTACTTGGAGCGATTTGCTCCCCGACACTACTTCGGAAACAAGTTACTTAGTGACAGCCCCCTGCCTGAGACACTGTCAGACAACAAATATAAAATGACAGTAACCGATTACTTTTCGAAATGGCCAGAAGCTAAAACCATTCCCACATAGGAAGCGTGTGTGGCTGATTTTGTCCTCGTATATTATCAGACCAAGGACGCGAGTTCTGCAACCAGATCAGTGATTCTTTCAAGCAGAGCTACGGCAGGGCCGGTCAGGCAATAGCCTGCCACTCTTACGTCACCAGTTAGGCCGGTTATTTCATGGTCTGACCACTTATAACTGCTTCCGGCGGCCCTGTACGGTGACGATTTCTACCACACCCAGTCTAATGGTATGGTTGAACGTCTTCACTAAACACCGTATAAACGTGTTAGTGAAATAAACGGATAATAACCATAATTAGTGATATCGTTATATTGATAATGGAGCTATTTAAAAGTACCTGGCGCATGCGCTACTAGTACCTGGCGCATGCGCTAAAAGTACCTGGCGCATGCGCTACTACTACTATTACATTTAATACGTATAGGCAACATTCCTATTAAATGTGACCGTTTCCAATGTGAATAGTATGTTTAAATGGAATGTTCAAATATTTTAACTACAAATCATATTAATTGTTTGTCTGGTTACCCGTTATTTACCAATATTACTAATTGGAATGTATGCATAATTTGGTTTCGAATTTAAAACTATAAAAAGTTTTTGTCGTTCCTTAATTTGTTTTGCAAATCAAGTTCTCAAACACTTATATTATAATGGCAGAATACTTCACTTCCTCAATGATGTCTCTGAATTCGAAAAACAAAAAAAGAAAAGCAGAGGAAGAAGACATCACTTTTCTGACAGAGGATGTAAGGAGAGTGCAATTTGCAGAGGAACCCTTAATTATTTCAGAATTCAACGTATCACAAAGTAAGTGTTCTATTTATATAAATTATATTTGTTGTGAAATACTATTTTTTATAGCGTGCGATGAAAATGAGGATTACTCAGAACTTATTAAAGAAATAGAACTTTCTACTATTGAACAGTATGTAAGAATCTTAATTGAGGAGTCTCAACTGTGTCAATTAGAGGACAGTAAATATGTTATAATAACGGATTTCGAACATTCACAAGGTATGCCTTTATATTACTTTGTTTATATTTAATCGCTGTATCCAAGTTAAATATACAATGTAAGGACGACCAGTTACATGAAAACTAATATTATTTACTGCATACAAAGTTACAAACTAATCACATGTGAAAAATATTGATCAGTAAATATATTGCTCCTTAAAACTATTATACTATTGGTCTAGTTAGTCTGCATTACCCATAAATACAAAAGTTATTTGTATCTATGGGTAATGCAATAACTTATAGGAAAACTGCAGGGCCGTAGCCACTGGTCAGGTTGGTCAGGTTTCAACCTGACCACTTTTGGTTGGTTGGACAGGTTAACCTGAACCCTTGGTCCTGTTGGTACTGTATCCAGCCCGGTCTAACCTGACCACTTTTAATTGGTGGCTACGGCACTGAACTGGTATTCAAAAGAAAAAGCCTTGTTATTGATACAGAACTTCAATTTTGCTCTTGCTGTGACAAAAATGATTGTCTTCACTATCAAGCTTTTGTCCAATGTTCACAGATGAAGTGCTTGAAAGTGTGTGAGGCCAACAAACTTGATGAAATAGTCTATTTTCTAGTCAATCCTACGAATATATTTATCTCAGCACTTGATACTCTTCATAACTATACTTCAAGAAGTGGTAATTGGTTCTGCAATTCTTGTATTGGTAAATGTAAACAACAACCTAAGCTATCAAATATCCTAGCTATGACTGGACATGACCTATCGATGAAAAATCAACGACGGATTGAATACACTGTGGTAAAGTCTAATCAAATACCAATGAATCTTGATGAAACTCTTTGCTCCAATTATGACAAACAGCTTTCCGAAGGTATCCATCTACCAACTCATCTAATGCCTGAAAAAAACTACTGCAAGCACGGTTATATTTTCAACGGAGAGGACCAACTTAAATTGGAAAACACTGGAATAGTTATATATACAGAGAATGATGTAATTGAACTCAAGGAACACAAAGGTAGGATGCTACTTTAATAGCTATCTCTATTTAATTTTTGAATAAGAAAATTCTCGTTATTTCATATTACATATAATTTATCATTTAGTGTACAGCTCGATATGTGAAGGTCCTTGTAAGTGCCTAGCAGTCTACGAAGGAAAGAATTATTTACTCTTAAATATCAACAACAAGTACTTCATTCATTATAGCTTATTATACGATTATAGTGAGCTCATGACGATGTCAAGGAATACTCTGTACGGATACTTGAGGTTAGTGTACGTATCCATCGTATCTATTCCAGATAATGTATATGTTTGAGCAGGGTTTTTTTTAAGGCCGATCTTGCTGTAAATTTTGCACCAGTATTTTTTGGAGTTACACCACGATTTGGGTCGTCCTGGGCCTGTGCAGTGTTGAGTTATACCAAGGCCGCGCTGAGTTACATCAAGGTCTCAACCTTAAATAGCCTGTGTTTGAGTATACAGTACATCTCTATTAACTGAACTTAAGATGTACCCCTTCGAGAATATAATAACATATTTTATCAGATTGTAAGTACTAATTAGATCAATTACGTACCTAGCGAGAACTACTGTAATGCCAATATTATCTAAATTTATCCTATATTATACGTATGTTTAATTAGTGCTAAAAATCGGAAGCTTCAACGAATGGGAAGAAAGAGTACCTTCAAGTATCACATAGTTTATCATGCCTGGAACGCATATTTAAGATTGGTTGACCTTGATTACCCCTCACTTTACACCTGCCCCCAATGTAAGCTGCAGCCAAAAATAGTAATTCTAGATGGAATAGCTATGGGAACCATGAGATCACTACCAGAAGTTATTGAAACAGAAGACTACGAACAAAAATATTCTATGATTGCAATCTCTGACAGAGTATTTATTCATGATTCAACCCTTCGAAAAATTTTCTTAAACTACAGCCTGCAAGGCCTAGCAGAAGATAATTTCAATGAACTGGTAAACATTCATGATACGTTTTGTGACTACATAACTTCCACTTCTTCAAAGTTGGATAACTGGGTGACAATAAGTGAAAATCATGAGAAGGTTAGGAAAGTGATACAACTTCTGTGTCGTAACGAGCCGATAACAGGATTGTTTCAATTCTCTATTTTGGATGCAAGCGAGAGAAAAACTATAGTTCACCTGTCTGATGGGGGATCGGCCAAGGAAGAATCCTTAAACCTGATCTATCAAAAAATGTATACGCTTGAGTGTTTGATCAAGTCAATACAACCATCCATAGACATAACCGGATATGTCACGTTAGACCCAGTTGTTGCCTCATTATTGAAGAAAATAATGACTCAAATCGATTCCCTATCCAGAAAACCAACCCGAAAGCTAGTTGAATTCTGTCCCGATAGTAATGAGTACTACAATTACTTCCCGGCTTTTGATAAAAACTACAAGTAAGTCTACTAGTAATCCTCTTGTTAAAATGTGACTACATAGTATATACTGTAATATTTTATATGTTTTCCACAGGATACCAGTGTACGAGAATGCAACCGTCGAGTCGGGGATAACTGTTCAAAAAGATTTCCAAAGCATCACAAGTTTTCTCCAGGACTGATGGCTATCACCTGCCAACATAGAGTTTGCTACGGATTTCAGATTCTTAGAAAACATGAATCTACTGTATTAGTTTATAACCTACTACTCAGAATATTCAAAGTGCAGCCGAAAGTGATAATATATGATAACGCTTGCAACTTACATAATACATGTATGAAAAGGTAATTTGTATTACCTCAGTGTTTAGCTCACTGACTGAAATTATTTGCAGTCTATTTCAAAATTGTAGGAATTACCTTTCTCTCTTCTTTATAGAGATCCAAAGTTATTTATGAAGACTACCTTTCTCATCGATCGTTTTCACTCAACAAATCACAAGTGTTGTCCGTCCTACTCAATGAGAAATATTCACACAGAAGAGATGAAGAAAATTAACTCACAAGTTTGTGAACAATTATTCTCTTCACTTAGAAGGATTTCAACTCAGATTGCATATATGCGTGTCGAAAACGTCTTTTTCACGACAAGATATTTCCTGGCTTGTTTTAATTCTAGTAAACCAAAAGTTTAATAAATATAAATTTATATTTGAATACAATAAATATTAATAGTGTGTAAAAATGTAATGTGGTAACAGTTATTCAGTCAATGAAGTTACATTTCGAGGGCTACAGGGGGGGCAAGAAAAAACTCTACATCCTCGCTTACGTCTACGAATCCTACACATGGTTTATGATACCAATTAAGGCATTTAGGGCACTCTACCATGTTAGCAAATGCATAAGATGGTAGGTTACAGAGACACCATAACTTAATCTTAAATTCTGATCTTAAAAGGGTGCACATTTTAGATCGAAGTATCTTGCTTTCTGTGGTCGGGAAGGGTGTTAATACTTCGTTATTGAAGCAATCACTTAGGTGCGACCTCATTCTATTTTGTTTCCAGCGAACAAGGGCTGGATCATCTCCGTTTGCAATTGCCAGACAGACTGCAGCTGCAAACAATCCGAAGTCTGCACCTCCTCTTTGTTGTTGAATAGATACAAAAGTAACTTTTAGTTCTCCAGAACTGCTCCCATAGAGGAGAGATAACTGTACATCCAACTCTTCACTTGTTCTGCTTGTCATCATTGAGTCATAAAGACTGACATTCCCTTCAATATCAACACTGGAGCACACCCAATGAAGTGCCCCGTCATGGTGTATTTGCATGCTTGGACGGGGAGCTCTGACGAATTGCCGGTTCTAAAATAGAAATCTTAAAATAAATTAGGCTGCTATGAGACGAGTGTTGGCCTAATTAAGTAGTAAACTTTATCTTAATTACTTACTTTGGAAAGAATTGTATCCTGAAGGCCCTGTACATGGGGATAAGTATTCTTCAAGAGATCCTATATAATGTACATCGTAAATATCATAACTATATCTGTTGCTAATCAACTTACACAAAATGCATTAATACACGTATCAGTTAGGAATGTATTTCCAGTTGACAGCTCATGTAGGGATTGTGATTTGTCTTTTCGGGTGACTATCGGTGTAAATTCAAAAATGGGGCTCAACGGTATCGTACCCAAAAGCGTGGCTAAGCTGGGTGTAGGTACAGGGAAAGTAGGGTCTGTGTAAGAAGAGATTTCGATCTGTTTTAATTCTGGAAAGAAAGATCCGTTACTACTAGTATCGATATCGGATACCGGGATCGCTTTGGCAGATGAACACTGAGGATGAGTAGTCTCTGCTGAGTGTGTTTGTTGATCCTCAAATCTGGTTTCTGGAGATATCCTGGGATTTTTACTAGAGAACGCTTCTGAAGATGTTCTACGCCTTTTAGTTGCGTGAGGAATCGTCTTTGGACTACTATGAGATTGCTCTCGAACGTTATCGCGGTTTCTACTATCTTTGTAACACTTGATAATTTTACATAGAGACTCTCTATTGCAGAGCTTGATATTCTTATATTCCACGTCGTTTGGCCAAAATGATGGTTTTAGGGAATCGTCCTTCCAAAAAGCACTGTTTTTCCCTAATTATAGGATGTCGAGTCACACTAAGCATACATTCGGGGATAATATTCGTTTTAGTTCCGTTATTTAATAAATAAATGACAACTCACCAATCGAATCTTTCGTAATCCACGAGACAAGCTTTCGAAGGGTTGGTACATTGACTCAGGCACGTAGCTAGAGTATGTAATTCAGGGGGGCAAGTTTTATGTTGGGGGGGCAAGTGCAGGGAGTCGGGGGGGCAAGTGGGGGACGAATCACTCTATTTACTATAACGAACACTTCCTAATTCTCTTGGGAGGGGGAGCGAGAAGTACTTTTGGGGGGGCCGTCGCCCCCCCTCGCCCCCCCGTAGCTACGTGCCTGCATTGACTATGTCCAGATCTCCCCAGATAAGATCGATTATTCGTTGGTCATCAGATAGCTTGTCATGGCACGGTTCGATGTGTTTACCAACTATGGACTTCGAAACGTCATCTTTCAGAGAATGTACGAGCTGTTGAAATTTCTCTGGCCCTATGGTAGCTAGTTTTCCTCTCCATGTATGTACCACTCCTATACTTTCTCCTGTTATGGACCGGAATTGCTTGAGAGTAGAGGACAACATCTCACGAGCGTTCGATTTTGTCATTCGAGGCATTTTAGCTACTTGTAAATTATATACAGTAAACTCTCGTTATAACGAAGTGCTTCAGATATCCATTTCGTTATAGCCGACTTCGTTACAAAGGGAGTTCACTGTAACTGTTTAGTTAAGGAGATAGAATATCGCATTTTCGACACCCGATGACCCCCAATTATTATTGCATTTTTGAACAGTACTAGTTATTCTAAGAAGGACGTAGATACTCAGAATTTCAAAAATCGAAAAATTTGAATTAGATATTCATAGTCAAAGTTTAGCCTAATAGTGAATCCATACTAGATAATGTAAGTGCTAGCAATTTACTCTATTAGGCGCAAGTTCTGTAATAGTGCTAATTTAACTCTTTACTATTAGTTACATCAGATCCGCCACGTACATTTGTCAGAATCAATTTAATTATTTTTTTCTATAGATTTTAAAATAATTGCCCAAATTTTACCAATATTTGGCTCTGATTAATTATTAACTCAATAACTTTGTATTACAGTTGAAAATCGACGCGGCGGATCTGGTAGCTCTACTGATAAGGACTATTTTTGAGGGTTAGTTTTTTTCTCTACGACTTATACCTTTTGAGATATCACCTACATAATCAAGGTCACTCCCGGGAAATTCTTACGGAATGTATTTGTACAAAAAGGCGGTGATTTTGACCTTTAGTGACGTTAAAAAGGTAGAAAAAATGTCCGAATCAAATTTTCCTTTTGGATTTGGATAGATAGCGTGTCAAAGTATAGCTATGAGTGGTGTAAGAAAAATTTATCCTTTTTCATTAATTGACAATAATTCAGGATTGTATGGCCATATTTTTCTATAGGACGATGATTTTGACCTTGAAGGACGTCAAAAAGGTAAAAAAATGTCCGAATCGAAATTTTCTTTCGGAATTGGATAGATAGAGTATCAGAGTATAGTTGGGAATGCATAAATAAGAATTTTGCATTTTTTAATAATATACATCAATGCGATATTCTATCTCCTTAATTATTCAGATAGTGCCCAGTACTCAATATTTATTATTTAAAACGAAAGCCTATTTAATTAAACACACCTCATATACGGATGTTGCGTCACACGAGTAGCGCATGCGCCAGGTACTTTTAGCGCATGCGCCAGGTACTTTTAGCGCATGCGCCAGGTACTTTTAGCGCATGCGCCAGGTACTTTTAAATATATGTGATAATGTCATCTTCGCATATTTGTAGGACATCGAAACAAAAGAGTCAAAGGTGACCCATTTCTTTATCACCAAGGAGGGGAAAACTTAGGTTGATATGACCAATTGGGACATCAATCTGAAAGTAAGGAAGAACTCCAAATATAAATTGAGGCTCTCATCACTATAAAGATAAGTGGGAAGCTTTGGGACCTCACCGCAAGTCTGCCACATTGGCGGTTCGTGGGTCCAAGTGGTGTCGCCATAACTCAAGGGTTTCGGCCCTCCATAGGCCTCATCAGGAGGACGGGCCAGTCCTCTACCCTCGGTACGTATACCTGCGACCGTTGTGCCTCACAGTGGTTTATTTGGACCATTCACAGGAATTAGGTATTTCCAGGTCAGATAGACCTATCAAATGTATTATCTACCAATAGGTTATCGATACCTGTGAATCAATTTATGGACTCAGAAAATTAGTACGGCTTCTTATTTTTAAGTTATGACGTCATAGTATTTTTTTAGACCAAATTTGTATTTTCAAATAAACTAGAGCTAATTAATTTATGTGCAACTCTAAATAAATGCATGGTGTAGATATAAATTAACTTGATAATGTAATTCGAGATCCTAGGCCTGTTAAATAACCAGTTTTATTAACATCAACGATTCGACCAATTTTTTTTGATCCAATTTTGGCATTTGATCACCTTTGCGTTTTCTATTCCATTACAGCAACCTGTATAGATTCTGCAACCCGTATACTTCTAAATTATTCATTGTAGTTTACTAATAGATGAAATTTCGATAAGAAAAATTAAAATCTTGGTATATGAATTTTAAAAGCCCCCGTATATAGACAAGTAGATTTTGGTTTGCGCGGGTTTGCGCGGGGTTAGAAAGTGGTTAAAACAGAAGTTTATTAGGTCATTATAAGATAAAAACGTGTCTGGGTACACGGCACTTGACGGCACCACAAAATTAGGCACTTCCTAAAAAGGTATATATCTGTCCGGACTTTTAGTTGAAACATATTTTGTAATGATCCACTACACTTAGAGTTGACGTGATATATATTTGAAACTCAACTGTTTTAGGATGATCTAAGGTACAATAATATGTATTGAAAGTCTTAGGTCATAATGAAAGAAGCCTACAGAGAATATGAGCATGATCTAAAGCAAGATTATGAAACCACAAAATTCAAAAATAAAATGATTCTGTTGTGTCATGATTTGATGCATTATATCTCCTAAACCCTTTCGAATTTTTAGCTGAAATTTATCTTTCCTACGTTTTAGCTTATGCTTAAAAACGATAAAAATGGTTTAGTGTGATTTGAGAACATTGAAATTTTGCACTACTTCCTGTCAATAAGCCACTGTGTGCCTGACCTATTATCTCGCTTATTGCCCTTCGCGCCAGCACACAAATAGGCCTGCTCTCTCTCTCGCTGTCTGCCCAGTTCCAGCAGCACCTAGACCTCCTCCACCTCGTCACAAAACATCAAGGTAAGTGATGCTACAGTCTTCATACTCAAGTGTCCTATGGATTCACAAACAATGGGGATGTCACGGAAATTTAAATTAGGGCTGAAACGAATATACCGAATATTCGAATATTCGTTCGAAATGATTGAACGAATATTCGTTCGTTTGCAAACGAATATTTGTTACGAAACGAATGTTCGTTTGGACGAATATTAGATTGAAACGGATATTCGTTGACTAATTTTGGACAACAACAAGACTTTTGTATAGCTTAGACTCAGAGAGATCGTAAATATAAATTCCTTCCTAAACTAGCTGATTATTAGTTAACTTGTGTATAATACACTTTGTAACTATTATTATACCATTGTAACATGATCAAAAACCTATTTTCCAAAGTATTTTGTTTCTAGAAATTGATTTAATGCTTAGTCATCCAAACGAACGAATAATCGAATATTCGTTCGTTTAGAAAAAGGTTCGTTCGTTACATTTCGAATATTCGTTTCAGCCCTAGAAATTTTGTTCCCATTGAGAAAATTGGTTGGGGCAGGGTTTTTTTTAAGGCCGATGTTGGTGTAAAATTTGCACTAAGAATTTTTGGAGTTACACCCAAGGACGAATCCAGACTAGAATTAATGGGGGGGTGCAAATTTAAACCATAGCGTAATTATCACTCTAATTTAGCTATCTGTGAAATGTGACAGTCTCAGAGTCCAATCTCATGAAGAGTTGGGGGGGGTGCGACCCCCCCCGGTGGATCCGTGCCTGGTAACAGGCTTGGGGCTGATTACGATTACAATAGTAATCGATTACAACTTTTCCTGTAATCGTAATCATAATCAAGCTTTTTTTGATGGATGTAATCGTAATCGTAATCACCAACTAGTAATCAGCCCCAGGTATGGCACCAGGCCCCCCCAAATTTTCACTCGCCCCTCCCCCTCCCAAATTTTCCACAATAACTTTAAATAAAGTTATAGTTTGAGGGTTCGCTGATCTCATTGCACCCCCAAAGATATATCCGGCCCCTACAAATAATTCTTGGTGGCTACTTCCATGCACCCGAGCCTTATTTTCGTGCGCATGAAACTCCGAAACGATCGTAATTGCATCGTAAAGAAAATGAAATTGTAATCAATTGTAATTGATTGTAATCGATTACAACATTTACTGTAATCGTAATCGTAATCATAATCAAGCTTTTTCTGAAGGATGTAATCGTAATCGTAATCATAATCGTAATCGTAATCACTCACTAGTAATCAGCCCCAGGTTTGGCCTGGTTACACAACGATTCGGGTCGGCCTGGGCCTCTGCAGTGTTGAGTTACACCACGATTATGGGTCGGCCGCGGCCGATGCAGTTTTGAGTTACACCAAGGCCGCGCTGAGTTGCACCAAGGTCTCAACCTTAAAAAAAACCCTGGTTGGGGGGACCAAAATTGTCATGGAAATTTGGTCCTTCTATGGAAAAATTGGTCCCTCTAGGCTTAAGTTTATTTAGTTACTCAATAATTAATTAATTAGAATCAACTTGATGGAAGATGAGATTTGGGAGACTCAAGATGGAAAATGGTCCTAGGACCAGTTTTCCATGGAATGTTGGTCCCGGATCAATTTTTAGGGGCACAATTTAAACGTGACAGGCTTATTCATAATTTTTTTGGTCCCAATATGACGAAAAATCGCCTAGGCTAAAATTCTAGTAAATATATATTTAGCCAGTTTGTATGTCTCTACAAAGTTATTCAGAACGCTCCATTTTTTTTATGCTCGTGACTGTAAGTCCATAAAAATTCATTCAGAATTTACTCTGGAAGATTCTATGGTATATTCTTGTCAGGATAGATCAAAACGTCGTAAATCCAACCCCTGCTGAGGGCAAAAATGGGCCATCAGCTATAAGGTCCGTCAAATTCAATCATATTCCTTGGAAAATTTGGATTTAGACCAGGGTGTCCAGATCTACTATGTAAAAAAGAAGGACTTTTTCATATTCAAACATTTTTTGTTTAATAATATTCTTATTGTATTTGTATTTGAGATACAATTATGTAATAGCAGATATTTTGGCCATATTTATAGGTTTAGCTAATTTAACAATGTAAATAAGAAAAAAGGACAAAAAAAGGATGCAAAAAAGAAGGAAATTAGTCTAAAAGAAAGGACTGTCCTTCCAAAAGAAGGACATCTGGTCACCCTGATTTAGACCTGTTGCATGAGAAATTGACCCCCATGAGAAAATGACCCCCCCTTCAAATGAACCATGGATACCGTTTAGGGGGTCATTTTCTCACGGGGGTCATTTCATTATGCAAGCCCCGTGAGAAAATGACCCCCTCAGAAATTTCCGCATTGTCATTGCAATAATGTAAAGAATCTAAAGATTACTTGAACAAAACAATCATGTAGTGACAATTATACAAAATGACTTACGGTATCCATGGTTCATATGAAGGGGGGGTCATTTTCTCATGGGGGTCAATTTCTCATGCAACAGACCTATTAGAATGACTCTAAAGTCTAAACAGTTGAGAGGCTAAAATTACAATTTTTTTGCGAATTTTAATTTGTATAACCATATATGGTCATGTTGCTGCGTCATCAAAAGTGGATGTGCCACTTTTGATGACGCAGCAATTATTTATCTCACGAATCAGAAGAAGTGGCGACTAGTTCTAACCATGTAACGATATCTATTTATCAAGACAAATTCAATGGGCAACAAACTGGGACTAAATACCAGAAGCTTTATGTTCTATGATTCTGTATACCATATATGGAAGTGTGATGTGGCACAATTTGATACGTAAGCAAAAGTAAAAAACTCCTTAGAGCTTAGTTCTAACTTACGGACACTATCAGTTGCTGATTTTAGACGCGATTACAAGTATATAACAACCAGTGATAAATAACCGGGCCACGTGGTTTAGTGTCTTTTTGTCCGAATTTCAGACGGATATGGGACGTTTTGACCTTTCCTGACAAGAATATACGTACTCGTGACCTACATTATATAAGGCCTATGCACCAACTTTGTGAAACTAGACCATGGATTAAAGGAAGGCCATTGATAAATAGGTTATTTATCGTTGTCTAATTAACTAGTAGTGATAGACCTAATAAATGTTCTATAATCATATAGGAACATGATATCAAGGTATACATAGCACACTTCAGAATTGAGCTATGTCATCATTTGATTAATGAATCGCTAATTTTGGTGGGTATTAACGTGTTTTTCTAGCCTGCTTTTAACATAGTTAGACGCGTTATAAATGTTCAAAATTGGAACATGATGATGCCCATAACTAGTTAGATGAAATATATCGAAATTATAAATGGAATGTTAACACATTCCTCGGTTGCCAGGGAAATTTAAATTTCCTAATGAGCCATAACTAAAAAACTATCTATTTTATGTAAACTAGGCTAGTGCTGATCTATCCGCAATAGGTAAATTCCTATTCATTCAATTTCATTGATAATACATTTTCTAGGCCTAACTACAATAATCTTTGAGATAATGAGTGTATTACCTCATAAGAAATTAAGTGCTAATTATCTTATTCTCTTTCGGTGCTATGTATACCTTGATATCATGTTCCTATATGGTTATAGAACATTTATGAGGTCTATCACTACTAGTTAATTAGATAACGATAAATAACCGATTTATCAATGGCCTTCCTTTAATACCTGGTCCAGTTTCACAAAGTTGGTGCATAGGTCTTATATAACGTAGGTCACGACGTACTATATTATCTTCTAGAAATTTTTTTGATTACTTTTTATGGACTTCCAGTCACGAGCATAAATAAATTGGAGCGTTCTGAATAACTTTATAGAGACATACAATAGAAACTGCTTAATATTATTTCGTGCCTCGGTGCCTCCTAAACACGGTAACTAAATAAACACAAACCTCAGAGGAACCAATTTTCCAAGGGGACCAAAATTTTCGTGACAATACCACTACCTGAAACGTGTCCGCCCCAGATGGACCATGGGTCAACATTGGTGACCCATGACCCATCGACCCATCAAGTAACGCTTTGACCCATCGTGTTACCCATTGACTTTTTTAAATATCTATTTTTTAATATCTAAACATTATGTAACACAATCCGACTTATCATATACGAGCCCTTCGGTCTCGGTCGCTTCGCGACGGATTACTCTCTCACAAAGGCCGCTTCGCGACCTTCGTTCGTTCGTGGTAGACACTATGTAATACAAATAACGGCCGCTTTGCGGCCTTACCCACCGTGAGGTAAAACAGAATAGAAAAAAGATTTATCTAGTTCAAATAAGAATTTATATAAACACTTATTCATATAAATATCTAAACTTATGCACTTCTGTATGCTATTAATAAATCACTAATAGAAATAACTAAACTATACATGCAGGTGGAGCCAGCAGGTAATCACCAAACCTCAATATGTAGAGTGAATTTAATATGTGAAATTTGTGAATATGTGCAATGAATTTAAAGCAATAATAATAATAATAATAATAATTAATTCCTACGTGACGTCATAAACCCAGAAATCGGTATGCGTATGTCTCATTTCATGTTGTCTTGCCATCTAAAATTGTGGGCGAATCGGATAAGAACTGAGAGTTATTCCCAAATAAGTGCCTTTATGACGTCATAATCCCGTTATTTTGTTTCAAAAACCAATAGATCGTTGTCGCAGTACAAAATTACCCCTGCATGCCAATTTTCAGCTATCTAGGACTCGTAGTCTTTCCAATTAATTCTGGACAAACAAACAAACACACACACACACACACAATTGCGCTTTTAATATAGAGATAGATGTATGATGCTTGTCAATCAATTAATTTTGGTAGACTTCTAATGCCAAAGAAATACTCTGGATGTTTCTGGGTTAATTTGAATCGTACTATAACTGGACGAACATCGAAATTCCAAATGGATAATGGGTCATCGGTCACAGAGCCGTGACCCATGACCCATGGTCCACTCTGGTCAGCCCACCTCGCCGAAAGACATTTTGCTGAAAGGATATAATGCTATTATATTTCAAATGATTATTTTATTTTTATAATTTAATATAGCTAAGGACTTTATCTCTTCAATTGTCCTTGCTGCTTCAACAGAGGAAACATCAGTGGGATGGTTATGGGCAGAGGGATATTTTTTTACAAACTTATCTAGCCTAAATGTTGTCATACGTGCATTGCATATGCCCCTTTTCTGACAACGCCAGTAGATTGCTTCATTTGAATGTCGATCCTTAATATAGACATAGCCATTAAAGATCAATTTTTTGCCTCCGAATATTGTGTTTAATGTTTCCATGTTCAGACTTTATTACAATTAAGTTAAGTTGAGAAGCAATTTATTCTCATGGAATGTTTACCAAACATGCATCAGACTTCTCACCCAACAAATGGCTATTCATCAAATGTTTACAATAACACCAGGAAACTCTTATTTGTTGATTCTTTACAAAGAAAAAATTTCGGTTTCTTTTAGTAGACATTGATATCTATACGATTGTTTACAAACACTGAATCACATTTACGGCAAGATATCTTCGGCAAAATGTTTCGGCAATGTGACCTAGTACCACCTGAAAAGGAATGCCACTGAAAAATTGTTGAAGCAGTTGCAGACACTGTGTAGCATTGGCCAACTAAAATCAACTTCTACGTAACTTAACGTAGTTTGTTTGTTTAGAATCTTTTTCAAATTGTATGACCATTTGGATAAGAAGTAAGTTATTTCCACATTAGTATGCTCACTAGTATGCATCTCTACAAGTGGAAAAGGGAAAATTTGAGCTTCCGGATGTCTCACTACTAACGCATAATACAGTATTCGCTTGCGAAATTTCTCAATTTTTCTTAAGATTTAACGTGTAGCACAGGGGTGCCCAACATACGGCCCGCGTAAAAATTTAATCCGGTTAATATTTTTGATCATTTTTTGTAGTTTGTCATATATTAGATGTGTTTAATCAGTGGTGGATCTAGAGAGGGGGTGCGGGGGGGTGCGCACCCCCCAAAAAATGTATCCTATTCGAAAATTTCATCCTATTTTGAATTGTTGTCCTAATTTGTGAACACTTGGCCGATAATATTTAATGAAAAAAACCCATCCAAAATTTGCACCCCCCAAACTACACCTAGATTCTTGTTCAGATTTTATAGAGATTTTAATTGGTTGAGATTTCCATGCTTCGCTACTTCTAAACTAGAAGTTTTAGTAAACTGCTTGTAATGAAAATTACTAGTAGAATTAAGTGCCAAATATTCACCAATTACTTGTCTATTCAGACCAGATAAATTGCGAGAGTAGGAGGTTTTATTATCAAAATGTTGATTCGAAATTGATCCAGCAACAGTGACTTCCACATGAATATTTTCAGTATCTGATTTAGGAATAGTATGCATAAAAAGTTTAAATGTAACACAATTCTCGAATTTGCATTTAGCTTCTGCTACTAGATAAGGATTATTTTGCGTCGAAGGGTTTGTTAATACGGTGATAGAGAAATTTTATGACCAATATGGATAGAATTCAGATACTTTTTGACTGAAAATATTCGTCCATTCCTTCTTTTGTGTGTCTTTTTGTGTGCTATGCATTGTGGGGATATACAACTTTCCCATTAATGTTGATTGAAGAATATTTCAAAGGATCTAGTAGATTCTGAACTATGTTTTTCCGTTATTTCTATCACCCATATCGATTGGCTCATTGTCCAGTGACGAATTGTCTTCAAGTTGATTGGAATAATTAGAATGACACTGTACAGAGTAGAAACTTTGTTGATAAGGATGATTAATTGGAGAATTGGAATATACTATTTGCATATTTGAATTTTCACAGGTTAAACCACAAGCATTCGTAACTTGGCTCGACTGGATAAAGTCATTATCCAAACTGGTTAAGGTAAACGAAGAAGAAAGTGTTTGCAACACAATGCTGACTGGAAATGTGAGGACAGATTCACGATTCAACTGTGAGATTGGACTTTGCAGTCTTTGTCTAATGTCTAATCGTTTGCATCGAAACACATTCATTATCTTGGCTGTGAGTTGCACGATTGCTTCCAAAAAAGTTTTAGATAATTTTCCCCAGAGCGAATGAGAGTGGCGCCAGTTATAATTATGCTGTCGATTTGTTTCGTATCAGACCATTTAACTTCTAGAACATTTAGAGCATTCAAGATCTTGGAAACCAAGTCAATTTGAGAAATCCGGGAATCCACTAAATAGAAAATAATAAAAACATTTGAATTGACAAGTGGGCCGACTTTAAACTAGCTATACGACATACTTAGTATTACTATGGGTATGGTTATAGGGATATCATTGAGAGTAGAGAAAAATTTATTATATGTAAGTAATGTAACCGATACCGATGTACTCTTATAACCGGTTCTCATCAATAATCAGGTACAGTTTTACTTATTGAACAATGAGTTGAATTTACTCGTATACTTATTCAAAAGTATAATAGTTGTTGAGGTCGGGTTCAGTATAAACTTAGCAAGTAATTATCAAATCAAATCCCCCAGGTAGAGAGGTTAATTTGTATGGATGAATATTGATGCAACTAGAAATTATTTCCCCTTTCCTCGGTTACTTAGCAGGGGCACGCTTGACGAGGGTAATGAACTATACCCTGAATAATGTAATGAAACTTAGTCAAATATATTTGAGCATAAAATTAGAAAAATGTAAAAAATACTCACCTGATGCTAAAGGTCCTGGGTTGACTTCAATATCACCACATTGGAGAAGCAAAAAGATGTAGAATTATTTATATTTGAGAAATAAAGAAACTACATAGATTGATTTTGTATAAGTAAAGATGAAAATACTCTGCATAACCAAAATTTTTGATCAGACAAGGTTTATGAAATACAAATAAAATATGAAGCATTGATGAATATAAAACAAGAAAAGAAGATTTATTATAACTGGATGAGTTGAAGTCATATCTACTAGTAATGACAAGTAATGGCATATCGGCATAATACTACCACCAAGCAAACAAATAAAATACTAATAGCATTATAAATATTGCCAATGATATCAAAATACATAAAAGCTGTGTAGAATATAAATATTAACTAAGTAAAATATTACTTGCAAAAAACATGTAAGAATAAGAAATCAAATCAAGTAAATGTCAGAAGTGTATTGCAAATAAGGATGGAAACCTCAAGCAACTCGATTGAGTGACTGAAGGTAGAGCTAGAATGTTTGAAAAATGTGGAAAAATTCGAATTTTTGCTATGTCACTATAGGGGTTAGAGGTGACAGATTCAGTTGAGATTAAAATGACAGAATCCTCCTGGTCCCAAATAGGTCTGTAGCAAGTGGGATGTGAATTGAATCAGCGGTTACAAAGTTATAAGGTGTTAAATGTGACACGATTTCGGAATTGAACATATTATCAGAATTGAACATATAACAATATATCGCTGCTAACTTCACAACCATAGAAAAATGACTCCCGTAGGAATAGTACTAATTAATACTATCTAATTTGTGTCCATTAGGAGCTATTAGTTATAATATTCCTAGTCGGTAATTCACAACTTTTCTACATGTTCTACTAACCAATAACCATAGTTCGATTTGTATCTAGGGGACAGGCGAAATAATGATTTTGACAAAATACCTATTCTTAGGTGAACTTTTTGTTAATTTAAATGCTCTGTTCTTAACACTTCTACTTTCATTGTTTTAAGAACCTATGATTTATTTTAATGGTATAAACAATTATAAACAATTTGCAAGCGAGCGAGCGAAGGTTTTGAATTGTTCTCCATTGTCACATCTGTTTTACCCTTATTTTATCGACTATTGAACAAAAGTTTTGGGGATGGCGAAAATATACTCTCGCACCCCCTCACTTTTGATTGGGAGGGGAAGTTGCCCCCATGAACCCCCAGGATCGACGCCTATGCCGCTTATAACGAAGTAATATTAGTATATTCATACCTGCCAACCGTACAGGGATTTAACAATTTGGCTGTTCTGTAAAGGAATACAGGGATTTATTCCATTTGTACAGGGACTTTTAATTTACAAATTATGAGTCAAATAATGCCTACAGGCTCAGTGATGATAGTATATTCCTCCATGCATTCTGCATTGACCACATAAAGGCACAACTTGGTTTATAAAATATTTATTCAAGCGTACGAAAGATTCCCTGTACAGCAGGGGTTATTTTAAGCTCCGGAGAATTGTGAAGTTATAAATGATTATGTGTAGTAATAAATTGCAAAATATGTTCGAACATAGTAAATCTGACACAACTTTAGATACCATCATTTCAGATAGGATCATTAAGAAATTATTTTAGATTCCTCAAGTATGTAACTAAATAATATTTAGCTATTATATAAAATAGTACATCTTAACGCGATCAGTGGCGGCGGAAGCTAATAAAAACTAGGGGGGCTAACCTGTGTAACTATGTCCTGCTTCAAATAGGAGAACGAAATATTTGGGCGACATATCTCCTCCATGACTATGACTCTATGGGTATTGTAAATCTTAAGATTGGCCACAAAATCCCAATTAGTATTCGAACTAAATATTTGCTACATTAAGGATATCTATGCATTGGTATGGTAAAGTCACAAAAATTGCCAAAAACTGTTGTATTCTATCGTTATTTGAAGTAAAATCTACAGCAAATTCCAAGAGATCTAGTTTGTCAGTCTGCTGTTAATTGCTATGCAAGAAAACAAGATGATTCAAGCGTTTCTGAGTCATAGTTGAACGCAAATATGATTTGAGGCGTCTTAGGGTTGAAAATGTCCTCTCTGCAGTAGCCGATGTCAATGGAATAGTTAGGTCATCTGCAAAAGTTTATCGACTTCGGAAAACATTGTTTTGGGAAACTTACAGATATTGAAAATTTCACACACAGTATTCACAGAAGTAATCTTTTGAATGCCCATTTTATAGTCTTTGTTACACTCTTACCATTGTTTAAATAATAAATATTCCATGATCATAGCGAGGACTGACATTTATTTGTCATATTATAGTTTCATGGTGAATGAAGTGATATTACAAAATCTCATTATTCAATTAATTTCTCAGATCATTCAAATAAATAACAAATAGTCAAATAAATTCAAAAAACAACATAAAATAATTAGAATCAATTTTCAAGTCATTTCCAAATATCTAAGTCATTTTCAAATAAATTAAGTATTGAGAAAACAACATCAACAATTAACACACAATTGAATATCAAGTCATAACCAAATCAATTTTCAAGTCATATTTCGATTACTTTCACGACTGCCTGGTGACACTCAATAACGCAGATAGTTACTGAAATGTCCTTTACTAGTATTATTTAAATTAGTATAATGTATATGAGTGGGAAAGCAGGGGGGATGAGCCCCCCTGCTTCCGCCGCCCTTGAACGCGATCCCTACAAAGTTAGATAAAGGACCTGGGTAGTAGAGGTGAGTGTCGTGTTCAAATTTGTCTTTAAGAGTAACACGAACACGAAACATGTGACACGAACACGACACGAACACGAATTCCGCCACACCAATGTCACGACACGAACACGAAACACGAAACATGAACACGAAACACGAACGCCAACACGAAACACAAACACGAACTCAACACGAAACACGAATATCAACATCGAAATACTAAGTTGGAAAATTAAATGAATAAATATAATAAATTAGGATCATAACATACTAATATCAGTGGCGTATCCAGGATTATCGTGAGGGGGGTGCTTTGGAGCGAGATTAGCGAGTGATGGTAAGGGGGGGTCTGGGTGCCAAGCCCACAAATTTTTTTTTGAATCTTAGACGCTCAAACATCGTTGTACAGCTATTCTTGTCACATAGTAGGAGTGTAATATTGTGCAGTTGTACCAAATTATAAAGAACAACATATCCCTTTTGGAAACCAGTTATGAGGGGGGTGTTTGAACACCCAAATCCCCCCCCCCTGGATACGCCACTGAATATTATACAATAACTTGTTTACCACAAGTATTGTATAATATTAATAACAAACCCCTATGAAACTTTAACCTAACACGATACAAACACGACACATACATGAACTTTGAACACGAAATCGCACGAACACGAAAATCTTTGCCCAACACGACACGAACACGACACGAGACATGAACTTTGAACACGACACGAACACGAAAACTTTGGACTAACACGACACGAACACGAATTCGTGTCGTGTCGTATTCGTGTTCGTGTCTTATCGCTCGGCTCTACTGGGTAGTAAAAGGAAGAATTGGCGGACTTGATCGCTCGGTGACGTAATATACTCGTACATTTTCGGAGATGTTAAGTTATAAAAAAATCCTAAAAATAACCCCTACTGTACAGTATATAATTCAATGTTTTCTCCTTTCCAAAGTAATAATTTTGATATGTCTATAGTAATTCCCCGGACGAGCGCGCGCAGCTCGCGAGAAAACCCTTTGGGAGGTGTACAGGGATTTTGTCCAATGTATAGGGGAAATTTGGAGCCCTGTACGGGATTTGACTAAAATAGGTTGGCAGGTAGATATTTATTCCCCAGTCGGATAAAGTAGTGGTTTATCCGCTTATATAACGAAGTAAACTAATTGGTAGTCCACAGTAGCTAGATATTAAGCTCGCTCGAATTGTATCAAAGTTCTAAACATTTTCACGACTTATTTATCAACAATAAATGCGTAAACTAATTAAAATATCACTAAACTTATATACATATCTTTAGTTGCCATTAGTATCTCTATCAGGTATAGACAGTTGTAATTAGGATGCGGTTACCCGCCGATAAATGGGTTAAATATTATAAATTTTAATAAATATTAACTGTGTAAATGCGAAAATTCTTGTACATGCAGTAGAACCTTGTTAGTGCGAAGATCAGGGGGATGTCAAAATGTGTTCGCCTTATCCGAAATGTATTAATAAAAATAATTTGTTTTGAAAAGTACTGAATAGTGTTCGTATTAACCGTGTTCGTACTTACGAGCTACTACTATGTGGAGGAGTAAGGTTTCTGCATTTTGTTAAAATGAAATTTTTTATCTCTAATTTCTCATCATTACATGATCTAGTTTCATTGACAACATTGATTTTAATTATCAAGTAAAATGTAACTGAACTTATGGTCTATTTATTTAATTAACGAGTCTTAGTCGTTTGTATAAGCAAAATTTAATAGTTAAATATATTTAAGGTTAACCGTGATAAGAAATCCAGTGATCAACCAATCCCACCAATCTATGCCTCTCACGTATTCCCGATTACTCTTGATCACATAATATAAATACAAGTATTTTAATAGTAGAAAATATGAATCATCACTATTAGATTAATAATGAATTGTGACTTGCACTTATGCTTTAAGCAGCAATCCAATAGACAAATATATCATACCTCATAACTCTAAACTAAGTGGTAATTGTACAAATGTACCTGTACTACAAAACATTCTTCAAATAAAATTAAAAAATCCAGTATAAATGAGACATAATAAAAATAGAACGCAGAGCTGCTGCATGCATGACTATACTAGCTATGACCAGTTGGTAGCTGATAATTATGATAAAGCAAGAGACAGCTGCGGGCATGTGCTGACGCTGCAGGCTAATAGGTTGGGCCGTGAGTCGTAGAGTTAGTGCATGTAGAGCTTGTGTATGGCTGCTGCTGCTGCTGCGTGTTCTGGATTGTAGGTTCAACTTGTTGCTGAATGTTAAGAGGAAAGCACTGGGGAGACTGCTGGATTAACTGGAGCGATTGAGTCTGTTGACCAGGCGGTTGCGATAGCACCGGCATTATCGAGGGTGCCAACACGCCGGTAATGCTGCTTGGGAGGTTCTAAACATATGCATTAAGAACCAGTTTATTGGGTTGATACATAGTATACGAAGTATTCATTCAAAAACACTACACTCCAGTTAGAATATTACAGTATAGATTGTCTATTCATAAAGCAAACGAGCCCTTCGGTCTCGCTTATTCATTGAAATATTATTTTACTCTTAGTTAGTTATTTCAAATCAACAATAACAACGAATGCAACCTATTTGACAGTATACTACAACATTAAATTAACTAGTCTCTAAGTAAATCCTAATATGTGATAACTTGTTCACCAATTTTGTCACAAATACAACAATCTATTAAAATTTTGCAAATGCGATATTCGGGATAAGTAAATTATTTACCAATTAAATCCATTGGAAACTAGCGTCTAAGTAAGTGGTTCCCAACCTGGGAGGAATTCCACATGGGTATACTTAGATGTATAATATTAACGAAATTTTCTGGATTACTTTGTCTCACTGAATGATTTAACCATTGACTAATTAAAAATACTTTGTATTGATTATATTGACAGTTCTCATTGACAGTATTATTTCTATAAAAATTTCTTATATATAAATGTATAAAAGCGATATTCAATCAGCATACTTGTTTTACAATTATTCCAGTTAAAATTAGCTTCTATGCTAACTTTATAATTCCACATGTCAATATTTCCACTTTTGAATAAAATATTTGTATAAACAAAATATAATGTAGTACATACTGTATTTGTTAATGTTTATATAATCTAATAAGTACCAACGTAGGGATTCTTGAATTATATGCAAGGAATTACTTATAAAATCTAGCAACTAATAATACACTTTAACTGTATTATATAAACCTGTATATAAATGCAAGTTTGTCAGGAATTGAATTAGGAACTGGTATATGATACAATTTCCAGAGGATAATTTACTGTACTTATAAATATATGTATGTTGTCAGTCATTCAGTGTTCTCCACTGGCATTCTTAATGTATATCGGGAGCTGCAGGTTCCAACATGTACTGTAATAATGCAAACATGTTGGTTACACCATATTATCATTAGCCTTACTAATTCTTGAGATATTACGCAATCATGGCAGTACAAACTTTTGATTGTTCTCAAATTCAAAAAATTTCTATATTTTCGTATTTGCGAGGTATGAAGTCTTACACACAACAACCGCCTTACGGTTGTTGTGTGTAACCAACACGACGCGAAGCCGCTAGTATTAATTATTACACCTCTGAATAAAGAAGCTCACTCCTAACCCATCTGTGAGGTTTTAAATTCTAAAGTCAAATTCATAAATTATGAGTTTATATAACCCTGGTTCAAACAAGTGCTAATAAGGAACTTATTATCTCCAAACTCCTAAAGAATAAGTTAATTATTCTCAAGTTAATACGTACTCCAATTTTGGGATTTCTCAATTAAAGGTAATTATTTATTTAATTAATATTGTATTATCTGAGAAAAGTATGGCAGTTCTCAGAATAGTTAGAAGAGATATGAATTAGAGATTATGTCCAAATTCCATCATTATAGCGCTAACCACTAATTTAACTATAATTGGAATTAGCCACCTTGCTAATTAAACAAAATCATCAGTAGTCAAATTAACTTAAGCCCTTGTGGTAAATGACATAATAGTGTAATAATTATACGCATTCCTTTTTAAAATTAAGTTACTATGCACGTTTCAATGTAGACGATATCCTCATTACCGCCTACATGTTTTACTTAACAAGTGGTCGTCAAGAATTGATGTAATACTATCATCTTTATATTACAAGATATTTATTGCTTCACTTTGATACAGTACATTCCTAGTGTACTTTACTAGGTATATTTTAATACTATCATTATTACTACGAACAGTCCTGTACCATTGACATAAAATTGTTTGGATTAGTGAATGTACTATTATAATATAATTATAATACAGTAAACTCCCGTATAACGAAGTCCGATATAACGAAATAACCGCTTATAACGAAATTGAGATTAGATTAGCATATATACCTGTGGGCTCTCGTATCCCCTGGTAGAAGACTCTGTAGTGTAGGCTTGAGGCTGTGGAGCAGTCACAAAACTGCTGGTCGGCCACTGAGTGGTATAGCTGATAGGCTGAGGCTGGGATAGGGGAGCTCCATAAGTGTAGGCACTTCTAATAGTAACAGGAATACATTGCGGCTGAACCTCAGTACTGTAATAATATTGGTTTTCTTGAGAGAAAGATTAATAATCAATACGAAATCAGTATAAACTAGTGTGTATGGTTAATCTTACCTGGATCAGATTGAATTTGCATGTAGGGTTTAGGCGTTTGGGTTATGTAAGGGCTGGTTTGCATCGCAGACGGACTGAGTGTAGGGTTCGCGATATAAGAGCTCCGGTTGGGATCAATAGCGCTGAAGTTTATGCCCTGTCTATTGAACGTACCAAACCGACTGTAAAACACACTACAACATGGAAGGACTATAAAAATAATTATGGTTAGGAAATTGCATTAGATACTCAAAAAGAGTCTGCAAGAAACAAAGATAACATTGTTAAACTAATTAGAGAGGCGGAATAGTAATGAAGAATAAATTTAGCATTAATGTAATCCAATTTGTAAATAATACAACTAATCCGTATGTAATCAGTTACAAAGAAGATAATATCATATAATTAGGTTCTATTAATTATCACTACCCATTGAGACGTTAACAAAAGTGATTCGTTTGAATATTAATTACAGGACGAATAGTTTATAAAGCTGATCTAGTAATAATCTAGCATGTAATTAGAAGTCAATTAAATCCAGGTGTTCAGGGGTATCAGCTGTTCATAAGTTCAGAGTAACTTAACAATACTGGCTATGAATTAACAAGCGTTTTGAGCACATATGTGGAATCTAGTTGAAGCAACCTGGTACTGTGATTTGCTCAACAGATTAGTGCAAGAAACCTGATTGGGAAAGTATTACTGAACTGAATTCAAATCAACAATGCAGAGTGACGTTGAAATTATGCACTGGATAATAGGAATCAAGGATCAAATAAAATACTAGCAAATATCATCATAATGCATGTAAATAATTGAAATGGCTTTTTAAATAAATATATAAATAAATTAAGGAATTAAATATATCGGCCAACACATTTCAAATGTAATTTCAGGCAATGGCAAAGTCAGTTTTTGCATTAAAAATTCATATTGTGAAGCCGGATTTTTATATTGAAAGATGTCGGCCGATAGATCATATGCCATATAAAAAATTAACCAAAACTATAATTAACATATACCTTGATCTGGGATAAGATGATATTTCACTCCCACGGAATCCCTTGGCGAAAGGATTGTACTTAATTTTTAACTGCGTCACCTAAAATGTTTAAATGTACTATAAAGAAATTAGCAAGTAATTAAATCTCACTAAAATGTAAAAATATAACCAAGGTTCTGGATATAATATCAGTCTACAACGTCTTCGAAAGGGTATAATTCGCTTCGCCAGGGCACATACGATACTGACTAGGAAATGGCGTGACACAGTTGTATGACTCGTATCAACTACCTTTTGATTCTGGTAAGCTGTAACTGCATAGAACATAGTTTCATTGAAGTTCATAGACTCGACTGCTTGAAAGGTTCCCATGTGCTTTATGGAGACTGTCACTCGTGGTACGTACTTGTGCATTGAATTTAACGTTATCTATAATAAAATTGGTAAACAATTAAAGTAAACTCTCGTTATAAGATTCTCGTATACCAGGGGACCTTCGAAATTTGTAATTATTTCCGGACTCCTGAGTTCGTATTTAATATATTCGTACTATTTCGCCTTATCCGTGTTCGTATTGACGAGTGTCTACTGTAACCAATTTAAGGATAATCAATTAAATAAATATGTATAAATTATCATAGCTCAACAAAAGAGAAGTTATTAGATAAAATAGATTGATTTATGAGCAGTTAGCATTAGGCCATCAGCTATAAACGGGTGTAAGATAAAACATAACCTCCAACTAGATTGTTTATTTTGGTGTAGGATTATAAATTGGGCCATTCTTCCTTTGAGAAAGTTGGTACAGTTGAACCCCGTTAGTATGAACAACATAGAACGGTCAAAATGCGTTCGCCTTATCTGGGATTCGTATTCTTCAATATAATTTGTATTGAAAAGGCTTTGAAAGTGACTGAAATAGTCTTCAGATCTACCGAAATTTCGTATTAAACGTGTTCGTACTAATGAGGTTCTAATGTATTTGCAACTTGAGATAAATCAGACAGCTCCAATCGAGTAAAGACACAAATACTCAAATAATCTTAGTTGTATAATACATCTTTTAATGGATACGTATTACGTATAATACGCATAATATCGCGCTCATGGAATTTGCTTTGAACAACTTTCGGTTTAATCGTTATTCTTTTATTGTTAATCGACTCATAGTATTAGAGTAGACTGTATAGTACAAATTTGATTATTTGCTAGCATCTTGTATTTACAATAAGATTTAAAAAATACTATTGAATTTACTTCGAAAACATCGCTGGTTGATCATAGATTTAGCGTATAATACGTACTGATGGATAGCGGATTACGTGTAATACGTATTATACGCAATACTCGTATTAATCAACTTAGCAAAATATTTAAGTCAAAGTTATGAGAATTATCTCAATTTTTCATCGGACTTAGCGAGCTTAATATTAAACATGTTACATATACTACGTATGCTGACAAATGAGATAAGCAAGCTAATAATTTTTAATTATATTCAAAAAAGCATTATCCCGTTCAATAAATGAGATAATTGTAGAGAACTCAATTAGTTTGGTGTAGAATCTGAACTAAATTAATTATCTAAATTCCTAATGGCTTCAGAAGTGTAACAATGAATTTGCGGCTCAGCATGATCAGCAGTACACTACAAGTTTAGGGGTTGAGTACAAAGTATAACCTAGGTTCTCTACAGAGATAGAAACTTCAGATGGTTAAATAATACAGCGAGTTAAAGGTTAAACTCATGAATTAATATATGTTAGGATAACTTTTGCAATAGTCTGTGCCGGTACGAGGAAATAGGATGTTCAAGATGGATGCAGGTGTATTGTACAATAAATGTATATTTCCTCCAAATAATTCAGCTGCTGTTTTCAACCACCAATAACTAATTTAATTACATCCATTCCATAAGAATAGAGTGTATGGTTATTTGCTCCATCTGTCTGTCAGTAATTAATCTTCCCAGGATAATATTACACCAACATAGTTTATGGAGTCAAAACTAACGATGATTAAATAGGTGGCAGGCAATACAATTTGGAACATCGAAAGGGGCGTGCGTACAGAATTAAAGAATGGTCAAATTGAGCATTAAAACACTATTTATGGATTATGTGTAGGATTCTAGTTTATGAGAGTTATTCGTGTAAGAGATATGTTCGAAATCACCATAACTATTGAATAATTTTAATCTAATTAGGCATATAATTGTCAGTATAAATCTCTCAATAGACAAAAGGAATATAAACTCACAAATCCCTCCTTTTGATCATTATTGTTGGTGATCTTCACTTTCCGAAAGGAAAGAGGTTGTTTCATTATCTCGGACCCTTTCGATGGAGTGTCCGGGTGAACGTATGAAGTTGATGGGACCAGGGGCTCTGCTTTTCCGGCTACAACCCATTCGTTTTCGTGATATTTATAACGGCAATCGTCGACAGAACAAATATCCAGCTCCACTTTATATATATCGTCGGGATTGAGGCGCTCCACCTTAATTTTTATGACTGGGAATAAATTCCTACATAAAAAAGCAATGTATAAGCATTAACGTGCTAATTAGTTAATGAGCAAACTATCCAATGGTTAGGCATAAGGTATCAAACTATTGTCATGGGAACTGAGAACAACAACGCATCCCAACATGCATAAAGAACATCATGATGTTTCGGCTATAATTTCAGTACCTTCCAACTTTTGTAATTATCATTTCGTTCTGCGCCTGAGAGAATTCACCCCAAAGCTCGTTGTCTAGGAGGGTAAGTGCAACCTTCTCTTGAGTGGACGAGACTGTAATCTCTTTGGGCTTAACATCCTCTGATACTACCTCTTCCATGTGCACAACTGAGAACACAGGAGGGGAGTGTGGGGGCAAATCTGAAGATCCGATACTCTGCAGAGATCTGACGCTAAATGAACCCTCTGGACAGGTGCCAGCAGGTTGGTGGATGGAGTTTGCGTCTGAAAATAAAAGCATTTACATAATAATTGTAAATATAAATTGGCATATTGTTAATAAATTTATGCAACATTTAATTATTTCACTAGTAATATATTAATAAATTAATATGGACATACTTATCTTTTGGCCAACACCTTTTAAATATATAAACCCGTCTCTCAAAGGGAATTTATGTAAAAAAATGACCTTGCCAGTCCCTGGAAAAACATTAGAAAACCTGAGGTGACGAATAGAGAGGAATAATAATACATAATCTGGAGGTGTAAGGTTGTATTGTATAAAGTTGATTCTGGTTTTCAGTTAAGTTGTTAAATACAGAAAAAGAACGAAAATTATTTGGAATATTCACTTTGAGATTTAATTGTATTTGTAGTATATATTTTATTTAAAGATAAAAAAATGCTGATTGATCTAGAAGATTATCTGACTTGATAAAAGCAGATAAGGATATGTCATCAGATAAGCAATAATTATCAAATAATGTATGATGTTATACCCATGTGAAACAAACGGGGGCTTAATTTAGGGTATGTCATGAGAGATTTGGAGAAAATCATCAACCAAATACGTGAATTTAAATAAAAATAATTGTTTGTGTGTCAGAAGAATCAGATAGTTAGCTATCCAATAGCCACAAACTGATTTAAGCATTTAATTGTGATAATTAGGAACTTTATTTTGGTAAAATTCATAATTATTGTTGATTATTTCTATTGGTTCTAATTGAATTGTACAATATAATTACTATAACCGTAGGATTTAACTACGACAGACCAGCACTATTTAAAAATGAGAAAATTCCAAAAATACTCAACTTACTTTAAAATTTCCAAATATACTCAACTATGCTCAATTAATCTGTAAATATACTCAAGTTTTTCCAAATATAAGCAAATTTTATTGGATTATTGAAACTAGCATGGTGTTCCACCATAAATATTTATTAGTAAAGACCAGTGGCGAAACTAGCGCGGCGCCACTGGTGGGGCACACATTAATTAATTTTAAGTCTGTGCCTCACCTCAGGTGGGGCCCCTGGTATAGACCAAATATAGCCTTTCTAAAACTTGAGTAGATCTGTGAATATACTGAAAAATTGAATAGATTTGAAATTTCTTGGCCTAAACTCGTAAATAGTATTTTCGGAAATATCTAGTTGTATATTTGAGTGTCAATAAAATGTTGAGTAGATTTGAAATTACGTATTAAAAAAACTGGAATATTTTTGGAATTTTCACAATTTAAGATATTCAGATAAAGTTATGCAGCAAACCTAAATCAATGTAAACACTTCTTGACTAAGGATATTTGTTCAATTATTTCTCGAAAAGGGATAATTTGAATCTAAAGTAACAAAACATAATTAGTATAATTTATCTATAACTCTCATTATATCTTTGGCTTACTTAGAAATCGGCCAATAGCTTTTTAATATAAACCCAAGCTTTGCAATTGTGAATTTATTTATGTAAATGACCGTTGGAAGCGCTGAAAATTACACAAGAAATGTGTCGGTTGTTATAAGTATATTTGTTATCAATTTTAGTGATATTTTTTAATAATAATTGGATAGATCATAAAGAGACGTGTAAAATTTTTTGTAACCAAATGAAATGAAATGAAAGTCTAATTAAAGTACACAGTTACCTGTAAAGCTCTGTTGCATAAATTTAACGTTAACCTTTAACAATAACGACCAAACATTTCCAACCTTTTCTATTTCAATCCCATCCAAGTTATTAAATAGTGTTTTTGGCGGTATACATAGCCTATAAATGGTTTCACATATAGAATCAAAATGAACCCATTAGACTTCATTAGTTCAAAATGACGGAAAAAGTCCAATTTCTATAGTAGTTATTTAACAAATAAGCGCGAATTTATAATCAGCATAAGGGTCATTAATTTTATTCATGGTTGAACTTGGTCAAATCAGATGATAGCTCCTATTTGCTTATAAAATTAGCACATACATTCTAGACCCCAAGTACATCCAACCACATCAAACAGACCAATTAAAGATAACTACATAGAAAATGTAGAAGAAACCATTTGATATGAATATACAAATATATTACCATGATACTCAAATGGCTTTCTTTTCTTTTGAACATGAATGCATAAATTAATATTAATTAAAGTCAACTTTGCTTAACTTGGTCAAATCTCTAGGAACCAATGTTTTTCAATTAAGCGGAGGTGATTGCATATAAAAGTTAGAATGGCGGTGTCGCAGTAATAACTTTACGATATACAAGCATGTTATGATCTTATTAGTTTTAAGAATTACTTAAATATCGGCCAAAACTTTTTCTATGTAATTTTCAGGCGGGTAAGGTCATTTAAAAAATTCACGTTTGATAAGCCGGGTTTTATATTGAATCTTTTTTGGCAGATATATAAGATAAACACTAGAAGTACAATACAGTTAATGAAAGTAACAAACAAAACATGTTAATCATAATTATTTCGCTTATAAAACCCAATAGAAAGATATTTTAGTTCTAATAATTAAATAATTAATAGATCAGCCTACTTAGTGTATATGGTATCCAAAGCTTGTAATGGTTCCTAACTTAAAAGCAATTTATTATAATCTATTATACAAAAATCAAAATTATCTATTAACAAAGAAAAGCATTAATAACTGGGTAATATTGACCATTTGTAAGTAATTATGTTACCGGAGTTGTTGTCAATCGGAATATGTTCGAATCGCCAACATCTCCCGCGGAAGATGTTGGCTCTTGAATTTATACGGCTGCATTTGGGCATTAATATGGTTTCCATCATTATACCTCTAGTAAGCAAATTGGCAAGGTGAATATTAACCCTAAATGTATATCTTTAAAGTTTAAACCTCCTAGACCATTCCGATATTTGCACAAGAAATTGTATAAATACGTAATACAGTGGAACCCGGAAATACGGTCACCCTCGGCTCGGGACCGATAAAAATGGTCGTAATTGTGGATTAAATTAATGTTATATCTACTACTATATGAAGTAAACGTGATTTAAAATAGTGCCCGGAATATCAGAGTGGCCGCTATTCCGGGTGACAGTTAAGCGGGGTCCACTTTATTTGAAATTGCTTCACGTAATAGTGTTCGGCAACCTCAATCACCAGGCCAATTTTCTATAGCCCACAGCTGTGCCGGCCACAATACAAATTGGCAAATATCCCTAGTGTATCAGAAATGTTGGTGGATTATGGAGTATAGTATATACTAAACGAGTCCTTCGGTCTCGGTCGCTTTGCAACGGATCGATACTACGCACCTTAAGTTTACAGCCGCTATGCGGCCTTACTTCTCACCCTTTCTACCATGTTCCATAATTTTAACTTGTTTACCAATAATTCTAATATCCGTTAAAAGCTAACTTAGAGGTTGATTTTGAATTTTAATTAATTTGTTTACCTATTTGTATAAACAACAAGAACAAATGTTCATATTAGAAATGTAAAAAATGCTAAATTAATGTTCAGCATACTCGTTTACCTATAATAGTAATACCCGATGAAAGTACATTCTACGTTGATTTTAATTTTAATTAATTTGTTTATCTATTTGTGTAAACAACAACAATACATATTCATCTTAGAAATTTGTAAATGGGAAATTCGAAATCAGCACACTTGTTTACCTATTAGAATACGTATGTGGAAGTTTGTTCTATCTCATATATAAATGCGGTTTCTATTCCCCCATCACTTTAATACAATCCGGACAACAAACACACAACAATCAAGTTTTAATAATATACATCAAGCAATACACTACTAATATTTAACAGACTCGTTAAATGTTAAAAAAACCTGTACAATTAACCGATATTAGCAAAGGTTAACCCAATCCTTGATTGCACATACAATCTTAATACATTCTCCAAATTGTAGCAAATTTATATATTTCTTCAAAAATATCGGAATCGTTTAGGAGGGTTTAAAGATATAACTTCGGGGTTAATATTCGCCTTTCCAAATTGCTTATTAAAGGTATAATGATATAAACCAAGATCTTCCGCGGGGGATGTTGGCGATTCGACAACATCTTCTGATTGAAAACATCTCCCGTAATAATTACAATTGGATAATTAGGCCATATAAAATAAATAACTTGTTTATCATCCCCGCCCGTCCCAAATTTTAGCCCCCGTCCGGATATATTTTATTCATATCTCACGAACATAATAGTCCAAAATATTAGCTATAAACTTGTGTAAAGTACTCCTAATGTATCAATTTTTAATAAGTCTTGTATTTTGGAGCATTCTTTAATAATTTAACATTGTTATGTGATTTTATAATAAAATAAAATAATAATATTTGTTGTTTGGCAATGGCATAGGTTAATTTTATTTGCATATCAATGGAAATAAAAATAAAAATAAAATCCCGTCCGCCGTCCGTATTTTCTGAAAAAATCCGGATGATAAACAATTAATTAATTTTACCTGGCCTTAAACTCTGTAAACTTTATAACACCAAAAATGAAGAAAAAAATGTATCAATTTATGATCCAATATCCTGAACACTACAATTTCTCTCTGATAAATGTGCTATTTCATGCAATGAGTCAGAATAGGGCAATTTCGTGACTAATGGTGCAAGTTCTAAAACTCGGGTAATTAAAATTAATTAATTAACTTGGGATTGTTGCTAGATTTTTGAAGCTGTGCTAATTGGAAAAGACTGATCTCGCAAGATATAAAATCATACAAATTGATCTTTTTATACTAAATTAATTTATAGTAATAATTCAGATTGGCAACGAAAGTTAAAATGAATAAGAATTGTTGGAAATATCAGCAACTGATTAACTTTAACTTGTATATTGCCAAGAAATAAAGCCAGTGATTGTCGATTTCAAATTTCTACTAAAGATAACTTCCAAGGGGTATAAATAAATAGAAACTTACTACAAGAAGAAAGATTGAACAAAACTTGAGCCATTCTGTGCAAAACTAACTATAGGTATATTACACACACTTTGTTAAAAGTGAGTATAAATATGCACATGTCAGTAATTATGCAATATGAACTCACCTACGCATATTACCAAATTGTATATGAAGTAATAATTTATAATTATAGAAATGATCTACATAAGTATATCAATTATTTTAATACACCATTACGTATTATGACTAGTACAAACTTGCAGTGCTCGACAAAATGAAATTTTGATGGTGACTAATTAATTAAGCCACCACCTCACTTTTTCTGGTGGCTAAAGAATAAACAACGGCCGATTTAACAACCACTGATGACTTAACAAAGTTTTGATGCCGTAAAACAACACTAATATTTATCACAAATGATGCCACGAAAAATATAATCTACACAAAGTAAATAATCCACAATTTATGGTAGATTAGTTAAGCCACCAAAGGCAAAATTTGGTGGCTTATATAAGATTTTTGGTGGCTTATATAAGATTTTTGGTGGCTTATATAAGATTTTTGGTGGCTTATATAAGATTTTTGGTGGCTTATATAAGATTTTTGGTGGCTTATATAAGATTTTTGGTGGCTTATATAAGATTTTTGGTGGCTTATATAAGATTTTTGGTGGCTTATATAAGATTTTTGGTGGCTTATATAAGATTTTTGGTGGCTTATATAAGATTTTTGGTGGCTTATATAAGATTTTTGGTGGCTTATATAAGATTTTTGGTGGCTTATATAAGATTTTTGGTGGCTTATATAAGATTTTTGGTGGCTTATATAAGATTTTTGGTGGCTAACGCCACCAAACCACCTAATTTCTCGAGCACTGGTACAAAGTCATAAAATACATAAATTAGCAACTATCTTCATAGCTGACGCGCAAATCCTACTAAGTTACATACGTGTCCTCTTTGGGACATACCTAATTTCCGGAACGGGACGGTATGGAACGGTACCATTCCGGAAAATCAAAGTACCTAAATTACGGAATTGCGCGGAACGGTTCCGGAAAATACGAATAGTTAATTTCCGGAACGAAATTATTCCGGAAATTCAAATGCCTATTTTGGCCGAATATTTCAGACATTTTTGGACGGATTTGCAAAATGTCCGGCCGGACTAAATATTTCAGATGTTTTTGGTCCGGGCTATTTTTCGGTCCGGCTGGACCAAATATATCAGAAATATTTGGTCCGGGTGGATTCTTAATATTATTTTAGAAAATAGACAGTTAATTGATTTACTAAAAATTATTTGAAAATCTACTATAGTACGCATTTAGCAGGGGTCTTCATACAATGGTTCGCGAGTTGAACGTGGCTCACAAGTATGTTGTGTGTGACTCCATTAACTTTGGATATTCTTGTTATGAGTATATAATAGACTAATAGTTAGTGCAGTGCCTCTCAATTTATTTACTAAGCGAGGATTGATGTATGTCTGTCTGTCTGTTTGCTGCACGGCTCCAGGGGTGGTGAATCTGCTGTTAACAGCCATTTTGGCTGTTTGCTGTTAACAGCTAAGAATTCGTCCCCAATTGGCATTAACCTTAACTGCATTTAAGTCGCCTTTAAGTTGTTAATTAACGCCAATTTAAGCTGTTAACAGCCCATTTTGAGCTGTTAACAGCCAATTCAATAATTGTATCAGATTGTATCAGTAAAATTAAGGAAAAGGGACAAGGAAAGAAAATTATACTCAAAAATGTTTAAATTCGAATTGTATATCGTATTTAAATACCAGTGAAATTTGAAACTAAATGATTATATAATAATATTTCAATTATTGCATTGGTCAGCATCTAGCTGTTAACAGCTTCGATTTTCCTTTGCTGTTAACAGCTTGGCTGTTTCCATCCCTGAGCACAGCACGTTCGGTATGAACCCAGGGGTTTATCTAGGTGCCGGACAGGCACCTATAGGTGCCATTCCAGCATCGGCCGAGGACCCAGGGTGCCTGCATTTTAATTCGATTTAGGTGCCATGTCGGCACTTAATTTAGGTGCCGGGTTGGCACTTAATTCGATGCTGGGTGTCTGGCCAGAAATTCTGCATAAACAAATTTACCTCCTTCAAATATTGCCGCATCATTGAATTATACCGATCATGTATTATGGCTAACACCTTTTGTGTGATTTAAAAAAATTACCTCTATAATAAAGTGCCTGTCAAGAAATTTCTAGATAAACTCCTGCATGAACAGTTAATTTTGGGTGCCGGCCAGATTTTGTATGCTTCAAAAAGTGCCAGTCCAAAAATAGCTGGATAAAGCCCTGTATGAACCAGTGACTGTAGAGTGTAGAAAGTCGAGACTGGTACCAAAATTGTGCAAGGTTTATAAACCTGTGACCAGAAAAACAGCATACTCCGCTTAAAAGATCCACCGGACGAAAAAAAATAATGTTAAACTAGACAACTCTTCCCGTCAATTTTCTAACGGTCGGAACACATTACATTCTGTCTATTTTCTGTTATACAATGCATATTCGAAGAATATATATTATCTTTTCAGTGGGGTTGAATTGGGGCAATCAAATGCAAGATATTTTAACATTCTAAAATAATATTAAGAATTAACCCGGGCCAAATATTTCTGATATATTTGGTCCGGCCGGACCGAAAAATAGCCCGGACCAAAAACATCTGAAATATTTAGTCCGGCCGGACATTTTGCAAACCCGGACCAAAAATGTCTGAAATATTCGGTCCGGAAAATTTTATGTCCGGCCGGACCAAATTTACCCCGGACGGAATATTTCGTGACAGGCTAATTCGTACCACTGCGCTGGTATAATTCATACCTCAAACATTGATCAAATTCCTACCTCGATGTTGGTCTAATCCCGCCGTCGCATTGAAATCGATAACTATTTGTTAACTGTTTGAAGTGAGAATTTTGTTTAGCAAAATTTAGTAAATGCACAATTAAATAATGAAAAATAAATTTTAATTTCACACCTAGGGGGCGGCCTTCTTTATTCCCGCCCCGGGCGGAATTTGGTCACGGTACGCCGCTGAAATTTCCACTCGATTCCACTATTCAGTCAAATTCCACTCGATTCCACTATTCAGTCAAATTCCACTCGATTCCACTATTCGGTCAAACTCCATTCGATTCCACCATTCAGTCATATTCACTTGATTCCACTATTCAGTCTAATTGCACTATAATCACCATTCAGTAAACCCCATTTCCCCCTACATATACGTACTACATGAGTGATATAAATACTTTTCCAAACGTAGTTAGACACAATTGATAACAAATTGACCCGATTAATTGAAATTCGGGATTCTTTTAAGCGAATATTGATTCAATCAACCCAAATTTTGCCCAAAATAACTAAATTTGTACTCAAATTTCATAACTTTGACCAGGTTAACCGAAAATATTTGTATTATCTTCTATTGGGATTATTATGTACTTGAAAGAATGACCCCGTTAAGCGGAGTTGACTGTATTAAGCAAAGTTCAGGAAAATCAAGGGATTTTAGCAATTATAATATTATATACTCGGTCGCTTCGCGACGTCTCACACCCCACACAACAACCGCTTCGCGGCTGTTGGGTGTAACACTCGGCACTTAGTGCCTCGCGAAGGAGAAAACTATTAATTTTTCCAGATTAAAGTGGTTTGTATTTCATGATGACGACGTCATATTTTGACAATGAGTAAGCATATTTGTGATTTTGGGTTGGGGATATTTTGGTACTACATATTAATGTATATCTATATAATTAAATCTCGATTGTTGTGTTTTGTGTGTTTGTGTGTTTGTCCGGATTGTATTAAAGTGATGGGGGACTAGAAACCGCATTTATAATTGAGATAGAGACTAAGTTCCAAATGTTATAATAGGTTAACAAGTATGCTGAATTCGAATTTCGCATTTACAAATTTATAATATGAATACGTATTTATTGTTGTTGATTACACAAATAGGTAAACAAATTTATGAAAATTCAAAATCGACCTAGAAGTTAGCTTTCAACGGGTATTATAAGTAAACATGTATGCTGAACACGAATTTTGCGTTTATATACTTATAATGTGAATATTTATTGTTGTTGTTTACACAAATAGGTAACAAATTAATGAAAATTCAAAATCAACCTAGAAGTTAGCTTTCAACGGGCATTATGGGTAAACAAGTGTGCTGAATTCGAATTTCGCATTCCTAAATTTATAATATGAATATTTGTTGTTGTTGTTGTTTACACAAATAGGTAAAAATTAATGAAAATTCAAATTCAATCCAGAAGTTAGCTTTTAACGGGTATTATAAGTATATAACTATGACAAATATTACTAACTATGTAATCAATTGTTTAGTAAGGAGTAAGGCCGCATAGCGGCCGTTAACTTGAGGTGCGTAGCACCGATCTGTCGCAAAGCGACCGAGACCGAAGGGCTCGTAGTGTATTAAATTTGCACGCTTCTATCTCTCATAGAGAGTGAGTTATAAGCAATTAGGTGGATTTTCACACTTTCAAAAATGTAACAATGACGTCATAATTCCATGGTGGGTGTGAATTTTCGTTCAAGACTCGAACTTATCCGAGCCAGACCCAAAATATCCCTGCATGCCAAAAATCAGCCCTATGGGTATTGTAATTTATTCAATCAATTCTGTACATACAAACAAATATATACGTATATACACAAAGATTAATTTTGTTTTAATAATATAGATCAAGAGAATAGTTGGTAACAGAGTGGATTATGGGTCAACATTGGTGACCCATGACCCATCCCATTTGTGACCCATGAGCCATCGAGTGACCCATTGACCTTTTTAAATACGGTATCTATTTTTTAATATCTAAACAATATGTAATACAATGCGACTTACAATATATGCAAGGAATTATGTGGACCCCCTCCCATTGCCCATAAAACAAATTTAGAGATCTGGAACCCAAGGGCCTTTACTTGTTACTGTGTACTAGTATGAATAATAAAACATGTTTATATCGTGTGTCGAGTAGCATTGGCAGTTAACCAATTATTCTTGCGATCAGGTTTTGTGAAGGTTTCCGATTACTATGTCTTAATAATAAACACACATAGACCAATCATTTGGATATAGGTTAAATTAGTTTAATGCAGATTGTTAAAGATATACTGTCGACACAAAATACCGATAATTCGGTACAAACGATTCGGCACACGAATAAACCCCATCTCGTTCAGGTAGAAATCGCTTAGTTTTAACAATTGATTCCAGGCAGTTTATCCCGATTAGCCGAATAGTGAACAAATTTAACATCTACAACGTCATCTGAGATCACAGCAGTATTACCAAACGATGATTGTAGATAAAATTATTGGAATGCTTATTGGGAGGTCCAAGCAAATGAAAATAGCAAACAAATATTTAAATTTTAGTAATAGTCCAAATATGTACTATATGTATACGAAGAATCGATTAGTAATCAAAATAATGTGCTAGTCATCAGATTAATTGGTAGGAAATAGGAGAGCATTATTAATCAAGATTGTTCGCACCAGCTTTCTCACAGTGTTAATAATATCATCTAGGTTATAAGCAGATGTAACAAATTATTTGAATCATATTATTATTTACCCGCCAATTTACCACAACTCCGAGTATAACTGATCGATTCCGGCCTCATTCAACAATTCAAGTCCAATTTTATTACGCAAAGTAAGGTGCAAGTGCACCACCAGCATGCAGCACTCAGCGATAAGATTACCAATGGTGCAAAGTTGCTACTCAAAAACGATTTTTAAATAGGGGCACCACTTGCACTTTTGATTAGAGGTCAAAAGACGTGTCTATGTCTAGGACTAAAATTAATATACAAAAAATAAAAACTATTTAAGCTTCTCTTATGCAGTTTTACCATATCAAAATAGAACGACATAGTTTTTATATGATTACTCATTTTAATGTCTGAAATAACGTTTAATTTTTCCTATTTATTTAATAATGAGGAGTGCAATTACTCCTGGATTGAATGCGATGAAGGAGTGGACAAATGTGCCTAAAAAGGGTTGCGAGATATAGGGTAGAACCTCGTTTGTACGAATTCCGGATAAAGCGAACGCAAACAAATAATATGCGTAGTAATTTTCATGAATTCTTTCTTTTGGAAGTAATCTCTCAATAAAATGAAAGGGAATAAATAGACTGGCACTTATATTTATTTGAATAAATATAAGTGTCAGTCTAGATTCAGGTATATTAGATGAATAATTAACGAAAGCCATACCATCTCTTCGTGATCCAATTACAATATCGTATGCAAATCCTTACGTATACTTGAATATAAGTTGCGCCACATGAAACATCAATTAGTTAATAAATGCATACGCGTATTCACCAATGGAAAGTAAGATTCTAATGCGTCCTTGTAGCTATGTATAAATTATTAAATAAATAACCCAACATACAATAGTAAGAGCATGAACATTAGATAAATCGTGGGAACAGGTGTGGAAAATTAATCGGATAAATAATTATATAATTAGATAAAGAAAGCCGGACGTAGTATCCGAATCAAAATTAATTAGAATGTTATACAGTGGATGCCGGATATAAGTTCATCGTCGGGAACTGCATATAGTGATCTTATAACCGATATAGATTATACAGGGGTATATGGAAACCGTTTTCCAGTATGATGTTCTTATATCCGGTATGTTGTTATAACCGGTGTTCTTATATCCGGCATCTACTGTATTAGCTTAAATTTTGGATTCTCAAAGGGAAATGGAAAAAATTAATTTATAAATAATCATATGGCGTAATCAACGATGTGGGAAGGATGGGGAAATTAGCAAAGGTTAGTCAAGCGCTATATACTATATTTGAAATCAATAATTAAAGTATATCTACTCAGATGTAAATCATATAACTAACTTGATAATATTGCTGAGGTCGCATTTGCTCTGCAGATTTACTTAACAACAAATAAAGTATTCACAACTCAGAAATCTATTTTTATCGCAGCATGTTAGTTTTCATATGATAAATAACTTGAACAGGTGGTAATACAATCTTATTTAATTAACTGTATGGAAATACTTAGTAAGATTAACATCCTTCAGAAAAAACATGAGCATAGGCTTGCAAAGCCAAGAATAGCTGATGAGATATTATCAAAATGTATAGTGTATAATAAACATAGACAAGCTGAAATTTACGGTTAATTATAATATTGTGTAGTTATTACAAGGAAAGACTCTGTTATCAAAAAGGCAATTGTTAACGAACTGGTATATCCATAAACTCTATTACAACTGTTGTTATATTAATTGGAGATAGAGTTACTATATAACTATCATTTTATTGAATTTTCAGTACAGTAATAATTAGGGTTTCAAAAATCCCTAACTTTAGCAAATAGCTGAAAAACGTAATATCTATAAGTCATAAACTCTAAAACATTAATTCGAAATAATTACGCAAGAACTATACAGTACAAAAAGTGGGATCAAATACGCATAATAGATAGAACTGTTAAATAAAGGAGTGCCAAGAAAAACAACCCAAACGAATTTTATACTTTAATCTATGAATAACTTCGCATATGATTAAATTACCAATGATTATAACTTACTAATAGTATTTCATACCGTATTCGGTGATACCTAAAATCCATATGGATTGAGTGTATTGTTATAACAGAACGAATCAATAGGGCCTTCAGGCTGCGTATTATAAGCTTTGTAGTTATGTTGAATTAAAGGAGCGAGAAACTCCCTTAAACGAAATATAAACACTATTTATCTGTGTAAAATTCATGGTTCTAGGATCGTTCAATTCTAACCCTGAATCAGGGGCGGCGCCAGCACAGCCCCATTGGGGAGGGCGAAAGGGGGGCGGACCAATGCACTGGAAGGGCAAACCCAATAGTTGTAGACATTCCAAAATTCACATTCAAACCAAATCGATATTTTTAATGACAAACTTAGTTAAATAATCTGTCCTATAATAGTATACGGTGGCACTGGGGTATCTCAGCAAAACAGCTAATTATGGACTGCCTGTCCAGGCCGTATAGCATTTCCGCATTAACATTAAGTACTCCTATAACAGACAAGCGAATTCCCGCCACCCCCCCTCGCGCCGCCACTGCCCTGAATAAGAACTTAGTCTTTTACATATACTACTTTGTTAAATGCATTATGAATAGAGTGGACACTGGTAAATTGGGACAAATGCCTGGAATCAAATTGTCCCAATTCATATATGGAACGTAAGGATAAGTTGCAACTGAAACATCTCGAAAAGAGAACCTGATATTAAAATGGGAAACTTTGTGATTTAGAGAGGAACGGATTGAAAGTTCCAGTAATAGCTTTAGTTTTAAGATTACTTATATGGCCAACACCTTTCAATGTAAAACAGGAATTCGCAAAGGTAAAATGACCTTTTAAGTGGCATAATATGTACATGATCCCATTTTTTATTCGCAATATTACCTGGTTGTGAATAGCTCCGAAAATCTTATACCAATTACAACTATAATTTTTAGTTAGTAATGTAGTATAGATAGAAGCGTTTTTCTCTGATGTTATTTGCAGGTTGAAAGTTAGAATGATATACAGAGGATAACATAAAATGCATTATGACAAAAAGGAATCTCTTTTTTTAGTATTGAATAATATAACAAAAGTTGGATAATACACATTTATATCTAATTAGCCCGACAACACCCGGACCCAGTAACGTTGAGAGAATAGTATTTAATTTCTATTAAAATTTAGTTTGGGGGGAAATAATTAATATACTACGTACTTATAATGATATTTATATATATATATATAAATATTAGCGCGCAATTTAATAATTTTTTCTGGAAGTATCTATACTTGTAAATTGAGGAGACAATGTACTACCGTAATAATTACTAAATCGGTCTTCTGTGTAAATTGAAATTGTGCAAATTGTGTAAAGTGAAAATTATCTTGAGCAGAGGATGAGATATACTCGCAATTTATATCTAAAAAGAATGGAACGAATTAGCCTGAAATGTGGAGTTACAAATTGATGCCATTTTTCTATGAAAATTTAATGAAATAAAGTAGTCTTCCGTTTGGGTGAAATAAGAATAATAAAAGATAAAAACTGTGAAAAGTAAATCAATCGCTAACAATAGGGAATAAAAGTAAAGAAAGCCACTGAAATGTATAATTTATAAATTTATATCAATTTTAAATATAATATTTTCATAAATATAATAAGAATATACTAAATTTAAATATATATATATAAAACAAAATGTTGCAATAATAGCAGATATCATAATATAAGTACACCAACCTAATTTAGAAGGAGAAGGAATTCTCTGAGCCATGCGTGAAGACAGGTAGTTAGTCAGAATTTGTTGAGAAATTACAGTTCTGTGCTTGTCCTGAACAAATAATGGTTACTCAAGGTGAGATGATGTGGAAGGTATCTCGCAATATAATTTGAATCAGAGACAAACTAAATTAGAGAATAAGCAGTAGAGGCACCAAATTTCTAAAATAAAGCGAGAACTATGTCTTTAGTTCTAATAAATGGATTAACAATTTATACTAAAGTGAGATTGTGATAATACTAGTACCTACAGTTCTGAAGGAATATTTATACAAGACTTGCAATTTGGTATATGCTGAATAATTTATATTACACTATATGTTTGGTTTCACACAATTGATCTTAATGAATCATTAGGTGTAATATTTTAATTTCAATCAAAATTCAGTAGCAGTGAAAGAAAAGATCATTCTTGTCAGAATGCCATTCAAATCAAATGACATTCTGGATGAATCGTCATAAACAGATTTCTCTTTTAAAAAACAGAAGGTACATTGATCTTATTGAACTAGAGAATTTGATCGGCTCTGCCAGATTAAATGCATTGTTGAGTTATACTATTCATTAATTTATACGTCGAACTGAAGATTATTGGTAGACTAGTTATAAGAATAGAATGAAATTGACTAATTTGAGTCCATTGTCAATATTGTGGATAGCAACTAGATTGATATGTACCATAATTAAGTAAAACGAGCCCTTCGGTCTCGGTCGCTTTGCGACTGTTCGGCGCTTCACGCCTCAATTGACGACCGCTGCGCGGACTTACTACACCTTGAAAGTTGAAACAAATCATCTAGAAATATACATCTCTGTGGTGTATTAAATATATTCCTCATAAAGTCCCCTTAATAAAATGCTACATATTGTAATTTGTTTGGGAATTTGAATCCTCGCATTAGTAGCTCAATAAATTTCAGTTGCACGATAAGGATAGCTCGAATCCAAATAATACTAAAATAAAAATATGCAATAGAATATACAATGATCGATCGGTTAGATAAATTTATTTTCAATCAATCAGATTGCAGCCTCAGAAAATATTTCTATTATGCACAGGCTATTTATACAAATTGAATAAGTTAGCTGATCCATACTAAAAACCCTCGAATTTAATTTGCTAACAAATTTTGTCACTTTAAAATGCAAATATTTCTCTTAAAAAAACAATAGATCGTTGTCGCAGTACAAAATTACCCCTGTATACAAATTTCAGCTTTCTGGGACTCGTAGTCTTTCCAATTAATTCTGGACAAACAAACACACACAACAATTGCGCTTTTAATATATAGATTTGTTCAAGATTTATCTACAAGTGGAATACATTACTTGGGGAAATATTGCATGATACTTATTCAATACTATATATTATACAAGTTATATCAAGGTTATTAATAAATGATATAAACAATTGTAGTGAAAAGAAATTGAAGAAACTGAGATTAATTGGTAAAAAGATGCCGGTGGAGGTGAATTTAATTGGGTCAATCCCTTACTGCTTATAAACTAAGGAGCATTTGCTATTTGACAAATTAAGCAATGATTTAATATATAAAATTGAACAAGATTGAATTATTGACAATTTTCGATGATATAGTTGTAAAAAATGTTTGCAAATATTAGTTAATTAATATATAGTAAGTTCTCTTTAGTCTAATTGTTTAATTTGTAAAATATATAAGCCACTAACATGTACGTAGTTTACTACCCAATACTAGTACAGTCCTTAATTACTAATCGTACTCACAATAATCCATCTCGGACCCTTGGCCCAATGATAGACTACTGATATAGAGACAACATAGTTAAATCCATGTAATATAACCAACAATTCTAAATTACTCCTCCGAGAGAAATTAGGGATCTAATCAAACTCAAATCCAGGGCCTTCGAATAATCGAATATAAATTCACCATAAGATAAAGAGTTTCTCGTCCCTTAAAAGCGCCCTAGGTAATTAGAACTTACAGGGTCTGCGCTAGATCCATGTACCTGTGGTATAAATCAGAAAATGACAATTTTCGTTGATTGTTAGCTCTGCAAACATAATGGCACAATACTTCCATGGAGGGCTCTAATTACGTATGCGGCGTCAGGAACTTGATCATACCATTCGGTTAAAAACTATGTAGGTAATTATTGTTTAGGGGCGCCAGTCAAAATTAAAATCTTTTGATTAAAAATGGTTTTAAATATTTTAAAAGGGCGCAAAGCATTTGAAATCGTAAATATAAAAAAACCAAATATTACTGAAATATAGTTTATTTAATTTGAATTATGTTAATTAAAATCAATGATTTAAATTACTCTAAAAACTAAAAAGGGGTTCTACCGCCCCTGAAGTAAACGTCAATACGGTAAGTATCTAGTATTTGCATAAACAAAGAATGAGCGAGTTAAAAGTTCCACAATAAATAAAAATTTAGTAATAATTGGTAATGTACCAGCACTAAGTTATATATATTCATAAAACTCTCATAGTACGTACATTTTTAGTAAAATTGTGAAGATTATTTAACATGTCTATACGGAAAATAACCTAGTTACTTCACAAATGTTTTTACACAGTAAGAGAGACTCAAAATAGATTATTGCTCCTTGTGTTACTAGCACTAAAACCAGTACGTAGTTGAAAACAGCGACGCCGAAACCAGGGGGCGAACCTGGTGGGGCCTAAGCCCCTTCATGTTTTTCATAATTTATAATCATTATTATTATTGTTATTAAGATTTGTATACCCTAATTTTATCTTAGATAATTCATATTTATTTGTCACTATTGCATATTAATAGAGAATTGGTAGATAGTATTGAACTGAAAATGAAAAGGTGGTAAATGGATTCGTCAAGGCTCCTACAGTTCGCGAGAATACATGTTTGCTTTTGAAGGAATCCAAAAAAATTGCTAACATAGATTCTCATATTCTTAAAATTTTACAGTGTCTAGATTAGTTTAGTTAGTTTGTTTGGGAAATAACAAAAAGTTTATAATAGTTTGATAAAAATCTAGTGTTTTAAACCTACATTAATTGTATTCTGACCTGTATAGTTGGTGTTCCAAAGTTACTTCTAGGCCCCCAAAGTTGTTACTAGGGGCTTCTAATTGGGCCGCCCGGCCCTGAATATAATGATCAAAAATTCGGCGACCCTGGTTGAAAATAACTTTTTCTGTCACAATAGTTAAAAACTCACTTAATCAGTTATTTTAATTTGTGAACACATCTTGACTTGTAATAATATGTTATATCATTTGTAATTCAAGCTTTCGACACCCAACTATTCTTGAAAAAGCCACATGTAAGTCTTACAGATTAAATTTTGATTCAAACTTAGTTCTGTCCAAAATTTGACGGTAATACGTACCCAAGTTTGTTAATAAATTAAAACTTTTGTCAAAATGTCAATAATAGGTATCAGGAGCCAGAAGCTTATACAAGAAAAAGCTGCATTAAATATTGTAAGTTAAATCCAATTTATAAAGTCAACCAAAGTGAGCTATTCCCCCACTGCAAAATTACACCAAATTTAGTATATTTACAGAGCTAAAAACTTGATTAACCACTATTAACAATGGATTAGAAAGAAACTTGTTTTAAAAGTCCCCTTAATAATAATGTTACACAATGTAATTTGTCTGGGAAATTCAAATTCTCATAGAAATAGCAGCTCAATAAATTTCAGCTTGACTGCAGAGATGCCGCAGTCCCGACCAAACCGCGGTCCAGACTGCAACCGAACGGACCAACGGTCCCGGTCCGTGACTTTGTTTGTCACCATGCACTATATGATCCAGACCGTTGAATGACTATGGCTAGCTAGGAATTAGAATTTTTTTAAAATTGATAAACCTTTCAAATTTTCGATAACAGTGATATACTATAACAATGCTGATACATTATCGTCGAGTATCAACAGTCTATTACAATTACTTTAAACCAAAGTATATTTATGTCTCTAATAGTATAACTAATAAGGAATGGATATACGTATTATGGAAATTAATCTATAAAAATCATCCAAATAGAATGCTTAAATGCAGCGAATCCCAAACTTTTTCAACTGTGGACCCCCTATAGCAAATATTAGACATTCTGTTGACCGCCTCCCATTGACCGTAAGACAATTTTGAGATCTTGTGGACCCCAGGTAGGGAACCACTGCTTTAATGTTTACTCAGAATAAAGATCGGTCCGAATCGGTCCAAGATTTTAAGTGTGCGGTCTGGACCGGTTCGGTCAATTAATTTTCGGGACCGCTGCATCTCTGTTTGACCGGTATTCTTTCTGTTCTAAAAGCAGTTTCACTCTCCGACCCTTTATTTCGTATAGCAACAGGAAGCTCGCTATAGCAAACCAAAGCTGAGCTTAATTTCTGAACCCATCCCTCCCCTGAATGCCTGGCTTCCGTTTAGGAGGCATATTCAATAAAACTGCAGCCAATCAAAAATTCGAATCAAATTCGTCAAGGTGAAAAATATAATATTTAGGTAACCACATAAATATTCGGGCACCACAATTCAGTCACCCACAACCATAGGTGCGGCATTGATGGAACAAGTGCGGCATAGGAGCAGCATAGGTGAGTAACTTCAAACATAGAGTAAAAGAGTAAAGGAATACTCATTGGTGTTTTCAAATTTCAAGTCAATAAAGTGACGTCACTTTGCTCCACCAACAATAATGGGCTTGATACCGGCCTGCATTGTTCCTATAATTAAATCGAAAGACCTCACACGATGTGTTAATCAAAATAAAGTTTCAATTTTATTAAGATCTAAACGCCAAATTACAGTGAAAATAGAAAATTGGCTCAAAGGTGTAACACAGTTCGCGGCGGATCACTCTCTCACAAAGTCGCTGTGCGACCTATGTTTGTTCTTATTAGACACTACGCAACACAATTAAACGCCAATTCCCGGACTTACCCTCCTCAAAAAATCACTCAAAAATAAATACCGCAAGTTAAACCTGTGACTTGTAAATTATACTTATACTTAATTCAGTTCAATATGTTGCTATTTGGGAGCCAAGTTATGTCAACTAATTATTAATGCTATTAACTAACCCAGGATTAAGCTTCTGCATGATAAATTGGTTGACGCTACGGAACTCAAATAAATATGGAATTTACCAGAGTTAAATGTGTAATCCAAATTTTGGTTTAAATAATTTTGTGAAGGTCATCGTTTGGAATTGGGACTATAAGTATTATTTTCACAGTTATGATCGATTTTGTTCAGTTTACTACTATATTTGTACACTTTTATCACCGCAAGAGGGGTAAAAATGTTCTACAGTTTATTATTAAAACATTTATGGTTATTGAGACTCTTTATGTTGTACCAATTAGGAATAACACAGTAATTAATGAAAATATTCAATTTCTCCGAGTTAAGGTCCATATAAACTATAATTGGGGCATATTTCATAATTCAGATGATAACTCCTCAACAAACATCATTAAAATAAATCCCACGGCACATGAAATCACAAACCCGACTTTTTAAACAATTTTGATACTCAAAATGAGCATATCACGCCATTCCTCTGTTTGGACCATAAATGGGCATAGAAATGCGACAACTTTGTAAGCACAGCAATTTTCAAACTCTGAAATATAGTCTCTAAAGCTTAGCTAGCTCTAAATTACTAACCACATCAATATCTCATTTCCAAACGACTGAATGTATAATTGAGCCTGTCCAATACAAGGTTGCCATAATATAAATTAAATGCCCATATATGGTGGTGGCATGTAGCAATAAATGATGATGCTGATAAAATCTAACTTCGGATCTAAACGAGGTAGTGCTTAGCTCTAACTTTCTAGAAATATTTTAATCAGTTTAAACAACATGAGCTACTGATTGGTGTAGCTTAGGGACAACGCTTTAGCCTTCAATCAAATTCTATATTCTGCCACTTGAAGGCCCACTTCGACAACTCAAAATAATTAATTTTGCTATATGTGGGTCGCGTGAACAATTTTTCATTCAAAAACTAATAAACGAATTGGTTGCAATGTTAATACAATGTCGATAAGACTTAACTCTAACAAAAGTGTTCATATATTTTACATTTTTCGTAATTTTTGGGTCAGTTTGGTGCCACAATATTCCATGAAACTCTGAAAACGTCGTTCGCAGACAAATAAACCCAAAAAATCTAAAATTACAGCTATGCTGACAGCATGTTCATTTAAAGGCACTATTTTTTGGTGGCTGAAAGATTGATAGTGACTCCAAAAGGAGAGGAAATGCTGTCGGCAAAGCTGTAGTTTTATTTTTTTGTCATGTCATCATCACTATAAAGATGTTACGAAAGGTAACGACCCTAAGTGTGTCGGAAGTTTCCTTTAGCTCACTTCATTTCAGAGATATTCAAGTTTCAGTAGAATATAATCGGTGATGACTCATGAGTCAGCATTGTTTCTGTGCATGTTGGGTGTTCACCCACGCCAACCAACACATTCGAAACATAATTTTACAAAATTGAAAACACATTTTTTATCGATGTCATCATCACCTCAAGGTGTTAAGACTAATTTGTAAAGGTGTTTCCCGCCGTAAGGAACAATTGATAAATTGGAAGTTTGTTTCTATCTTGTATCATCTCTAAGATTAAAGATATTTAGCTAATTAGTAATTAGTATAAATAAATATTATAATTATCAATAATTTAACACCAATTCCATTGTCAACTTACATTTATTAAGTTTAATTATTTGGAATAAATAGTAATTTAAAATGAATTTCCCACAATTTTGAATTCAGCATACTCGATAACCCCTATAAACAAATTGGAAGCGTCTCTATAAGTTAAATACATTAGAATTAATTGGAATTAAATAAGTCAGTATAATATACAGTAATCCTCCAAAAGTGAACACCTTCCATAAATGAACAGCTCCAATATACGAATACTTTTTATCGGTCCTAAATTTTTCCCATTGTTTTAAACAGTATTTACCCTACAACTTCTGAACACCTCTGAAAAGTGAAATGTGAACACCTAATCTGGTCTCAATTGTCCAAATTGTTTAGGATATGACCTCAAAAATAAATACATAATTTTTGGAGGATTTTTTAGCCATGTTGGTGTATTATTTGATCTGTTTGAGACGAACTTTCTGGAGGCTAAGTGGCAACTATGTTTTCACACTTGTGTGAATGCACAAATAATTCATGATGTGGCTTCATTAGATTACCTTATTATAGGAAATTAACGCGCCATGAAATTAACGCGAATTTCTCCAAATCGCGTTAATTTCCTTCGCGTTAATTTCATGGAGCGTTAATTTCCATGACCTTAATTTCCTGCTACGTATTTAGCAAAAGTATAATGGATGACAAAGTTCCGAGCTACATATTTTCAGATGTGAAATTAGTTTGAAAGGATATACCATGTCTATCAAGTAGATTGGAAGCCTATTTTGGCACAATAATAGTATTCAATCAGGAGATTAATAATCATGAAATTTTTTATAAAATATATTCGCGTTAATTTCATGTATTTGAAAATGTTCAGCTCCAATTCGCGTTAATTTCATGGAGCGTTAATTTCCTTCGCGTTAATTACATGGCGCGTTAATTTCCTATAATAAGGTATATGTGATAACTTATAAGTCAATATTGGAGGTAGAATTGGACAGGAGACTTTATGATAAATCTTGAAAAGTGAACACGTCTCAAAAGTAAAGATTTTGCCTGGTCCACAGCAGGGACGTCGCCACGGGGGGGCATAGGGGGGCAATGCCCCCCCTGGTAGAAATCGTCGCCCCGGGGCAATGCCCCCCCCCCCCCCCCTGGTAAATATATTGAACTATTTTATTCCTCTGATTCATTGATGCTATTGAACTATTTTATTCCTCTGATTCATTGATGCTATTGAATTCAATTTAATGAATTCACACTTTCCAATCCATTTTAGTCATATCCCTGTACGAGCTCGAATTTTCCCCTGTACATTGGTCAAGATCCCTAGACACCTCAAATTTTTTTCTCGCACGCTTCGCTCGCTCGTCTAAAATGTAAATCTACACTTATATTGAAACGAATTACAGTGTATTACACTAACGAAAAGCATTTTATTATGTGTGTCAAGATATACATAAGAACATGTTATTTATTCTTATTAAGTTTGACATAAATCAAAATAATCACTTAGGATAGCAGATAATATTGAAATACTATATAGTTGTAGTGTTATAGATATCACCTGTAGCCTTCAGGAGTATAGTCCTTGGGAAAGACTATAGGTGGCAGTACGGGCAGACTCATAGGTAAGTGAGTATTCACAGGCCGGCAGTACGACTGGTAACCATAGTCTAGGACTATGGAGAACATGGGCAGTACGGCACTCGCAGGAGCTACGGGCTGGAGCGAGAGGTGCGTCAGTACGCATGGTGGTCGAGGGTTACCCTCCTGATGAGTCTCTGCAATGGGACGAAACCACACACGTAACATCCTTACGGGATGGGGTCAGCTAGAGCGCCTAGTCTTCGATACTAGTACGTGGCCTCATCTCGTAACAGTAGTACAGAGAATCCCTGTACGCTTGAATAGGGTATTAATTTACACAAAACAAAATGCTACATTTTAGGATTAGGCATTTTTTATGTATTATTCGGCAAACATTTATCCATCTAGTAATCCATATACAATTTATTACATCCCTGTACGCCTTGACAGAACATCCAAAATGTTGAAATCCCTGTACGGTTGACAGGAATGGACTGTTAGTAATCTAGATGCGGCTTGTAGGATATTCCTCGTTATTTTGGAAACTTTTGTTCTAACTTCTAATCAACTGTTTTACAATACACCTTTACTTGTCAAAATTGACTTTATACTGTCATTATAGCTAGTAGTTAAGCTGTAGTATTTGCTGGGGTTGAAAAATTATTGTTAATGTATTGATTTTGTAGGCTACATTTCATACTTTGCAGGACATTAAACTAGAAAGCTTCATCTTTATCGCCTAGTTTTTGGTAACGTCAACTGCTAGATCTAAAACCAATATACTGTTCCCCCCCCCCTGGCAATTTCTATGCCCCCCTAGGTGAAAAATCCTGGCAACGTCCCTGGTCCACAGGGTGTTTACTTTCTGAATGTTTTTCTGTATATGATATTTAATAGTGCAAGCTTACTCTTGCAGAAAGAAATAGAATCATATAATTTCGCATAAGTTGACTCACATAAGTTGTTATGGAATGTCGAATCTTAGTTTTCAATTAGAAAATAGAAGCCTACTCGATTTCAAAAGTAAAGTTGAATCAATATAATTATCGCAACTTGAAACAATAGAGTAAGATTTAACAAGTTAAATCAATATATTTATTACAAGTTGAAACAATAGAATTAGATTTAACAGTTTTACTGAATCTCAAGTGTGAGGAAAATTAGGAGATTGACTCGGATGGCACCCCAATTATGGCAGAAACTATGGACAAATTTCAAACAAATTTCTGCCAAAAGCTTTAAATAAAAATAAATTCTCAAAAACCAGAGATGTAAATTGTATCAATCTCACTATTCATTATTTCATGTTATCAGCCATAATTGGATTAAATAGATGCTAAAATTATTTGATCAAAAATCGTTACCCCAGGTGCAAATTAGACGGGCACTCCGCACTACATGCCAATTTTCCGATCTTTATCTATAAAGGTGCGACCAAAATGACAGGTGTGCCGACAGCAAATCCTTTGGAGGCACTATATTTTCGTCGTTGGTTGATTAATAGTACGTACCTCCAAAATAAAATGCTGTAAAAATAACTAATTGAAAACAATGATGGAACAAAAATAACTGATTGGATGCATGAATATACTGTCGAGTGTCGACTAATTCATTTACAGCCTATGTTAGGCATTCTATAATGCACACATAACAATTGATAGAAAATCCTTTTATATTCATTGAATGCTACTCGATAATCCATCGAAATTAATTGGTTAAAAGTTTGTCACCTTTTTGGATGGAAATGGAAATTATCAAAAATCGTAACCCCAGGTGCACATCTGTAACCCTATTCTGAAATTTTTAGTTCTTAGTTAATAAAACTCTGTCCTGTGGAGAGGATACGGACTAAATATTAGAATTATAATAATATACCAGTCATTTCAATACTGGGCCACTATAGTCTATGCTATATATAAGCATAGTCGGCTTTACAGTAAAAATTAAGATAGTGATTTTATACTAGCCCACTACGCAGTGGTCGGCACTAGATCAGTTATGATCAAATATAATAAGCAATTATGTGTACTGTATTTAATATCGATTGATTACTTTAAAAATTGGTCTGGTTGTATTATATAATATTATATTGAATGAAGCCTAAAATTAGAGATTAAAAAAATTCCGACTTTCGAAACACGTTGAAAGCATTATAATAAGTTTCAAATCCGCTACATATATATTCACCTTGAGGTATAGTTAGTATAGCTTCTCTGCATATAATACTTACTGCTCTATAATACATGGCTTTCTATACAATTCGGTGCAGTAGCGTAATAACATTGAGAGTAATATGATGGATAGAGTACTTATGTAATTGACGTAGGCTATTAGTAAATCACCAATAGAACTAAACTGATGGAAGCCAAACTGGATTAATAATCAAATAATCAAAGTATGCAATTTGGAAAATAATACACCAACCGACCAAAAGTATTTGAACAACGGGAATTTTATTCCATACACAATATCCTTCTTGTAGCGTAATAACGTCTGTTTAACCTACTCTGAAACACTATAAATATGTTGCTAACTTGCTATAGTAATAAATTCCATAAACCGGAGATTTTAAGTAATTTTTATCCAATATCCATGAAGTGGCATAAGTGCCCCTGCCACGTGCCATTTGTGGCAGGTGGCACAAATTGGAATGTGGCTGTATCTCAGTGGAAAATAATCGTAATGATTAGAAATTAAATACTTTGAGTAATTCGACCATCTGGTATTCAAATTGAAATCAGAATTTATGTATTCTAATTGCCTCATAATGATCATACTTCTATATTTAATTAGTTAATTATATAGTTAATGAGTTTATCACCGCCATAAAAATGTAAATTCAAATATTATCTTATTTTATTTTAGTTAACATATCGTTTTATGTCAACATCCATGTTGAAGCATCTACAAATGTTATTAACCTGCTAGAAGCTTGAATGGTATGAATACAAATTATTGTTGTTCAAATACTTTTGGCCGTTTGTATAAGTGAAGATTAAATCACCAAATATCAATTTGTGTAGTGAGGCAGCAGTAGGATGTTACATTTTTGTTATTAACTGGCGCAGATTAAATGTGAAAATTATAAAAATTTGATGTTACGTGCAATACAGTATATTTTATGTGAGAAAATTTTGTAACGACTGAATTAAAATCGTAAGAGCTGAACCCCAAATTTGTCCCTAAGTGACGTCATAAACCCATACATCGTTTTTAGTCTGTCTCATTTTATGTGAGTTATTCCCAAATACGTATGTGCTTTTATGACGTCATAATCAAGTTATTTCGTTTCGAAAACCAATAGATCGTTTTGTCAGCGTGTAAAATTACCCCGCATGCAAATTTCAGATTGCTATAGCAAATGGTCTTTCATATAAATTCTGGACAAACACACATACAAACAAACAAACAAACAACAAACAACAATTATGTTTTGAATATATAAATTTATGTAGGCTAGCTAACAAATTCTAGGGTAATGTAAGTAATGCGAACAGCCCAGGTTAAACTAGGGTTGAATTTAGTCAACCCCAGGTCCGCCCAGGTCAGCGAATTACATTGCAGCTATTACACATTATATAAAAAGCATCAATCCTTCCACATCCACAGGTGTATACTATTAAAGTGTACCTCGATCGATAGAGTTAAAGGACATAATATTATTCTCATTTCTGGCCACAGCAACTGCTATTAGCTAACAGCTAAATGGGCTGTTTTAAGCAAAATTTACTCATATATTTTACAGATATCATAGATATTCTATTAAACGGGGATCGGATACAATCTTTCGTTTACCATTCGAATACTGGAAATTGTAGATAAAATTATTATATTTTACAGAAACGCATTGCTAATTGTCTATTTCATATAAATTACGTGTTAACACTGCTAATTGCTATTAGGCAGGTTAACTGTTTAATACAGTCTGTAACTGTTGACCAGCATTAACTGAATTCAGCATTGGTTGTGTGTATTTATAGTTTTCCTTATATAGGTGTGGAGCAGGTGTTTACCTGGGCCAGGGGTCGCAAAACTGCTTTATAAGATTATAAAATAATTAGTATATCAATGGATTCTCATAGTGGGGAAAGTTCGAATTATATTATATAGGGTATATGGCAACCGTTTTCCAACATAGTGTTCTTATATCCGATAGGTTCTTATAACCGGTGTGCTTATATCCGACATCTACTGTATTACAGAACCAAGATAGAATGAAGCATTGAACAAATATAAATTCTTGCGCTGACTAATTAAGTTAATTTTGATCATACACTATATTCACTTAAATTTTTCTGATTCACCATACTGGTCTATTCGCCTTAATTTTTTCACTATCTTACTCCAATGGTTTACTCACCTTAATTTTTTTAGCACTGATAATAAAAGCTTTAATTTTTACAAATTTAAGAATTATTTATACTAGCATTAAACATTTTTCTCATCACCAAATTCTTCTTAAAAAAGGGCCATGGCAAGTTAAAAAAAATCCCAAATTGCAGCTGTACCGACACATTTCCCTTTGGTGGCTACTAGTTGTGTAATTGATAGTGCCTCCAAGGAAAATGCTGTCGGCACGGCTGCAATTTTGGATCTTTGTCGCCATGTCATCATCACTATGAAGGTGTTAAATTATTTAGAAAGGTGTTTCAGAAGGCAGCGAACCTTGGAGTGGTGGAAGTTTCCATTTAGCTCACTTAATTCTAGAGATATTCAAGTTTCAGAGAAAATATTATAGGTGATGACTCAGCATTTTTTATGTGCGTGTTGGGTGTTCACCCAACTCCAACCAACCCATGCGAAATATTTAATTCACAAAATTGTAAAAGTTTCAAGGTTGCAACCGAATACTGATATATTTGGTTGAACCGAATAATATTCGCGAATAGTTGATATTCGGTTGCCAACATGATATCATTATTCGTTATTCGGTTGCCCAAACGAATATCATTATTCGATATTCGGTCTCTCGAGCGAATATAATCAGTATTCATTTAGTTTTCCCATCCGAATATTCTAATTACACGTATTCGTATTCGGTTAGGGCAACCAAAGATTATCGGTATTCGTATTCGTTCTACCAACCGAATATCATCAGTATTCGTATTTGGTTGACGTAACCAAATATTATCATTATCAGTATTCGGTAGGGCAACTATTCATGAATAATGATATTCGGTTCGAGCGGTTTCAACCTTGGTAAAAACACACTTTTTTAGACGATGTCATCGTCATGGGCGTGGGGAGGGGGGGTCAGGGGGAGGGCAGTTGCCCCCCTCCCTAGCTCAGCCATTTTATGGGGGTTTAACCCCAGACCCCCTTTAAGTCGCTCGCTACGTTCGCTGGTTGTACATTTGCCCCCCCCCCCCCCCCCCCCCCTAGATTTTGGCTTGGCTACGCCCTTGGTCATCGTCACCTCAAGGTGTCAATACTCACTTATATAGGTGGTCTTCCAAATAAATTAAGTTCAATTATTTGCAATAATTATTAATCTAAATTGAATTTCACTATAATATTTGAATTCAGCGCACTCGATAACCCCAATAATCTAATTGGAACCGTCTCGAAAAGTTAAACACAGAGCGAATTAATTAGAATTAAATATGTCAGTGTATCCTTTGTGCAAGAATATTCTCGCAGAAGTGAATATAATCACATAATCTGTCGTTGTTATGGAATGTAAAATTTAGTTTTCAATTGGAAAATAGAAGCCTAACCAATCTCACAGGTTGAATCAATATTATAATAACGAGATGAAACAATAGAATTTGATTAAACACTTTCAATTGAACTGAAGTGTTAGTAAACAAAGGGAACTTGTAACTCAATTGTAGCACAAACTAAACTCAATTTGAAAATTCGTGCACTGTAAAAAGGTGTAGAATCATATTCTCTATCGAATGCATATAAATTGAATATTCGCGCACTATTTATTGTTCCTTTCTAACATTAAACAAGTGTAAAAATGTGTCAAAAAATGTTTAATCAAAAATCGTGACCCCAGGTGCACATCTGTAACCCATGAGACACCTATCCCGAAAATTTGGGCTCTTAGTTAATTAAACTCTGTTCTGTGGATGAGCTACGGAAGAATAACTAACCAAGGCAGTAATATTTGAACTGGGACACTATAACTATAGTATAGTCGGCACCAGTAATAACTAACCAAAGCAGTAAGATTAGAACTGGACCACTATAGTATAGTATAGTCGGCACAGTAACAAGGCGCGTAGTACCCTTTAATGAGTCCATTATCACTGATAATAAATGACTGAATAGGACGAATAAAGGAATGTATATTGACAGTGTTTCAAGCCATAATTATATCATAAACAATATTGGTCAAAATACAATTCAGATGACAATACTTACCTCTAAAGAATGAATAATATGAAGTTAGCAATTCCAAGGTACAATAATAAAAGTTAATTAAACATAAAAATTATGAATTAACAAATACATAGTGTTGGTAACTTACCAAATTCGTTATAATGGGACAATATTAACACACTCCAAAAGCTGGAGTAAATTTGCTTTTCATTAGCGTTGTTCATTCAATCAGAGTATTTCCTGCAGAAACGAAGAAAATTATAAAAGTAAAATTTTCACAGAAATTAATGAATAAATCCAAATGAAACAAAACAAAAGTACAAATGAATTCTAATTAATTAGACTTTTATTTCTCACTAAATCATGAAAAATAAAATAGACCTATCATTTAGGTGTTGGTATATTTTTGCAATACTTCTTGGATTAACGACCAAATTTAGCGAATAATAAAAATCGAAACGTAACCAAGTCCCATACAGAGTCAGCTAGCGGAACTTGCACAATCAACTGGACACCTTCAAATAATACAGTATATCCGGATATAAGAACACGGGTTATAAGAAAACATTATATGTAGTTCCCGACGATGTTCTTATAACCGGCATCCACTGTAATTTTATTTTACAATAGGTATATTCTCTCTTTTGTACAAAATGATTTTACTAAAGTTGAGAAAACAAAAACCATCACAACAATCGGGTTCTAATGGCATTTCTACTAATCTTGCCTTCTATCAAACGTATCTAAAAATTAAAAATATAAATCATAGATTGAGAAGGAAACTTAACGCAAACATGCCATATTAAGCCAGCACAACTGAAAAATACCGTTCTATGAATATATTCTTGGGGTAATTATAGTTATAGTACAGTTCAAACCGGTTTTTTCTAACCATTTCTTTTCAGATAAAAATAGTAAGAAAAAACCGATAGTTAGAAAAAACCGATGAAAAATACAGTATAGTTGGAATTTCTTACAAAATATTGCATTACTAAGAGTTAGAATAAACCGATAAGTTAGAATAACCCGAGTTAGAATAAACCGGTTTCGACTGTATTTACCATCTGTCTACATTTAGTATATTTGTGAACAATAATTGAACAAACAACATCACCACCCTCTAATTATAGAATCCCTAAGGAGGTAGTGGCGGTCCCAGGGGGGGCATCCGAGGCAAAAGCCCCGGTTTAAAATATTATGTCCCGGGTCCCATCCCAGGTTGTTAGTATAATTACACGGGCATGCTCCGGATTTATACTAAAAGCTCCTTCCCTGCCCCTGGCTTAGAGTTGCACGCGGGCCGAAATTTCTAACCGCGTCCCAGCCCTCGGCCAGCAATAATAAGTAAACCCGGCCCGCAGCACCGCGACTGAATTATTCGGCCCGCAAAAAGTCCACAAGGATATTTTTGGCCCGCAAGTGACCCGCAGCTTGTTTGTTGCAGCTTGCAGCTTGTATATAATTTCAATATCTTTGTTATTAATTGCAGGTCAAGAGGATAATTAGGGAATCCTTGTGTGAAACCGAGTTTGTGAAAAATGATGAATAAGGGGAAAATTAGTCTTCTTACTTATGTACAGTAGTGTTCGCCTATTAGCAATTGCTCTAATAGCAATATTGCTCTATTAGCAAGTAACTTTTTGTCCCCAAGCGAGCATTTAATGTTAAATTTGTTCCTCTAATAGCAAGTTCGCCTATTAGCAAGGAAATTTCGTGCAAAATGCGACTTGCTATTAGGCGAACACCACTGTATTCCCAATTGGTAACTCGTGACAATTCAAAACAGTAATGCCGATCATAATGGGAGTAATTCCCGGCCGGCCCTCGCGGCCCGAAAAATAGTTTTACGGCCCGCACGGCCCGCAGGCCTCCCGCGGGCTTGTGGGCCGGGCCGACCCGCGTGCAACTCTGCCCTGGGTGGCCAGATCCTACGACCGCTCCTGGAAAAATAGTAATTATCAGTATATAGAGTTTTTTTTACCCGTCCAATGCTATAAGCTTAGTGAATATTATATGGGCTTACTTATAGTATATCGGCCAACAACTTCCAATTTAAAAAACCCCGGCATCGAAAAAGTGAATTTTGATATAAACCTGACCCTTCAGTGCCTGAAAATCATATAAGAAAAGATGTTCGCCGATATACAAGTAATTGATTATCATTTTGTCTTTATTGATTTAGCACAGTTTGGTGAGAGATTCTAAATGCATCAATACCTTCTCTACAAATAGCCCCTGAGGGATACTAAAAATTAACGAATCCTCCTTATAATAAGAAATGGTGGCGAAGCAACTTACTGATTAGAGAAAGAATTAGTAAAAATTTGTATTTTTGATTAAGCTACACGGTTTTATGAATACCTATCAAAACCTGCAATAACTACCATCATCGATTCCAGTAACGTAGAACCATGCGGGTTGGAGTGCGAATATCCATTAATAAGCAATTTAAACTACATTTACATAATCTGGTTATTTGTATGGGTTCGCTTGTCATTTGTATAATCATAGAATATTCTAGGACTATATGCAAAACAGAATAGAATAAAATTCTGTAGAATGTAATAAATATTTAGACTATTGTATAGGAATTTTATAAATCATACTAGATTTTGACAGTCTATTTTTTGCCGTGACAATCTAATGCGATAATTTATGCACTGTATTAGACAAATTGCTCCTAAAGCTCCAAGCTTTAAAAACACCTTTTGCACTATGGAATTGTTAAATTTGCGAGTCTAATACTCCAACTGAAAAATTAAAAAACCTGCTGTTGCGGATTGCAATATTATTTATCGTAATAAACCTACACGTTTATATTTCTAAGTGTTACAGATTACATTATGGAGACTTATTCACCAAAACTAAGAATTGGATGTAATTTGAGTATAATTCTTAGAATTTGATTGAAAATAATAAGTCAAATTCTAACCTACCAGTAGTTTCGTATTTAATAAAAATTTAATGTTTCTATTTGTGAGTGAATTAATTAGTGATTATTTTCAAATCAAAATGATATTATATTGTTAATTCGATATAAAACTTTTTTCTTCCTCTTCTGAAATATAGTACGCATTCGTGTGAAGATTATAACATTGGCTAAGCTAAATCTGTACACACTTCCACGCGACAGGTATAACATTGGGGTAGGAGCAGGTATGAGTGGTTCGTGTCGGCCGTATCATATCTTAATTGTTTAGAAGGTCTGCTTTTGAATAATATTTAACCTCTGTTTTGCATTTACTATTCGTCAAAGCATAGCATTCTATGGTCAAAGAAACAAATTACTATATTATTTTGTAAAAGTGTAAATTTCACTTTTTAACAAAGCTACCTACAAATAATTTGACAGTTAATTAATTTGAATAATGGACAAGAACAATGAAAAATATCATGAAATAATTCATTGTGACGAAATGATTAATTTCAAACATTCATACACTAAGAATAATTCATGAATATTTTCTTTTGGAATAATTAATCAATAATTCTTAGTGAATAATTCGTAATTTTCAAAGGACATGTATTTTAGTGAGGAAGAATTCTGAAAACACAATTGTTGTCAGTGTGTGTGTGAAGATGTTTGTCCGTAATTGATTGAAAAGACCATACTACCTAGAAAGCTGAAATTTGCTATATAGGATTAGTTTGTCATAACGACATGGGTCTGTCACTGGAAAATTGGTCCAGGGGACCAATATTCCATGGAAATATGGTCCTAGCCTGAAATGTTTGGTCCCACCATGGGACCAATAGTCCATGGAATTTTGGTCCCGGATCAATTTTTCGGGCCCAATATTCCAGTGACAGGTCTATTGGTTTTCTAAGCGAAATATTGTGAGTATTATATTCAGGGCCGCATTAAGAGTCGTCTGGGCCCTGGTGCTGTCCAAAATTTCAGGGCCCCTATTTGTATTACACTCTCTAGAGGCACGCTATGCGGGCCCTAATGGGCTCCTCAGGCCCTGGGCCCTGGTGCTGCAGCACCCATAGCCCCCCCCCCCCCCCCCCTTAATGCGGCCTTGATGATATTACACGGTAACCTTTTCTTTAATAACTATTGCAAATTTGACTCGATTAGTATATATTTTATATGAAAATAGACAACACATAATGGAACACCTTTGCAAAAATTATCAATTTTACGCATATACTTAACGAAGGATAATTATTAGATAAAATGTGTCCTATTATTATTAATAAGTTATCACTATGTGGGCGATCTGATTTGTTTGGTTAACAAGAATGCACTAGAGTAGTTAACTTCTTTGATGCATTGTGTATTCATCCGTTAATTGTATACTGCCTAACACGAACGAACAAAGGTTGCGAAGCGACCTTTGTGAGAGAGTGATCCGTCGCGAAGCGACCGAGACCGAAAGGCTCGTATAAATAAACTCGATTGTTGTTTGTATGATTGTTAAGTTTGATTTTGTCCGGATTGTATAAAAGTGATTGGGGGTTAGTAACTGCATTTATATTGCTAAACATGGATTTGAAGGATTTCACATTTACAAATGTATAATATGATAATTATTGTTGTTCTTGAGGTGACTGAATGGTGGAATCTAGTGGATTCCAGTGGAATTCAGTGGAATCAAGTGGAATGATTGAATCGTAACTACTCTATCTGCAGCAAGCTACGCATTTATCATACTACAAATAAGTTGATTTTAATATATATTTAAAAATATATACTTATATATATAAGGCCGTAGAAGAAGGTACGGTTGGTTCGCTCTCAACCTGAGCAACTTGGTTTGCAGTTAATTTAGTTAGTACAGTTTCAAATTAATCAAGTTTAACCTGACTGCTATGACATTGAATGGAATGGGTATTGAGAAGGGTATATATCGAGAACAAAATATAACGAAGATTCATGTATACGTACAGAAATAACAGAATATAAATGACTTGAAAATAATTGATCATTTGAATGACCTCACCTCACCTGACCTCAACCTACTCTCGGACTGAACTGACCTGACCTGAATATTAGAGACCCTTTGACTAACCTGATGTAAACTCCACTATACAGAGAATGCAAGTACAGTGGAAACCGGTTTATTTCTAAAACGGGTTTTTCTAATTAATCGTTTTTTTCTATCTAACTAGTAACTATTTATTCTAAATGTGTAAGAAACTCCAATTTTGTTTTATTTTCAATCGGTTTGTTCTAACTAGGGGTATTCTTACTTTAGTTCCATGCAAATAATTGGTTAGAAAAAACGGGTTTTTAATGTAGTGAATTATTGAGGTGACAATCATGTTAGCAAAAAAGAACGGTTATCTATTAGGGGCAGTTTATAGAAAAGAACTGTCTCATCATCACATTATGCAGACTCCCATATTGGCATAGCTCTTTTTTGAGGAAAGGAAAACTTCCAATTCATGAGCCTATGTTCCTTAAGGACGGTAACACCTTGAGGCCATCATCAAAAAATATACTTATATAATATTGAGAACTTTATACGTAATTCTCAAACATTGAGAGGTGTTTAGAGAACCAGTGGCCCCGCGAAGGGGGTACCAGTTCTCAGTAAATTTAATGTTTCATCTACTGGATTATCAAATATATCTGTTGCAGGCCAATTATTAAATGAAAGAAATTAGCCGTGTAAAAGATTAATTCAGTTAAAATAAAGGCGAGTAAACCAATTGGGGGTAGCCGGGTAGGACAAAAAAGAACACTAAGGCTACTTAATTTTCACACTCATTTTTTAGAACCCTGGTTTGAAATATTTTTCGAGTTCAATTTTGAAATGGATAGCCACAATATCCATGGATATGACAAAAACTCGATATCCATCCATGGATATCCATATCCACGGCAAGCCTGATAATGGGTGTCCATTATTAGATATTAAAATCACTGTATGCTATTTATCGTTTATGGGGTAATTAGAGGCTATTATTAAGAAGTTTAAGATCATCCAAGCTCTTCCTTTTCATTCCTACACGTAGTTAATTTTTATTTATCTAAACGAATTAACTTACCTTTTGTTATACTATTTTTTATTTTAATCCATATTATTAAGAAAGCTTGGTCCGTCCGTCCGTCCGCCCCTGTAACTCTTTGCTACATTGCCCGATCTTGACGTAGTAAATATCAATCGAAAGCTCTTCTAAGTGAGACCTCGGGAAATATACGGGGTTCCACAAAAAGGTGTTCCAGAATTACACAGCATTTTGTGTTTACGTACAAATAAGCATGTATTAGCCTATTGTTAAAGGTATAATCCTATTGGCTACTGCCGGTCACTGGCTAGTTCATTATTAAGGATCAATGCAATTTACACAAATTTTACTACTGAGTAGCGAATTTTTCTATCAAAGTGACCGATTTTTTTATTAGTATGTTATATGACTTATATACCATTACAGTCGAAATCGGGTTTTTTTGCCCCCTAAATGCATGGAAAAAGAGGCAAAAAAAACCGATACGCAAAAAACCCGTATTTAACATTATACAGTACTATGAGGTTATGAAGAAACAAGGAGGCAAAATAACCCGGAGAGGCAAAAAAACCCGATTTCGACTGTATTACATACTGACAAATTTTAACTATGAATGTTAAAGTATGTTTAATTGACTATTTAAACTCAACATGAAACAAATGCTATTGGAGCTAATCTGTTAGTTGTGAGTATGAATTAAATAGTATTATTATTTACTCTATACATATACGCTCACCTACCAATCAATAATTTGTGCCACAAATTCCAAATGGCGGAATAAGTTGCGAAATTAATGTGTACATTATCAAACTAATCGGAAATATATAATTTTCCAAGTTTTGTAAATTGCATGTTTTGATCATTGTTTGGGGCCATCTGTAGTCAACATTTCAGAAGTGGCCTGCATATTCTTGCCATGTGCCAATTGTGGCACAAATTTTAAAGTGACTGTAAGTTAACAAGTAATTGTATGAATGTTACTCATTAATCTATTGATTAACCATCTCTACTGAACCCTAACTCTGGGGGCTTGTCACACACTATCCTATACCTGGGCCATAGTTCTCTTATAATATCTGCCAAATAGACATTTTAATTAAACTTTCCTATAATCTCTACTATTTCAGAGATCTGTCAATAATATCAGGAGTTGCAGGGCTTCTCCTTTAATGACTTATCTAATAGCTGAGTTCTGTATACACAACTATCGTTAACCATGATTCAAAGTGGATCATCGCCCTGTGCAGAATAATAATTAGTTCCGGCATAAACCGGTGTAGCAGCCCAGATTATACCGCCCACCAGAATATACCCGGTTATAACTAGCCTAGTTTATACCCCGGGGTTAAAATGGGCTAGCCCAGAATATGCCCGGTTGGCCCAGATTATACCCTGGTATATTCTGGTGGGGGTATAATCTGGCCGCTATACTTGTAGGTACATTCATGTGTGTAACGTGTTATAACCGTACAGTGAAATCTTCCTAATTCGACACTCTTCGGGATAGAAAATTTGTGTCGAATTGAGGCGAATTCGGATTATAGGGATCGGTTTACGCAGGTTCTATTATTTCCCAGTTTCAATCGTTATAATTGGTAATAGTGCCAACGGTCCCCCCTCAGGGTCAAGTGTCTCCCACTCGAACTATTCACCCTAGGACCAGATGTCCTCCCGACAGCAATTAGCCCATATCCTGACAGCTGACATAAATTCATGTTGAAAACTATAGGATTGTTACTATAACTAGCATCATTAAATGTCATCTCTTTAAGCCCATTCTCCATGGCTTTTTTGATGGTTGAAACTGAACTACGTTACTAAAATAAAGTGATATAAATCTATATTTGGGAAGATATGCAACACTTAAATATAGGATATAAAACTATAATGATGTTCATTGTGAAATTTAACACGACGTTTACCACCGATGGGTCACGGAAATGGAACTAAACCACTTTATGCCCATATATGGGCATGTGGGTCACAAGTGGTTATCAGCGGGTTAAGTGTTCTGGCTTCTGGGACCCTAGAGTGAGGAGTCCGAGGGGAGGACATCTGATCCTAGGGCCACATGTCCGGGGGGACCGCTGGCACTCCGACACCGGAACTAACGTTGGTTATAACCAGAACTGACCATACTTATAACAATCGGTTCTAATCATGGTCACTGGGAAAAACCGGTTCTACACCTAGTTACATCCCAATTGATTTAATAGGTAAAATATTATTGTTCTACATAGTCATAAGGTAATGACCGAGTTTCAACCATGGTTATGTATATTCTGTAATTGGCTTCAATAGCAATTGTTTCATGTTGAGTTTAAATTGTCAATTAAACATACATATTTGTACTTCGTTTGAAGGAATTAAATTTCCTATAAAGTATCTCATAAAGTACAGTACTATATCAATGTATATATTCTAGTATATGTAAGTAAAGAAATTTAAAAAACTATTGCTTTAATCTAATACTCAATAATAATCCAATTCCAAATACTATAATTAAATAAAACATTCTTTATGAAAAATTGATGAATATGTGAACTAAATATTTTTAAAAATTCCCAAAAATAAACCACAAAGAATATATATAACTCAGTATAAAAGCATATAAATAGTTCAGTCAGATAGCATATGCTAATGAGTGGGGTGGCTATTGAGTATATTCTTAGACAAAAGTTCCTTCGAGAGAAAGCAATAATAACTGGGATGACAATATGTATCTAATTTCTGAGGCGAATTGTGGATGAAAACATTATCTATTTCATCGAACATTAGTACAAACAAATCTTCGTGATCTGTGGCATTAATAACTGGCATTAAGAAATGAGTTAAAAATTTATCGAATTTTGGTCGATAATCAAACACAAACCGAAACCAGAATTGCCAGTCAGTATAAATATTAATTTGATACTCCTCGTTCTGATTCCAAACTCCATGTACTTTGGGAAAACGCTTTAGTCCATGTCTGACCAAGCGTTGGTAATCGTTGGTTGCAGGACGGGCCTCTTTCCTCGCATACTCGGTAGTGATAAGATTTTGAAAATCATAAATCCTCTGTTTAATATTACACTCTTCACAGCAATCAAAAATATTGAATTCTTTCAGATAATTCTGTTGATAAATCCTATCGCGTAGAATCTCATTTAGAATAAAATTAGCACTTCTACGCTGGGAAGTATCGAAGCAAAGCATAAAATCGAAAACATTATTCAAAAGGGATTTAAACTCACATTGTATATAATGAGCTATTCTGTCTTTGAAATAATTGTAGTTACGATTCTTTTTAATTGAGAGAAAAAAAGTATTCATGGTCAAGATTGAATTACGAATTTCATTATTGGGATTATTCCTGTTGAGATCTTGATAAGTCGCATTACATTCAAATTCGTGATGAAGTATAGGCCATAGCATTTTGGAAGCTAAAATTCCTAGAGACCAGATGTCTGATGCGAAAAAGTTGCCGTAACCGAACACAATCTCAGGAGCAAAGTACAAAGGAGAGCCGCGGACATCAGCTTGAGCTTTCGCATGAGGAATCTTATACTTCGCAGGTCCTATAAGAATAATAGCCTGGTGAGATGTTGATCTAACAAATTTGAAATACTTTATACGCATATACAAATATTTATATAATATTAACGTCCGAGTGCGTTAATAGAACGTAGAATTGGTTAGCGACCTATTCATTTTAATTGATACTATCGGGCTTCGCTTGCTAGGTCGCTTCGCGGGAGAACACAACCACACACCAACCGCTTTGCGGTTGGTGTGTGGTTCATATACTTCTAACATTGAGTATAAAGCGTAAATAGGCCTAAAAAATAGTCAAATTTCACAATGTGAAATTTTTGTGATACTTCATCATGCGATAATGAGTAAGCATATTGGTGATCTGGTGTGACCAACATGTCCGCATCATTAATGTGCATGTTATATTAAATTTTCAGATATTTATCTATTAGAGGGCGGTAATTATATGCGATTAATAGTATAGATAGATATAGAAAGAACATCCTTAGGAGAATACAACCTCCATATTTTCAATTGTTCACTAGACCAGAACACAAATTTCGATATAACTGACAAACAAAGACAAAATTGAGAATTCGGGCTTCGAGGTGATCATCTCCAGGAAATTCTCTATCCCAAGGCAACTCTATCAGAACGATTTCAATAGTGTGCACTTATAGTATAAAGCTATAGTAGGACCCTGCTACAACGTTTTTACTAGAAGAGCACACTAAAAATTATATTGCCGCACCAATATTTAACTAAGAACATAAATATTTGGGCACCACATTTAAGCCGCCCACAACCATAAGTGCGGCATTAATGGTATAGGTGCGGCATAGGTGAGAAACTTCAAACAGAGAGTAAAAGAGTGTATAAAGGACAAAAGACTCATGTGTGTTTCAAGTCAATAACGTGACGTCCCCTTTGCTGTACCAATAATAATTGGCTTGTTACGGGTCTGTAGATAGTTCTCTGAGTGTTTAAGAATCAATCGTATTTTCTAAGGGGAAGGCTCCCAGAGTTAAGAGGCTACTAAATTCTTATAATCCCAAAATTATTAGAAGAGATGAATAGAAAATCTATTGGTCTATTGCAATGTCTAAGCAGAATTCACTTTATAATAATACATGCAGTATATTATTTGGTAAATAGAGTTAACTCACCGGTGTACGAGTTATAGTAAGTTGCCTCCGAGAAATCAGTTAGCTTGGCAAGGTAACCAGCGTTGAATAGCAACACATTGTCCGTTTTAATGTCTCGATGCATTATCGATTTAGCATGCAAGTAGGCCAATCCTGAAGCCAGCTGTCTGAGATAGAATAACGTTTGGAAAGGGCTGAGTCCATTTTGAGTCTTAATATGCGTATCTAATGTATCGAACGAAGCATACTCAATGAACATTACATTGTTGCGTTCCAATTCGAGACCTCCGAAACACTGGACAATGTTTGGGTGATTCAGATCCGACAATATCGTCGCTTCATTTGTGGTGGGAGAGCCATCAATACCGACTTTCGCAAAGAAACTTTTAATAGCAAAACGTTCACTCCCAGTTGTGTGGGCTAACCAAACTTCACCATTTGTCCCTTTTCCTAGAGTCTTAATATATTTGAAATCTTTACTACTCTGAAATGTGCCTTTGTCAATCGTAATACTTCCAATTTTAATCTCTTTGTTCTGAGAGTAGGTTCCCTGATATAGCCTATTGTCCGTGGCTTCTGGGCAGTTGAAATAACCATTGGTCCATTTGAAGGTTTGATTGGAAAAAGCACACTCTCTCCTCGCTTCTCTGCAGAACGGAATAAAGCACTCACTATCTAAATAAAAACTGCTTTTTGAATGAGGCACATAATTATTTGGGAAATGGTTATACTTGGCGGCGTGTTCTAGTATATAGTCATACACCTGAGAGCATTGTCCGCAGAGAGAATAAGCATGCGGTTCCTCCATGTGATATAGCTGAAATTTATATCTTTGGTCGCACCGGCAGTTTAATTGTTTAAACTTACAAGTATAGAAAGAGTTGATATGGTAGCATATGATGGAATGCATTATCTCAGCTTTGGGGCTAACAGTGTAACTGTTTAGGAAAGTGGTATAACACAATTTGTGAATAGACACACAAGTATGCAATCTGTTGTTTTGAGAAGAAATGAGATGAGTCAGATGACAGGGATGACGGAGGCTCAAACTAGATTCAATATCTTTATGGGATATTTCCTTCTGACAGACGCAACAGAACCAGTAGAAATCGGGGCCCACACTCTGGGATTGTGACATTGAAATAAATGTGGAGAGTATTAAGCTAGATCGTTACTAACTAGAATAAATAAATCACAAGTTCTTCACCTTAATACTTTGCACTGGAGGGGCAAACCCAATAGTTGTAGACATTCCAAAATTCACATTCAAACCAAATCGATATTTTTAATGACAAACTTAGTTAAATAATCTGTCCTATAATAGTATACGGTGGCACTGGGGTATCTCAGCAAAACAGCTAATTATGGACTGCCTGTCCGGGCCGTATAGCATTTCCGCATTAACATTAAGTACTCCTATAACAGACAAGCGAATTCCCGTCCCCCCTCGCGCCGCCACTGTCTGCTTATTATGAACAAGATTTCGTCTGCTTAATGTGAAGATTTTTTATTATGAACAAGCCCTATGGTCCCAATTTAACAACTTACATAGGGTTTGTATTAAATTGAGTTCGCTTATTATGAAGTCTCTCTATTGTGAACACAATTTTTGGTCCCTTGAATGTTCATAATAAAAGAACCTGACTGTATTAGTGAGATTACATTATTTGATAAACCTGAAAGTAATTTACAGGAGATCATATGATTACTACTCGTATCTGTAATAAATATTATTACAATTAAGTAAAATAGTTCTTAACAAACTCAAAAGCAATTTGATGGTTTTCTATTTTCTGAACCTTTCCTTGGTACCTAGTTCCCTTCCCCCCTCCCTTCCCGACTAGGATCTCACAAACCTGCGGTCCCAGCTCTGACACGAGCTTACCATCGCTTCCACTCATCATGAAGGTTCCTTGTCCCTTCTTGCCTCCGCCAGTCAGCAGCACCACCGCCCTGTGGGGCAGCAGGCGGCCACACAGCACCAACATGAACTCGCTGTCCCCGTCGTCTCTATGCAGGAGGAAGAAGGGCTGGGCCGGGCCTGGAGTAGACAGATGGAGACTAGCAGTCATCTCTGCTATCTCCCGGAGATACGCCTTCGTCTGCTTAGCGTCAGCCCGCTGTTGCGCGCCTAGCCTCTCTATCCGGAGCAGGTGCTCTTCAGGTCCGCAGCTGAGCAGTCGAGTCACGCCCCGCTCCAGCGCGTACATCTTGCCCAGCTGGTGGCACACCCTCCCGCCCACCAAGAAGTACAACAGACAAGCAGAACCCTTCTGCTCCGCGTGCAGCAGCTTCACGCACTGCAAGTGGCTAAGGTTGGACACGTGAGTTCCGCAGCACATGTTCACATCCACCCCTGCCATGTCCACCACTCGGATGGGGCCCACGCTGCCAGAAGGGAGCCCGCGCGACCGAATTGAGTTGAACTCCTCAGAGTCGAACACTATTACTCTCACCTCTACTGGCCTGGCCTCCCTGATAAGCCTATTGCACTCCAGCTCCGCCTCTCTCAGCTGTTGCTCGCTCACCTTGCCGTCCAGCTCCAGGGAGCACCTGCTCCCCTCCCCCACCGACAGGGACCAGCTGACTGTCTTGTATCCGAAGCAGCTTTCCAGCACTGCGGTGATTAGGTGCTGCCCCGAGTGCTGCTGCATGTGGTCCCACCTGCGCTCCCAGTTCACTCGCATCTGGACCTGCGCCCCCACCTCCAGCGGCGCGTCCGTGTAGTGCGCCGCCGAGCCTCCCTCTCTCCTCACGTGCACCACAGATATTCCGCCGTCCAGACAGCCGAGATCTTCAGGCTGTCCTCCCCCCTCCGGAAACAGGATCGTGTCCTCGAATAGGACCCGGTACAGACCAGGCTCCTCTTCGGAGGGCTGACAAGAAACTACCTTCGTGTTGAACTCGCGTTTATAGCTGTTTCGCTGACATTCGAATGACATTACTAATTACTTTATAGCTTTATTATTGATAGCTATTATCATAGCATTCTATACACTAAGGCAATGCCGCGGTTGAATGGACTTGGAATTGTGATTATTATAAATTACGTTCAAATTATTATACACATTTTGCATAAAATTGGTTGGAGATAGACTCATAGAGCATCGAAATGTATTATCATTGAATAGGAAATTAAGGACGGGCTATCGATTGGATCCATTGACTAAGCTGTAACTATATTCCTTCTCGAGATATGACCTCAATCATTCAAAACGTGTTTCCAAGGCAACAGAGGAATGTGGCAACATTCCATAATTGATTCTGAGATATTTTATGTAAAATGACTCCTATATGGGTTAGTCAAAGCAATTTGTTTGAAAAAGCGAAATTGAACATTTTACATGCGTTCAAAGTTTTGGCATATTTGGCTTATTAGACAAAACGATGACGTCATTTCGACATAGTGCTATCTCAAAAATGTGCGTCTTGTACATGACTATCTTTATTAAAAACCATTACATAAGTAGAAGCATCCTGGAATACTTATTTCGAAGAATAATTGCATTGCATATATTAAGTTGACTATACTACTAGTTCATCCATGGTCCAAGTCCATTCAACCGCGGCATTGCCTTAGAGTATAGAATGCTATGCTATTATATTGTTGTGTAAATTAAATCACAGTAGGGAAGTTACGGAAATTTTGGTCCCCTTGGAAAATTGGTAAGGGGGGACCAAAATTTTCATGGAAATTTGGTCCTTGTGGAAAATTGGTCCCTCTGAGGTTTGTGTAATTAGTTGCCGTATTTACTAGAATAGTAGCCTAGGCGATTTTTCGTCTTATTGGGACAAAAAAATTTATTGAATAAGCCTGTCACTGGAAAATTGGCCCCGAAAATTGATCCGGTGTAAGCGACTTTGGGGACGCCCAGCGTTTTGGTTACCCCCGTCCCTATATCCCTAGCGTTTTAGGGACCCCCGTCCCTATATCTCTAGTGTATTAAAGCACAGGGGGCCCAAAACACTAAAGAATTTAGGGATGTGGTCCCTAAAACGCTGGGGTCCCCAAAACGCGTTTACACCGGAGTCAGAGATGGAACCGGTCGGGATTTTCATGACCCGACCCGAACGGTGCAGTTGGAAATTTGACCCGACCCGACCGGCCGGTCGACCGGTCAATCATAGCTAGCAATAATTTATAAATAATAGAAAACAAATTATGATATTATGATATCGAATAGATCATATAGAGATCTCGACCGGTCGACCGGTGCCGGTCAGACCCGACCGGTTCCGTCTCTGACCGGAGTAAGCGCGTTTTTGGTATCCAGCGATTTAGGGCCCTTTGGGTCCCTGAAACACTAGCGATATAGGGACGGGGATCCCTAAATCTCTAGCGTTTGTGATCGTGGGGTCCCTATATCGCTAGCGTTTTGTGGTCGTGGGGCCATGGGGTCCCTAAATCGCTAGTGATACAGGTACGCCAGTGTTTTGGGTATCCTCGTTTCTATACCCTAAATTACTAGAGATATAGGGACCTAAGTTTACATTAAATATAGAATTTCAAAAAAAATCAGTCCTTAGAAGCCTTGTATTAGAGCACTAGTAGTCTTAAAAAATAGCTTACATATACAGGTAAACCTCCCAAAGCGGCACCCATCGGGAGAATGGTTTTGTGCCGCTTCTCGGAGGTTGCCGCTACTCGGAGGTGCCGCTTTGGGAGGTTTACCTGTTATGGGCGAGTAAAAAAATTAAGGCGTGTAAAACCCTGGGCTCAAGGCATACCCTAGGCCAACCATATACAACCTATACGCTCAAGACATAGTCTTCTATATACAGGTGCAACCTCGATTATCCGGACTTTTTGGGAATACTCAAATGAGTCCGGATAATTTACAGTCTGAATAATCGAGTTCGGATAAAATAATTACATAACAGTTGGGACCAACATAGAGTGTCCGGATAATCGAGGTTGCATTGTATTACCCAAATCCTCACTATCTTAAGTTTTTGAGTGAAAAATAGTGAAAAATAGAAAGAGGATCAATATATTTTGTAAATGCCGTACTCAGGAAGGATGCAAAATTATACAATGTGCAGATTGTCAAGAATAGTTTCACGAAGAATGTATGCGGATCGCCGGATCCCGATACTGGCGTGGACAGACCCAAACTATAAGGGGGCGTGTGAAATTTGCAAAGAAATGTAGTGTTAGTTAGGCCATAGCATTCTATACATAAGGAAATGATACGCACTCAAATTTCTGGACCAGGGATTAATAAGTATAGTCAACTAAATATATGCAATTCAATTATTCTTCGAAATAAGTAATCCAGGGTGCTTCTACTTATGTAATTGTTTTTTATAAAGGTAGTCATGTACAAGACGCATATTTTTGAGGTGCCACTTGGGCGAAATGACGTCACTGTATTGTCTAATAGTCCAAATATGCCAGAACTTTGAACGCATGTAAAATGTTCAATTTCGCTTTTTAAAACAAATCGCTGTGACTAACCCATCTAGGAGTCATTTTACATAAAATATCTCAGAATCAATTATGGAATGTTGACACATTCCTCTGTTGCTATGGAAACGTGATTTCAATGCTTGAGGTCCGAGAAGAAATATAGTACAGCTTAGTCAATGGGTCCAATTGATAGCCCGTCCTCAACTTCCTATTCAATGATAATACATTTCGATGCTCTATCTCCAACCAATTTTCTGAGAATTGTGATTATTGTAATATACATTCAGACGGTTATACACATTTTGCGCAAAATTGGTTGGAGATGGAGCATCGAAATGTATTATCATTGAATAGGAATTGAGGACGGGCTATCAATTGGACCCATTGACTAAGCTGTAACTATATTTCTTCTCGAGATATGACCTCAAGCATTGAAATCACGTTTCCATAGCAGCAGATTTGCATGTGTCATCAAAATTGGTCACATTCACACTACCATATAGGGGAATGTCGAAAACGGTGCGTCCTAGGCTCACAAAATGTATTATTTACATATGGGAAACCATGTATACTGATCATTTTTCTTTGGTGTTACTTGAATTTATCTCTTTTCCTCTCTGAGTTACAAATTAGTTAAGAATCCGTACCCTGAAGATCGCCGAAGGGCTATAACTATTGCAATATCCACTTTTTGCAAAATTTCCTCAGACTATCATATGTCTGAGTATTGAAACAATGTACTCACAATTACTAGTTAATTTACCGTGTTCAAGACCTATGGTGTTATAAAACCGAGTTTGAAAATGAAAGGCCGCTCCACTAAAACGTTCATAACTCTGGAGATTATCGTCGAATCGATGAAAACCAAAGTCCTATCGATAGATAACATCCTTCCGCAGTGTCTGTAAAAATATTGTAAAAATCTGAACATTTAAAATTTCCCATTTAATTTGGGCGGAAACAGCGATAAGCCTTGTTTTTTATATTTTTAAGAAAAAATAGTATGGCAAGTAAGATAAATTAAAAATGCGAAATTTAAAAATAAGGCGAGTCATAGCCTACTCTATATATGGCCTGACAGTAACCTAGAAAATGTGGACCAAGGATGAAGGAGAAGATGGTAATATTTATCCAACCACAATATTTAATTTCAAAAATAATAATCATAATCAACCACATTAATTAGAAATATTCTTGAAATATATACAATTATTGATCAGATTTTATTCCAAACTCTTCTATTGACGTAAAATCTCATCCTTTTAATTTCGCTTTGGTATTTTATTCATATTAGCTTCTATTCATGCCTAACTCGTGTTCTGTCCCCGGATGCAAGAGCAACTACAACCCGGATGACCATGTTCCTTGTGTTCAAGATGCCTCAAAATCCACCAACCCTGAATCATGCCTGGACATACGCTCTTCGTCGCGAGGATATCGGTGACCTGAAGGTGGTCTATGTATGTATCAACTATTTTCAGAAAGAAGACATAGACTACACTTTCCAAGTCCCAAGAGGAGATAGTACTTTTACTGAAGTACCGCGGGCAAAGCCAAAGCTGAAGGAAGGCGCTGTACCAAGTTTACTAACTCGTTGCCCAGCATATTACTTATCCAAACCTTACAAACGGAATCGCTTCTCATACGATGCAAAAGAGGAAGAATTGATGAACCAAACACTACAACTCAGCTTGAGATCCGAGAGTCAAGAGAAAGAGAAGTTTGTGGTAACTCTCCACAGGACTTGAAAGATAAGTTAACCTTGATTTATTTACCTTATAGTTGGTTGGTGTGGTTCCGTAATGAAAGCAACATAACGTTTGTTCTCGCTAAAATGGCTGAAAAAAATATCTCAGTAGATTTGTACCTTGAAATCAATGCTTATTTATCCACCTCAGCCTATTTTAATAGACAGAGTATATCTGTTTCCATTGCTGCAATTAGTGGCATCCGAGAAATAGAATCTGTTTTGCAGGAACTTGCTTTAAAATACAACTCTAGTTCTTATTGTGATTATCCCCTTAAGTTCGGTTGTGCATCCTTTGAAGATGTATGTCAATTATATAATTCAGAAAGAACAAGTTTATCCAAGTTAGCTCCTCATTTGACTATGGAGTCATGTTTTCCGTCTAGCATAGAGCGTCAAAATGTAAAACTGGTTTTGAAAGTAGTTAACGAATTAATAACAATATCTGCGCTAACTATCCAGAATATAGAAATAATACTCCGGAGTTTGTTGATACCCTTCTTACTGTTTGGAAATTATTCAACGTTAACACACCATTTAAAGGAATACGTTTGAACGATAATTTCTCTAGACCTTTGACTTTTAATGAAGAGCGATTTCTATTTTTGACTCATGTAGTTCTGGTTAGATGCTTGGCAAACTTTACCAGAAAAAATTGGAAAACTGAGTATACAAACATACACCAGTTTTAGACATGCTTGTATTACCTTACCACAAATTACCAATCATTTGACTCAATCTTGTGGCTTTACATATCTGTTGTCCTCCTTTCTACAGACGGATCCCTTGGAACACCATTTCGGTCTATACCGTATGATGTCGGGTTCTAATTATCACATTTCCTATCTTCAAATCCTTGAACCGAGCGTCGACTTAAACTTTCTAGCATATTAAACATATTTACTGACCAACAAGACACTTCCTTTCAATCTATTCAGTCATTTGTTAAGTAATTTTCTTCTCCGTATAGCGTATTCCACTACTGATGGTGAGTTCAATTTGGAGACTTTTCTTGATGCGATTAATGATTTATCAACAATTGATTGTGGTTCACAGTTGCTTCAATCATTAGCCTTTATTGCAGGCTATACTGTCCATCAGTACCTGAAACAAACAAAACCGTGTCATGCCTGTACATATGCTAACAGTTGATAAAGTATTTCTCCTTGATTTAGACCTGGACTCTCAGTATAAACTTCTGCAGCTAACGGACCGTGGCGGACTTAAATATCCATCTGAGCCAGTTTAAATTCCATATTTATTATATGGAAGACCTTTAGTGCCATCGAAAACAATAAAGAGCTGATGGCGAAGCTTGTAAGTGGACATTCTAGAAAAATACTAGTTGAACTCACGTTGATGTATTTGGAAGATAGCGATAATCGTGATCCAAGTATTTGGAAGTCTACTTGTATTAGCTGTGGTGTGTTTAGTTGGAACATCTTATCGAAGCTCGTCTTTACTGCAGCGAATTGCTTTCTTGCAAACATTAACAAAGTTAAGAATTATAACTCGCTGGTTCTTTCAAAAAGTATAGAAAGCGTAAATTTAAGAAATTCTCTTAATTATGTGTCTACTTATTTGTATTTACTATTTACCTTGATTTGTATTACTCTGTTATTCTTATTTCTATTTCTATTATTTAGTTAAGTGTGTCGTGTGTCACTGCTAGATCCAGAGAGAGAAAGGAGAAAGAGGCGAAAGCAAAGAAAGCAAATAATTGTGTATTATTTACTGTATATTAATATTAGAAATTGTACTGTTTGTGTTTATTATTACTATTAAATTATGAAAATCCAATCACCGTTCTCATTACAGCTAATACTAATCACGGGCTAGCACTGCTGAGTTATGTTTACGACCTAGAGACCCATAAAGAACTTAGTAGTTCAATATAGAAAACATTAAAAAATTAAAATTTCCCATCTTCTTGTGCATCCCTGGTACATCTACTGTCAGGCCATATATAGAGTAGGCTATGGGCGAGTAAAATTATTTAGGAGTCAACAAAAATAAATTGATTCAACTTATAAATTCCAGCTGGCTTCTATTTAATTCTAGTATTACTATACAATGGATTACATAAAATATAATAATATAAGGAATTTGTTGACTAAACTCAAATCACCGTGGATAACATTGCTAAAATAACTAACTAATAATATAATTTATTATCAATACATAATGAATGAATGGCATTAAACTCTAGATGGTTTATGATAGAAACAAACTTCAAATTTATCTACTGTTCCTTGTGACTCGGACCAAATAACAAATGCTTCTTCACACCTTGGGCGTTGATGACTTGGCGAAAAAAAATCCAAAATTGCAGCTGTGCCGACGCATGTTCCTTTCGTGGCACTATATTTTGTTGATGGTTTATTGATAGTGCCTCCAAAGGAACATGCTGTCGGCGCAGGCTGCAATTTTGGATTTTTTTTCGCCAAGTCATCAACGCCCAAGGTGTGAAGAAGCATTTGTTATTTGGTCCGAGTCACAAGGAACAGTAGATAAATTTGAAGTTTGTTTCTATCATAAACCATCTAGAGTTTAATGCCATTCATTCATTATGTATTGATAATAAATTATATTATTAGTTAGTTATTTTAGCAATGTTATCCACGGTGATTTGAGTTTAGTCAACAAATTCCTTATATTATTATATTTTATTTAATCCATTGTATAGTAATACTAGAATTAAATAGAAGCCAGCTGGAATTTATAAGTTGAATCAATTTAATTATCGCAAGTTGAAACACTAGTGAAAGCTTTAACAAGTTAAATCAATATAATTATTACAAGTTGAAACAATGGAATTAGATTTCACAGTTTTATTGAAATAGAAGTGTTGAGTAAACAAAGGAATTTCAACCCCCATTTATGGCAGAAATTAAACCAATTTTAACAAAATTTCTTCTCCCATCAGACGCAGAATTTTATGGTGAATCCAAATGTGAAATAAAATTTGGGGGTTTAGTAAAACATTTTTCTAGCTATGGACCAGACAAATTTTGAAAGGTGTTAAAGATGTGTCAAAAATTTGTTAATAAAAAATCGAAACCCCAGGTGCAAATTAGACGGTCCATACGCACCTACATGCCAAGTTTCAGCCCATCAACTATAAAGCTCAGGCCAGGGCACCGTCTACGGAGAAAAAATAAAAATAATAATAAAAAAATCCAAAATTGCAGCTGTGCCGACGCATATTCCTTTCGTGGCACTATATTTTGTTGATGGTTTATTGATAGTGCCTCCAAAGGAACATGCTGTCGGCGCAGGCTGCAATTTTGGATTTTTTTTCGCCAAGTCATCAACGCCCAAGGTGTGAAGAAGCATTTGTTATTTGGTCCGAGTCACAAGGAACAGTAGATAAATTTGAAGTTTGTTTCTATCATAAACCATCTAGAGTTTAATGCCATTCATTCATTATGTATTGATAATAAATTATATTATTAGTTAGTTATTTTAGCAATGTTATCCACGGTGATTTGAGTTTAGTCAACAAATTCCTTATATTATTATATTTTATTTAATCCATTGTATAGTAATACTAGAATTAAATAGAAACAAGCTGGAATTTATAAGTTGAATCAATTTAATTATCGCAAGTTGAAACAATAGTGAAAGCTTTAACAAGTTAAATCAATATAATTATTACAAGTTGAAACAATGGAATTAGATTTCACAGTTTTATTGAAATAGAAGTGTTGAGTAAACAAAGGAATTTCAACCCCCATTTATGGCAGAAATTAAACCAATTTTAACTAATTTTCTTCTCCCATCAGACGCAGAATTTTATGGCGAATCCAAATATGAAATAAAATTTGGGGGTTTAGTAAAACATTTTTCTAGCTATGGACCAGACAAATTTTGAAAGGTGTTAAAGATGTGTCAAAAATTTGTTAATAAAAAATCGTAACCCCAGGTGCAAATTAGACGGTCCATACGCACCTACATGCCAAGTTTCAGCCCATCAACTAAAAAGCTCAGGCCAGGGCACCGTCTACGGAGAAAAAATAAAAATAATAAAAATAAAGGCAGTGATTCCAATACTGGGCCACTATACTATAGTATAGTCGGCACAGTAAAAATCCAAAATTGCAGCCTGTGCCGACGCATGTTCCTTTGGTGGCACTATATTTTGGTGGTGGTTTATTGATAGTGCCTCCAAAGGAACATGCTGTCGGCACAAGCTGCAATTTTGGATTTTTTTTCGCCTAGTCATCATCACTATGAAGGTGTTAAATTATTTCAGAAAGGTGTTTCAAAAGGCAACGACTCTTAATGAATTGGAAGTTTCGTTTTAGCTCACTTCATTTCAAAGATATTCAAGTTTTAGTAGAATATAACAACTGATGACTCAGCATTTTTTAAGTGAGTGTTGGGTCATCACCCAACATGAACTAACCCATTTTTAATATCGAATTAACAAAATTGTAAAAACACATTTTTTTAACGATGTCATCATCACCTCAAGGTGTCAAGACCCACTTGTATAGGTGGCACGTGCCATAAGGACCAATTGATAAATTGAAAGTTTGTTTCTATCTTCTATGATCTCTGAGATTTATGATATTTAATTAATTAGTATATATAATTATTAATATTATTTATAATTTAACACCAATTTCAAAGTCAACTTATATTTATTAAGTTTAATTATTTTGTCATAAATAATAAATAAATTAATTTGTCCATCAAATTTCAATTCCGCACACTCGATAACCCCTAATAAACAAATTGGAAGCATCTATATAAGTCATATACTGAGTGAATTAATTATAATTAATTACGTCAGTATATTAACAGTGCAATAATATTAACGCAGAAGTAAATATAATCACATAATCTGTCGTTGTTGTGGTATGTAAAATCTTAACGGTTCTATCATAAACCATCTTTAGTTTAATGCCATTCATTCATTACTTATTGATAATAAATTAAATTATTAGTTATTTATTTTAGCAATGTTATCCACGGTGATTTGAGTTTAGTCAACAAATTCCTTATATCATTATATTTTATTTAATCCATTGTATAGTAATACTACAATTAAATAGAAGCCAGCTGGAATTTATAAGTTGAATCAATATATTTATCTCAAGTTGAAACAATAGAGTAAGATTTAACAAGTTAAATCAATATAATTATTACAAGTTGAAACAATAGAATTAGATTTAACACTTTTACTGAAATTGAAGTGTGAGTAAACAAAGAAATTCCAAACCCCATTTATGGCAGAAATGAAACATATTTTTGAAAATATTCCTCTCCCATCAGACGCAGAATTTTATGGTGAATCCAAATGTGAAATAAAATTTGGGGGTTTAGTAAAACATCTTTTGAGTTATGGACCAGACAAATTTTGAAAGGTGTTAAAGATGTGTCAAAAATTCGTTAATCAAAAATCGTAACCCCAGGTGCAAATTAGACGGTCCATACGCACCTACATGCCAAGTTTCAGCCCATCAACTATAAAGCTCAGGCCAGGGCACCGTCTACGGAGAAAAAATAATAATAATAATAAAAAAATCCAAAATTGCAGCTGTGCCGACGCATGTTCCTTTGGTGGCACTATATTTTGGTGGTTGTTTATTGATAGTGCCTCCAAAGGAACATGCTGTCGGCACAGCTGCAATTTTGGATTTTTTTTTTTCACCTAGTCATCATCACTATGAAGGTGTTAAAATATTTCAGAAAGGTGTTTCAGTATGCAACGACCCTTAGAGTGGTGGAAGTTTCCATTTAGCTCACTTCATTTGAGAGATATTCAAGTTTCAGTAGAATATAATCTGTGATGACTCAGCATTTTTAAAGTGCGTGTTGGGTATTCACCCAACTCCAACCAACCCATGCGAATTATTTAATTCACAAAATTGTGAAAATACATTTTTTTGACGATGTCATCATCACCTCAAGGTGTCAAGACCCACTTGTATAGGTGGTACCTGGCATAAGGACCAATTGATAAATTGAAAGTTTGTTTCTATCTTGTATCATCTCTGAGATTAATGAAATTTACCTAATTAGTATAAATATTTAATTAATAAATTAATAATTTAACACCATTATTATGTACAGCAAAATAAATAAAGTTCAATTATTTGCACTTATTATTAATTTAAATCGAATTTCACTATCATATATGAATTCAGCGCACTCGATAACCCCAATAATCCAATTGGAAAATTCTATAAGTTAAATACAAAAGGAGTTAATTATAATAAATTACGTCAGTACATTAATTGTGCAAAAAGAATATTCTCGCCGAAATAAATATAATCACTTAATCTGTCGTTGTTGTGGAATGTAAAATCTTAACGGTTCTATCATAAACCATCTTTAGTTTAATGCCATTCATTCATTACTTATTGATAATAAATTAACTTATTAGTTATTTATTTTAGCAATGTTATCCACGGTGAGTTGAGTAAAGTCAACAAATTCCTTATATAAATTAATTTAATTTAATCCATTGTATAGTAATGCTACAATTAAATAGAAGCCAGCTGGAATTTATAAGTTGAATCAATATAATTATCGCAAGTTGAATCACTAGAGTAGGATTTAACAAGTTAAATCAATATAATTATTACAAGTTGAAACAATGGAATTAGATTTAACACTTTTACTGAAATTGAAGTGTGAGTAAACAAAGAAATTTCAACCCCCATTTATGGCAGAAATTAAACCATTTATTGAAAATTTTCTTCACCCATCAGACGCAGAATTTTATGGTGAATCCAAATATGAAATAAAATTTGGGGGTTTAGTAAAACAATTTTTGAGTTATGGACCAGACAAAATTTGAAAGGTGTTAAAGATGTGTCAAAAATTTCTTAATCAGAAATCGTTACCCCAGGTGCAAATTAGACGGTCCCATCGCACCTACATGCAAAGTTTAAGCCCATCAACTATAAAGCTGTGGCCAGGGCACCGTCTACGGAGAAAAAAAAAAAAATCCAAAATTGCATCCTGTGCCGACGCATGTTCCTTGGGTGGCACTATATTTTGTTGGTGGTTTATTGATAGTGCCTCCAATGGAACATGCTGTCGGCACAGGATGCAATTTTGGATTTTTTTTCGCCAAGTCATCATCACTATAAAGGTGTTAAATCATTTCAAAAAGGTGTTACAGAAGGCATCGACCCTTAGAGTGGTGGAAGTTTCGTTTTAGTTCACTTCCTTTTAGCGATATTCAAGTTTGAGTAGAATATAACAACTGATGACTCAGCATTTTTTATGTGAGTGTTGGGTCATCACCCAACATGAACTAACCCATTTTTAATATCGAATTAACAAAATTGTAAAAACACATTTTTTTAACGATGTCATCATCACCTCAAGGTGTCAAGACCCACTTGTATAGGTGGCACGTGCCATAAGGACCAATTGATAAATTGAAAGTTTGTTTCTATCTTCTATGATCTCTGAGATTTATGATATTTAATTAATTAGTATATATAATTATTAATATTATTTATAATTTAACACCAATTTCAATGTCAACTTATATTTATTAAGTTTAATTATTTTGTCATAAATAATAAATAAATTAATTTGTCCATCAAATTTCAATTCCGCACACTCGATAACCCCTAATAAACAAATTGGAAGCATCTATATAAGTCATATACTGACTGAATTAATTATAATTAATTACGTCAGTATATTAACAGTGCAATAATATTAACGCAGAAGTAAATATAATCAAATAATCTGTCGTTGTTGTGGTATGTAAAATCTTAACGGTTCTATCATAAACCATCTTTAGTTTAATGCCATTCATTCATTACTTATTGATAATAAATTAAATTATTAGTTATTTATTTTAGCAATGTTATCCACGGTGATTTGAGTTTAGTCAACAAATTCCTTATATCATTATATTTTATTTAATCCATTGTATAGTAAGTAATACTACAATTAAATAGAAGCCAGCTGGAATTTATAAGTTGAATCAATATATTTATCTCAAGTTGAAACAATAGAGTAAGATTTAACAAGTTAAATCAATATAATTATTACAAGTTGAAACAATAGAATTAGATTTAACACTTTTACTGAAATTGAAGTGCGAGTAAACAAAGAAATTTCAAACCCCATTTATGGCAGAAATTAAACTTATTTTTGAAAATATTCCTCTCCCATCAGACGCAGAATTTTATGGTGAATCCAAATGTGAAATAAAATTTGGGGGTTTAGTAAAACATATTTTGAGTTATGGACCAGACAAATTTTGAAAGGTGTTAAAGATGTGTCAAAAATTCGTTAATCAAAAATCGTAACCCCAGGTGCAAATTAGACGGTCCATACGCACCTACATGCCAAGTTTCAGCCCATCAACTATAAAGCTCAGGCCAGGGCACCGTCTACGGAGAAAAAATAAAAATAATAATAATAATAATATAAAAAAATCCAAAATTGCACCCTGTGCCGACGCATGTTCCTTTGGTGGCACTATATTTTTGTTGGTTGTTTATTGATAGTGCCTCCAAAGGAACATGCTGTCGGCGCAGGCTGCAATTTTGGATTTTTTTCGCCAAGTCATCAACGCCCAAGGTGTGAAGAACCATTTGTTAATTGGTCGGAGTCACAAGGAACGGTAGATAAATTTGAAGTTAGTTTATATCATAAACCATCTTGAGTTTAATGCCATTCATTCATTATGTATTGATAATAAATTATATTATTAGTTAGTTATTTCAGCAATGTTATCCACGGTGATTTGAGTTTAGTCAACAAATTCCTTATATTATTATATTTTATTTAATCCATTGTATAGTAATACTAGAATTAAATAGAAGCCAGCTGGAATTTATAAGTTGAATCAATTTAATTATCGCAAGTTGAAACAATAGAGTAAGATTTAACAAGTTAAATCAATATAATTATTACAAGTTGAAACAATGGAATTAGATTTCACAGTTTTATTGAAACTGAAGTGCGAGTAAACAAAGAAATTTTAACCCCCATTTATGGCAGAAATTAAACCATTTATTGAAAATTTTCTTCACCCATCAGACGCAAAATCTTATGGTGAATCCAAATATGAAATAAAATTTGGGGGTTTAGTAAAACAATTTTTGAGTTATGGACCAGACAAAAATTGAAAGGTGTTAAAGATGTGTCAAAAATTTCTTAATCAAAAATCGTTACCCCAGGTGCAAATTAGACGGTCCCATCGCACCTACATGCCAAGTTTCAGCCCATCAACTATAAAGCTCTGGCCAGGGCACCGTCTACGGAGAAAAAATAATAATAAAGGCAGTGATTCTAATACTGGGCCACTATACTATAGTATAGTCGGCACAGTAATAAAGGCAGTGATTCCAATACTGGGCCACTATACTATAGTATAGTCGGCACAGTAATAATAATAAAAATAATAAAGGCAGTGATTCTAATACTGGGCCACTATACTATAGTATAGTCGGCACAGTAAAAATCCAAAATTGCACCCTGTGCCGACGCATGTTCCTTTGGTGGCACTATATTTTGTTGGTTGTTTATTGATAGTGCCTCCAAAGGAACATGCTGTCGGCACAGGCTGCAATTTTGGATTTTTTTTTGCCAAGTCATCATCACTATGAAGGTGTTAAATTATTTCAGAAAGGTGTTTCAGAAGGCAACGACCCTTTAGAGTGGTGGAAGTTTCCATTCAGCTCACTTCATTAAAGAGATATTCAAGTTTCAGTAGAATATAATCTGTAATGACTCAGCATTTTTTAAGTGGGTGTTGGGTCATCAACCAACATTAACTAACCCATTTTAAATATCGAATTAACAAAATTGTAAAAACACATTTTTTTAACGATGTCATCATCACCTCAAGGTGTCAAGACCCACTTGTATAGGTGGCACGTGTCATAAGGACCAATTGATATATTGAAAGTTTGTTTCTATCTTCTATGATCTCTGAGATTTATGATATTTAATTAATTAGTATAAATAATTATTAATATTATTTATAATATGACACCAATTTCAATGTCAACATACAATTATTAAGTTCAATTATTTTGTCATAAATAATTAATTAATTAATTTATCTATCAAATTTCAATTCCGCACACTCGATAACCTCTAATATACAAATTGGAAGCTTCTATATAAGTTAAATACAAACTGAAAAAATCCAAAATTGCAGCCTGTGCCGACGCATGTTCCTTTGGTGGCACTATATTTTGGTGGTGGTTTATTGATAGTGCCTCCATAGGAACATGCTGTCGGCTCAGCTGCAATTTTGGATTTTTTTTCGCCATGTCATCATCACTATGAAGGTGTTAAATTATTTCACAAAGGTGTTTCAAAAGGCAACGACCCTTAGTGAGTTGGAAGTCTCCATTTAGCTCACTTTATTTGAGAGATATTCAAGTTTCAGTAGAATATAATCTGTGATGATTCAGCATTTTTTAAGTGCGTGTTGGGTGTTTACCCAACTCCAACCAACCCATGCGAATTATTTAATTCACAAAATTGGAAAAATTCATTTTTTTTACGATGTCATCATCACCTTAAGGTGTCAAGATCCACTTGTTTAGGTGGTACGTGTCATAAGGACCAATTGATAAATTTAAAGTTTCTTTCTATCTTGTATCATTTCTGAGATTAATGAAATTTAGCTAATTAGTATAAAAATTTAATTAATCTATTAATAATTTATCACCAAAATTATGTACATCAAAATAAATTAAGTTCAATTATTTGCAATAATTATTAATTTAAATTGAATTTAATTATCATATTTGAATTCAGCGAACTCGATAACCCCAATAATCTATTTAGAACCGTCTCTATATATTAAACACAGAGCGAATTAATTAGAATTAATTACGTCAGTACAGTAATTGTGCAAGAATATTCTCGCCGAAATAAATATATTCACTTAATCTGTCGTTGTTGTGGAATGTAAAATCTTACGGTTCTATCATAAACCATCTTGAGTTTAAACTTTAAAGCCATTCATTCATTATGTATTGTTAATAAATTATAGTATTAGTTATGTATTTTAGCAATGTTATCCACGGTTAAGTTGAATTAAGTCAACAAATTCCTTATATTATATTATTTTATTTAATCCATTGTATGGTAAATTAAATAGAAGCCAGCTGCAATTTATAAGTTAAATCAATTTAATTATCGCAAGTTGAATCAATAGAGTAAGATTTAACAAGTTAAATCAATATAATAATCGCAAGTTGAAACAATGGAATTAGATTTAACAGTTTTATTGAAACTGAAGTGTGAGTAAACAAAGAAATTTCAACCCCCATTAATGGCAGGAATAAAACCTTTTTTGAAGGTTTTCTTCTCCCATCAGACGCAGAATTTTATGGGGAATCCAAATATGAAATAAAATTTTCGGGTTTAGTAAAACATATTTTGAGTTATGGACCAGACAAAATCTGAAAGGTGTTAAAGATGTGTCAAAAATTTCTTAATCAAAAATCGTTACCCCAGGTGCAAATTAGACGGTCCCACCGCACCTACATGCCAAGTTTCAGCCCGTCAACTATAGAGCTCTGGCCAGGGTACCGTCTACGGAGAAAAAAAAAAAAAAAAAATCCAAAATTGCAGCTGTGCCGACGCATGTTCCTTTGGTGGCACTATATTTTGATGGTGGTTTATTGATAGTGCCTCCATAGGAACATGCTCTGGGCACAGGCTGCAATTTTGGATTTTTTTTTCGCCATGTCATCATCACTATGAAGGTGTTAAATTATTTCGAAAAGGTGTTTCAAAAGGCAACGACCCTTAGTGAGTTGAAAGTTTCGTTTTAGCTCACTTCATTTCAAAGATATTCAAGTTTCAGTAGAATATAATAAGCGATGAGTCAACATTTTTTATGTGAGTGTTGGGTCATCACCCAACACCAACTAACCCATTTTAAATGTCGAATTAAAAAAATTGTAAAAATACATTTTTTTAACGATGTCATCATCACCTCAAGGTGTCAAGACCCACTTGTATAGGTGGTACCTGGCATAAGGACCAATTGATAAATTGAAAGTTTGATTCTATCTTGTATCATCTCTGAGATTAATGAAATTTGGCTAATTAGTATAAAAATTTAATTAATCTATTAATAATTTAACACCAAAATTATATACATCAAAATAAATAAAGTTCAATTATTTGCAATAATTATTAATTTAAATAGATTTTCATTATCGTATTTGAATTCAGCGAACTCGATAACCCCAATAATCTATTTAGAACCGTCTCTATACGTTAAACACAGAGCGAATTAATTAGAATTAATTACGTCAGTACATTAATTGTGCAAGAATATTCTCGCCGAAATAAATATATTCACTTAATCTGTCGTTGTTGTGGAATGTAAAATCTTACGGTTCTATCATAAACCATCTTGAGTTTAAACTTTAAAGCCATTCATTCATTATGTATTGTTAATAAATTATAGTATTAGTTATGTATTTTAGCAATGTTATCCACGGTTAAGTTGAATTAAGTCAATAAATTCCTTATATAATTAGATTTTATTTAATCCATTGTATAGTAATACTAGAATTAAATAGAAGCCAGCTGGAATTTATAAGTTAAATCAATATAATTATCGCAAGTTGAATCACTAGAGTAGGATTTAACAAGTTAAATCAATATAATTATTACAAGTTGAAACAATGGAATTAGATTTCACAGTTTTACTGAAATTGAAGTGTGAGTAAACAAAGAAATTTCAACGTCCATTTATGGCAGAAATTAAACCCTTTATTGAAAGTTTTCTTCTCCCATCAGACGCAGAATTTTATGGTGAATCCAAATGTGAAATAAAATTTTGGGGTTTAGTAAAACATATTTTGAGTTATGGACCAGACAAATTTTGAAAGGTGTTAAAGATGTGTCCAAAATTTGTTAATAAAAAATCGTAACCCCAGGTGCAAATTAGACGGTCCCATCGCACCTACATGCCAAGTTTCAGCCCATCAAGTATAAAGCTCTGGCCAGGGCACCGTCTACGGAGAAAAAAAAAAAAAAAAAAAAAATAAAGGCAGTGAGATTAGAACTGGGCCACTAAACTATAGTATAGTCGGCACAGTAAAAAAAAATCCAAAATTGCAGCTGTGCCGACGCATGTTCCTTTGGTGGCACTATATTTTGTTGGTGGGTTATTGATAGTGCCTCCAAAAGAACATGCTGTCAGCACATCTGCAATTTTGGATTTTTTTTCGCCAAGTCATCAACGCCTCAAGGTGTCATGATCCATTTGTTAATTGATCCGAGCCACAAGGACGGGAGATAAATTTGAAGTTTGTTTCTATCATAAACCATCTTGAGTTTAATGCCATTCATTCATTATGTATTGATAATAAATTATATTATTAGTTATTTATTTTAGCAATGTTATCCATGGTTGGTTGAGTTGAGTCAACAAATTCCTTATATTATATTATTTAATTTAATCAATTGTATAGTAATACTAAAATTAAATAGAAGCCAGCTGGAATTTATAAGTTAAATCAATATAATTATCGCAAGTTGAATCACTAGAGTAGGATTTAACAAGTTAAATCAATATAATTATTACAAGTTGAAACAATAGAATTAGATTTAACACTTTACTGAAATTGAAGTGTCAGTAAACAAAAAAATTTCAACCCCCATTTATGGCAGAAATTGACCCCTTTATTGAAAAATTTCTTCTCCCATCAGACGCAGAATTTTATGGCGAATCCAAATGTGAAATAAAATTTTGGGGTTTAGTAAAACATTTTTTGAGTTATGGACCAGACAAATTTTGAAAGGTGTTAAAGATGTGTCAAGAATTTGTTAATACAAAATCGTAACCCCAGGTGCAAATTAGACGTCGACTCCGAATCTACATGCCAAGTTTCAGCCCTCTATGTATACAGGTGTGGCCAGGGCACCTGCTACGGAGAAATAATAATAATAATAAAAATAATAATAAAGGCAGTGATTCTAATACTGGGCCACTATACTATAGTATAGTCGGCACAGTAATAAAGGCAGTGAGATTAGAACTGGGCCACTATACTATAGTATAGTCGGCACAGTAAAAAAAACAAACTTCAAATTTATCTACCGTTCCTTGTGACTCGGACCAAATAACAAATGCTTCTTCACACCTTGGACGTTGATGACTTGGCAAAAAAAATCCAAAATTGCAGCCTGTGCCGACGCATGTTCCTTTGGTGGCACTATATTTTGTGGTTGGTTTACTGATTGTGCCTCCAAAGGAACATGCTGTCGCCACAGGCTGCAATTTTGGATTTTTTTTGCCAAGTCATCAACGTCCAAGGTGTGAAGAAGCATTTGTTATTTGGTCCGAGTCACAAGGAACGGTAGATAAATTTGAAGTTTGTTTCTATCATAAACCATCTAGAGTTTAATGCCATTCATTCATTATGTATTGATAATAAATTATATTATTAGTTATTTATTTTAGCAATGTTATCCACGGTTGGTTGAGTTGAGTCAACAAATTCCTTATATTATATTATTATATTTAATCCATTGTATAGTATTACTACAATTAAATAGAAGCCAGCTGGAATTTATAAGTTAAATCAATTTAATTATTGCAAGTTGAAACAATAGTGAAAGATTTAACAAGTTAAATCAATATAAATATTACAAGTTGAAACAATGGAATTAGATTTCACAGTTTTACAGTAATTGAAGTGTGAGTAAACAAAGAAATTTCAACCCCTATTTATGGCAGAAATTAAACCCTTTATTGAAAATTTTCTTCTCCCATCAGACGCAGAATTTTATGGTGAATCCAAATATGAAATAAAATTTTGGGGTTTATAAAAACATATTTTGAGTTATGGACCAGACAAATTTTGAAAGGTGTTAAAGATGTGTCCAAAATTTGTTAATCAAAGATCGTAACCCCAGGTGCAAATTAGACGGTCCCATCGCACCTACATGACAAGTTTCAGCCCATCAACTATAAAGCTCTGTCCAGGGCACCGTCTACGGAGAAAAAAATAATAATAAAAATCCAAAATTGCAGCCTGTGCCGACGCATATTCCTTTGGTGGCACTATATTTTGGTGGTGATTTATTGATAGTGCCTCCAAAGGAACATGCTGTCGGCACAAGCTGCAATTTTGGATTTTTTTTCGCCTAGTCATCATCACTATGAAGGTGTTAAATTATTTCAGAAAGGTGTTTCAGTAGGCAACGACCCTTAGAGTGGTGGGAGTTTCCATTTAGCTCACTTCATTTGAGAGATATTCAAGTTTCAGTAGAATATAATCTGTGATGATTCAGCATTTTTAAAGTGCGTGTTGGGTATTCACCCAACTCCAACCAACCCATGCGAAATATTTAATTCACAAAATTGTAAAAATACATTTTTTTGACGATGTCATCATCACCTCAAGGTGTCAAGACTCACTTGTATAAGTGGTACGTGGCATAAGGACCAATTGATAAATTGAAAGTTTGTTTCTATCTTGTATCATCTCTGAGATTAATGAAATTTAGCTAGTTAGTATAAATATTTAATTAATAAATTAATAATTTAACACCATTATTATGTACAGCAAAATAAATAAAGTTCAATTATTTGCACTTATTATTAATTTAAATCGAATTTCACTATCATATTTGAATTCAGCGCACTCGATAACCCCAATAATCCAATTGGAACCGTCTATAAGTTAAATACAAAATGAATTAATTATAATTAATTAAGTCAGTCATTAATTGTGCAAGAATATTCTCGCCGAAATAAATATAATCACTTAATCTGTCGTTGTTGTGGAATGTAAAATCTTAACGGTTCTATCATAAACCATCTTTAGTTTAATGCCATTCATTCATTATGTATTGATAATAAATTATATTATTAGTTATTTATTTTAGCAATGTTATCCATGGTTGGTTGAGTTGAGTCAACAAATTCCTTATATTATATTATTTAATTTAATCAATTGTATAGTAATATTAAAATTAAATAGAAGCCAGCTGGAATTTATAAGTGAAATCAATATAATTATCGCAAGTTGAATCACTAGAGTAGGATTTAACAACTTAAATCAATATAATTATTACAAGTTGAAACAATAGAATTAGATTTAACACTTTACTGAAATTGAAGTGTCAGTAAACAAAGAAATTTCAACCCCCATTTATGGCAGAAATTGACCCCTTTATTGAAAAATTTCTTCTCCCATCAGACGCAAAATTTTATGGCGAATCCAAATGTGAAATAAAATTTTGGGGTTTAGTAAAACATTTTTTGAGTTATGGACCAGACAAATTTTGAAAGGTGTTAAAGATGTGTCAAAAATTTGTTAATACAAAATCGTAACCCCAGGTGCAAATTAGACGTCGACTCCGAATCTACATGCCAAGTTTCAGCCTTCTATGTATACAGGTGTGGCCAGGGCACCTGCTACGGAGAAATAATAATAATATAAATAAAGGCAGTGATTCTAATACTGGGCCACTATACTATAGTATAGTCGGCACAGTAATAAAAAAAATCCAAAATTGCAGCCTGTGCCGACGCATGTTCCTTTGGTGGCACTATATTTTGGTGGTGGTTTATTGATAGTGCCTCCAAAGGAACATGCTGTCGGCACAGGCTGCAATTTTGGATTTTTTTTGCCAAGTCATCATCACTATGAAGGTGTTAAATTATTTCAGAAAGGTGTTTCAGGAGGCATCGACCCTTAGAGTGGTGGAAGTTTCCATTTAGTTCACTTCATTATAGAGATATTTAAGTTTGAGTAGAATATAATAGCTGATGACTCAGCATTTTTTATGTGAGTGTTGGGTCATCACCCAACATCAACTAACCCATTTTAAATTTCGAATTAACAAAATTGTAAAAACACATGTTTTTAACGATGTCATCATCACCTCAAGGTGTCAAGACCCACTTGTATAGGTGGCACGTGCCATAAGGACCAATTGATAAATTGAAAGTTTGTTTCTATCTTCTATGATCTCTGAGATTTATTATATTTAATTAATTAGTATAAATAATTATTTATAATATTTATAATTTAACACCAATTTCAATGTCAACTTATATTTATTAAGTTTAATTATTTTGTCATTAATAATTAATTAATTAATTTGGCAATCAAATTTCAATTCCGCACACTCGATAAACCCTAATAAACAAATTGGAAGCATCTATATAAGTCATATACTGACTGAATTAATTATAATTAATTACGTCAGTATATTAACAGTGCAATAATATTCTCGCAGAAGTAAATATAATCACATAATCTGTCGTTGTTATGAAATATATAATCTTTTTTTTCAATTGGAAAATAGAAGCCTACTCGATCTCACAAGTTGAAATCAATATAATTATTGCAAGTTGTAACAATGGAATTAGATTCAATATAATTATTACAAGTTGAAACAATAGAATTATATTTAACAGTTTTATTGAATCTGAAGTGTGAGAAAATACAGGAGATTGGTACCCTTATTAAGGCACAAATCTAGGCCATATTGAAATTTTTTGATTTGCTAAAAGGTGTAGAATTTAATTATCTATCCGTACATGTAAAATTTATCAAGCTCACTATTAATTATCTAATGTTATGAGCCATAATTAGTTTAAATAGGTGTTAAAATTATTTGATCAAAAATCGTAACCCCAGGTGCAAATTAGACGGTCACTCGGCAACTACATGCCAAGTTTCAGCCCTTAATGTATACTGGTGTGGCCAGGGCACCTGCTACGGAGAAATAATAAAAAATCCAAAATTGCAGCCTGTGCCGACGCATGTTCCTTTGGTGGCACTATATTTTGGTGGTGGTTTATTGATAGTGCCTCCATAGGAACATGCTGTCGGCACAGGCTGCAATTTTGGATTTTTTTTCCGCCATGTCATCATCACTATGAAGGTGTTCAATTATTTCAGAAAGGTGTTTCAGAAGGCAACGACCCTTAGAGTCGTGGAAGTTTCCATTTTGCTCACTTCGTTTCAAAGATATTCAAGTTTCAGTAGAATATAATAAGTGCTGAGTCAGCATTTTTTATGTGAGTGTTGGGTCATCACCCAACACCAACTAACCCATTTTAAATGTCGAATTAAAAAAATTGTAAAAATACATTTTTTTAACGATGTCATCATCACCTCAAGGTGTCAAGACCCACTTGTATAGGTGGTACCTGGCATAAGGACCAATTGATAAATTGAAAGTTTGTTTATATCTTGTATCATCTCTGAGATTAATGAAATTTAGCTAATTAGCATAAAAATTTAATTAATGTATTAATTATTTAACACCATTATTATATACAGCAAAATAAATTAAGTTCAATTATTTGCAATTATTATTAATTTACATTGAATTTCACTATAATGTTTGAATTCCACGCACTCGATAACCCCAATAATCCAATTGGAACCGTCTATAAGTTAAATACAAAAGGAATTAATTATAATTAATTACGTCAGTACATTAATTGTGCAAGAATATTCTCGCCGAAATAAATATATTCACTTAATCTGTCGTTGTTGTGGAATGTAAATCTTACGGTTCTATCATAAACCATCTTGAGTTTAAAGCCATTCATTCATTATGTATTGATAATAAATTATATTATTAGTTATTTATTTTAGCAATGTTATCCACGGTTAAGTTGAATTAAGTCAACAAATTCCTTATATTATAATATTTTATTTAATCCATTGTATAGTAATACTACAATAAATAGAAGCCAGCTGGAATTTATAAGTTAAATCAATATAATTATCGCAAGTTGAATCACTAGAGTAGGATTTAACAAGTTAAATCAATATAATTATTACAAGTTGAAACAATGGAATTAGATTTCACAGTTTTACTGAAATTGAAGTGTGAGTAAACAAAGAAATTTCAACCCCCATTTATGGAAGAAATTGACCCCTTTATTGAAATATTTTTTCTTCCATCAGACGCAGAATCTTATGGCGAATCCAAATGTGAAATAAAATTTGGGGGTTTAGTAAAACAATTTTCAAGTTATGGACCAGACAAATTTTGAAAGGTGTTAAAAATGTGTCCAAAATTTGTTAATCAAAAATCGTAACCCCAGGTGCAAATTAGACGGTCCCATCGCACCTACATGCCAAGTTTAAGCCCATCAACAATTAAGCTCTGGCCAGGGTACCGTCTACGGAGAAAAAATAAAAATAATAAAAATAAAGGCAGTGATTCCAATACTGGGCCACTATACTATAGTATAGTCGGCACAGTAAAAATAATAATAAAGGCAGTGATTCCAATACTGGGCCACTATACTATAGTATAGTCGGCACAGTAAAAAAAATCCAAAATTGCAGCCTGTGCCGACGCATGATCCTTTGGTGGCACTATATTTTGTTGTTGGTTTATTGATAGTGCCTCCAAAGGAACATGCTGTCGGCACAGGCTGCAATTTTGGATTTTTTTTTTCGCCATGTCATCATCACTATGAAGGTGTTAAATTATTTCAGAAAGGTGTTTCAGAAGGCAACGACCCTTTAGAGTGGTGGAAGTTTCCATTCAGCTCACTTCATTAAAGAGATATTCAAGTTTCAGTAGAATATAATCTGTAATGACTCAGCATTTTTTAAGTGGGTGTTGGGTCATCAACCAACATTAACTAACCCATTTTAAATATCGAATTAACAAAATTGTAAAAACACATTTTTTTAACGATGTCATCATCACCTCAAGGTGTCAAGACCCACTTGTATAGGTGGCACGTGTCATAAGGACCAATTGATATATTGAAAGTTTGTTTCTATCTTCTATGATCTCTGAGATTTATGATATTTAATTAATTAGTATAAATAATTATTAATATTATTTATAATATGACACCAATTTCAATGTCAACATACAATTATTAAGTTCAATTATTTTGTCATAAATAATTAATTAATTAATTTATCTATCAAATTTCAATTCCGCACACTCGATAACCTCTAATATACAAATTGGAAGCTTCTATATAAGTTAAATACAAACTGAATTATTTATAATTAATTACGTCAGTATATTAACAGTGCAATTATATTCACGCAGAAGTAAATATAATCACATAATATGTCGTTGTTATGAAATATATAATCTTAATTTTCAATTGCAAAATAGAAGCCAGCTGGAATTTATAAGTTGAATCAATATAATTATCGCAAGTTGAATCACTAGAGTAGGATTTAACAAGTTAAATCAATATAATTATTACAAGTTGAAACAATGGAATTAGATTTAACACTTTACTGAAATTGAAGTGTGAGTAAACAAAGAAATTTCAACCCCCATTTATGGCAGAAATTGACCCCTTTATTGAAAGGTTTCTTCTCCCATCAGACGCAGAATTTTATGGTGAATCCAAATATAAAATAAAATGTGGGGGTTTAGTAAAACAATTTTTGAGTTATGGACCAGACAAATTTTGAAAGGTGTTAAAGATGTGTAAAAAATTTGTTAATCAAAAATCGTAACCCCAGGTGCAAATTAGACGGTCCTATCGCACCTACATGCCAAGTTTAAGCCCATCAACTCTAAAGCTCTTGCCAGGGCACCGTCTACGGAGAAAAAAAAAAAAAATAATAATAAAGGCAGTGATTCCAATACTGGGCCACTATACTATAGTATAGTCGGCACAGTAATAATAAAGGCAGTGATTCCAATACTGGGCCACTATACTATAGTATAGTCGGCACAGTAATAATAATAAAGGCAGTGATTCCAATACTGGGCCACTATACTATAGTATAGTCGGCACAGTAATAAATAAAGGCAGTGATTCCAATACTGGGCCACTATACTATAGTATAGTCGGCACAGTAATAAGGCGAGTAAACCAATTGGGGCTAGGACCAAAAAAACTAAGACGAGTAGATATGGATGACCAAAATTAAGGCGCCTTAATTTTAACACTCATTTTTTAGAACCCTGATTGAGCCTAGATTCAATATGGGTGGCCTTAGGTGGGGTCCCTATATCTCTGAATTGATCCCTATATCGCTAGCGTTTTTGGGATCCATGGGGCCCCTAAAAGGCTAGCGATATAGGGACGGGGATCCCTAAATCGATGGATACCTAAAACGCGCTTACACCGGCACTTATTCGGCGAAATACGGTACTTATTTATCATCCATATTCCTTTGCTATGGTTCAACTATCTACTTCCAAATGTTTAAAACCTTTAATTACATACCTGCCAACCTATTTGAGTCATATCCCTGTACAGGGCTCCAATTTTCCCCTGTACATTGGCCAAAATCCCTGTACACCTCCCAAAGATTTCTCGCTCGCTGCGCTCGCTCGTCCAGGGAATTACTATACACTTACATTGTAAAATTAGCACTTTGGAAAGGAGAAAGCATTAAATTATATATTGTACAGGGAATTCCTGTACGCTTGAACAAATATATAAACCAGTTGTGCCTTTATGTGGTCAATGCAGAATGGATGGCAGAATATACTATTGTTATAGACATTACCTGTAGCCTACAGGAGTATAGTCCTTGGGAAAGACTATAGGTGGCAGTACGGGACACTACATGAAGTTTGTAGGGTTTGGTCCGGCAGTACGACTGGTAGCCATGTGGAAGGACACATGGGCAGTACGGGTGTGCTAAGGGCACAGGACCGGCAGTACGCATGGTGGTCGAGGGTTACCCTCCTGAGGAGTCCCTGCAATGGGACGAAACCACTACTCATGACATCCCCATGAGTTAGGGTCGACTAGAACGACTAGTCTTCACACTAGTGCGTGGCCCTATCTCATGACAGTACTGTACAGGGAATTCCTGTACGGTTGGCAGGTATGACCTTATCTTAACATGTACTTATCCAGGAGCGCGAGAAGCTCCTTTTGGAGTATAATTCTTTGGAAAATTGTAATTAGGAGCGGGAAAATTTGAATCCTCTCATATACCGTAACATTAATTTGTGATTTAGGCGTATGAAAATTGCATCAGACCAGGAATAGGAGTGTATTTACAAATGACTGTTACAGCGTATAATACACTGCTTATCTACCAAATACACCAAATATAAATTTTATTGTTTATGTATTTATTATATAATGCGAAGTGAAAACAATTTCGATGTAATTAACCTATTGAAGTCAGGGATGTTTGTAACAAAGCATTAGTTAGAAATTAGTTCATTAGCCCACATTTGGTGAATATATATATGGGGAAATTCCAAAAATACTCAAGTTTTTAAAAAAATTCCAAATATACTCAACTTTTTACTGATACTCAAATATAAAACTAGATCTTTCCGAATCTACTCAAGTTTTTCAAAATAATTCCAAATCTACTCAAGTTTTTCAGAATAATTCCAATTCTGCTCAAGTTTTTTCAATAAATTCCAAATCTACTCAACTTTTCAGTAAATTCACAGATCTACTCAAGTTTAGAAAGGCTATATTTAGTCTATCTTATATATTAAATCACAATGTTTTTGTGTTTGTTTGTTTGTGTGTTTGTTCAGAATTGATTGAGGAACTGGTAAAGCTACAGACCTAAAATTTGGCAGTGGGGTGGGGAATACTAGTATTGTATGTACAAACAAGTTCAATATCTAAAAAGATATTCAAATCTTCCATCACAAAAGGTGTCAAAACCTTTAGCCAATTAAATTCGAGGGTTGTTCCAGTATGGATTAGCAGCTAGCATTTCAATTAGTATAATCGAATGCTTTAGTGTCTGTCAAATGTTAAGTATGCATTATGGAATACTGAGAAAGTAATCTAATTGATCGAGAGGAAGTTCAGGCATTAAATGATTTAATCAGTTATTTGTGTTCTGTCAGTCTAGCCATACATTTATAACATTCCATTGTGTTATTTGTTATCAAATTATTATCAATCAATACAATAACTTCTCCACGTCCCAAAGTTAGGGGTCCACTGGTACAGTTTCTTAGTGATATTTAATTATATACGTATTTGGAATTGGTATATTATTATACATGGACAAGCTCATATATCTAGAAAATTATCTGTTCAAATTTGCATAAATATCCAAATTATTTAATCTGTCCTTATAGAAACCTGTAGCTAGGATGAACGGATATAAATAGACAGCTAGCGGCCAACCATCAAGAACGACATTTAATTTGAAAAGCAGATGCTTTAAACACAAGCGAGGGCCGTAGACCCGAGTACAAGTTGTAAGGACGCGCGTAGAGCAGACGTGCAGATTGTACTAATAAATATTTTTTGTGGTTGGGATCTCCATACTAGTTTCAATAATCCAATAAAACTTGAATATATTCGGAATAATCCAATAAAACTTGAGTATATTTGGAATAATCCTGTAAAACTTGAGTATATTTGGAAAAACTTGATTATATTTACAAATTAGTTGAGTATTCTTGAGTATATTTGGAAATTTTTAAAAAACTTGAGTATTTTTGGAATTTTCCCATATATATATATATACAAAATACCTGTATCTTTAGAATAATCAATGGATGAAATTTCCATTCCCATCCCATTCCCACAAGATTTCTGCGGGAACTCCCATAGGAATCTATATGGGAATCCCACAGGGGAAAATCTGATTTCCAAAACTAATGAAGATTTGATTATTAAGCTTTGATAAGTTAAAGTATTAAGTTGAAGAATTAAGATGATATTAAAACATTTTTAATTGAACGGAAGTGTGGTAAACAAAGGATATTAGCAACTCAATTATGACACAAACAATGCCCAATTTGAACATTCGTGCACTATGGAAAGATAACTGAATTCTCCATCGATTGCATATCAATTGAATATTAGGCACAAGCAGGGAATGAAAGGTTCACGAACGTACTGAATAAATCCAATTCAGTTCATTGCAAATTAACGCACGTTCAGTTCGTTCAACGGGCTGACCCCCGTTCGTTCAGTTCGTTCAGTTCAGATGAGTGGGTGGTGGTGGTTATTAGGTATGACAAGCAGATATGAGTAGTGATCTATTTATATTTTACTTTTCTAGCAATATATTTATATTCTACGTATGGATTAATGATTCAGTGGCACAAGGTATTTATTGTTCTTGTTGTAAAATTAAATAGGTGTATAAATGTGTTCAAAAATGTAATAAAAAATCATACCCGCAGGTGCAAATTAGACGGACACTCCGCACCTACATGCCAATTTTCAGCTCTCAATATATAAAGATGTAAAAAAATTTATGGCATATTTGGTATATTCGTTCGTTCCATTCAAACGAATATTCTTTGAATAAATTGAGCACGAATTTAATAAATACGAGCAGGTAGGGATATACGAATACATTACCATAGGCGTCGCAAATGCAAAGGTCAATCCATCGGGCCGCCCGGAAATTCCGGGTAATGTCCGGGTAAACTCGGAGTATAGTGTTAGTAGCATGGGGACAATCCCTTCGGCCCGCCCGGACATTTCCGGGCACCCGGGCGGTTTACGACGCCTATGTACATTACCAATAATCGGTTAATTTACTAAGAATTAATATGTATAAAGAAAACAAACATGTATCTGTTACATTAATTTTATATAGTTATATACGTGTATAAGTTCTAAGATTATTTTACCTTGAAAAGTAAATAATTTATATACAGTAGAACCTCGTTAAAACGAACACCAACGGACGGTAAACATTTGTTCGCTTTATCCGATGTTCGTATTAACCGGAGTAATACCCATTGAATAGCCATTGTAGGGACCTGACTTTGTGGAACTGTTTGTTCGTCTTATCCGGAAATTCGTATTAACCGTGTTCGTACTAACGAGATTCAGCTGTATTTGGCATAGTCAGTAGGATCGTAGAAAATTTAGTTTAGAGAAGAATTGATTTAGATAACATATTAATAATAGTATATCTATATGTTGCAATAAACTCTTGTTAATTCCCCTAGCCTATACAAATACATGCATGCAAGTAACTCCAGTAATACAAACAATTTCGGCTCTCCCCTGGTGCCGTATTAAAACTTGTACCTACTCTTTAACCGATAAATCGTATTATACGTGTACGTAATTATGAGAGTATACTGTACTTTCAATTGAACTAGCTATTGGAGATGTTTCGCTATACTGAATTGCTACCGACAAATAATAATCCTTAGTCAATATTGTCATTAACATTACGATTACAACGCATATCTTGATAATTGTGTATGATGACCAGAAAGAATTAAAGTAGAGCAATAGACGGTGAACATACATTTTTAATCTTATAGTGGCTTTCTAGTTATAAATACAGTACAGTGCCTGTTTGTAACATTCAAGTATAAAAAGGTGACATGAAAGAGACACATAATATATATTTCAAATAGTTGCGATATCGGAATAAATTATTTAGTCGAAATGGCAGATTTTCAATACCAACTACCCTTGTCAATGGATATGATAGTGATGTCAGACATTCCAAACCTGAATAGAATTATTAAATCCCTCGGATTGACTAAAGATGAAGGAACGATGATTAAAGAAGTGAGAAAGCGAATAAAGAGAAGAGGTTATGAACGAAAACGTAAAGAAAGGATTAACACCGAAATTGAATCACTCGAGAAAGAGAGAGACGACTTACAATCTGTTCTGACTGAATGTAAAGGCGAATGTGATTCTTTAAGAAGGAAACTAATGAACTTAAATGGGATACATATCTAGTCTTCTTAATTCGTATTTCAATTGTTTGTGTACACAATTATTAATAAAATTTTAAATTTTCAACATAATACGGGTGTTCTTTTAAAACTATTTTAATGTAAATAAATATATTATAAGGGAAGCTGCGTTTGTCCGAATCGTTGAGTTGTCGTTTGCCTGAATTGGTGAGTTGTCGTTTGTCCGAATCGCATTTTGTAAGTTCTGCATTTGTCCGAATCGCTTTGTAAGTTCTGCAATTGTCCGAATGGACTTTTGTAAGTTCTGCATTTGTCCGAATCGCTTTTGTAAGTTATGCATTTGTCCGAATGGACTTTTTTAAGTTCTGCATTTGTAGAATAGAGTTTCTGAATCCATTTAAGATATCCATTTTTCCTCGAAAGTGTTGTTTCAATAATTTAAAGATGGATGAAATAATACATGTTATCAAACAATAACTCGATTGTTGACTTGACGGAAGAACACTTGTATGTGTATTCTCTAGTTGTACTTAAAATGCATAAGTAACTAATCCCAAACATAATTCCAATATACATGTAAGTATATCCTATTTTTACATTATTATTATTATTATGGAATTACGACAAGAATAAAAACTTTATATGGGAAATGTTTTACAACTGCAGATGGTCCAAATATGTCCAATCCAAGAACACTGAAAATTATATGTACATTAAATGCGCCATCCTTAGAAGTGGTTGCAAAGGAACAAGTAAACTGAAGCACACATATACTAGATATGTTAGGATCTACACCTAAATATTATGTGACTAGTGAAAACCAAACTGCTGTGGTATTCTTTTCTAACGAAATAACGGATTTACTGACTGAAGCCACCAACATACAATTTGATGGAACTTTTTATAATGTTCCCATTCTATTATATCAGTTATGGAAAATATTCGTCTCTGTTGGAAGGTAGACTATTCCTGCCGTGTACTGCTTAATGACGGCCAAAACACAAGTGCTATATAAGGGGGTTTTAGACAGTCTTGTCGTATACATGATACATACCTGAATTCGAGCCGGTGGTTACCATGTCGGATTGGGAGCAATCTTCTAGAAATGCGTTTAAAGAAGTTTTTCCACAAATTCGCATATATGGGTGTCACTATACTCAACGAATTTGGTCAAAGGTAAAAACTTGGTCTCACTCACGATTTGAAAGTTAACCGATAAATTTCCAAGTTCACCCATTTGTTATTCCGTTTGTACCCCCTCTCTGATTGTTCTAACATTGAGAAACAAGTCAAGCGTCAATGATGGTTAAGCTGAAAAGATACATCAAAAAAAGTATTGGTTCACTCAAACATCTCCAGAAGAACTCTCCATATTTGATGTAAGCATCTCTACGAATAATGGTGCTGAGAGTTACCATTCCAAACTCGAGGGAAGAATTCGAAGTTCTCATCCTAGAATATGGTTATTCTTGTCACTATTAAATGATATTATTGTAGACACAGACAATGACATTAGTCGAATGCATCTAGGAAGAGAGATTAGTCGCGCAAGGAAGAATATTTATGTCCATAAATTAATGATGAGCAAATAATGTTATTTAAATAAAAATTTCGCAATGGAGACAATACCCCATGGCAATTTTGCAGTCCATGAGCAAAACAATTGGGTGGAAGAAGTTTACACAAATTCCATGTAGGCATGCGAAATTTGTGCAAACTGTAGCCAGCAAATAATGGACATGAGACAAACTTTCCCCATATGTCGTAGCGACATAAATGAAAGGTTACATTACATATATTAATTAATTAATACATTATTCATTGATTTTTTCAGTTTGATTTCATTTTTCATATTAATTCTACATTAATTCAAAAGTAACCAGCAAACAATGAACTTGACTAATAAAGGTACCCAAATATACAACTCTTCCAAACTCAATTTGGACAAATGTAGAAACAAAAGTCCATTCGGACAAATGCAGAACTTACATAAAGCGATTCGGCCAAATGCACGCGCCCCTTATTGTAGTACTTAATTGCTGGTTTAATATTGCTTTGGCAGTCAAAGGTTTAATATAACTATGTATAAAACATATCCATCAAGTCTATAGTGTGTATTGGCATAGATATAGAGGAGGGGCGGAATACCCGGTACAGCTGGTGCGGCGAGCGCCGTGCCACTTTTCAGGATGGCCAGCTTTGCTGTACCACCTCTATGTGTTCGAAATTAAACAATCATTAAAATCCGGGAATAAATTATAATATAACATCACATAAGCACTTATGGGGAGTTGATTGATAGGTTAATTAATGAGGTTTAACATATTTCCTCAAATAGAAGATAGTAGCATAATGTGCCCCTGAGGGGACTAAAAATAAATAATTATCCCCTAGGTTACTTACTATTCGAGTAAATACGGCTCAAATTATTCATTATTAATTTCTACGCACGAGGCTCCATAAAATTGATTTTTGTTCCAATCATAACACTAATTATGTTGTTAATTAACTGTACTATTAAAATACCTACAGTACAGTCAACTCCGCTTAATAGAGCCACCTCGGGACCAGGTTGTTTTGACCCGATTAATCGGAGAAACCGATTAACCGAATATATTGTAAGCCAAATTGTAATTCTGTCCTATAAATCCTGTGAAATTTTGACCCGATTAAGCGGAGAAACCGATTAACCGGTGGCTCTATTAAGCGGAGTTGAATGTATATAATTTCAATCCTAGGTAAAAGGCCGTTCAAACGTTACGTAAAGCAAAATTCCCGAAAATTAAAAGTAACTCTTTTTTGCAATTTTGCAATGCAAAATTATGGTTTGCTTGTATTCGGTTATCGACTTTAACGTTAAGTAACATTTTAACAGCCCGTAAAACATGTAATAAATAAATCCACAGCAATGTGTATACTTCAGGAAGGGCAGGCCAACATTTGACCAGCCAAATTTATCCACAATAGCGGACCACCCGTGTAGAGATCTCGTAGATTCCTAAAATACTTTCCGATACTTTTAGTTATAAGTACAGTACTTTAATTGTAATATTGCTATATTTAGGATTTTTTCCCACTTTTATTCGAAAATATTTTTCGATCACCCGTTCTGATTAGTGAGGGTGTACTGTAGCGCTAACCGTAACACTGCGCTTATTTGAACACGTGTTAAAGTAAATATAATACCGAGTACCGATACCACCAGGTAAGGAATTTAAGTTCCATTAAATATTTATATCGTTTTTCATGAACACTTTGTCCTATACATACAGATTCCGGTTGTTGGCTTCCCCTCAATTGATAGATAAAATACTTCTAACTAACTGTCTCCTATGAAATTATGATTAATTAATAACCCTAGAGTGTAACAACAGATTAAGCAAATTAATTCAAAATTTATTCAAGTGTATCGCTGAGATCGATTAATTGGAATTATCGAATTGAGCAAGTGGAATTTCTCCATAATTAATTACTATAGTGAAAACGTAGATGATAAAAGGATGAATTAATTGAATTGATATTGATTTTGGAGACTATCCCATTAGCACATTGGCTATACATTTAATGTTATTCTACTTAACTCTTCAGGTTAATTAATGACCCAGAAGAGCATAATCATTTCACACAACTTAGATTTTGGTTTTACAGTTATAGATTAAATAAAATCAACATTCCGCTCTCTCATAACAAAATATAGATATTGGCATTTTGGTATAACACGTACTTATTGCATGAAATATTCATTACTTTTAAGAACATTGTCTGTACCATAAGAATAAGGAAGGACAAAATTTGTCCTATAGTCAAAAGTGTATAGTTAACCCGGTGTTAAATACACTCAATTATAATCAGAAATTGTGATGAGAAGTAATTCAAATAAAATTAACCAAAGAAGCTCAGGATTGATAGGTCGATTGCATAACTAAGTCCACTGCTAAAACTAGTTAGTACCAGCCCAGGCGTCGGAAGCAAACTTAGTGCGGGGGGCAAAGCCCCCAAACCTCCTATTCTGACGCACATGGTTATGCCTACGTATAAACCTAGGACAGGGACCGGACTTTTTAATATAGGGACTGTAAACTTCGTTTTACGGTAAAATTAGCGTACACGTAGGCCTAAAATAGTATTGTTACTTATTGATATCCCATAATCCGCTAATGCTAGACACAGGAAATGTATTACTGTCGTATAGGAAGTCATATTTTGGGAGTCCAACGGTCATATTGGTTTATCGAAAATATTTGTGGGATGTAAGTTATGCGATTTTCACACCTTTATATATATGGTAATATTGTTAAAATCTCTAGATTAGTTAACTTTATCCATATGAAATTTATTATTGGCGAATGGGAAATGGGAATTCATATTTAGGGACTCAGTAGATCACATTGATTTACAAAGGCGTTCCCCTTAGCCAATATTATTATTTTGGCGTCTCCACAAGAGGATTGCCCCGACCCTGTTTTGTAGTTTAGCTAATTCTTACCTATCAGATATCTGTAATTATGTTGTTTATTAAAAAATCTTGATAAGTTTCTTTAAAACCTATATTTAAATCAATGTTGTCCAATAAAAATATTAAGTGGTGATGAGAAATGGATTTAGGACTACATATTCTGATAAAATTCAAATTTTTTTAATACTTTATACATTAATTTCCCAATAACTCTGCTGTTATTCAATATACCGGCTAACTGGTAAATAAAATCTCTAACCGTTAACCGATGTCAGCAACGGTTAACCGGTTAACCGGATCCAAACCTTGATGTTTTTAAATAAACAACATAATTACAGATATCTGATAGGTAAGAATTAGCTAAACTACAAAACAGGGTCGGGGCAATCCTCCTGTGGAGAGCGCCAAAATAATAATATAGGCTAAGGGGAACGCCTTCGGTAAATCAATGTGATCTCAGAGTCCCTAAATATGAATTCCCATTTCCCATTCGCCAATAATAAATTTCATATGGATAAAGTTAACTAATCTCGAGATTTAACAATATTACCATATATGGAAACGTGTGAAAATCGCATAACTTACATTCCACAATTATTTTCGATAAACCAATATGACCGTTGGACTCCCAAAATATGTTTTTCCTGTACGAAAATGATACATTTCATATTATAAAGTTAAGTAATCTCGAGATTTTAACAATACAGTCGACTCCGCTTAATTGGGTCACATCGGGACCAGGTCATTTTGACCCGATTAAGCGGAGAAACCGATTAACCGAAAATATTTTAAGCCAAACTGTAATTCCGTCCCATAAATCCGGTGAAATTTTGACCCTATTAAGCGGAGAAACCGATTAACCGGAGTCTACTGTATTACCATATATGGAAGGGTGTGAAAATCGCATAACTTACATTTCACAAATATTTCGATAAACCAATATGACCGTTGGACTCCCAAAATATGACTTCCTATACGACAATAATCAGAGTAACCGCGTACGGCGTACTGTACGGTACGGTACGGACTTAGTACGCAGATTATCCTCCCGTACCGTACTTACGCACTCTGTACGCACTCGGTACGCACTCCGTACGTACTTATTTAATGATAGTATAGAATCTTATCTTTTAGCACTTGATTCTTTTTTTAAATCGAATAATAAGTTAGGTAAAATTATCAAGATTAACTATCCATTCTTAGTAGAAATTCAACTTGCCTTTGTATTGGTTTGAACTTTGTGGTATTTTTAATTTTTGTTGGGTTGTGTATTTTCTAACTATAATAGATTAGATCCTTGTATATTAATTATTTTTCGAATTATAGAAATACTTGTATACAGTATTGTTAATTGTTCACAACGTATTATTGCGTACCGTACGACGTACCGTACGAAATAATACGGTACGGAGACTCTCCGTACCGTACCGTACGAACGTACGCGGTTACTCTGACAATAATACATTTCCTGTGTCTAGCATTAGCGGATTACGGGATATCAATAAGTAACAATACTGTTTTAGGCCTACACTAATTTTACCGTAAACGAAGTTTACAGTCCCTATATTAAAGAAGTCCATGACCTAGGACAAGTGAATTTTAAGCTTTTAGAAGTAAATATTTCAATGCACTACTGGTAATATTCGATATAATAAACAAATAACTTATATAGAGCTCAGCTCATAGTAGAGTTCAGTTTTTCAGTATGTGTATTCAGGCACTGAGAAAGGTCAGTTTTCCCAGGGTTTGAAATTGACCTTTAGAAAGTAAGCCTGGGGTTTTAGTACTACAAGAGCTCAGCTCTATATAAGCATTCTCTATAATAAATATATTTAATTTTAATATATTCTGAAACTAACAACAGATTATTTCACTAATTGGGGAACAACATTAATCCAATTTTAATTATTACAAGCACTTCGATCTCGGTCACTGCGACAGATCACTGTCCCACAAAGTACAAAGTCCGCTTTGCGGTATTTGTTTGTTCGTGTTAGACACTACACAATGTAATTAACGTAATTCACTAATTAGCTCTAAAAATGGTTTAATGAATAATGATTTAATGATGAGATTAATGCGTATCTATTAGACCTACAAAGTGGGGGATAATTATTTGGTAGGATTCGCAGGATAACACGAGGTAAATAAAACCAAATATCTTTGGTGATTCACCATGATGTTTGGTTTATCATACTATATTCAGTCAACCGAATACATTGGTCAAGTGTATGAAATTAGGCTCTTACGATCCATATCGAGATCCTTTTTGGAGATTTGGATCGTAGAACCTTTTACAAACTAGGATCATGATCAGGCCGGATTAATTTAGGCCACTTTTACATATCGATATTAATTTATTCTTAATTAACATCTGATCAATAAACAAAACAATTATATCTGTAATTTACAATAATAAAATTTGACATCTATTTATGCATAAGACGAGCCAGCCCTTCTGACTCAAAATATAGGAACAAACTTACTAGTATATACTGTCAATATCTTTCTGATCGAATTATCAAAGGATCGTGATCAGATAGTAGATCCTTATTGAAACTAGAATCGTGATCGGGATCTTAGATCATAATTCAGCCAGGACAGGGATTTGGGATCGCGAACTTTTTTTCAGGATTATGCCCTACTGAAACTAAGGTAAATAGTATTCTAATATGTAGTCTATTAGAGCAGACGAGTAGTCTATATTCACCAAATTTTTTACATATAAAATAAACATATAGCAATTACTATACACTTAAAAAAATAAGGAACCCTAATTCAAACTTGAGGCTGAATATCCTTATTTATTTTGTCAATTTCAGCGTCAAAGTTCCTTGTCGGTTCCTTATTTCTTGGGCTCTAAATATTTCTTTGTAAGATCAGTACTTAGAGATTCTTTATATTTGGAAATGGGTGATTTTTGGGAAGATCCAATGTTTTAACAGGCGGCTTGATGAGCTTTAAGGTCTTAAGACCTTAAGTAGTATTTGATCATAATACTATTGACTATATCAGGGTTTTTTTAAGGCCGATCTTGGTGTAAAATTTGCACCAAGATTTTTTGGAATTACACCACGATTCCGTTCGGCAGCGGCCTCTGCAGTGTTGAGTTACACCACGATTAAGGGTCGGCCGCGGCCGCTGCAGTTTTGAGTTACACCAAGGCCGCGCTGAGTTGCATCAAGGTCTCAACCTTAAAAAAAACCCTGGAATATATTTCGAAGGAGGATATTGACAATATTGGGTGTTCCTTATTTTTTTAAACTTGTATAAGAAACTCCAGGCTGGATTTGGCAAAAATTAAGGAACTGCCCAGGTTGAGATGAGAATTCCTTTTAGTAAATTATATACCTATCAATTTTAATTTTACTAAAAGATTAATTAAATATTGTCAATATCCTCTCGAAATATAGTCAATAGTATCATCATAAAATATACTACTTTAAACTCATCAATAGCCTGTTAAAAATTGGATCTTCGCCAAATTCACCCATTTCCAAATTTAAAAAATCGCTAAGTACTGTCCTGTAAAAGGAATATTTAGAGTCCAAGAGAATTAGGAACCGACAAAGGAACTTTGAGGCTGAAATTGACAAAATAAATAAGTAACTTCAGCCTCAAGTTTGAATTAGGATTCCTTATAAAGAAAAAGTGTAGAGGTGTTCCTTATTTTTTAAAACGTGTAAAGGTGTTTCCTTATAAAAAACGTGTATCAAATTATTTATGTAGACTTCAATATGGCCAACTTCCTACCTGGGTCAAGAGGTATTGATGATATCCCCAGTAATCAGGTGGTCGTATTCCAATCAAAAACCTCTGTTGTATCTCAGCACCCGCCTTTCTCTCAACCGCCCCGCACCTCCTCCCTACACTCCCCCATAATGCAGCTAACTGGACACGAAGCGGAAGTAAACACCTGCAGGTTCTGTCCTACAGGACAGAGCTTTGCCTCTGGCTCATTTGATCGCTGCATCTTCCTGTGGAGCGTGTATGGTGAGTGTGAGAACTTCAATGTATTACGCGGGCATACTGGCGCTATAACTGATATTCACTACTGTCCCGACGGAACTAGACTTGTCAGCTGCTCTGTGGACAGGACGCTGTCCTTGTGGGATTTAGAGACTGGGGAGCGGCTCAAGAAACTGAAAGGACACACTTCATTCGTGAACAGCTGTTCTCCGAGTCGCAGGGGACCCCAGCTGTTCTCTAGCGGTTCTGACGATGGAACTGTGCGTATTTGGGACCCGAGGCAGCGATCCTGCGTCAAACTATTCAACAGCACATACCAGGTTACAGCTGTGGCCTTCGGAGACGCCGGGGATCAGGTGTTCTCAGGAGGAATAGACAACCAGATCCATGTTTGGGATCTGAGGAGAGACGCGCTCATATACAAACTGTCTGGTCACTCAGACACAGTGACAGGCATCAGTTTGAGTCCCGAAGGCAGCAGGCTGCTGAGCAACAGCATGGATAACACGGTTAGAGTGTGGGACGTGCGGGCATTCGTGAGTGGCGCGAGAGAGCTAAAACAGCTGTTAGGAGTACAGCACACATTTGAGAAGAAACTGATTCGTTGTGCTTGGACACCAGATGGAGGCAAAGTAGCCGCTGGCAGTGGAGACCAATGTGTGTACGTTTGGAATGTAGAGTCGGGACACACCCTATACAAACTGCCTGGACACACAGGTTCTGTTAATGATGTGGACTTCCACCCGCAGGAACCGATCCTCCTCTCAGGCTCCAGCGACAAAAACTTGTTTTTGGGAGAACTGATGTTATGATGTTAAATTCCACGGCTTGACTCTAGACATTTTTTTCACCGCTCATTGTACATTATTAATTGTTAGAGTGTTATCGCACTTTATTGTTTATCCTCTAGGGTCGAAAACTATCTCTAATAAGTAAAGTAATTCTGCAATGGTTCCACTATTCCATCAATATAGCTACTGCGAATATGCGACTGAACAACTGGACCATATAGTATGGCGAATGCCGCTACAGATTAACCAGCAATTTATGCCGATTATGATCATTGCATTTTTTCATTGAGAGGTTATAAATGATGTGTGCAAGTAATCATGTTTGAATTATTTATTGATAAATAAGTATATCTCATTAATGAATTAGATAACTCTATCTGTGACTTTCTTGTCTGAGTTTGTGGAATAACATGGATTTTTGGAAGCAGAAATCTGATATTTATATATTCTAGATACCATGATTAGATTATACTTTGTAATACCCAATCTCATTTCCCAAATGCATATCAGTGGTCAAATATTATTAATAGCTCATAAGTTCGTAGATGGTTGTGTACAAGAAATTATGGGTCCATACCTCAATATTTGATACAGTGCAATCGGAAAGTTTATCAAGTAGCACTACTTCATTTATTTATAATACTTTAGAACTCCGAGAGCTTTATAGGCTTTCTCAAAAACAGTAATAAATATCCTTGTTACTCTAAATTAAAATACTAGCTAAATAGTATCAGCTACACACTCAGGCCAGCAAAGTTATCGGTTGTTACATTATCAATCAGTTAATGGGCACTCGTCCTAGCCGTTGGAATCTCATAAATTTAGTACTAAGTACGAAAAGTTTTGTCACCAAGTAATGAGTTTTGGCAAACTTATTACCTGGTTATGGTTATAACCATCGCTCAATCAATGAAGGTATTTACAGAAATTTACAGAATATAACCAATTATACAATAAGTACTTTCTATATTTCGATGTGATCATTTTATATTTTGTCTCATAGTTGCTACTTACAATAAATTTATATCAGACATTCAGCTGAAATATTTTAATTAATTATGGGTTGAAAAGTTCTCCTAAATTGGGTCGTTTACGATTGCAAAACTTGCTCGCACCATACTCACCAGCCTACATATTTGTAATATCAGATTACAGGTATAACTATGTAGTTTAATCCTGCATTTTTATCTTTTAATAATAAACTATCAAAACATATCTAATTAATTCAAGTTATTATTCTAGCTTTCACTATTATTTGAAGTTAGTATATTTACTATACTATGGATGATTCTATAATCGTAACTGAACAGCGTCGCAATTTTTTAAATTTTCGTCTGTCAAACGATTTCTTGTTGCATTTGACTGGTGTCATTGGAGAAAATGTAACATCACAAGTATAAGTGGAACTAAATAGCACAGAATATTACCAGTTAGGAACGAATGGATGTCTGTGTTATATTTTCCCAGTGTAGCGTAGATTTGGTGGGACTAGTTTGAACATCAATAAGGTCAGTTTTCAATCTATTATGGGTCCAAGGAAATTCTGTCGAAATATCTATCTAGTATTAGTATCGAACTATTGACACATCCCCAGGCGGGCCATTAGGTATTGATAATTCTAAAACGCGGGCCACATTATTGTGTTTTTGGAGAATGCTCGCGGGTAATTGTCTTAACATTTTGTGTACTCACTATAATATTTACTTATCTAAATTTCTTTTTTGTTTCTTCTCTTCTATTATTGTTTCTGTTTTTCTTGTTTCCAGTGTATATTTTGAACTGATGTGCCTTAAGCCAACTATGACAGTACTATAATCAATTGTTATAGTTATGTACTACTATTTGCATTAATCCCGGAAAAAGGATTGTGATGCGACCGTACGATCTTTGATGGAAGAGCCAAATGAACTAGTTAACGATTACATATTTTAATGACTTAAGCGATCCGTTCGTTATTACCAGTATAAATACATAACTAAAGCGGAGTTTTCAGTTGTATAATCTAAATATTTTCTATGAAATATTTATTAATTATATATTCATTGTATCTAATAGCATCTTTATTATTGGTTAGCCGGTTAACCGTGTTGAAAATTCAATCGTATAGTATATGGTTTAGATCGGTTAACCAACCCCAACCTTGTATGCCTCGATTATTGCGCCAATTCTAATTCGCGACCCATACTACTATAATACTATTCTACTGAACTACATGCTACAGGCATGGGAAAAGAGCATATTGTATGTTACATACAGTACATAAAAATATAAGTAAATAAAATACTAGTTCTTTCAGATTTGATTATTCATAACAATTAAGTAAATCAATCAACTAATTAAGATATTCTGTTCATAGCAATGAAATGACGAGTATTTTCTACATAGTTAGAAAAAACGACTTAAACTTTAACGTTTTTTTCTTTTGAATACTAAATTTGCTCTCATTAAATTCCACTTATTTGTGTATATGAATATTCATTTCGTGATTTAAATTTTTGTGATTAATTAATTTATTAGTCTATGCTACATTTTGTATTAATTAAACATAGCACGTGTATCGACGTTAGCATTGATTTGATTTCAAGAGCCACCTGGAGAGTATATCATCAACCAAAAACATTCTTAGCTTCACAATGCAAAATTAGCACATTGTTGTGATGAATGAGTAGCTATACTTTTACTAATTGGCCTGTTTCATAGGCTCTTCTAATGTGTAAATTCAAATCATTAACCAATCATCAGATGTATGGAATAATGTGAAATAATTCTTTGTGTTTTCAGTATATGAATTTTTGAACTCATCATCGTATCTAATACAGTATGCTCAAATCAGCTGGTCTCATAATAAGAACAGCAGTTGAGTTCTACCATCCTATCGAAATATTAACCTAATTTGGTTGGTAATTAAAATTTTACTCTGTCAGCATATATTAAAACAATGGTATCACTTCGACTGCCTTTCCACTTAATTAATTTTATGAGATTAAAAGAGCCACTAATTAATTGATGTTTTATTGACATTTGCAGTATTTCAACTCGATATATCGCTTCATTAATTAAATGTTCATTTCCATAGAAACGGTCTAGAATGTAGTCTCATTCTATGTATGCGATTGCCTTTTAATATACCTGCTATGTATGCCACCGAGCATAAATTAAGATTTTTTCAGAGTGGAAATAATATTCAGCCAATATATCGTAAACCATAGGCAATTTACGTTCGAGATGTATTAACAACATATAAAACATTATTCTTCAAACTATTTTCCATAAAAGCCCGCCTTCGCAAAGGTGAATTATGCATAAATATTCCTGTACTTGTAGATTTACTAGATTAAGGCATACATACAGTAAGATTCCTTTCAATAACCATAGTTATATTGTTATAATTCAATTCTATCAAAATTCTAGCATAGATAGTGAATATCCATGGTTTGTGTCATTCTAGCATGCGAGTCATTCGGGCATACTACTGTATTTTAAAATCTAAAGATAAAGAAGCCATATCAAAAAGTGAAATGTAATTGTCTGAATGAACTGAGAAACCTGTGATGTTCTAACAGTCATTAGATGATTAGTAGAGCGTGTCATTCTAGCATAGATAGTGAATATCCATGGTTTGTGTCATTCTAGCATGCGAGTAATTCTGGCATACAACAACGTACTAACTTGTATAAACAAAGTTTGTCAATTTATATGTACTATCTATGTAGTGTCAACTCGGTTAGTACGTACGTACATATGGATAATACGACTAATTTTTATATCCCATACTAACCTAGTTATACCGTATATTGACTATTAGATTTTGAGCTATACATCAGTTTTTGCAAAACTTTCCATAGAATTAGAAACACAAGAGTTCATAAATTAGATTAAAAATCCTCGGAATTAAAAACACTTCACAAGTCCAGTTCTGTTCTAAATATTTCGGTGGCCAAGCGATTGTGCGATTTATTTGAAAAGTTTAATTTGATATTATTCCTCAATTTGTTTTACTTTGATATATAATTCCTATTCGAACAGAATGAGTTGTTAGTAACTACGAAAAGTGCGTATACATTACAAAGTTACAACTTAAACAATTACTACAACACATAATGTTTCGTAATGTTTCGTCTACCACAATATCGATGCTTTTGAACAATGTTGAATATATTCAATAAAACATAAATTTTCCGAGTATTCTATTTCAAGTTATGGTATGTTAATAAAGTCTCGCATTCTCCTGTTGACTTCCTCTGGAGAGTCCTGCTGCAGCCAGTGACTACCTTGTATCGTTAGCACCTGCACTTTAGCAACATACTTCCCATAGCCTACCTTGCACTCTTCTGAGAAGAACTTGTCGGAGCTACCGAAGAGCACCAATGTAGGTACCTTTATTTTATTTGTGGCAGATACAGGAATAGGTCGCGGCTTCTTTAGTATGCGCCGATAGTAGTTAATGGGATATGTGAACGCTCCTGGCTGTGAGTAGGTGTGTAGATATGCCTGTAGATCGTCATAAGATAGGTTGTCTCCGTTGTTCATACCTCCATATTGAAGCGTTAGGAGAATTGTTTTAAGAATTAGGTAGTCATTGGATACTAGCCACTTCTCAGGAATCCATGGTAACTGGAATAGCATCATGTACCATGGCTTGAGACTAGTCACGAGGTCCCTCTTAGCGGCCTCCATGTACACTCTCCCGAGAGGACAGGACAGAATTATTAGCTTATCGAAGAGGTTGGGTCTCTTCAAGGCTGCCTGCCATGCCACGGCGCCTCCCCAGTCGTGTCCCACGAGCAGACAGGAGGTGTATCCCAACGCAGACACCAGCTGGGTTATGTCCGCGGCTAGCAGTTCAATCCCGTACTGGTCCTGCCGCGCGGGCTTATCGCTCTCTCCGTATCCCCTCAGGTCCACAGCCACGACCCGATACTGGTGCCTGAAGCTCCTGATCTGGTAGCGCCAGGAGTACCAGATCTCGGGGAACCCGTGCAGCAGCAGCAGCAAGGGAGCCCCCTCTGTCCCGCTAGAAACGCAGTGCAGCCTAACTCCGTTAACTTTAACGTGCGAGTGCTCTCCGAGCTCCGGGTCCCGCAGACAGGCCGGGCAGGGATAGACTGGCCTCGCTCTGAACCAGGAGGAGGGACTGCAGATAAAGTAGAGCAGCGAGTAGGAGAGAAGAAACACTGATTTTATCAGGCAATAGGATAGAGCCGTCACTGCTCGTAGAATGGTAGAAGGAGACATGCCGGTATAAGCTTAATCTCAACTGCTATTACGACTTTATGTATATACTTAAATATACAACTTTAAATAAACTTGCAAAGCGAATATTACAATATTTAGTAAACTTTTATGTCAAAATTTGTCTGGGTTGGTCCCCATAGACTTGGAACCTTTATCATCAAGGGGCGCGGGCTTTGTCCCCTTCTGCCAGTAATTCCTGAATATGAGCGAAATACTCCCATCGCCTTATAATAAAGATTGTGGCCTAATGCTAATGGACTCATTACACACTATGAATTATACACCTGGATTAATACCAGGCTTGGGGTCAAATACATTCAAATGTATTTAAATACTTACAATACTTCCGAAAGTATTTAAATACTTTACAAATACTACTACAAACAATCAAGTTCTAAATGCAGTAAAAAAATTTAATAAGGATAGCTATATGTAATTGACCTACATCAGGCGTGCCCAAATCGATTTTAATTTCGGGCCACATTGGTTTCCTCAAATATTTAGGTGGTCCCAAAAGGCCAATTGCTAAATTTCAGATATATTTAGGGAGAGATAGGTTGGGGTATGATGGGTTTCCAAACGAAAATGGAACAGAAATGGTTAAGAAACACATCTAAAATCATGACAGAGTCAGACAGACTACATAAAATGATCAAAATATTAACCGGATTAAATTTTACGCGGGCCGTTGCGTATGTTGGGCACCCCTGACCTACACGGTAGAATAGATGGAACTTGGAAGTGAATATATGACAATAATTCGACACTACTAGTAACTAATACAAGTTCAATATTATTCCCTAATACTATGCCGACTGCCTAGTGTTGTTGAATATAAAGTATTTGAATGTATTTGAACAAAATACAAATACATTTCAAAAGTATTTATAAATTACAATACAATTACTTTCACAAAAATTTAAAAAGTATTTAAAATTAAATACATCTGAAATACATGGGAAATGTATTTAAAATACATCAAATACAAAATACATTTGTATTTGACCCCAACCCTGAATTATAATACTAATAAAAGTAGGGCTGAAACGAATATTCGAAATCTAACGAACGAACCTTTTTCTAAACGAACGAATATTCGAATATTCGTTCGTTTGGATGACTAAGCATTAAATCAAATTCTAGAGACAAAATACATTGGAAAATAGGTTTTTGATAATGTTACAATGGTATAATAATAGTTACATAGTGTATTATACACAAGTTAACTAATAATCAGCTAGTTTAAGTGGGAATATATATTTACGATAATTCTAAGCTATACAAAAGTCTTGTTGTTGTCCAAAATTAGTTAACGAATATCCGTTTCAATCTAATATTCGTCCAAACGAATATTCGTTTCGTAACGAATATTCGTTTCGTAACGAATATTCGTTTGCAAACGAACGAATATTCGTTCAATCATTTCGAACGAATATTCGAATATTCGGTATATTCGTTTCAGCCCTAAATAAAAGTATATTGACGATAATTTAAATTATAGTTAAATTTAAATTCAAATGAAGGTTTTGGACCAAATGTTAAAATAACAGGCCAAGGTTACGGAAATTAATTTAACAGAAAAGCTTAAGTTCCATTCGTAAATTCGGAATGGCTAAGTGATCGAAATATGGAGGTTTTACTGAATATACTTAGGAAAACATATGAGATCCGACATGCCAGCATTGGGAGTATCCACTTGTGCTTAGTCCAATAGATATTATTGATTGTTAAAAAATAGTAATGAACAAGTTACATTACCAGGCCAAAAGAATTTGGACAATATAATTTGTATTAATTATAAACATCTTTTAGACAAGACATCCCATTCTAAATTATCAGAAATTCCTTCCCCCCCCCCCCGTTAGTTACAATCGATTGTACGAATTGTTTACAAGCTGTTAATTCCGCATTTTACAAAAGTTATAACTCTTTAGGAGTACGTATTAGTCAAGATACGTGACGGGACAAGATGAATGGAATTGCTGTATGTATAATATTTACTGAAAAATTCATAATGCATTGTAAACATTAGTATATTAAATAGTACAGTATATTCTCTGAATGCAAACACGGATACGGAGTACAAGCCAAAGTTTTAATTCTTAACAATCGGGAAAAACACTGACCAGCAGAATATGCGGCTTCCACTGTATTGACAATTGAACTCCTGAGGAAGGATACAAGTTGAAATTAAATATACATATCCGGTATTTACTGTATAATATATTCCCTAGTGTTGCCAAATTACCGGATTTAGTGCAATATGTCCGGTGTCCGTAAATATAATAATTTTGTCCGGATTGGAGAAATCTGCATTATTGTGAACAATGTGGAATAATTAATAATGTTATTGGTTAGTAATTCCTAGCAACTAGTTAGTAGAGGTCGCCAGCCCGGCCCGAGCCCGATTCCCGAGCGGCTGGCCCGAGAATACAAGTTAATACAAATAATATACTAGTTGAGTATATTCTAAGCTAAATTGGGCCCTTCCAATATGTTCGCTGTGTATTGTTTTTAATTAACCTGTATTTTTGGGTTATAATTTTCTGAGACCTCAGTTTTTTGTTTAGTTTCAACACTAGCAAACAAAAATATCTATAATTTAATGAATATACCGTATGCTTTTGTAGTAACAGCAAATATGGTTAATATTGTGTAGACAATATTAACCATATTTTCCCAGGTTTGATGATATCTGGCAAACCTAGATATGCCAGTGTCTACGGCAGGTTTTTTTTAAAGGTTGAGACCTTGGTGTAACTCAGCAGCGGCCGCGGTCGACCCGAATCGTGGTGTAATTCCAAAAATCTTGGTGCAAAATTTACACCAAGATCGGCCTTAAAAAAAAAAACCCTGGTCTACCTACGGGGTGTACACTGTACATATGAAAGTGCTATCATAGCCTAATCAGTGGTTCCCAACCTTGGAGGAATTCCACATAGGTATACTTAGAAATATTAATGAAATTTTCTAGATTACTTTGTCTCACTGAATACCAAAATTCTACATTGTAGTGCTGGGGGGAATTTTAGCAAAAATATAGCTTAAGGGGGTAATATCCTGACTTTTTTGGAAAGGTTGGGAACCACTGGACTATATAGCAGCAAAATATCGTATGTATTAATATTTAGTAAAACTTAGCCAAGATGTTCAAATACTTTATATATAATTCACGAATACAGCTTTCAATAAGTGCCTTCGTAATTGATACAGCAGCTGTAGAGGAATAGAAATTTCAAGTCCTGGGGGTGCAAAAGTCGCGATGTCTCTTTTCGATGCCTCAAAAAGGGGGAGGGAGTGGAGAAATCTTCAACATAATTCAAATAAAAAATATGTTAACTATTGCAAGAAATTAATCTATAAACTGTGTCTTTCAAGGGATAACTTATATAATATAATATCATATATCTATCTATCTATAATCTATCCATCTATATATCATATCTAGCATACATATATATATATATATATACATGTACAGTGGAGCCTCCCATAACGGACACTCCAAATAGCGGACAACCTCTAAATAACGGACAACCTTCGTGGCACGGATTTATTTATTTAGCATATGTCTAATAGAAAAGCAACCTCTAAATAACGGACAACGGTTCCGGCCCCAAGGTGTCCGTTGTTCAGAGGCTCTACTGTATATATATACGAAAAAAGAATCGAAGTGTTGATAGGAATAGTTTATTAGATTTAGATGGCATGAAATTATCATTCTTTCGAGTTAAGCACATCAGATATATCACTAATAAGTTAGTATACTAATTATTAAGGAGTTTGATTCAAGGTTAAGAGATGCGCATCATGTTCGCAAGCTTCGAGGTTTTGTAAAGGAGTTGTAAAAAAAGTCGGTGTCCTGTGTAAAGGATATTGCCGTGTTGTTTCGCGAAAGCCGTGCCAGAATCCGGGTTTCGGGTTCAGTGGAAGTTCGGGTGGAAGTAGTAAATCGGGGAGAGAGAAGAAGGAGGATTTGCCAAGACAAATTAGGGGTACCGTATTGCACATTGTTTGGTGCTTGAGAAATCGATGGTTATGGGACGTTGGTTTAATGTGCGAGAGGTGGCGCCAGTTTGTCCTATGTAGATGGTCAGGTGGTGTGGTGCAAATATGGCATAGACACATCGGTACATCATGCAAGCGATAATCGCATGATGAAGGTCGGTCGGAAAGAAAATATGATAAGATTGACAGACCTCACAACGGTCTGGGCAGGTGGTAAATTGAGAAAGGGCTGAAGGATTGAGGTAAGATAGGAGTGACTTTAGCGGAGCCATCGGTATTATTGGGATAAGTCTGAAGGGTCGAATGGTGTGGGACTGAAGCTGGTTGCGAGTGGGGCGAGTAGAGGAATAGGCGTAACTTAGCGTATCGACCTGTGGAGGAGGGTTCTTGGGTGTTAAGATTGGATAGAAGCAAATGAGAGCTATCTAGGTAATAATATCAGCCGGATCACGTCCCGTAAGGCGAAGGTTACCTAAGAACCTGGGAGTGAGGTGTATAGTGCAATATTAGGGTCACTACAAAAGGCCGAGAGGCGGGAGACCGTAGAGTGGTAGGATTTAACGACCGTACGGCGATGGGGATGGTAGGAGTGCGGATGAATGCATGAATGGGAACTGGAGATCTTAATTGATAGGGATTTGGACAGAATTCCTGGAGGATGGTGTTGTATCCCGCGTCTTGTAGGGTATTAAATTTTTCTTCCTTAAGGGTAAAAGGTTTGAAAACATCGAGCATCATCTCGGGAGGGTGGGTAGTGTATAGATTGTCGAAATATAACGAGAGGGCGACGGGGTAGTGGATTTCCAATCTCGTATTGAGTTGGTACGCGGTGACTAGTCTTGCGATTTCGGGGGCCAGTGGCAAACCCATAAGAATCCCAGTGGTCCCAAGGTAGTAGTAAAGATCTTCGGAGGATAGGAAATTGTAGGCTAGGAGTGCAGTTAGGAGTTTATGTTCTTCCAATATAGTGGGGTGGTAATGTTGAAAAGCTTGTAAAGCTAGGCTATGGGGAATTGAAGGGTAGAATTTCAAGATATCAAAATTATATACGTTCGGAGGAAGGCCATAGAGAGACAATTGAGAGATAGCTGTCAGCTAGCATGGGGTGGGCGTAAATGATGGGTTAGAAGAAGGGTCAAAGAGCCTGAGAGGCTAGGGAGGAGACAGAAGATGAGCGGTTAGCGATGGGGCGGATATAATCAGTAATGGCGTAGGGGTCAAAAGTTATAATATTGGCGTGGATGGTAGGTGTGGAGGGGAAGGTGTCTTTATGAACTTTAACTTTAAAGTAAAAGGTTGGGGGTCTATCATCGGTGGTAGTAGCCTTTAAGTTTTAGTCATAGGCGAATAACTCGCGGCGTAGGGCTGTGGTCACTGAGTAATACCATGAGGGAGGTGGAGTAAAGCACTTGTAGCTCGGTGTCAGTAAGGATGACGTAGCCGCCAGATTGATCAGTAGAGATGATACGGAGATCATGAATTGCCATTAACTTTTTGAAGGATGTAAGAATGAGTAGTACGGTGAGCCACCGGAAGTGGGTACCGTGTTAGAGGAGGAGCATTAAGGTCTAGATCGAGGTGTTGGAAGGGGGTGAGAAAGGGGTTTGAATTAGGAGGCGCAGGTATCTGGAAGGAGAGGCCATAGTCATTAGGCGCTGGAGTTTAAGGGGAATGTGGATAGGTAGATTATCCGAATAATACATGAGGGTGGATGTAACAAAATTCGAAAGTGGTGGAAGATCAGGTGGATCACGAATATGTTTGCTGGGGTGGTTAGGGAATATTTGGTAGTGGTGACGGAGAGAACGTGGATGGGAAGTAGGAAGGTGTTCGCATAATGAGCAGTAATGGGATTGGAATATGAATTGGAGAAGGCTAGAGGGAGGTGAATCAGCCATCCATAGCCGTGCTAAAAAGGGAGAGCCGTGGTTGCACGAAGTATGTTGTTGGATTTCGGGGTTATGGTGACTTCTTCCATTCGCCAAAGGGGAGGGGTAGTGTGAAGAGGGTGAGTAAGGTGTTGCCGCGAAAGCGCGGAGTTAACTCTCGGGGACAATTTTTGGGGCCGGTATAAGCGCGCTTTGGGGACGCCCAGCGTTTTGGGTCCCCAGTCCATAAAGCCTGGCGTATTAGGCCCCCCGTCCCTATATCGCTAGTGTTTTAAAGCCCAGGGGGCCCAAAACGCTAGCGATTTAGGGACGTGGTCCCTAAAACGCTGGGGTCCCCAAAACGCGCTTACATCGGGACCACATCTTTGGTGGGCAGCGGAGGTAGCGATGGTGCGCGTACGGCCGCATTTCATACACAAACCGTGCGGATTACAGGCCTAGAGTAGGCATTTGGAGAGGGTGATCTGTTGGTACTGATTCATGGGAGTAGGGGCCGATTGGACAAAAGCTTGTCTCTTATCAGGAGTCAGGACTAGGAGCGAGGGGGCACAGGTTACGTTCTGAGTGCCCGGGGAGGCCGCAGGTGGTAGCAGCGAAGATGTCGAGGAAGTTTTGACGGAGAGTTTCGGGGAGGTGGGCATCGGCAAACTGTTGGGCTGTTTTGCCTTTGGTTGATAGCGGTCGTGTATTTACCAGAGGTGGTCGTGATGATACAAGCCGACGCGAGACATCTAGCACAGTGGAATTTAGTTTCCGGGCGAAGAACAGATTGGGGAATACATCTGGGTTTGCGACCTATTTGAACGGTAGCTTCCTGATCGTGGGCGGGGATAGAGAATCGAGCGGGAGGAGGGGGGCGTCTTGGAGCGGTAGGTTCAATAGGAGCAAGGAGGGGCCGAGGGGGTGACAACTTCGACGTGGGGTTAGAAGCCGGACATAAAAAACGTCCTTCATATGGGAGGGGTCTAGGTTCAAGACTAGGTTCATGGTAGCATTCGATAGCGACGGAGGGGAGGTTTAGGATGGATCATATATTAAAAAATTGCGCTAAAATAAAATATAAAGCAAAAAGCACCTCCGACGGGATTCGAACCCGCAACCCCCGGCTTAGGAGGCCGATGCCATAACCTTTAGGCTACGGAGGCATAATATAAAATAAATTATTAATTAATATAATATTTTATGTAGTTTGTATGAAATTATATTTTGCAGTGTAGAAGCAATTGGTGTACTTGCTGGTTGCTTATACACTGAAACATGTACATGTACATATAATAATAATAATAATAATAATAATACGTTCAGTCAGTGATTTTTTTAAGGCAAATTAGAGGCCCAAAATGGACCTCTAATTTTTCTCACGTGCTAAGTACTCAATATCATGAAATGTAGAGTGAGGGCCTCTAATTGTTGGCAGGACCCTCTAAGCAAATCCTTAAAAAAAACACTGCGTACAGTGCAGGGGCGTAGACTCGTTTTGGAGTTTGGTATGGGCCTTATAGGCGGGATGTTAGGATTGGTAGGGCCATCTTGGCATATTTGTGCTATTAGCTTCTATGAGAAAAGACAATTATTGGTAGGGCCATAGCACTACCAGCCCAACCGGAGCCTACGCCTACGCAGTGTACTCCACTTAACTGGGACATCCGCTTAATTGGAATAACTCCCCAAGAGCCGAATCCTTTCCATATAAGCTAATACTAAAAAATTTCGGTTATGGCTTAGTGGAACTGTAGGGAAAGTATTATACTAGCTATAATGAATAGAAATGGTAGCTGAGTAATTACAGCATAACCTGAAATATTATTCAGTTTGATAGCTCATTATTTACATTCCTAATATAAATAGTCAGCTCAGTGAATAAATAGGTTGCCTAGTTCTTGTACAACTTGAATATAAGGCAACATTTCTTCTTTTGAAAGCGCTTTAAGCTTCTCACATATACTAATCATTTCCTCCACTCTGTATCCCTGTACACAGCTAATGTCCCTGAATAGGACGAAGAGCAGCTTTAGGTATGTCGGCACTATAGGGTGGAGGTGTGAGAGGTCCAGCAGGTTTCTGATCCCTATGTCGACCAATATCCTCAGGTCTGATCCGTCGAACAGATCACGTGTGGAAGATTGAGAGAGTAGATTCTCGGTCATCTTTAGGACGGAGTGAGCCCGCGCCTTGAAGCGAGAGGGGACAGGGTCTATGTCCCTATTCAGATAAAGCATCAGCAAGTCTATGAAGCACCTACTGCTGCCAGCGTCCGAGTCTGACCAAAATGGAAAGTCGCTGTTCGGAAAATGTAAGTTAAAACTAAGCAGGAGCGCCATTAGCGTCTCTGCCAGGCACTCGTCTACGTCGAGCACGAGCCTCTCGTCCAGCAGAGACAGCAGGAAGGAGAAGAAGTCGGGGCTCCAGGAGTCATACATGTCAATTGGAATCTGTTCGCCTGAGCTGAACAGGTAGGTGGCTAGCCTGGCCGCCTCTATCCCAAGCCGGAAGTTGTTCCGTATGTTAAGCAGCTCGTTGGTGAGGGAGGAGGCCAGCGTGGTGACGAGTAGTCTGGAGCAGTACTGCGTGTCCAGAGCCGAGAGGATCCGCAGCGCAGTGACCAACTTGAGGCGGAGGGGCGGACTCTTCTCCCCCAGGTAGAAGGCGGATAGCGTGGACAGCAGCTGACAATCATCGGAGGAGACAGCGCGCCGGACAGCCCGCGGGTCTGCGTCCCGGAATATACTGATGAAGGTGTCGAGCTGCTGACTGACTATGTGCTGGTCACTCAGTACCTCCCAGCTCCGCTCCTGATAGTCCTGTACTCGCTGCAGGAACTCCTCGGAGAGGGAGAGCAGGGCCCGCTCGTCTTCCGTATCCAGGGGCGTGTCTCCCAACCGCAGAGAGGCGTCAAGCCCCGCCTGTAGCCTCCCCAGCTGAGGAGAGATGGCAGAGAAGCCGGGGAAATCCCGCAGGAAGCTGATAACGGCACTCACGGAGAGACACGCGCTGTTGAAGCTGACCTGCGCTTGTGCCCTTACGAACTCCAGCAGCTGAGTAGCAGTCTCGGGCGTTATCTCGGCGGTGTTGTCGGGAGTGCTGTCTGAGCGAGAGAGCTCTAGACCAACGGACTCAGTTGCCACATCAGGAGTGTGGATAATTTCGAAGGAACCAATATCTTGAGATGGGGTGCACAGCTTCTCCAGCTGTTCAGCTATAGCATCTGGTCCGCTCTCATTTACTGAATTATGTGCCTGGGGGAGAGTAGCGCACGTAGCCTCGGCAGAGGACAGGGGGTGAGTACAGCGGGAGGGAAGAAAGGGAGGTAGGTCCAGCTCTTCAGGCGAGTGGTAACCGGAGATAGGCGGAAGAGAAGGGATAGCTTTCAAGTGATATGAAGGGATCAAGCCTCGGCACCCATCAGTCTTTTGTACTAACCACAAGCTAAGCAGGGAGTTCCCCTGCACCACCTCCACCTGCTCTCCCTCAACAAAGTCCAGCTCGTGCTGCCCATCCCTTCTGTACTCAGAGTCTACCGTAAACAGGGACTGCTTCTGGCTGGAAGTCCTGCACAACTTGAGGTACTGGCCTGGCACCAGTCCCACGTCCCCGGTCTTACTCCGTACCCATTTCCATTTCTCATTCAAATTGCATACTTCGTAGAAGGTTTGTCCTGAAATGAATGAAAATATTCGGGAATCTTTGTAACTGAGAGAGGAAGAGTCAAATTCCCGAACGCTGGTATACATTAGTATAGAATACTTTTGATTGTCTAGTTTCAGTAGTTTGTATAAATAATGGAATCAAGCCTTCATCCAGAGACTCCAGACTAAATTTCCCGCGCGCGCCTAGATTTAGTTTGAGCTCACACGCGCCTAAATTACTCATTTTGTATTAAATATATATTTGTTTTTTGGCATAGGATGATGTTATTTGCATATTAATGGGAATAAAAAATAAAGATGAAATCTCGTCCGTCGTCCCAATTTTCTCGAAAAATATGGATGATAAATAAGTACCGTATTTCCCCGAATAAGTGCCGGTGTAAGCGCGTTTTAGGAATCCAGCGATATAGGGATCCCCGTCCCTATATCGCCAGCGTTTTAGGGACCCCTTGTATCCCAAAAACGCTAGCGATATAGGGATCAATTCAGTGATATAGGGACTACACCCAAGGCCAGCCATATAGAATCTATAGGCTCAATGCATACCACCCCTAAGCCCAAATCCTTCACTATCTTTAGTTTTTGTATGAAAATAGTGAAAAATAGAAAGTGAAGGTGAAAAATAGAAAAATAGGAAAATATTTCTAAGTTCAAAAATAGAAAGAGGATCGATATTTTTTGTAAATGCCCTACTCAGGAAGGAGGCAAAATGATACAATGCAATGTGCGGATTGTCAAGAATGGTTTCACGAAGAAAGTATGCGGATCGCCAGATTCCGATACTGGCGTGGACGGTGGACAGGCCCAAACTATAAGTGGGCGTGTGAAATTTGCAAAGAAATGTAGTGTTAGTTAGGCCTACCGTAGGAATTATAATTACCTAACTACACAGACTATGTAACTGTGACCTATCTATATCAAGTAGTCACATAATCAGGTACTTTAGACAGTTAATTTAGGATATACTCACTTTATGTAAACTTAGGTCCCTAAATCTCTAGTAATTTAGGGCACAGAAACGAGGATACCCAAAACACTGGCGTACCTGTATCACTAGCAATTTAGGGACCCCAGAACCACAAAACGCTAGCGATATAGGGTTCCCCGTCCCTATACCGCTAGTGTTTCAGGGACCCAGAGGGCCCAAAACGCTAGCGTTTTAGGGTTCCCCGTCCCTATATCGCTAGTGTTTCAGGGACCCAGAGGGCCCAAAACGCTAGCGTTTTAGGGACGGGGATCCCTAAATCGCTGGATACCCAAAACGCGCTTACACCTGTAGTCCTGTACATAAAAAATGACATTTGGTATGATAAAATTTAAACACATTAGTTGATCACTGTAATGTAATTCCATTTATCTTGGCAACTTCTGTAGGTATACTGTTGGTGGAAACCATTAGAACCGACCTAAATACTTTATTCTGGATTTTTCACAAAGATATCAGAATAATTTTGGCCCACGAAAACAATAAGCGCCAGGGCGCTTATTCGGTGAAGTACGGTAATTTATTTTATGTGGCCAATGGTTCATTATTCAAATTATAGAGATTTAACAAAATTACGGTACAATACCCACAGGGCTGATTTTTTGGCACACAGAGGTATTTTGGACCTGGCTCGGACAAGTTCGAGTCTTGAACGAAAATTCACAACTACCATGAAATTATGACGTGTCCGCGGGTTAATTAATGTGAGTTAGGTGCGGGTTAGTGCAGTGCTGCCAACCTAAAATATCCCAAAAGTTGGACCTGTGGCGGGAGTTTAATCTAAAAGCGGGAGGTTGATACTCGAAAAGCGGGAGGTCAGTATTTAAATTAAATTAGCAAGAATACCTGAATAAAAGGCATTATAAAAACATTTATCTACCTATCAATTAGTTTCTACCCTCTCATATTGAAATATGAGAATGCTTGTATAGAGCTGAGCGCCCAGGCTTACTTTCTAAAGGTCAATTTCAAAGCTTGGGAAAAATTGACCTTTCTCAGTGCCTGAATACACATACTGAAAAACTGAACTCTACTAGAGCTGAGCTCTATATAAGTAATTTCTTGAAATATAAGGTAGCAGTAAGCATTTATTATTATTATAAAATATTTAAATAATAAAAAATTCCTAAATGAGTGTTATAAAAATTTCCTAAATGATGTGTCCGAATGGAAAATTTGAAATACAAGATAATACAGTGTAACCTCGCTAACCGGGGAATTTGGGACTACAGATTTTGAAGTTATTCCCCAGTCCCCGGTTAGAGGGTGTCTCTATTTATTGATTTTCCTATGGTCTTGATTTTCTATTGAAACTTATATTTTAGCACACTTAAGCAGGCAAGCATTACAGACTTTTTCGGATATTCTAATTAGCCGTGTAGCTTATTTGTGTTCTAGAAACTTTCAAATTTAGGGAAACTAGTAGAATGCATTGTTTGTATTAAGTAAAGTACTATTAGTAAGACACTGTAATAATACTATTCATCTCGACTTATGTTATAAATTCCCCGTTTAGCGAGGTTAGGATTTAAAGTATTATACGAAGTCGTAACCAGATCACATTCCCCATTCCCCGATTAGGGCAATTCCCCGGTTAGAGAGAGTCATTTGTATATTAAACGACGAAATAATAAAAAAATTCCCCACTCCCCGGTTATCGAGGCCCCGGTTAGCGAGGTTACACTGTATATAGTTATATGGTATTTTAAAATCGAATAATTATCGATATTTTCCCTTTATTAATAGTTTGCCGCAAGATAATTACCAAAACATTCAATCCCGGTGTCAGAGGAGACCTGTTCCCCCGTGAAAATTGTTCCCCGAACTATTTTTCCTAGAAAATATTGTTCCCCTCTAGGGAATCTTGTTCCCCTCTGCCTAATAGAAAATATTGTTCCCCCGAACAGTATTCACTAGTAAATATTGTTCCCCCGAACAGTATTCACTAGAAAATATTGTTCCCCCGAACAGTATTCGCTAGTAAATATTGTTCCCCCGAACAGTATTCCCTAGGGAATACTGTTTCCCCTTTTAGTACAGTAGTAATATTAACATCCGTACAGTATGTTATATTGATATGACACAATCGAAAGTGAATTCTAGAAAATCCAATTAGTTGTTATCCATAAATTAATTAAACAAACAATTATAGAAACTAAACAGTATTTCGCATTATTCTGCATTTATCCATAACACAATGGAGAAATTCGACCATATTCCATATATTGAAAAGTAGACAACACATGTGTACTTTTCAATACCTCCATATTCGCCTATATCTTCCGAGGGGAAAGTATACAGCAGGGTGTTCAAAGAGCGAGAAGTATGTAATAATAGGTAATTCACAACTTTTCTACATATTCTAGTAACCTTAGGTCCATTTTGTATTGAGGGGAAGATAATTTTCTAGTTAATCTGCACTGTTCGCGGGAACAATATTTACTAGCGAATACTGTTCGGGGGAACAATATTTACTAGCGAATATTGTTCGGGGGAACAGAATTTACTAGTGAATACTGTTCGGGGAACAATATTTACTAGTGAATATTGTTCGGGGGAACAAAATTAACCAGGGGGAAACACTCGGGGGGTACATTATTCCCTAGGAAATATGGTATGGGGAACAGGATTTCCTAGGAAATATTGTTCGGGGAACAGTATTTCCTAGGAAATCCTGTTCGGGGGAACAAAAAGATGGGGGAACAGGATTTACTATGACACCGGGAAGAAAATACACCGGGATCCCGGGATCCCTGGATTGTAAGCCCTATTTGTGTGTTTGTTTGTCCGGATTGTATTAAAGTAATGGGGGGGATAGAAACCGCATTAATATATGCATATATTTAATTTTCTTATTCGACAGTCGAATAACTCTTATTCGACAGTCGAACAACTCTTATTCGACAGTCGAACAACTCTTATTCGACAGTCGAACAACTCTTATTCGACAGTCGAACAACTCTTATTCGACAGTCGAACAACTCTTTCAGAGATGGATGATGGGTCTCTGGAATCATAGGCTGGGTAGAATTAGGGGTCCCTTTCCCCCTTCAACCAATATAAAATTACGACGAGCAGATTTTATGAGGCCGCCAGAACCCACGGGCACCTAGGCTGCAGCCTACTTAGCCTATTGGGTGATCCGGCCCTGAACTCTTTGTCAACAGTAAATTAACTCATTTTACATTGTCGAATTACTTAATTAATTAACTAATATTCGAACGCGTCCAATTAGACTATTCAGTTTATTAATTTAATTAACTAAATCTTGTAATATAATATACAAATTCACTTATGTTCTAGTTAGACAATTTTCAAATATTTTTTATGAACAAATTATGAACAAAATTAAAGTTTTATTCAAGAAACCATCTCGAAAGTTGATAGAAAGAGAGGCAAGCGAAACAGACTTCTTTCAGTACTTCCCAGCCTTACCAGCAAACTACAAGTAAGCTTACTGATTCAATAATATGACATACTCAGTGTTGTCACTGAGAAATTTGATTAATTATATTAATATTCGAAAAATTTCTCTTTAATTATCATTTTTAATAGGATACCACAGTATGAGAAACTAAAGGAGGACATATGCATACCTACTACTTGTTCCAAAATTTACCCTAAGCACCAAAGATTTTCTCCTGGATTAATAGTAATGGCGTGTCAACACAACTTCTGTTATGGATTTGAAATTTTAACTACTAGGGAGTCAACAGTACTTATTTATAACATGCTCATCAGCAAATTTACAATCCCACCAGCTGTTATTATTTATGACAACGCTTGTAACTTAAATACAACTTGTATTATAAGGTAACATACTGACTGTTTTTTTATCCTTTAATCCCAAGGAGACATTTATTTATACTTTCTAATTAGGGACCCTGCATTGTTTCGCAATACAACCTTTCTGGTCGACAGATTTCATAGCAAAAATCATCGCTGCGATCCTATCTTCTCTATGAACACCTGGGCTACACATGAAATGAAGAAAGTAAATTCAGAGATTTGTGAGCAACTATTCTCTACCCTTCGAAGACTTTCAACACAAATTTCGTATATGCGCATAGAGAATGTATTCTTTACAACGCGTTATTTTTTAGCTAGTTGGAACAAAAATATTAGTATATAGTATACATCACTTTATGTTTTTGATATTTACCGGCAGAACATCAATTTATTATACCATAATTCGCCCAATAAGCGCCTCATTTGACGAATAACTGGAAAAAACTTAAAGTTCTAGTCGTACAAAAAAGTATCAAATGATGATAGTTGATAAATAGATACATTAATAATTTAAGGTTTATTTGTGCAAGTTACACAGCTAAAACTATTGTCAATGGTTGAGCGTTCAGGAAGCCTTACACATTCATTATGGAACCAGCTGTAGCATACGTCACATTGAACTGTGTATCGAACTGAACTTTCACGTTGATCTACATAAGCATATATCGGTAGATTACATGTGCAAATTAGATCGATAATAATTTGATGTGATTCAGGTAGTTTCCCTGTGCGTACTCCACGTGTGGTGTTTATTGGAAATAGAGTTATTTTTTCTTCCTTTATACATTTGAGGCAATGGGACCTCATTTGGTATTGATTCCATGACTGGGTTTCTGGTTCAACACCAGCAGCTATAGCAGTAGCAACTGCTAGGGCATATAGACCACATTCTGAACTACCCTTTTGTTGCTGTATACTGGGAACTGTTACTATCAGCTGCTGTGAGTGCTCAGCATACAGGAGTGCCAGTTGTGTATCTAAGTCTCCACTTGTTTTTCTCACGTACAGTGAATCATAAATATATATCCCGCCTTTACCATCGTACTTTGAACAGACCCAATGTTGACCACAACTGTGTAACTGAATGCTAGGAATATCTCGTGCAGCTTTTTTGAATCCAAGATTCTAAATATTGGAGTTAAATTAATAAGGTGATTTTAAGTTTCAATACTCCGAATACAGATTATAATCTGAAGTTTTAAGTATTTATTTATAACTTTAATTTGTAAATGATAGAGAATTAGATTATACACCTGGGAAAATATAGTATCCTGTAGCCCGCTGATATTAGGAAAACTGCGTTTCAGCAAAGTCTAAAAGAAAGAATGAAATATTGTATACGTTGTTAAATTCTAGCTAAATATACAAACAAAGGCTTAAAAAATTTCATAAATAAGAATACTTACACAATAAGCATGGATTGTAACATCTGAGAGCCATTTTCCAGCATGAGTAAGTTCACGCACACATATTTCTTTGACAGATTTTCTTAAGATATTCGAATTACTACATCTAATATAATGTTTACTGTTACCTTTTGCTTTAGTTAATAATTTTTCTTCTTCTAGTTTACTTGTATTTTTTACATCGATAGGTCTGGATGGAACTTGGTTTCCCTTAGAAAGTATTACTTCACCAGTTAAGCCTTCGAAAAATGAGTTATCAGCACTTATATCAGAGACTGAAATAATATCCTCTATCAATTTCTGTCACTCTCGGTTTTTTCCTAATTGGTGTAAAGGTGAGCGAATGTGATGGATTTGGGCGGACTCTTTTAGGTGTACTCGTATCAGCTGAATTGTTAACTTCTTTGATTATTTTCTTAGGTGTTGAAGATGCGATAGCAATAGGGATATCATTATGTACCATGTATGAATGTATTATCATAACTATCAAGTCTTTCCTTACATTTGACTTCGAGATACATTCGAATTTTACTGTATCAGGCCACCAAACAGGTTTCAAAGATTCTACTCCCCAAAAAGAACGACCACGACCTACAAACATAAAGTTATAAATCTTATTATCTACGTATTTGTATATCATATAAATTATTGTTACTTTCTTTGTTAAAATTACAAAATTGTACAATAATTGGGTTTCAGATTACCGATTGACTTTTGAGTAGCCCATGATACTAGTCTCCTTAGGGTACCTCGAGAGTAACGATTGATATCTTCTTTCATCAAATCACTCATGTGTTCATCAACCATAGGTTTTGACTTTTTCTTTATTTTATTAGGTTCCTCTACGTTATTCGTATAAGAATGGGATAAACTTTCCCACACGTCTACTTTCTGAGATATAATTATCTGTTTGAAGGAATCTGGACCGTATACAGTTAACATACCATTCCATGTAAATGTCAGTGCTACCACCTCACCAGTAATTTTGTAGAACTGGTCGCATGTGCTTGCCAGGATTTTACGAGCGTTTGCTTGATTCATCAAGTTCCACAGAAAAATTTGAAATTTGTAGATATTCAAATATTTTATAGATACTAGAGGCATATATAATACCCCCAGCGAAGTTAACACTTACAAAAAAATGTTGATAATACTTCTATACATTCAAGTTCAAATTAACTAGTGTACTCAACTGTCGAATTAGAGTTGTTCGACTGTCGAATAAGAGTTGTTCGACTGTCGAATAAGAGTTGTTCGACTGTCGAATAAGAGTTGTTCGACTGTCGAATAAGAGTTGTTCGACTGTCGAATAAGAGTTGTTCGACTGTCGAATAAGAGTTGTTCGACTGTCGAATAAGAGTTGTTCGACTGTCGAATAAGAGTTATTCGACTGTCGAATAAGAAAATTTAATACCTCATATATGAGATATAAACTAACTGTCAAATGTTATACCTTATTATAGGAAATTAACGCGCCATGAAATTAACGCGAATTTCTCCAAATCGCGTTAATTTCCTTCGCGTTAATTCATGGAACGTTAATTTCCTGCTATTTACAAAATTTTACAATGGATGGACAAACTTCCGAGCTACATATTTTCAGATGTGCAACTAGTTTGAAAGGATATACCATGTCTATTCAAGTAGATTGGAAGCCTATTTGGGCACAATAATGTATTCAATCAGGAGATTAATAATCCTGAATTTTTTTTATAAAAATTATTCGCGTTGATTTCATGTATTTGAAAATGTTCAGCTCCAATTCGCGTTAATTTCATGTAGCTTTAATTTCCTATAATAAGGTAATTGGTAAACAAACGTTATAATAGGTAAACAAGTATGGTGATTTCGAATTTCGCGTTTATAAATTTCTAATATGAATATTTGTTGTTGTTTACACAAAAAGGTAAACAAATTAATAAAAATTCAAAATCAAACCAGAAGTTAGCTTCAACGGGTATTATAGGTAAACAAGTATGCTGAACACGAATTTCGCGTTCAAAAATTTCGAATTTGAATCTTTATTGTTGTTGTTTACACAAATAGGTAAACAAATTAAAAAATGAAAATTCAAAATCAACCCAGAAGTTAGCTTTCAACGGGTATTATAAGTACTATATAACTATGACAAATATTACTAACTATGTAATCATTTGTTTAGTATGAGTAAGGCCGCTATGCGGCCGTTAACTTGAGGTGCGTAGCACCGATCTGTCGCAAAGCGACCGAGACCGAAGGGCTCGTAGTTAGAATAAACCACTAAGTTAGAATAAGTCTGAATAACCCAGTGTTAGAAAAACCCGTTTTCGATTGCATGAAATATAATAATATATGCATAGATTGATGATTGGTCACGGGAACAGAGATGCAGCGGTCCGGCAAATTCATGCACCGGACCGTCATTGAATTTTTATGTCGACCGCACACTTGAAACATTAAATCGGTCCGGACCGATCTTATTTCTGAGTGTACATTAAAGTATTCTATGGGATGATTTTTGTCGATTCATTTTCATAAAATAGCCATTCCTTATTAATTTTACTATTTAGTTAATTAATTAAGATATAAATATAATTGCCGGCGCCACGTATTATGAGGTGTGGGTGTAGTGGGTGTCACTGTCCAAGCACCGCTTCATTTCCTTGAGGCAGTGGGTGTCCGGACACCCAGGACACCCCCGGTGGCGCCGGCCCTGATTATAATATACTTTGGTTTTAATTAAAGTAACTTGTAATAGACTGTTGATACTAGACTAGAATGTATTTGAATGATATTATCGACACTTAGAAAGGCTCATCAATCAAAAGTGTTAATTAATAGTGCAGCTACACAACCATACTGTAATTACCACTATAGTACGGTTAGTGGCGTCGTGCTCTATGGGCCGGGCCCCCCCAAAATTTCCTGTGCCCCCCCCCTTTTTTAGAGGCTTGTCCCGAAAAACATTGATCTGGTCACTAACTACGACACTTTGGCCCCCCCAGAATGTATTCAAACACGACGCCACTGAGTACGGTGTCTCTGACATACTGGAGTCTTCATTTAGACCACCCTGTTAGTCAAGTAGAGTAGGCACAATTATCTCTACTATATACTCTTAGACATTCATTACAGTATATCTTCCACTTCTAATTAAGCCCTTTTTAAAAAAGGGCTTAGAAAAAGGGCTTGGGCTTAAGCCCTTCTGATAAGGGATGGGCTTAGACTTAAGCCCTTTTGCAAGGCCTTGACCCCATGTCTGGTATCTACCCATTGAAATACACTCCCCGGCCAAAGTATTTGAACAACAAATATTATTATACAAACAGTGACGGGTTTTAGGATCAATATTTCGTTTGTAGATGCTTCTATAATGGATATTTATATAAAACGATATGTTCAGTATGATGAAATAGCAAATTTTTGAAATTTTAATTCTAATAGTGGTGATAAACTCATTAACTATATAATGAGTTAAATTAATTTTTTTAATTTCGGATAATTATGAGGCAATTAGAATATTCAAATTCTGATTCAGATTTGAATAGCACGGGGGCCGATTATTCTAACTTCTAGGTATTAAATTTATAATCATACGATTATTTTCTACTGAGATACAGACACATTCCCATTTGTGCCACTTCATGGATATTAGCTGAAAATGACTTAAAACCACAATGTTTTAAAAATCGTAAATATAGCAATATATATTTAAAGTCATTTCGGAGTAGTAAAAAGGGCTTTAATACGCTGTTAGCCATACAGAATGAACAACTATCTCCACCAAATAAATCCAGCACTTCTGACTTTGTGGGGATCTCTTTGGAAAAAAATTCACTGTAATTATGCCATAAAAACATGTTCGTTTAATGATCTAAGCCTCTAGTATTTAATGATGAGCTTTTTATCTTTCTCACACGAATTGTTATCTGTTAGATAAGTGTTTCTCAACGTGGGCGATATCGCCTCCTAGGGGTGATACGAGACTCGAGGGGGCGATAAAACGGATGGGAACTGGCGCGATTCGCTAAGGGGGGGCGACCGACTGAATAAGGTTGAGAAACGCTGGGTTAGATGATTGGCAGTCACTGCCTCAGAAAGGTGGCAAATTGAGCAAAGACATTTACAAGCTTAAAGAAGAGTACAAACTACGTATAGCTGTGGGGGAAGTTTTGGGAAGATGTTATCTATAGAAGTTCAATGGAAATTATAGTGTTAATATTAGGGTTGCAACGAATATACCGAATATTCGTTCGTTTCGAAACGAATATTAGATTGAAACGGATATTCGTTGACTACTTTTGAACAAGAACATGACTTATCTTTAGAATAAAGAGATCGTAGATATAAACTCTTACCTAAACTAGCTGAGTAATAACTAACTTGTGTCTTATCGTTGAACTACGGTTAATACACTTTGTAAGTTTGTAAGTTGTAACTATGAGTAAACTATTGTAACATTAAAACATAAAACTATTTTCTACTGTATTTTGAGTCTTGAATTTGATTTAATGCTTAGTCAATAAAACGAACGAATATTCGTTCGTTTAGTAAAAGGTTCGTTCGTTACATTTCGAATATTCGTTTCAGCCCTAGTTAATATTACTTTTTTGTGAATCTATTTAAATTTACTTAGTGATATGAGTGTATTGATTTGTAATATATGTATATGATCTTTGTTTATATTGTTATAATAAAGTAATACATCAGGATGGAAGTGTTAATATAGGGTAAGGGGCTGGGGAGGGGCTTTCAGTATAAATCCAGGGCATGCCCGTGCAATTATACAAACATCATTTTTGTTTTCTATTTTTTAAATTTAGAACTCGAATTGGAATTTTTTATTAAGTAGTAATGTTTCGTTTGGATAACGATCTTCGGATTAGCGAGGTACCTGTTTAATCTTGAATACGTATTACTATAATTTGGTGGGGCTGACTGAATAGTGGAATCTAGTGGAATCTAGGGTACTGAATGGTGGAATCTAGTGGAATCTAGTGGAATTACTAAATTTTAGTGGAATTGACTGAACGGTGGAATCGAGTGGATTTTCTAAAAACCGACTGAACAGTGGAATCGAGTGAAATCTTGGACTGAATAGTGGAATCGAGTGGAATTTGATTAAATTGTTAAACACTACGTATATGCTATAAGCTACGTATGTATCATATTACGTTAATTTTCGCCCATGTAAAATTTTTGCAATGATTAAACTAGTGTTGTGCATGAAGTGGCACAATATGATACTATATTAGTATTCTTACTAATCATCTCTATTGAACTGCCCAATGAATACCAACTGGATTTGATAAGGAATTGTTGATAAATAATGTTAATAAGATGTGTCTAAATAACATGGTAACAAAGCCTAACTAATAAATCCTATTGTGTCACTTCATGCACAACACTAGTTCAATCATTGCAAACAATTTTACATGGGTGAAAATTAACGTAATATGATACACACGTAGCTTAATATAGCATACGTATACGTAGTGTTTAACAATTTAATCAAATTCCACTCGATTCCACTATTCAGTCAAATTCCACTCGATTCCACTCGCTTCCACTATTCAGTCAAAGATTCCACTCGATTCCACTGTTCAGTCGGTTTTTAGAAAATCCACTCGATTCCACTGTTCAGTCAATTCCACTAAAATTTAGTAATTCCACTAGATTCCACCATTCAGTCACCCTAGATTCCACTAGATTCCACTAGATTCCACTAGATTCCACTGGATTCCACTAGGTTCCACTAGATTCCACTATTCAGTCAGCCCCTAATTTGGTTTGTAATACATCTATATTATTTAATCTCGATTGTTGTTTGTGTGTGTGTGTTTGTGTGTTTGTCCGGATTGTATTAAAGTGTTGGGAGAATAGAAATCGCATTTATATATGAGATAGAAACTAACTTCCAAATGTTATAATAGGTAAACAAATATGATGAACAAGAATTTCGCATTTATACATTTCTAATATTAATATTTGTTGTTGTTGTTTACCAAAAATGTGTTAACAAATTAATGAAATTCAAAATCAATCTAGAAGTTAGCTTTCAACGGGTATTATATAATTGTTTATCATCCGGATTTTTTCAGAAAATACGGACGGCGGACGGGATTTTATTTTTATTATTTATTTCCATTAATATGCAAATAACATTATCCTATGCCAAACATTAAATTTTTAATATTTAATTTAATTATATTTTCACATGACAATGCCCAAATAATTAAAGTAATGCCCTAAAATACAAGATTTATTAGAATTGATACATTATATAAGAGTACTTTACACAAGTTTATAGCTAATATTTTTACGATTATGTTCATAAGAAAATATATCCGGACGGGAGGTAAAAATTGGGACGGACGGGGATGATAAACAAGTTATTTATTTTATATGGCCTAAACAAGTATGCTGAACACGAATTTCGCATTTATAAATTTATAATCTGAATATTTATTGTTGTTGTTTACACAAAATAGTAAACAAATTAATGAAAATTCAAAATGAACCTAGAAGTTTGCTTTCAACGGGTATTATAGGTAAAAAGTATACTGCACACGAATTTCGCGTTTAATATGAAAAACAAGTTAAAAAAATGGAAATCTTATATAGGGATATATATAACGTCCCTTTCTACCATTTTCCATGGCTGAAAGGGTGAGGAATAAGGCCGAACATTGGCCGTTAACTTAAGGTGCGTAGCACCGATCTGTCGCAAAGCGACCGAGACCGAAGGGCTCGTAATATTAATATTTAGTCCTATATAAATGTATAACTTCATTAATGAGAACATTAACTTTTTTCGGGCATGACGGCGCCATGGATGGTCCTGCCCGGTGGGCCAACCATAGGGGGAAGCATATATGGCATGACAGATCGACTCTATTCAGATTAGCGAGGGTGTAGTGTATCGGCTAACGCATCCCTGGCCCAAGTTTACAAATTTCTTTAAGCATTGTGTATAGTAGGCTATGGTCACGTTTGTATATAGAATGGCCCTTACTGTAATTAATATATACTTAACTCATTGATTTTATTAATTAAACATTTGATTACAGTGTATTCTTGTATAAGTAGAGTTTTAAGGTCACGTTTGTATATAGAATGGCCCTTACTGTAATTAATATATACTTAACTCATTGATTTATTAATTAAACATTTGATTACAGTGTATTCTTGTATAATTAGAGTTTTAATTATAACTTGACTCGAGTGCACAAACTATCAATTGCTAAATTAGAGTGTAATCAAAGAAAATTTAAGTGTAAAATTTAAACCATAATATGCCTTACTTACTTGTAATTAACAAATCCTGACTTTACTATTAACTTAACCTTAACCATCTCAATTATTTGTAATTATAGAACATTAATAATTTGTTGATACAAATTTTTCTCCTTTAATATGAACTCAGATCAACTGCTCACCCTCAGCGATGATGAAGAGTTGTCTGAAACACTCACTATTCCACGACCTGTTGAAAAACGAGGAGTTCTCAGCAAATGGACCAATTATCTCCAAGGCTGGCAAAGCCGCTATGTTCTGCTTGTCGACGGAACTCTGTCGTATTTCAAATCTCAGGAGGACACAAATATTGGATGTCGGGGCTCAATATCTCTTCTCCAAGCAGTAGTTTCAGTGCATGAGTATGATGAACTTAGGTTCGACGTGAAATTAGGGAACTATGCTTTCTATTTCCGCGCTGAGAGCGTTGAGGAGAAGCAAGTGTGGCTAGATGCTTTGGAACTGTCTCGTCTACTTCAGAACGAGAGTGGCTACACTTCAGAGACGAGCAGCATACGGAGACACGGATCTATCTTATCGCTAAACTCACAAATATCTACCAATTCAATTTGTTCCCGTAAGAGCACCAGTACAATGAAAGAACGTTTCCAAGAATTAGATACCTACAGGGATGTCACAACCAAGCAGCTGGATAGTATACACAAGTTTTTAAATATTCTGTTACAAGTGTGCGAAACCCACTCGTCGCATCCCGTATCTTCTCTTGAGGGAGAGGTTCATCCGAGGGAAGAACCAGAGGTTGACAAAGAAGAACTTTCCACAGATAATCATGTGCCAGATTATACTTCGTTGTCTGATTATGCATCTGACAAACAATCGAAACTGACATCTGTTCATTCTTACCCTATCCTATCCTTGATAGGAAATACACATAGTATACTATCTTCTCGCGGTCACAGACGTACAGAGAGCGATTCTATAACAATTAAACAAGTGTCTAGCATTCCCAGCTCAAAGATATGTCGATCTCGTTCTGGCTCAGTTCTGACACAGCTGTGCAAACCTGAAGAAGATACGGAGTCCGTATTGAGGCAACTGAGAGAAGAGACTATAACATTCAAAGCGACGACTGCTGCTCTCCTTACTGCAATGTCCCAGTGTATGGACTCAATCCGAGTAAGGGAGGAGAAGATGAGGCAAAGAGTTGAGCAAGAAGTTGAGAAGAGGAAGCAGGCAGAAGCAACGGCTGAAGCTGTTCTTATGACACTGACTGCCCACTCGCCCCATCAGACAGCCAATCACATAGAAGATAGTTCTGATAGCGAAAGTGAAAAGTGTCATGGGAAGTGGCGCTTGCCTACATCTGAAGAGGAATTTTTTGATGCGTTAGAAACAAATACCGCGATTGCGGCACAAGCTCTGGACAACAAGAGCGTTGAGAGTCTTATTATCGAGACTGTCTCTAGTGAAGAACAAAAGCTAGATAATAATGAAGTTCCATTTGATACTTATAATTCAAACCACCGTCTATTTGAACAGGTTCGTGAAAAGGTTATTAATTACTCACGTTATGCATTTGAGAAAGTAGAAGATTCCAGCCTTTGGTCATTAGTGCATGACGATGGGGATATGAAAGTTTACCGTCGTGAGCTTGAAGAGAACAGCATTGTACTAGACCCCATGCGTGCTACATATATAGCCAAAGGGATATCTGCTCGCGAATTAACACACATATTTTTCCATAAAGATACGCGCCTCTCATGGGAGAATACTATTGAGTCAATGCAGACACTAGAAGAGTTGGACCCATGGACCACAATTTATAAACATATGCATAAACGTATTTGGCCATCCACACAGCGCCAGACTATTTTCTGTTCCAATATATGTAAACTGACTAATGCAGTGCCTCCTGAAAACTGTGTGGGAGATACCTACTTTGTTATCAACTTCTCGGTAGATCATCCAGAGGCAAAGGAAGTAAGCAAGTATATACGTATACGTGTCAACATATCCCTCACATGTCAGACATTCTCAAACAAACCTTTCAGCGAAGATCAAATGCGAGGATTGACTCGTGAAGATATAAACTGCAAGATGATCTATACCACTGATGTGCATCCAGGTGGATGGGTACCCCCTGCAGTTGTGAGGAATATCGGTAAGAGGGAGCTAACCAAATTTATGAAAAAGATAAGTTCTTTTTGTTATCAGCAGTCTCATTCCCATCCAATACTCTTCTGAGATTACATGAAAGTTTCGCTCTCTCAGGAGGCAGGAGAGGGAATGAGATCACATATGATATACTACTATTTTCCGGTTCTCTCAACTCTTGTACCCATTAGTTTACTCCTTAGCAAATTCAACAACTATTAATTATATAATTATATTATTCTGTGTTGTCTATTTTATCTTAATACTATTTATTCGTTATATTCATAAACTCAATCTTTCAAATTAATGTATTTGTAAGTCGTGTATATTTAATCATCATTTTACTCATGTTTGGTTGCTTGTTATTTATCTGTATTAAAACACTATATATTCTCAGTGACATGTTTGTGATTCATTGACTCGTTTATATAACTCATGAGGAAGTATTGTACGAAATGTCGGTACACGTACTCATGACCTTCTTAGAATTACACTAGTTCAAATTTATTAAGAGTGGAAATATAATTAGATCAATTAGTACCCCTAAACCATGATTTATTCTTATTATCAAAATTTAGAAACATGTGTATAAACTTCAAAGTAAATGATTTGACCCAATTTCGCATGCGCTGTTTGTATTCGTTTCTTTGTGTACAATATATGCAATATTGTTGAGCTTCTTTTATGAAAAACTCTCAAATTAAAGCTGTCCCGATAGCAGCATTATATTTTGTGTTGTTGGTTGATTGATAGTGCCCCCATAAGAAAATGCTGTATGCACAGCTCTAATTTAGATTTTTTCGTCGTCATCATCATTTAGGTCCTGAACCATTTGCTAAAGGTGTTTCGGAATATAACGATCATTTGTAGCGATGGAAGTTTCTTTCTACACCACTTAATTTCATAGTAATTCAAAGTTTGAGATTAATATAATTGCTGATGAGTCAATAAAATCCCAAATTGCAGCTGTGCCGACGCATTTCCCTTAGGTGGGACTATCTTTTGGTGGCTCCTGGTTGGGTAATTGATAGTGCCTCCAAGGAAAATGCTGTCGACACAGCTGCAATTTTGGATTTTTCCCCCCATGTCATCACTTTGAAGGTGTTAAATTATTTCAGAAAGATGTTTCGGAATGTAACGACCCTTAGTGAGTTGGAAGTTTAGTTTTAGCTCACTTCATTTCAGAGATATTCAAGTTTCAGTAGAATGTAATAGATGATGAGTCAGCATTTTTTATGTGCCTTTTGGGAGTTCACCCAACACCAACCAATCCATTCGAAATATATAATTCACAAAATTGTAAAAACACATTTTATTGACGATGTCATCATCACCTCAAGGTGTCAACAGTCTCAACACCCATTTGTAGAGGTGTTATGTGGCATAAAGATCAATTGATCAATTTGAAGTTTTTTCTATCTTGTATCATCTCTGAGATTAATGGTATTTAGCAAATTAGTATAAATAATAATAATAATAATAAATAATTTAACACCAATTTCAATGTCAACTTATAACATAAATTTAGTGAGTTCAATTATTTGTTATAAATAGTAATCTATACTATTAATAACTCGGAACCGATTGTAGATTTTTGTTTATAGTAGCAGTTTTAGTAATCTTTCATTAAAATAGAGTTATATTTTGTACTTAAGCTAAAAAGAGACTAAAATAAATGTTAGACGAAACTAACTAATAATAAATGCAAGGGTAAATAAATTCACATAACTATTCTTTGATAAAAAGTAATTAAAATGAAAAATAAGTATGTATAATCATAAGATGTGTGAAGTTGTTTCGATATTCGACATTCACATTCGACATTCGACATTCACATTTATATGCCTGTATCATGTTGTATCAGTCTGTATCAACCTGTATCACCATGTATCAACCTTGTATCAGTCAGTATCAACCTTGTATCACCTTGTATCAGTCTGTATCAACCTTGTATCAGTCTGTATCACCTTGTATCAGTCTGTATCACCCTGTATCAGTCTGTATCACCTTGTATCAAACTGTATCAGTCTGTATCACCTTGTATCAGTCTGTATCACATTGTATCAGTCTATCACCCTGTATCAGTCTGTATCACCTTGTATCAGTCTGTATCACCTTGTATCAGTCTGTATCACCTTGTATCACGTTGTATCAGTCTGTATCACCTTGTATCAGTCTGTATCACCTTGTATCAGTCTCTATCACCTTGTAACAACCTGTATCACCTTGTATCAGTCTGTATCACGTTGTATCACCTTGTATCAGTCTGTATCACCTTGTATCAACCTGTATCAGTCTGTATCACCCTGTATCAGTCTGTATACCCTGTATCAATCTGTATCACCTTGTATCAGTCTGTATCAACCCGTATCACCTTGTATCAGTCTGTATCAACCTGTGTTTGCTCCTACAAATCGCATTACCAATTACTAAATACCAGTATTTCATAACTACGCGAATTCCTAACAATTTGGGAAATACTGATTATTTTTTTTCGCAAGAAAGGCAGATGAAATCTTTTGGTGCTTTCGAATGCTTTTTATTTTCTCACAGCTTATATGCTTCCATTCTAGGCACTGGTCGCACAAAATGAGATCATTAAAATTTTCAGTGCGTTGACAGCATGTCACTATTGGAATTACTAAGGTGTCGCGTATTTAGTTCTGGTAACTTTTTGATGAGGAAACCTTGAGAATCTTTTAAGTACTATTAGGCACAACTCAATATGCTTTCGAAGCATCTGCTGATCAAAACATAATTTACTAACATCATCCCCTATTGCAGTATGATATGCAAATGCAATTGCAAAAGGACCACGTGATGATGAATCTTTTTGTTGATCGACGTTGATGACATTTGTTATAAATTCCATACCAGTTGATAAATTAATCGTTGTTAATTGTTCTTTTAATTGGATGCTTAGCTTTCCTAAATTTAAGCTGTCCATTAGCAGAACTTTACTATCAATAGAGGCGGAAGTAACCCAATGAGCTACCCCTGTATGGTGTATTTGAATGTTTATTTCTGAAATGGGTGACCTCTTAAAACTAGTTAATCGTTGTGAGTATAAAGTATTTTGAAATGAATTGTTCATTCTAAACTGTTTTCTCAAAATGGTTTGTGCTGCCCAAATCATGGTGGAACTTAGCCATCCGGTTTCCGATAGCAAAGAATTATGGTCGTGAACTGTCAATCCGAGATCCATAACATAGGCGCCGAACTTTATAAATCCCTGAGGGGGCAGGGCCAAAACTAGGTAAATCACTATTGGAAACAAAATTAAGTCAAATAATTGAAGTTCACACACTATTTTAGCGTTTTCGCATACATCACTTTACGCATGCTGTTCTTCTCGACGAATACGTTCACCACCTCGCGCATATCCAGCAATTCGACATAATCACTGTTTATCTTATACTATTAAGACAAATATTTACAAAATATATCCAAAACCCAAGGGGGCTGTCCCCCACGCCCTGTGAGCCAAGGGGGCAAGCCCCCTTGGCACCCCCCCTTCGGCGCCCATGATAAGCCACATTTTATTGGAAGGCACATAAGGGTGGTCGATTTCTTGTGGTTTGACACTCTTAGAGTTGCATTGAAGATTGATATCAGGGTTGTATGCTGGATACTCTTCGTAATCGTGGTAAGCAGAATCTGAATCATAGCTGGGGTTTGTTCTCTTCGAGGTTTGAGTGGTATTATAATGTTCAATTGGAATCTTTATTGTAAAATATGTAGCAGTTTCTGATTTTTAGGTGAATTACCAGGAGTGCAGAGTTCTGATTTTGATATGAACTAAGTGCTGGGTTATGATAATAATTAGCTTTCTGTTTCTTTGCTTTCCAAATCTCAACTGCTTCTTCCAGATGTTCTTAATTCCTTTTTCGTCTTTTTTTAGAGCTTTTCGGAATGTTAAATAATAGCCCCGAGATGCGTTGTGAAATGTTAGCATGCATCTTTCTTAAAAAATCATCTGGTCGCATATGTAACTTTTTTTGTAAAATGTTTTGCTTCATGATGCCCATCCACTTTTCGACAATAGAGTTAGTTTCCCTGGTTTGTATTTTTGTATGTCCACAAATTGTTTCCGCCAGCATGCTTCCAGTCCACAAAGGAAATAGATATAAGTATCGTTTTAGAAGGAAAGTAATGAAGTCTGGGTAATAATGAGGATTAAAACAAGTTACCAATGAAGAATCTAAATTAGACTTAGTTTCTTCCCAAATTTGAGTAAAATATTGATAAAATAGGGATTTTTCTCGAAGAATATTTGAAAAAACTCGTTATGAAAACAGAGAATTATCGAGTTGTAATTTATCCCCATTCTGATTCAAAGGTTCGTTCATTGATTCCATAAATTGATCCATTTTGATCATTGCATTTGTGCATTCTTGATTTTGTGTTTGTGATGTGAAAATTATGCATATAAGATGAAATATTTCTTTACCATGATTAAGCGATGTGCAATTTTGCCAGGTTGCAAAGCAAGAAGTTGCATAATGAAACGTTGATTTAGATGGCATCGAGATTTCTTTTAAGGTTTACACATAGCCTACTCTATATATGGCCTGACAGTAGATATACCAGGGATGCACAAGAAGATGGGAAATTTTAATTTTTTAATGTTTTCTATATTGAACTACTAAGTTCTTTATACGTCTCTAGGTCGTAAACATAACTCAGCCGTGCTAGCCCGTAATTAATATTAACTATAATGAGAACGGTGATTGGATTTTCATAATTTAATAGTAATAATAGACACAAACAGTACAATTTCTAATATTAATATACAGTGAATACTACACAATTATTTGCTTTCTTTCCTCTCTCCTCTTTCTCTCTCTGGCTCTAGCAGTGACACACGACACACTTAACTACATAATAGAAATAAGAATAAACAGAGTAATACAAATCATGGTAAATACAAATAAGTAGACACATAATTAAGAGAATTTCTTTAATTTACGCTTTTGAAAGGAACCAGCGAGTTATAATTATTAACTTTGTTTGCAAGAAAGCAATTCGCTGCGGTAGACTAGCTTCGATAAGATGTTCCAACTAAACACACCGCTAATACAAGTAGATTTCCAAATAACAAAGTTCAACTATTTTTCTAGAAGGTCCACTTACAAGTTTCGCCAACAGCTCTTAATTGTTTTCGATGGCACTAAAGGTCTTCCATAAAACAAGAATGGATTTCAAAACTGGCTCAGATGGATATTTAAGTCCGCCACGGTCCGTTAGCTGCAGAAGTTTATACTGAGAGTCCAAGTTTAAATCAAGGAGAAAGTATTTATCAAGTGTTAGCATATGTATAGACATGACACGGTTTTGTTTGTTTCAGGTACTGATGGACAGTATAGCCTGCAATAAAGGCTAATGATTGAAGCAACTATGAATCACAATCAATTGTTGATAGGTCATGAATCTCATCAGGAAATGGCTCCAAATTGAATTCACCATCAGTAGTGGAATACGGACAAGAAAATGACTTGACAAATGACTGAATAGATTGAAAAGAAGTGTCTTGTTGGTCAGTAAATATGTTTACAATGCTAGAAAGTTCAAGTGGATGCACGGTTCAAGGATTTGAAGATAGATGTGATAATTAGAACCCGACATCATACGGTATAGACCGAAATGGTGTCCAAGGGATCCGTCTGTAGAAAGGAGGACAACACATATGTAAAGCCAAAAGATTGAGTCAAATGGTTGGTAATTTGTGGTAAGGCAATACAAGCATGTCTAAAACTGGTGATGTTTGTTTACTCAGTTTGCCAATTTTTTCTAGTAAAGTTTGCCAAGCATCTTACCAAAAACTACACAAGTCAAAAGTAGAAATCGCTGTCATTAAAAGTCACGTCCGAGAAATTATCGTTCAAACGTATTCCTTTAAATGGTGTGTTAACGTTGAATAATTTCCAAACAGTAAGAAGGGTATCAACAAACTCCGGAGTATTCTTTCTATATTCTGGATAGTTAGCGCAGATATTGTTAATTCGTTAACGACTTTCAAAACCAGTTTGACAGCTAGACGGAAAACATGACTCCATAGTCAAATGAGGAGCTAACTTGGCTAAACTTATTCTTTCTGATTTATATAATTGACGTACATCTTCAAAGCATACACAACCGAACTTAGGGGATAATCACAATAACTATAGAGTTGTATTTTAAAGCAAGTTCCTGCAAAACAGATTCAATTTCTCGGATGTCACTAATTGCAGCAATGGGAACGGATATACTCTGTCCATTAAATTCGGCTGAGGTGGATAGATAAACATTGATTTCAAGGTACAAATCTACTGAGAAAATTTTTCAGCCATTTTAGCGAGAACAAACGTTATGTTACTCTCATTACGGAATCACACCAATCAACTATTAGGTAAATAAATCAAGGTTTTAACTTATCTTTAAAGTCCTGTAGAGTTGACTACAAACTTCCCTTCTCTTTCTCTTGACTCTCGGATCTCAAGCTGAGTTGTAGTGTTTGGTTCATCAAGGCTTCATCTTTTGCATCGTATGACATGCGATTCCGTTTGTTAGGTTTAGGATGAGTAATACGCTGGGCAGCCGGGAGTAAACTTTGTACAGCGCCCGCGGTACTTCAGTAAAAGTACCATCTCCTTTTGGGACTTTGAAAGTGTAGTCTAAGTCTTCTTTCTGAAAATGGTTGTTACATACATGATTACATAGACCACCTTCAGGTCACCAAAATCCTCGCGACGAAGAGCATGTCCTGATGTCCAGGCATGATTCAGGGTTGGTGGATTTTGAGGCATCTTGAACACAGGATCATGGTAATGGGGGGCTCTTGCAACCGGGAACAGAACACGAGTTAGGCATGAATTGAAGCTAATATGAATAAAATACCAGAGCGAAATGAAAAGGATGAGATTGTACGTCAATAGAAGAGTTTGGAATAAAATCTGATCAATAGTTGTATATATTTCAAGAATATTTCTAATTAATGTGGTTGATTATTATTATTATTTTTGAAAATAAATATTGTGGTTGGATAAATATTACCATCTTCTCCTTCATCCTTGGTCCATATTTTATAGGTTACTGTCAGGCCATATATAGAGTAGGCTATGGTTTACACAAAATCGATGAATAACGTGGGCGAAACAGAAATGAATTGTTGTTGTGATAGAAAATTCACCTTTGGAATTCAAAATTTTCCAACTATTTTCTAAATATTCAAGTAGGCTTGTTTTATTAAAGGCTTGGCATGTTGAATGTAGTAGGGCCCAACTTTGGTATATTTCTATATGTTTAATCCTCTTTGCACAATCGATGGATTCTTCATGCAGGTTTCTTAGCCATTTTAGAAAAAAATAAGTTAGATTGGGAGTTGTTTGGTCTGAAGTTAACATCTCACAGACTGGTACTGGGCCTTGTGTTTCATGATGTATTATCATTGCATAATAGTAAATCATTTTTTCTGATAGATTTTTAGAAGATACCAGGGAACCGGTTGCATCGATAAATATCTTTGGGTACACGTTTTTCTTACAGTAATTAACGAACATATTTATTTGACTCTTACTATACATTATCGTTCGAAATGGTAAGATAGAAATATCTTGAATGTAGCCAATAACATGCTGACTTTGTTGATCGGCTGTCCTAAGATTGATCATGGTATAATAAATATCAGTTCGAGGATCAGTTGATATTATTTCTCTATTGTTGTGTCCGAATGCGCTTTTCTTAGAACTTCAGCAGGGTATATGTCAGTTACATTTCCAGAATGAATTGAGTCTTTTTTTGCCCTCTCAAATTGTTGGTAGTAATAATTATCCACGCCAACATCAGCGATACTTTTTGCCACCTGTAATATTTTTTCGCCGGAGAGATTTCTAGACCAGAATTTATCATTATTCTTATGAACTAATTTACCAGATGTTGTAACATTTACTTTGGGTGCACCTTTAAATATTGATTTCTTTGAAATGCTAAGTTTTATGACAACCTGACATGATGAAATCTTACACTTTGCCTTGCCGTTGAAATATTGACAGTTTCTCTTCCTGCTTGTTGGATGCGACACGTGGTTATAGAAGAAAATAAACACACACCTTGGATTGAAATTAGCAATTTTGGATGCAAAAATAGCACACCAATTACTACTGAAGCCTTTACTTCCATTGATGGGTTTTACACTGGTCCATTCTTGTGAAGTTAAAAAGAAAATTGTCTAATCTGTGGACCTGAATCACTGATAATTGTCGCCTTTCTTAAAGGAGTTTGAGAATCAGAACCAAGAACATCGAAATTTTCATCCATATTTTCATAGATAATTGATGGTTGACTAGGCTCTGAAATAATAGAAGTAAATTTCAGGGTTGATAAAAATCATGATTTTTTAAAAAAATCAAAAAAATCCGATTTTTTTGATATAAATCAGATTTTTTTGATTTAAATCAGAGTTTTGATTTTAATTGTTTTTTTGCAATCTATATCACACTGGCGTATATTATTTGGCTAATAGATTAACAGTAAACTACGAAATTGGTACCATGGATGCGGTCGAAGATGGAGAATTTTAAGTAACCACAATATTCTGTATATGAATTGCATTATATGATATCCAACATGAAATTTTATTTGTTTGTTTCTTATACTAATTTTTCTAATCACTTTTAAACATTCCCACTCCCATACTAATTAGTAGTTATGTAAGAGTAACTATAATCCAGAAGATCGTATTCCTGTATTCAGAATGCCTCAACAGTCGGCTGAACTAAGAGAGTCTTGGCTTCGAGCTCTGCATAGGGAAGATGTAGATAATCTTAATATTGTTTTTGTATGCGTGAAACATTTTAGAGAAGAGGATATTGAGTACACCCACAAAGTTCCTAACGGAGATGGAACTTACCACAAACTTCCACGCAAAAATCCCAAGTTAAAAGATTGGACAGTACCAGTTTACTTACCAGGTTGTCCATCATACTACTCTTCACAGTCTACTACAAAACGCAGACGTCTTTCCATTGATTCGAAAGAAGGTGAACTACTCCAGCAGGATGTAGCACTTAGCTTAAACATCACAGACTGAAGAGAAGGAGAAGTATTTGGTACACACTTTTCAGGATTTGAAAGTGAAGTTAACTTTTATTTCTTTACCTAATTGGTCATTATGGTTTCCGAATAGCAGAGTCTAATTTTTATGCGTCCTCACTTGCTGAATTCAAATATTTTGGTCGATGTTTACTTGATAGTTGAATCCGATTTGTCTATAAAAGCATTTTATAACGGTGATGTTATTCCTATCTCTACATGCTCTATTAGTGACATTCGACTGCTCGAGTCAATTTTAGGTGAAATTTATGAATTTTCTCACCAGCCTAGCTCCTCTAATAGCCACAATCCTATAAACAGGCGCAGATATAATTTGATCAGTCAAATTTTGGCACTTTAAACGCATCTGATAGCTGATTTCGCCAGCTTGCCACAAGTATCTCCAGACTTTACCTTGTTTATCTCTTCCACACTTCCATACCTTAGAAAATGTTATCACTCTTTTGGACTTCAAAATGATTAATTCTTCTCTTTTCTTAAACAAGTGACTAATTATTTTTCTACTGAACAAAAGCATGTCATTATCCAAATGGATGAAATACACATTAAATCGGACATATCTTACAAAGGAGGAAAACTAGTTGGTTCTAATCTAAATCCTGATGATCCAACCAAAACAGTATTTGCTATCATGGTATCTAGTCTTCATAAAAAATGGTCCTGTATTGTCCGTTTATTGCCATGCGCGGTAATTTCTGCTGAAAAGATATTTTCTGTTATACAATCTTTTATTGAAGATATTGAACTTTGTGGAATACTGGTTCAGGTAATTTCAACTGATTACTAACCTCTAAATGTGAAACTTCAAATTGTTTCCCCTGTTGCAGTGCTCGACAAAATTATATTTTGATGGTGGCTAATTAAGCTACCACCTCACTTTTTCTGGTGGCTAAAGAATGAACAACGGCCGATTAACAAACCACTGATGACTTAACAAAGTTCTGATGCCGTAAAACAACACTAATATTAATAACAAATTATGCCACGAAAAATACAATCTCCACAAAGTAAATAATCCACAATTTATGGTAGATTAGTTAAGCCACCAAAGGCAAAATTTGGTGGCTTATATAAGATTTTTGGTGGCTAAAGCCACCAAACCACCTAATTTGTCGAGCACTGCCCTGTTGGTAAGCTAGAGATTTGAGTACCTCATCCATATGAAATCAACAGGCCACTTTTTCCCAAGTTTTATTTCTCCACATTCTAAAAAAGATTCGAAATAATTGGCTCAATCAAATATCTGACAGCAAAACTTTCGCTTATCCTGATTTAGACAATTTTCACACAGATTACTGTTCCTTTCATTTGAGATTATGTTCAGCTTCTTTTCGGGATGTCAGAGTCCTTTACAATTCAGAGAAACCAAACTTGCCCAACGCCTAACTTTGAAATCTTGTTACCCTTCTATTCTAGAGCGTCAAAATGTCAAACTTGCCTTAAAAGTTATTCATGAATTAACAGTAGCTGCTTTAGCTGTTCAAAATTACCTACGTTGTCAAGAATTACAAACTGATACGTAGGATTTTATCCAAATTTTTCTGATCGCTCTGGAAAATGTTCAATTAAACATTCCAAATAAGCATGTCCGTTTAAAAGCTTCCATTCTCTAGCCCATTCGTGGGTAATGACGATCGCTTTTCTTTTTTGAGGGAGTTGTCTATTGGTTAGAACTTAGAAGACTGGAGATAACAACCTGGAAAGGAAGGAAAATTATGTCTCCAAACTTTTACAAGCTTTAAACATGCTTGTGTTGCGTTACCCCAAATAACTAACCATCTGGTAGAAAATTGTGGATTTTCTTTTCTCTTAACATTTTTCTTACCGACAGACCCACTAGAGCACCATTTCGGTCTGCATCGTTTAGTGTAATGACACTAGTATAATGTGTATTATTGTATCTTGTTTAAGAAAATGTATAATACATTAATGTATGTTTTCTACTTAACTATTACATAGATGTATACTAAATTTAGTAATTATTGTCCAGTCAATCATTAGTGAAATTAGCTAATTCATACAAGGAAGGGGTATACGACAGTATTTTTATTTTTATTTACAATGGACACAAAATACTTAAAACAAATATAGCCACTTAGTTTATCAATAATCCAGCTTGCAATCGACTTAGTTTAGAATTTACGAATCCATCTTCGACCGCATCCATGGTCCAAAATTATCAAGTTACTGTGGGGCATTATGTATAGTAGGCTATGGTATAATGAATTCTTAGGATTGAGAATACTAAGTGATATTATAGAGCTTTTCCTTGCGTCTCAAGCAGAGTATTTTATAAGGATTAAAAAAAAGTTTTTTAATGTTTTCGTGGAATAAAAAAATGGATTTTCGGTAGAAATGGAGTCTTGAAATGGATATCAGACGATGAAAACTCACTATTCAAGGGAGTAAAAAATGAAAATAGGAATAAAAAAATGGGCCAGGAATAAAAAAATGGGCTTATAATATACCCTGGTCTCAAGCAACCTAATTCTCTCAGTGTCATTATTATTTAATACATATGCCTTGTATACAACGTTGGTTGCTGTTTGGCATGCATTCTCATTTTGGGAAATAGGTGCATAAATATATCAAAAAAGTTTTTTGAAGTATATGGTACAATTTCGTCTACATTCAGGAATGTTTTCGTGAGCAGTTATTGCACAATGAACAAAAAAGACTGTATTTAAAGTGGGTATTGATAGCCCACCTCGATTAAGCTCGTTTAAAAATTCTGATGATACCTCTCCTTCATCAACATCAGGTTGTCCATGCTTATTATGAACTAAAAATCCACCAATGTAAACAACTTTATGTTTTAATGAATCACTTGAATTTAGCAAATTTTGTGTATCTTCGACACTCAACTTATGTAGTAGTTGTATGCAGGGTTGGGTTCAAGTACAATTTACTTAAGTACTTCTGTAATTAAGTACATTTTTTGAGTACTTGTACTTAAGTACTTTCACCATTTTTCCGTTGTACTTGTACTTGTACTTAATTACTTTCCTCAATTTTCTAAAGTACTTGCACTTGTACTTGAGTACTTGTTACTCGTGACTTTTTTATCATTCAATATATTTCCAACACACATCATTGATGTTCCTCAAATCCCATCTCAAGTAAAGTAGTGTTACTTAATACTTAGTATATTAGGAATTGTGTTCGTGTCAAGGACTACTGCTACTTTCAATTAAATAGATTTGGATGATACTATATAAACTATGTACAGTGGAACCTCTATAAGTGGGGGAGCTGGGACGGGGAAAATTTCAATTGCCCCCCATTCCCCGGTTATAAAATTCAATTGGAAAAACATTATATATGCTATATTATACAAAATATTCATATAACACACACATTAATGCACGTTCTAGTTCTTATTTGTATATTATGATAATTTAGTTAACTGCTGATCTACACTAGGTGATTTCTTCTAAAAACATCAGAGTAGATCAATCGAAAATATTTTTTCTGTAGAACCTTTGAGTCGATTTATTGGAAATATTGTATTATTTTATAAGAATCATGTTAAGATTTGTCCATTCCCCCCATTTATGGAGGTTGTTTTGTATGGAGATAAAAACTCCTTGAAATTTATGGTCCCCCATTCCCCACTTCCCCGCTTATAGAGGTTCATTTGTATGGATATATACGAATATGGTAAAAAAATTCCCCACTTATGGAGGTTCCCCATTTATAGAGACCCCACTTATAGAGGTTGCACTGTATTTAGCAATTTCTACTATTAGTACGAGAGATTTATCATAAGAGCTTGGGAAGTACTTGTACTTGTACTTAAGTGTTTTCCTAATTTTTTCATTGTACTTGTACTTGTACTTAAGTACTTTAAGTTTACCTGTACTTGTACTTGTATTGTACTTGAATATCTGAAAAGTAGTTGTACTTAAGGCCCCTCTTTGGTTAATTTGGTAATTGAGATTAGACTGTTTTCGTATAGTACACAGTAAAGTATTGATACATTGAAAATTTCAAGTGAATCTGAGCTCTACTTTTGCTGTTAATACCAGTTTAGTGCTCAGGAATGTGTGTATCATCATGAAAATGTCAATTTTCAATTGAAAATATATTTACATTTGGTTCAACTATTGCAAATTTGGTCTAAATAGTTTGAAACCAAGTCTAAACTGATGAAGACATATGTAATTCGGGGGGATTTTTCAAACTAACCACTAACATACAAACTTTGTGAGTTATAGCCCTTTGAAGTCACATTTTGACTGCCAATTTTTGCATTATTCGATGTTTTATGTAAATATGCGGTCTAAGTCGAACTTCAAAGATATAGAATTCTGAATTTTTTTATGCTAGAGGTTAGTTTGAAAAATCCCCCCGAATTACATATGTCCTCGTTAGTTTACACTTGGTTTCAAACAATTTGGACTAAATTTGCAATAGTTGAACCAAAAATAAATGGAATTTTAAATTTACTTTTCACACTATTATGAGGGTATTCCTGTCAATATATAGGACAGCAATCTTTAGGAAAATGGTTTCAATTGTGATTCTAATGGGTTTGCAATATTATATGGATGTGATGGGAAATTTAGTGCTAAGCTCTAGAGTTTATAGTTTTGAAGAAATAAATATGCTAAATCATCAAAAATGGGCACATTTTATGCCCATATATGGTCATTTGGAAGATTTTTGCGAGTTAGGGTCATAAAATGTATTATGGACGAATAGGAAACCGGGTATTGCAAGCATTTTGCACTCAAATATTTCATTATTGGTCGACGGGTTTCTGAGATTCAATGTAGAGATGTGAAAGGACCACCCAATGAGTTGAAAGGTCAGAAAGTTTAGAATGCTAAAGCGTTCACAGTTTTTATCCAAATTGTTTGAAACCAAGTGTAAACGATTGAATATATATTTAATATAGGAATGACCCTTGATCTAAACTTTACAATACAAACATTCAAAGTTAATGCCCTTTGAAGTCAGACTAGGGACCTTGACAGTCCAAATCTGACTTCAAATGACTATAACTCGGAACTTAATTTTTGGAATGTTGAAAATTTAGGTTTACAACCTAAGTAGATATGCAAATATACTTTTGTATGTATAACAACTATATTGAAAACAAATTGTGGCAGTGCCAGCCTACTAAACTTTCATTCCATTTGAAAAAGTCACCCTCCATGATGTCCTTCACATTCCTGGATCTTATAATGGTCGCTACAGCAAAACTATTAGTCAGATTCACCTGAAATTTTCAATGTGGCTTTACTTTCTGGTGTACTATCCAAAAACAATCGAATCTCAATTTATCTGACCAGCATTGTGTGGCCGTAATTTATATTACTCTCAATTTGGCCATATAACAGACCATAGCAATCTATATACTAAGGCAATGATAGTCCATTGAAAATATGGACCATGGACAGCGATGTATGGCTAATTTCAAAATATATTTTCGTGCCTATTTTAACTTTGTCTACTGATTTGATTTATATATTTATACTCAATTCACACCCTCCTACCTCATAACATTACTTAGGAAGATTTTTGACGAATATTAAATTTTGCATTATTGAGTAGCTGGATTTTAAATCTAAAACTGATCATGTATCCCCTGTAGATATGAGCGAATTAATGTTCTAATAAGCTTATATCATCTTCATGTACCACTATTATATTTGCTGATGTAAATAGTCCATGTTAGCGTGCTATTATTGATTACACACACACATATTATCCAAATAAACGTGTAATAGTTGTCACATTATAACCACCCATAATTATTGTTTACAAAATTGATTATAAGATAACGAAATTATAAATAAATTATAAATCTACTACAATTTCAACAATATCGATCATACTTGTATTCTCTATTTCTATTAATCATCGTTTCATCGACTTTTAGTCATTGTCTCACTTTTATTATAGTTATTCGATTTTCTTTTCAACATGACATGTGTGGTGCCAGGTTGTAAATCTAATTATCATTCTGAGAGTGGATTTACTTCTGTTTTCTCTTTCCCTATTGATGAGGATATTCGTGAGAAATGGTTCCGGGCTATACCTAGGCCGAGAGAAGATTACGAGACGCACAAACAGCTAAAGGTAAGATCGAGTTTAAAATTTACTACTACGGTATATTTTTATAAGGTGAAATTTATAAATCCCATATTTTTGTCAAACTAAATATTTGTTTTCCACCAAAACAATGAATATTTTACACTTCAGAAAGAGTTCAGATAATCGAAATTGCACTGTCATATGATTATCAATATAATAATTCATTGAGACTGCTGTAGTTTTCTATGACTTCCGAATTCTTTACTTCAACACTTTCTTGTTTCGAACTACAACTTGATACTCGTTTATTTTTAGAACTTAATAAATTAATTATATTTATGATAATAATATATCTAATATAGTATTACTACGATTATCAAACAATATAATCGAAAAATCTATAGTTTATAATTTATTCTTTATCTAAAGGTGTATTATCCACTTCAAGAATGAGGACATAGAGAAACTATGAATTTTTTGATGGTATTAAAATGGTGGAAGTACCCAGGAAAAGATCAGTTTGAACAAATATGCAGTCCCAAGTATTTTCCAAAATTGTCCAGAATACCTGACAGATATAACTGTAAAACCCCAAAGAGTCTCTCGTGCTGATAAGGAAGAGAAGATGATGTAATCGGCGTATAAAGAAAGTCTTATTGACAACAAAGAAAATGATGCTAAGTTTTTTGTTGCTACTCTTGATTGTATAATTAGTAAATTGAGCCAAATTGAACTCCCTAACGGTTGGCTTTGCCACAGACCTAACCCATCTACAATCCTTTTCCTAAAAATTCATTTTTATGGTGAAATAACTACAATAGATCGCTCCATAATTTTAGATCAAAACTTAATTTGTAAGGCTTTATATAAAGAAACACATAAAATTCAACTATCTTATAATGTCTGAATGATATGAGGTTATTGGAGAAAATCATTCAAAAAGTTGAGATATTTAAAACGGCCCAAATAAAAAGCATCAGTTCTTCAGTCAACCCTGTTAATACACATGTTGAGAATGCAATAATGGAAATTTCTAGTGCTATCAATAAATTAGAGCCCAATAATAATTTCCTTACTGATTACGAAACCGGGAATACAGATTCTATGCGAATTCGTCTAAATTTTTGTTAGATCTGGGCCCGTATTCACTAAGAAGTTAAGTACGTACTTAAGTACGTACTTAGTACTTAAGTACTAAGTATGTACTTAAGTCGTATTCACTAAGATTGGTATTCACTAAGATTTAAGTGTGTACTTAAGTACATACTTAAGTACAAAACTTAAGTAACCTACTAAGTTGACTTAACTTATAAGAATTTTCTTTTATTGACTCTTTAGACGTTGGTGTTTAATTAGAACATTGTATTAGATTTCTAGTAGTACTTGCTTTACTTTAGGGGAAGTTTATGATTCTATTTTACATTTATTACAATTGGTTGTTGTTTTCTAAAAGTCTGTTTTTTCTCAAGCACAAAAATCACAGGAACTTCATTGAGAATATTCTTTTTAAAGTTAAAAGAATACAGCAAGCTATTACAATAGCATTCCATACACTAATATGCTATGCTATTAAATATAATTCAATAAATATAATTCAATTTAGTACTTAAGTACGTACTTAGTTAAGTATGTACTTAAGTACAACAATATTTCTTTGTGAATACGACTTAAGTATGTACTTAACTAAGTACGTACTTAGTACTTAAGTATATACTTAGTACTTAAGTACTAAGTAATCTTAGTGAATACGGGCCCAGCTCAAATACTTAATCCTTGATAAATATTCTCGTCGTTTTAGCATTCTTACTCAGGTTTTTTGTTTAAAACTTCAAGGAATTTCACCAGCCTCATATCGTCTTATTCAGTCCTCTAATTGTTTAATTCTTCCACATGAGCGCAACTTATTAAGAATCAGAAACAGTATCGGCTTACAGAGTGAGTATACAAAAATTATCAAAGAAATTGCAACCACTTTTAAACACCTAGAGCGACATGTCATCCTTCAAATGGATGAAGTACATATTCGTAGCGATGCAGCATATAAGGGAGGAAGAGTAATCGGGTCCATTGATAACCCTGAAGATCCACCCACGACAGTTTTTTTCAATAATGATTTCAAGTTTAGCCGCTAGGTTTTCCACAATTGTACGGTTGATCCCTTTGTGCTCTTCTTCAGCAGAAAAATTATATCCAATTATCAAGTCAACTATTTATGATATCGAAGCTTGCGATCTGTTTGTTGAAGCTCTCTGTACAGATAATTACCCACTAAACGTTCGTTTATACAAATTGTTCTCCGCTGATAATACACTTGTGCCAAAAATAACGCCCCATGCCACCCAGAAAGAAGTCTAATTTTGTTTTTTGATATCGTTGATATCATTAAATGCATCCGTAATAACTGGTTAAATCTCAAGGATTATGAAAGGACATTTATTTTTCCGAAATTCGGAGAGTGCCTATTGGAAGGAGAAAAGTGTATCAATTCTATTAAATCTACTAAAACTCTTTTTATCTCAGTCTCCACAGCCAACATTTCAATTGGCCATTTCACTTCCAAGACACTTTATCCAGAACTGTGTTACGCACCTTTCCAAGATATTCGAAATTTATTCACATCTGATAAGTGTAATGTCTTGAAAAGAGCGCCAAGATTAACAGCTAAAGCCTGCTGGCCATCCACATTAGAAAGACAAAATGTTAGCTTTGCGTTATATATCTTTCATGAAACAACATCCGCTGGGCTTTTATCTTGGAAAATGGAGAATAACATCGTAAACATTAATCAAACGGTCGAATTTCTCAATCTAATAAATCAGGTTTGGAAAACATTCAATGTCAATTGGGTAGGAAAAGATATTCGGTTCAATGATGATTATTTAGCTCCTATTTATCCAGGTGATTTCCGTTTGCAATTTTTAAGAAATGTTGTCTCTTGGTTGGATAGCTGGATACATCTGCCATTTGCACATGGGAAGTTAACACCACAAACTTTTACAAGCTTTCGACATACCTGTGAAGCATTACCAATGCTTGTTAAACGACTTACTGAGCACTGTGGATACCAGTATCTTCTAACTTCAAGAATCCAAAATGATGCGTTAGAACACCACTTTGGCCTGTATAGGCAAATGTCTGGGTCTCATTATCAGGTATCATTTACTCAAATTTTAGAAAGTGAACGTAGACTTCAGCTTTCTAACATTTTAAAGGTGTTTGCTATTAAATGCAAAGTTACTTCAGACGAAAAGCCAGTCTCTCTAAAAGAATATATTAGCCAATTTAGTGACAATAATTATGTTGAAGAACAACTTGATTTTGAAATAGAACTCTATATAGATAAATTGAATGAAATTTCTTGTCCAGAAATTGATCTTGGTCAAATTGATTGTCTCGTTTATATTGCAGGCTATGCAGTATTCTCTTATCTTAAAAAATCTAATGGTTGTCCATATTGTCAAGATTTCTTAACGACAGACAAATTACTTGAAGTAAACAATGATGTAGGTTCTCAATATACGTTGATAGATTTAGTGGATAGAGGCTCTCTCAAATATCCGTCTCGTTGTGTAGTAGATTGTGTCTGTATCCTGTATGAAATTTTTATCAAGATTGATAACTGTAGTACTTTGAACAAAGAATTTTATTTGGGACAATCTCGAACCAAGTTGGTACAACTTTCTATTAAAATGATTACAGATAAATATAGTGATATGTGGAATGATTGGTGTCGGTGTAATGTTTGGAACTGCGATGTCCTAAAGAAGCTATGCGTCACATGGTCAAACTGCATATTATCAAAGCGAGTCCAGAATTATAATACTGTAGTTCTGAAGAGAGATAATACGAAACTGAAAAAATACAATTAACTTTTAAACCGTTCCTTTTATATAATCCAACCTCGAAAGTTTAGATGATGGCGAGATACTTAGTACAGTATACAAGTCCCGGAGTCTCTAATATTCTAGTTGTTTCTTCAGTCCAGTAGTTTGTTTACAAGTCTAATGTAAAGTGATTAATCTACAAGTCCAGTCCAGGAGTATTCATACTTACTTGTATTTCTTTGTTATGTATTCACGTTTACGTACCTAAATTATGAATGCACTAGTTGCTAATGCTCATTAAAATATCAATTATTTACTAATATATATCTAGAACACAGCTCAGATTTGCTTAAGGTGTAGCACCATCTTTAGTTGAACTAAAATAGAAAGTATTTATAACTGGAGTGTATGCGTTATAAATTTAGTATTTTGAAAATTAGCTATACATCGCTGTCCATGGTCCATATTTTCAATGGACTATCATTGCCTTAGTATATAGATTGCTATGAACAGACATTCCCCAATTTCAAATTGCTCTAGTGAGTTCAATTGTCCTCAGAATTAAGCCAAATTTTCCTATATTATCCTCCCGGGTATTATAACTAATAAAAACGAAATAAACTCAATTATTTAAATAATTCAAAATTAACCCGAGAGGGGCCTTAAGTACTTTCAAATGTACTTGAACCCAACCCTGGTTGTATGTCAGTTTCTTCAATATCTGAGTCACAGACCGAACAATTTCTACCAGTAGTGCCATGGGGAATTATGTCATATTTATTAATTGGTGAACGTGTTGAGTTTTTCCAGCTGATAATACATCTTCAATATCGATGTAATAATTTCCGCCGCAACGCTGCCTAGCCTGACCAAAAAACTTTTCTAGAGGATCTTGAGAAAATATAGAAGGAAGAATATATTGGAAATCATAATTTTCCAACAGATATTTAGATGCAGCTATATTATTAATGGTTGTAGTCACAAATGCCTCAGCAGTGAATTTATTCAACTTCTGTTTCCGTTCCCGCCCACCAGTCCATTTACAACTTGAAATTACTTCACAGATTTTTTGCAAAGCATCAAAACTTCCGCAATTATCAGACCAAGGAGCACGAGATTCATCTTTAAGTCGAAAGCAGGCGAATTTATCTTTAACATTCATAATTTTAAACCACTGCGTTATAAGATTGATGAAAACAAGTGTCCCTCTTGAAAATTGAAATTGCACTGGAGTGCTTTAAAAGCAGCGTGGGTTTTATCATTAAAAACTTGGCAAACTAATGGTACACTTTGACGCTGTAGTGGTTTTGGATGAACAGAACAGTTAGATAATTTGGTAAGTCGAATTGGATTTTTTTTATCTTCATGATAAAGTTTGATAACATCATCCCAACATGCAACATAGTCTTTTTTGTTTACTGTAAATGATAATTCTTTAAGTTTTCGGTAATCCAATTATTTCTTATATTCTTAAAAATATGGATAAAGTCATAAACAAGAAATACTTGTAGTCCATCTGGTTGTAAATAAACTCTTCCGGGGCCACCAAGTTGAATATAAGTTTGCTGGTTTAAAGGGCAATTGTTACAGATAAATGAAATAATGTATCCCCCCCTTTTTACTGTGCCGACTATACTATAGTGTAGTGGCCCAGTTCTAATCTTACTGCCTTTAATATATATATATATATATATATATATTTCCCTCCGTAGACGGTTCCCTGGCCACACCTTTATACATAGAGAGCTGAAACTTGGCATGTAGGTGCGGAGTGCCCTTCTAATTTGCACCTGGGGTTACGATTTATGATCAAATAATTTTAACACCTATTTAATCCAATTATGGCTTAGCCAATTAAATTCGAGGGTTGTCCCAGTATGGATTAGCAGCTAGCATCCAATTAGTATAAAAGGATATTCTATCAATTGTTAGTGTGCATATAGAATGCCTAACCGAAGCTCTAATTTAATTGGTCGAGAGTAAGAAGTCTTTAATTCACTGCACATATTGAGTTTTAGTCATTACTTGCATGACTCCACCTGCATCATTTCAGTTTAGCTAATTCTATTGAAGTACAAATTAATTCTATCGAAGTATAAATTAAAATATAAATTTCTAATTGTTATCTTTTTCATTATTTCACTTTCTGACTTTAGTCTTTTTTAATACTTTATTACTTTATTCTTCTGAATTATTGTGATAAACTACTATCTTTGAAGGTAATCTTATTCATAGTGATGATGGCATGGCGAAAAAAAAATCCAAAATTGCAGCTGGACGACAGTATTTTCCTTGGAGGCACTATCAATTACCCAACCGGTAGCCACCAATAGATAGTGCCACCAAAGGGAAATACTTCGGCACAGCTGCAATTTTGGATTTTTTTTCTTACGACAAAAGCAGCTTCCAATAGCATTTCTTTTAATTGATAAGATTTTAGGCATGTGACAGGAATAATTCTTATGATGTACCTTGGTCCACCATAATGACATATTAATTCAATTACTAATGCTGAAGTTGCAAGTTCTTCTGGTTTGTTAGCTGCATGACCAACTACATGCCCCCCAGTAAAACGCATTGCTTTTTTAAGTTTGACCTCATCAAATAATATGTTTACCAAACGTTGTTGTGGCTTCAATGTTTCAAAAAGTTTTGCCAAATTGTTGTCTTGATATGATTTTGACATTAACTCTCGAATTAATTTTTCTCTTGGTAGTGTAATGGTTTTAGAATTTCTTAACAACCTGTATGCTGCTGGTGATATGCAAAGTAACTCGGCTGCAAAGATAACGATATGCTTAGTATAACGGCGTCCTTTAACTTGTGGCAAAAGGAGGTCCAATTGTCCCATAATGAATTGAAAGTTCGGCGAATCTTGTAATTCTTCAATTTTGTTAAGCTCTTTCATAGCTTTTTATAAATAGTTTGATGGATGATAACAATTCATTACAGATATTATATTGCTCAACTGTGACCATTTATGTAGAAAGTTATTCTTTTGCAAATCAAATTTGTTGTTGGGCACTTCAAATCCATTTTTTACTTCCAATACGAGTTGTAAATATCCAAATGTGGATTCGACTTTTCGGAAATGTAAAAATTGGACGACTTTTTTACCAAGTGTGTCGATCATAAACATGGTTAAATCCTTTCCGTTATTAATAAAACGAAAATTAGTAACATGTGATGCAATATAATTAACAAAGTTCTGATAATTGTTGATTTTATCGAGTTTTTCTTCCAAATCTTCTCCCATTTCCTTTCTTGCATAAAATGTTGCAAATTTAGTAGTTCTTGGGATGGTTTTACTTTGTTTCATGCATGATTTGGGAACACCAGGAAATATAGTAGGTGGCTTAGCAGGACTTTTCCCTCCTCTTGTTTTTACCCAATCGCAGTCAAAGTGTGAAGCGCATATCCAAATTTCCTTTCTTCCAATTAAAGTTTGGGGATTATTGGGCATTGCACCAATCCAAGTTTTTCTTTCGTTTTCATTTGATGGAAAGCTAACTAATTGCGAGTAAGGTTTACGACTATAATTCCCTCGACAATTAAATGCTTCACAACGTCTGGGCATCTTTGGATTGAAAACGTGGCTAGTAAATAGTTAACTAAAAACTCAAAAATATTAAGTAAATATGCATAAAATATAGATTAGTCATAAACGACAAAACTAAAAAACTAGAAATATTTAAGATAAGCTAATAGGATTAATAAACTCCGTATATACAACTTCCCATTCGCCCATAATACATTCGTCATGTCTAACTTTAACTGATCCCGAGTTTTCAACATTTTTACTATATATGGAAAGGTGTGAAAACCGCAAAACTAAAAAACCAGAGATATTTGAGATATGCCAATACGACCAATGGCATCACCATATACGACTTCCTATTCAACAATAATACATTTAATATCAATACAATTAATAGTTCTAGAGATAACAATGGACCCGAGATTGAGAGTCGACAGTCCATAGTATTAAGTAGTCTATGGCCTAAATAGTCAAATTTAACAATGTGAAATTTTAGTGATTACGTCATCATGCGATAATAAGTAAGCATATTGGCGATCTGGATTACTTTAATTATTTGGGCATTGTCATGTTATTTTCTGAATAAATTAAATGTTTATATTTTTTTGGCATAGGATGATATTATTTGCATATTAATGGAAATAAAAAATAAAAATAAAATCCCGTCCGCCGTCCCAATTTTCTCGAAAAATATGGATGATAAACAAGTAATTTATTTTATGTGGCCTAAATTTGTATAAATATTTAATTAATTTATTAATAATTTAACACCATTTTATGTACTGCAAAATAAGTTAAGTTAAATTATTTGCAATAATTATTAATTTAAATTGAATTTCACTATCATATTTGAATTCAGCGCACTCGATAACCCCATTAATCTAATTGGAACCGTCTCGAAAAGTTAAACACAGAGCGAATTAATTAGAATTAAATATGTCAGTGTATCCATTGTGCAAGAATATTCTCGCAGGAATAAATCTAATCACATAATATGTCGTTGTTATGGAATGTAAAATCTTAGTTTTCAAATGGAAATAGAAGCCTAACCGAGCTCACAGGTTGAATCAATATAATAATAACGCATTGAAACACTAGAATTAGATTTAACACTTTAATTGAAATTGAAGTGTTAGTAAACAAAGGAAATTTGAAATTAAATTGTGGTACAAATGAAAGGCATTTTGAAAATTCGTGCACTGTGACAAGGTGTAGAATTAAATTCTCTATCGAATGCATATAATTTGAATATTCGCGCACAATTTATTGTTCTTTTTCTAACATTAAAGAGGTGTAAAAATGTGTCCAAAAAAATGTGATAAAAAGTCGTGAGCCCAGGTGCACATCTGTAACCCATGAAACACCTGTCATGAAAATTTTAGTTCTTAGTAATTATAACTCTGTTCTGTGGAGACGATACGGATCAATAATAAAAAATCAAAAATTGCAGCTATATTTTTGGTGGTTTATTGATAGTGCCTCAAAAGGAAAATTATTTCGGCACAGCTGCAATTTTGGATCTTTTCGCCATGTCATCATCACTATGAAGGTGTTAAATTATTTCAGAAAGGTGTTCAAAAGGCATCGACCCTTAGAGTGGTGGAAGTTTGCTCACTTCATTTTAGAGATATTCAAGTTTCAGTAGAATATAATAAGTGATGAGTCAGCATTTTTTATGTGCGTGTTGGGTGATCACCCAACACCAACCAACCCATTCGAAATATATGATTCACAAAATTGTAAAAACACATTTTTTTGACGTCTCATCACCACCTCAAGGTGTCTGGACCCATTTGTATAGGTGTTACGTGGCATAAGGATCAATTGATCAATTGGAAGTTTGTTTCTATCTTGTATCATCTCTGAGATTTATTATATTTAATTAGTTAGTATAAATAATTATTAATATTTTTCATTATTTAACACCAATTTCAATGTCAACTTACATCTATTAGGTTAAATTATTTTGTCATAAATAATTAATTAATTAATTTGGCTATCAAATTTCAATTCCGCACACTTGATAACCCCTAATAAACATATTGGAAGCATCTATATAAGTCATATACTAACTGAATTAATTATAATTAATTACGTCAGTATATGAACAGTGCAATAATATTATCGCAGAAGTAAATATAATCACATAATCTGTCGTTGTTATGAAATATATAATCATAGTTTTCAATTGGAAAATAGAAGCCTACTCGATCTCACAAGTTGAATCAATATAATAATAACGAGTTGAAACAATCGAATTAGATCAGGGGTGCCCAACATACGGCCCGCGTAGATTTAATCCGGCCCGCGCAAACCTGCACTAAAACTTTTGCACTCCGTAATATATACTATTTCTTCCTGAACAATCCCTAAACCACAATTCGATTACATTCATACTCAGTGTCAAATATCAATTTATTTGATATTTTAAGGATTCTTATTGATTATTAATTAAAATACCAGACAGGTGCATGTGTTTAGTAATAATCCTTAGATGTATATAAATATAAACTAATAAAACACAGTATCTTAAATTTCAATTTAAAATTGAAATTTAAGATACTGTGCTTAGTTATCTCCTAAATATCGTGAAGAATACTTATACAGTATCTTCATATTAATTAATGGAACCTTGTTCTAAGAAAAGGAAAGTTGATATCGAGGCTAGAAATTTCAACGACAGCTGGACGGAGAAATATTTTCTACCAACTTCAAAAACTAACCAACGTGCTTACTATGCAAGCAGGCCATCGCAGTCATCAAAGAGTACAACATACAAAGGCATTAAATTCTAATCATCAAGATTACAAAGCGTATTTAGGGCAGATACGAAAGGATAAAGTAGAATCATTAAAAAGGAAACTTTCGGTACAGCAAACTATTTTTACGATTTCAAAAAAGCTAAGCTGTTCGTGCAAGCTTTGAAATTAGCAAACTTATTGCAAATAAATATAAGCCATTTACTGATGGTGAATTTATCAAAGAATGTGTTCATATTACCGTGAAAATTATGTGCCCAGAGAAACAGAAGTCTTTCAAGAATGACAATTAGTCGTAGAATAGAAAATTTATCAACGGACCTAAACTTACATTAGAAAAACGTGCAAGTGAGTTCGAGTACTATTCTCTAGCCTTTGATGAGTGCATAGATGCCACTGATACAGCTCAACTTGCTGTTTTTGTAAGAGGCATCGATTCAAAGTTTAATCTTACAGAAGAATTGGCGAACTTACACAGCCTTTACGATACAACGACTGGAGTTGATATTTTTAAAGCGGTGATGAAAGGAATTGATGCTATCGGACTTAACATTAATTGAAAATTTACTATACAAAGGATTTACCTAGAGAATTGGGTAGTTATCAATGCGATGTTAATGCATATTAAGTTAGTACTACCAGGGACTTCTTTAATATAGGGACTGTAAACTTCGTTTTACGGTCAAATTAGCGTAGGCCTAAAACAGTATTGTTACTTATTGATATCCCGTAATCCGCTAATGCTAGACACAGGAAATGTATTATTGTTATATAGGAAGTCATATTTTGGGAGTCCAACGGTAATATTGGTTTATCGAAAATATTTGTGGAATGTAAGTTATGCGATTTCCACACCCTTCCATATATGGTAATATTGTTAAAATCTCGAGATTACTTTACTTTATACATATGAAATGCATCATTTTCGTACAGGAAATCATATTTTGTGAGTCCAACGGTCATACTGGTTTATCGAAAATATTTGTGGAATGTAAGTTATGCGATTCTCACACCTTTCCATATATGGTAAAATTGTTAAAATCTCGAGATTAGTAGTTTTACAACATAATGACAGATATCTGATAGGTAAGAATTAGCTAAACTACAAAACAGGGTCGGGGCAATCCTCTGTGGAGAGTGCCAAAATAATAATATAGGCTAAGGGGAACGCCTTAGGTAAATCAATGTGATCTACTGAGTCCCTAAATATGAATTCTCATTTCCCATTCGCCAATGATACATTTCATATGTATAAAACTAACTAATCTCGAGATTTTAACAATATTACCATATATGGAAAGGTGTGAGAATCGCATAACTTACATTCCACAAATATTTTCGATAAACCAATATGACCGTTGGATTCCCAAAATATGACTTCCTATATGACAATAATACATTTCCTGTGTCTAGCATTAGCGGATTACGGGATATCAATAAGTAACAATACTGTTTTAGGCCTACGCTAATTTTACCGTAAAACGAAGTTTACAGTCCCTATATTAAAGAAGTCCCTGGTACTACTAACTATCTAGTTAGGGGCGATAAAGTTCGATTTTTGATCTCATGTTCGCATTTACACATACTCGAGTGACAAGTCAGTATTTTCTGGAATGTTCAATATTTCCAGAAAATTCCGACTAGTCACTCCAGTAGTGTGACAGTAAACACTATATCAAAAAGTCGAACTAATTAGCCAGGGGTTTATCCTAGGTCGTATGGAGCTTTTTTTTTGCCGAATATAAAAATAAATTTTGGATATAGGGACTTTATATATTATACTGGTAGAAATTGTCTGTATATCTCCAGAAATACAGACAAAATACTCCTTAAAAACACACTTTTATGGTGAATTTCCTTATAGGGAATCGAGCTATTTTTACCTAAATTGTGTTGAAAAAAAGTCGACTTTTTAATCGGTGTCTGTAGATCTCGAGATAAAAGGACACTTATATATATATATATGTTATCTATCAATCCACTAGTTTCTAGTTATACTCAATTACAAAACCAATTTCCTTCTGACTGCTGCAATTATCCAATCTATCGATGTTTCGTGATTACAATATTATTTAGGTAATTTTGTATTGGAATAGTGATATTTGAAAAAGGAGTGAACGCGCTCCCAAAAATTGGAGAGCACTCCAGCTTCCGCTCCTCAAATTTAAAAGGAGCGCGCACCTGGTGCGCCATTCTTTGGGCGCGTTCTTTATTGCTCTGGATCTTTAAAATCTAAAATTACAGCTGTGCCGACAGCATTTTCTTTTGGAGGCACTACATTTTGGTGGTTGGTGGATTGGTAGTGCCCAAAAGAAAATGATGTTGGCACAGCTGTAATTTCAGATTTTTTGTATGTAACCATCACTATAAAGGTGTTAATACATTTCAGAATGGTGTTTTGGGAAGTAACGATCCTTAGTGTGCTGGAAGCTTCCTTATAGCTTACTTCAATCCAGAGATATTCTAGTTTTAGTATAAATATAATAGGTGGTGAGTCAGCATTTTTCTGTGCATGTTGGGTGATAATACAACGCCAATCAAGACATTCGAAATATCGAATTTACAAAATTAAAACACATTTTTTTGACGATATCATCAACACCTCAAGCCTCAAGAAGTTAAGACCAATATGTTGAGGTGTTACCAGAGATGCAGCGGTCTGGACCGGACTGCGGTCCAGACCGGGACCGGACCGGACCGACCGGTCTGCTTGTTTTCAAGTGCGGTCTGGACCGGTCCAAATTAACGATATAACGGTCTGGACCGGTCCATCGGTCTGGACCGGTTCAACGGTCTGGACCGGTTCATCGGTCTGGACCGGTCCAGACCGATCCAATATTTTGATCATACGGTCTGGACCGGTCCGGACTGTCCAGAAAAAATCATGACGGTCCGGTCCGGTCCATGAAATTTCCGGACCGCTGCATCTCTGGGTGTTACATGGCATAATAATCAATTGGTAATTTAAAATTTGTCTCTACCTTGTGTCATCTCTGAGATTAATGATAATCAACTAATTATTATCAATAATTATTCAGTTTATTAATAACTAGCGCGCTACGCTTGTTCCGTCGCTTCGCGATGTGTGTCACCCAACACAACAATCGCTTCGCGTTTGTTGTGTGTTGCACTCGGCATCTCGAAAGATAAAATTATTTAGAATAAAAGTATTTTTTTGTATTATCATGAATCATGATGATGTGATATTTTGACAATGAGTAAGCATATTTCTGATTTTGGGTGAGGAATATATTGGTACTATTAATGTACATATTGCATTAAGTTTACACGTTTCTAGCCAGGCTTGTCAAAAGGTCAGGTCATGACCTGACCTGACATGACCTTTGAGTGACCTGAACATATTTTCTGAATGCCTTGACCTGACCTGACCTGAACCTAATTTTGCATGATTTTGACCTGACCTGACCTGAACTTTTTTGACCTGAAAATGACCTGAAATTGACCTGAAATGACCTGAGAATGTGAAAGACCTGACCTGACCTGACCTGTATGAATTTTTTTCCACCAAGACCTGACCTGACCTGACCGTAAATATTGTATACGAGACCTGACCTGACCTGACCTGACAATGCGGGACCTTTTGACAAGCCTGTTTCTAGCTCGCATGGAGTGTGAATTTTAAGCAATTAGGTGGATTATCAGACTTTCAAAAAATGTGACAAATCTGACAATTACGTCATAATTCCATGGAAGGTTGAATTTTCGTTCAAGACTCGAACTTGCCCGAGCCAGACTCAAAATACCCCTGTATGCCAAAAATTATCCCTGTGGGTAGTTTCTTCAATCAATTCTGTACTTACAAACAAATGTAAACACACATATCTATCTATACTATTAAAACACAAGCCTGTATATGTGGGTGTGTGTATATATTTGTTTGTATGTTACGAGTTGATTGAAGAAAGTGGACGGTTTCCAAATGTAATTTTTGGCATATAGGGATAACTTTTGGTACCCGCCAACAAGTTGAGGTTTCCACTAAAAATTTCTCACACCTCGACAAGTTATGACGTCATTGTCACATTTCGAGAACTCTGAAAATTCACTTAATCGCACACAATTCGCGCCCTTTAAGAGAGAAAAATCTGAGAATTTAAGGCCCCTATCTGAACATTTCATAAATTGAGATTAGATGGACCTCCCATGGTGACAAATGACGTAAGAATCTTCAAAAGGTTATTACATTAAAAGTATAGTCTCGATTGATTTGAAATTTTCAGTGCAGCTACTACTTATTGTATACTGTTCAAAAACACTCTAATCTCAATTTATGAAATGTTCAGATAGGGGCCTTAATTTTTCAAAATGATTGCCGGAGGACCTTTGAATTTGTCGCTATAAAAATGTTTGCCCAAACTTTCCAGAGCGGCATGGGAGCTTAAATCGCGAGATATATCCTAAAGTATCAGAATCAGGCATAAAACTTAACTAGCCAGAGGTTGGTCACGGAATCTTGATTTTTGACCCCACTATAATCCTATGATTATGATAAATTAATTAAGATAGTAGAAGTCGCAAGCCCGATGCGGGCCGGGCCGGGCTTCGGGCCTGAGTGCGTCGGGCCAAGCCGGGCCTGGGTTGAGGACTTCGGGTCGGGCTAGGGCCTAGAATTCAGGCCCGTTGCGACTTCTAACGTATATTAGAGGTCGCAAGCCCGGCCCGAGCCCGAAGCTCGTGCGGGCCGGGCCGGGCTTCGGGCCTGAGTGCGTCGGGCCGGGCCGGGCCTCGGGCCTGGGTTGAGGACTTCGGGCGGGCTCGGGCCTAGAATTCAGGCCCGTTTCGACCTCTATAAGATAGTAAATAATCCATACTCTGAAATTATTTATCATAATCATTAGGATTAGTCAGAATATAAAGGAATAGAATTGAAAGAAACTTATCAAGATTTTTTTAATAAACAACATAATTACAGATATCTGAGAGGTAAGAATTAGCTAAACTACAAAACAGGGGTCTGCAATCTACCTGTGGAGTGCCAAAATAATAATATAGGCTAAGGGAAACGCCTTAGGTAAATCAATGTGATCTATTGAGTCCCTAAATATGAAATCACATTTCCCATTCGCCAATAATAAATTTCATATGCATGAAGTTAACTGATCTCGAGATTTTAATAATATTACCATATATGGAAAGGTGTAAACATCGCATAACTTACATTCCACTATTATTTTCGATAAACAAAAATGACCGTTGGACTCCCAAAGTAGGACTTCCTATACGACAATAATACATTTCATATGTATAAAGCTAACTAATCTCGAGATTTTAACAATATTACCATATATGGAAAGGTGTGAACATCGCATACATTACATTCCACTATTATTTTCGATAAACAAAAATGACCGTTGGACTCTCAAAGTAGGACTTCCTATACGACAATAATACATTTCATATGTATAAAACTAATCTCGAGATTTTAACAATATTACCATATATGGAAAGGTGTGAACATCGCATACATTACATTCCACAAATATTTTCGATAAACCAATATGACCGTTGGACTCCCAAAGTAGGACTTCCTATACGACAATAATACATTTCCTGTGTCTAGCATTAGCGGATTACGGGATATCAATAAGTACACAATACTGTTTCGGCCTACGTTAATTTACCGTAAACAAAGTTTACAGTCCCTCTCCCTATATTAAAGAAGTCCCTGGTCACACCAATAATAATGGAATTGTTACAGGCCAGCAACAGATGCTTAAATTTTGATGATACAACCTACGTATTTACATTAAAATCATTGGAGTTTAAGCCTGTAAATTAATCATTCTATCTGGTTCTCTACTTTAATTATAAAGATGTGATAATTTTCCTTGTTCCAGATAAAGTTCAGTTTTACCTAAGCATTAATTTTGTAGAACTAATCATATCGGGGTCAAGATTCACGAGCGTTTGCTTGATTCACCAAAAAATTATTTCAAGTATTATTTGAATTAACAAGTGGAGTGGAAATGAACTTCTATACTCTTTCAACTGTACATAGCGGTCACCTGCTCAACACGGCCAGTTGAAACCATTCTTTGTTCCTTTGAAGGCTATAAAACTGTATATAACGGTTACCACCTGTTTATAACTGTGTTTAGTACAGTGTAAATTTCGAAAGATTATCTAGTTTATAGAAATATTTACCGGTTTTTCACATCAGGGATACTATAATTTATAGTTTTTAGTTTATTTGGAACTGAAATAAATTAGTAGTATTAGAAAGATAAATGTAAAGTGCTAAGCAAAATTAGTAAAGGAACGAAATTTAGATGCATACATATATATATATTTATATATAATAAATTAATACAAAATAATGTAAATACAACTGAAATAAAACAAAGTAAATAAATTATATACATAAATGCTATTAGCAGAATATGTAGAACATCCCTATCAAAATAATGAAAAACTAAAAAGACAACATCAAAAGTAAAAATACAAGTTAGAATGATAGTTACCATGAAAACAATATGCAAGGGGCTTATAAGTATAAATAAATCCTATTAAAATTCAAAATTAATATATAACAGACTAGAACATGACTAAAAGTGACATATATATACATATATATATATATATAAATAATATATATATATATATATATTATTTAGGTCATCTTGAATGATGATAACAAGTCCTCGGGAAATATTTTGAGCATTCACGCTTTGTTGAGCACGACTCGCACGGAGAATGATACAGAGAGCTAATGATTGTTAAATGTTTTGGTTAGCCATATCTAGTAGAAAAGGATCTATTTTAGATTGTCCTGAAGAACTCTGCTTCATTAAATAGTTATGCACTTCTGTTGTGATGTCACGTAATGCTGGAAGTCTTAGCAATATCTTCCCTAATCGGCTAACTTGAGTCGCGTAATGTTCCACAATGTAGTTCTCTAAGGACACAAGTGTGTCTTGTTGAAGTTGACAGACGCGAGATTTGGTGTCCCCACTTAAACCTTTAGCATCTATGTAAAAAGAAATAATATTGAGATTAGATAATTAGTATAATTACGCAGCTTTTTTACAATGATCAAATATTAAATACAGTACTCCATCGCTAATCTGAACAGATAATTCCATTGTTATATACAAATAATTATGAATTTTCCCAGATTTAGACGAAAAAATAAATATCGAAATTACAGCTGTGTTGACAGGATATTCTATTTGAAGTTGTATATGTTGTTGGTTGGTTAATTGATAGAGCCTCCATAACAAAATGCTGTCACCACAGTTGTAATTTTTGTTTTTCTCTCCATTTCATAATTACCTCAAGGTAATGACGTGCAAATTGGATTTTTGTTTCTATCATGCATTGCCTCTGAGATAAATAACATTTAGCTAGTTAGTACAAATAATTATTTAATTTATTAATAATACAGCACCATAATTATTAAATTTATTAATAATATAGCACAATAGTTCAATTTATTAAGTCTATCAATTGAATAAATATGAATTTAAACAGATTTCGCTACAATATATGAATTCAGCACACTCAATAACCCCTAGTAAAACAATTAAATAATCCAAAATTACAGCTGTGCAGAAAGATGTTTCTAAAAATAAGGAAAATGCTGTCGGCACAGCATCAATTTTGGATTTTTTAGCATATCATCAACGCCTCAGGGTGTTAAGACCTATTTATCGGATGATAAATTGTAAGTTTTTTCTTGAACCATGTTTGAGATCAATGTAATTCATCAAATACTTAGAAGTAATTATCATTTAAATAATTAATTAAATTAGCAATATTATCCACGGTTAATTTAGCTAATTCAAACAGATTCCTTATTTATTTTATTTGCTTTAATCTATTGTATATTAATGTTGCAGTGTAAGTACGAATTTGGTGTATTCGCGATTACACTGGTGTAAGTGCGAATCAATAGATGACTAGTTGATTCGTACTTATACACTGGTGAAATTACGAACTATTGAATATCTAATTGTATCATAATTAATTTCAAACAACGGAAAAACACCCATATTTAGGAGTGAAGGAAGGTTCTTTGCAAATTAATGCTAAAATACTAACCAAGAAAAAAATCTAGATATCTAGATGAGCTTATTTCTCAAGCTTTCCCATTATGGTACCAAGGGTGGGGTTGGTTAACCGATCTGAAGCTACGGCAGGGGTTTATCTAGGATTTTCGTGGCTGGCACCTTATTATGGAGGTAGAGATTTTCCGGCACCCTAGAGGTATTAGCCATAATACAAAATCAATATAATACAATGATGCGGCACTATTTTAAGGAGGTAAACTGCTACGGTGCACAAACTGTTGTTTATCCAATCATTTCTGGACCAGAAAATCTGACCATACACCCGGCACATAATTAAGTGCCAACCCGGCACCTAAATAAAATCGAAAATCACGCACTTTTTGACCACAACTGATGCCTGGTCAGCACTAAAAGTGCCGGCCAGGCACCTAGATAAACCCCTGGGCTACGGTTACAATTCGATTTCTCGCAACGGTTAACCGCCCATCCTATTCAATACAATAAATCCTTTATAAAAATTTGATTATACTACAGAATAAGACTCAGTTGTATAAAGTATAACCGCATAAGTATATTAACTGATACATTTCGTGCTTTAGGTAAATTTAAATCAATGTTGTCTAAGAAAATTTATTAAGTGGTGATGAGAATTGGATTTAGGACTAAAATATTCTGATAAATTTCAAAAAAATTTAATACTTATACATTAATTTCCCAATAACTCTGCTGGTATTCAACACACCGGCTAACTGGTTAATAAAATCTCCAACCGTTAACCGGTTAACCGAATCCAACCTTGATGGCACCTTGAATTGCAACTCATCTTCGATCTTCTGTAGGAACATCTTAAATTTGAGCAATTCTTACCCTTAGAAGATTGCAGGACGAACATTGATGCATTTTCATTGCTGTGGTCTGCGAAATTATAGCATCAGGAAGAGAATAAATTTTCTGGAACTTTGTCTGACAAACATCAAACTGATTGCGTGTATACCTGGATTCCAACTTTCCTTGATCAGTACCGATTCTATACAGATCTTCATCTTATCCATTATTACACCCATCAGGTTTTCAGTTAGATTTGAATATAAAGTAATGACTGAGTCCTGTATTTCTTAGTGATGGACTTCACAGAGGTGTCATACTCTTCAGGTATCAATGGAGTAAATTGATTATTCATTTCCTCAGTGACGAGTTCTAGATCTTCTTCACTCCAGATGTTAACTATCGCTTCAATGGAAATACCGAGTTCTGTGAGCCTAGAGGGGGTTTACACTGTTGTACAAGCGCTTGAAACGGAGTCATTCCAATTGTGCTATGAAAGCTGGTGTTCTTCTTATATTTCACTTGGCGGACATACTTAACCCAAAAGTTGTCCGAGTTCTCGAACATCATGGCAGTGAAGTGAAGTTTGATGTCTTGATTAGCTCTTTCCACTGAGCCTTGAGTTTCAGGATGACGCGGCTTCCCATTAATGATTTTTGTTGACGGCCAGTTTTCAGTCAGCATGTTAAACAGTAGTGAATTTTTAAACTCCTGTCCATTATCACTCTGAAGGGTAAGCGGAGCTCCCAAATCGCAGAAAAAATCCATTAGAGTGTTTGCAACTTCTTCAGCAGTCTTATTCACTAATGCACGTAGACGGACAAACTTTGTAAAATGGTCTTGATATACGAGAAGCCATTTATAGGGTGCATTGTCTTCAGGAAATACAGTTGAAAAGTCATTAATACAATTTGTCCGCGAGATAAATATGACGAAGAGGTTTTGGGTTTGACAACAAGGGATTTATGGACTTCCTCGATTTCTTAAGTTGGCATATCTTGCAGTGGGAAACGAAAAGCTGACAAATCTTTTCTGTAACTCCATGCAGTGATGAAATTCGTTTATATAATCCGGTCCTACCACTATCATTTTGATCAACGTGGACCTTTTTAATAGTATCATAGAGATCTTCTAATGCTACTACACGTTTGTTTGTTGTGCCATTCTTGCCCCTCAGATAGATAATTGATGAAGTCTGGAATTGTACTGTGGTATACCTCTGACGTGTTCTATGCCATCTTGAAAGTTCTTTTCCACTGCTTGGCTTGGCTGAAGATAGTGTCCTTATCTTTTCTTCAATATCCTGACGAGAATACAGTTTAGAGTTCACGTTCTTTCTCACGTTTTCAATACTTTCCTGGAAAAGCCTCTTTTCTTCCGAGCCATTCATTGCGTTTAGATACAATTACATTTATACAACTATTGTCTTATTTATATTACTTATTTTTAAGTAGTGTTCTAAATGTCGTATATTATAACAAATCACAAGTGTTACATCATAATATGCACGCAAAGCAAAGCTATATTCTACCAATGTCATTATCTAATTGATATTCAAATAAAAAAATTTCCCACTAAATTGTTAGAAATCTGTAATTCAAATAGTTCGTACTTACACCAGTGTAAGTACGAATCAATTAGTGATCTATTGATTCGCATTTACACCAGTGTAATCGCGAATACACCAAGTTGTTGGTGTATTCGCGAATACACCAAATTCGCACACAGTAATTTAATCCAAAACACACAAAAACAAATTTAATTAGAAATTGAAAGCTAATTCAAAAGTATATCAAAGAATAATAAATGGACTTATGCTATTCTCGGAAAAATATATGATATCCACAAATATAATATACTATGGATTCAACACTGTTTGTAATATTTAACTATTAACAAGTCAGTGGCTTCGTTATAAATGGATCGAATCAGTGAATAGAGGTATTCAATAATTCAAAATAATCGCATCATACACTAACCAGCCAAAAGTATTTGAACAATTGGCATTTGAATGCAGACACAATAGTCGTCTGGTAACTTATTAACGGCTGTTTAAACTACTATGAAGTGACTATAAATATCTTGCAATATTTGCAAAGTAAAAATATTTTGAATTCACGTCATTTTAGTGAATATTGATGAAGTGGCATAAGAGTATCTGCCACGTGCTACATGTGGCACAATGGGGAATGTATCTGTAATTCATTAGAAAATAAACGTGATGATTTGAAATCATGCACCTATAGTAATTCGACCATGTGGAATTCAAATCTGCAATCAGAACTTCTGGATTCTCATTCCATCTTGATGATCGGAAATTATATATTTAATTAGCCAATTATATAGTTAATGAGTTTGACACCTCCATATATATGTAAATTCAAAAAAGTTCCTATTTTATTATACTTTACATATCGTTTATGTAAATAGCAGTGTTGATAAATCTACCAATGCTCTTATGCTGCTAGAAGCTTGAATGTATAAAAACAAATTATTGCTGTTCAAATACTTTTCTCCGGTTAGTGTATATGCCCGATATGCATATGCAGATAAAATGTTTATGATATATAGTAAATTCATTGTGGGGGGAGGCCCCCCAGTGTTGGATGTTGGGGGGGGGCACGCCCCCCCCCATTCCTACGCCCCTGAGTACAGTACATAATGAATATAGTGATAATGGTGGGGACATGCGATTTTTGGTTAAATTATCACTATATCCAATATATTGTTGCAGTCAAAGTGCGTTTTCAGTCAAAACGCGAACTGACTAATCAAACGCGTTTTGACTGAAATTTTAACTCAAAGTGCGTTGATTAGAATTCATTTATTATTTTGGTTTAATAAAGTATGTTTAGATAGTTATGTTACTTATGTAATATTATTTTCAGTAATTTTAAGAAAGATACATATTATTCTTAAAATACGTAATAATATGTTGTAGTTTATTTAGATTCACTATTTTGTAAGAACCCAGCGAACTTGCTAGAGTCAGCGAAATATACATTTATATTGTCATGGTTACCTTCAAACAGGATGTATGCATAATTAACCTTTTCCAATGTAAGTGTTTTTGCTATAGTAATATTATATTTGTTTGGTAGTTTTATCTAATTATTATACGCAGTTAGTTTTGTGGACTTCTCGGCACGGTTGCCATGGGAATGGAATTTTCGTTCCCATTCCCATAGGAATCCTGTGGGAATCCCCATAAGGAATCCCATTGGGGAGTATAATATATACATAAAACCCCCTCACAGACGGGATGGGAGTGTGCTCCTTCTGATCACTTCCCCAATGTTTAATTTAACTAGAATTTCAATATTCAAATTACATTTCATCTTAGTGTAATGGGAATTAATTTAATTAATGTTTGAATTGTGAAGACTTCAAATATTTAAATTAACAGATTACTTATATGGAGCTCAGTTACTGGTAACTGAACTGCCATATAAGGAGGTGTTTCAATTCTAAAAGACCCATAAGCTCAGAAATGAAATTTAGACATAAATAAAAATCCAAAATTGCAGCCTGTGCCGACGCATGTTCCTTTGGTGGCACTATATTTTGTTGGTGGTTTATTGATAGTGCCTCCAATGGAACATGCTGTCGGCACAGGCTGCAATTTTGGATTTTTTTTCCGCCAAGTCATCATCACTATAAAGGTGTTAAATTATTTCAGAAAGGTGTTTCAGAAGGCTACGACCCTTGGAGTGGTGGAAGTTTCCATTTAGCTCACTTCATTTGAGAGATATTCAAGTTTCAGTAGAATATAATATGTGCTGAGTCAGCATTTTTTAGGTGCGTGTTGGGTATTCACCCAACTCCAAACAAACCATGCGAATTATTTAATTCACAAAATTGTAAAATAAATTTTTTGACGATGTCATAATCACCTCAAGGTGTCAAGACCTACTTGAAAAGGTGGTACCTGGCATAAGGACCAATTGATAAATTGAAAGTTTGTTTCTATCTTGTATCATCTCTGAGACTAATGAAATTTAGCTAATTAGTATAAATATTTAATTAATTTATTAATAATTTAACACCATTATTATATACAGCAAAATAAATTAAGTTCAATTATTTGCAATTATCATTAATTTAAATTGGATTTCACTCGAGAACCCCAATAATCTAATTGGAACCGTCTCTATAAGTTAAATACAGAATGAATGAATTATAAAAAATCCAAAATTGCAGCCTGTGCCGACGCGTGTTCCTTGGTGGCACTATATTTTGATGGTGTTTTATTGATAGTGCCTCCAAAGGAACATGCTGTCAGCACAGGCTGCAATTTTGGAATTTTTTTCGCCATGTCATCATCACCATGAAGGTGTTAAATTATTTTAGAAAGGTGTTTCAAAAGGCAACGACCCTTAGTGAGTTGGAAGTTTCGTTTTAGCTCACTTCATTTCAAAGATATTCAAGTTTCAGTGGATTTTAATAAGTGATGAGTCAGCATTTTTTATGTGAGTGTTGGGTGATCACCTAACACCAACCAACCCATTCGAAATATAGAATTCACAAAATTGTAAAAACACATTTTTTTGACGATGTAATCATCGCCTCAAGGTGTCAAGACCCATTTGTAGAGGTATTATGTGGCATAAGGATCAATTGATACATTTGAAGTTTGTTTCTATCTTCTATAATCTCTGAGATTTATGATATTTAATTAATTAGTATAAATAATTATTAATTTATTAATAATTTAACACCATTATTATGTACAGCAAAAAAAAGTCAATTATTTGCAATTATCATTAATTTTAATTTAATTTCACTATGATATTTGAATTCAGCGCACTCGATAACCCCAATAATATAATTGGAACCGTCTCTAGAAGTTAACACAGAGCGAATTAATTAGAATAAAATATGTCATGTATCCATTGTGCAAGAATATTCTAAGCAGAAATAAATATAATCACATAATCTGTCATTGTTATGAAATATATAATCTTAGTTTTCAATTAGAAAATAGAAGCCTACTCGATCTCACAAGTGGAATCAATATAATTATCACAAGTTGAAACAATAGAATTAGATTTAACACTCTCAATTGAACTGAAGTGTTAGTAAACAAAGGGAATTTGCAACTCAATAGTGGCACAAATGAAAGGCAATTTGAAAATTCGTGCACTGTGACAAGGTGTAGAATTTAATTCTCTATCGAATGCATATAATTTGAATATTCGCGCACAATTAATTGTTCTTTTTCTAACATTAAACAGGTATAAAAATGTGTACAAAAAAATGTAATACAAAATTGTGACCCCAGGTGCAGATCTGTAACCCATGAGACACCTGTCCTGAAAATTTCAGTTCTTAGTAATTACAACTCTGTTCTGTGGAGACGATACAAACCAATAATAATTATAAAAAATCCAAAATTGCAGCTGTGCCGACGCATGTTCCTTTGGTGGCACTATATTTTGGTGGTGGTTTATTGATAGTGCCTCCAATGGAACATGCTGTCGGCACAGGCTGCAATTTTGGATTTTTTTTCGCCATGTCATCATCACTATGAAGGTGCTAAACTATTTCAGAAAAATGATTCAAAAGGCAACGATCCTTAGTGAGTTGGAAGTTTCGTTTTAGCTCACTTCATTTTAGAGATATTCAAGTTTGAGTAGAATATAATAGCTGATGACTCAGCATTTTTATGTGAGTGTTGGGTCATCACCCAACTTCAACTAACCCATTTTAAATATCGAATTAGCAAAATTGTAAAAACACATTTTTTTAACGATGTCATCATCACCTCAAGGTGTCAAGATCCACTTGTATAGGTGGCACGTGCCATAAGGACCAATTGATAAATTGAAAGTTTGTTTCTATCTTCTATGATCTCTGAGATTTATGATATTTAATTAATTATTATAAATAATTATTAATAATGTTTATAATTTAACACAATTTCAATGTCAACTTACAATTATTAAGTTAAATTATTTTGTCATAAATAATTAATTAATTAATTTGGCTATCACATTTAATTCCGCACGCTCGATAACCCCTAATAAACAAATTGGGAGCATCTATATAAGTCATATACTACTTAATTAATTATAATTAATTACGTCAGTATATTAACAGTGCAATAATATTCTCGCAGAAGTAAATATAATCACATAATCTGTCGTTGTTATGGAATGTAGAATCTTAATTTTCAATTGGAAAATAGAAGCCTACTCGATCTCACAAGTTGAATCAATATAATAATAACGAGTTGAAACAATAGAATTAGATTTAACACTTTCAATTGAATTGAAGTGTTAGTAAACAAAGGAAACTTGCAACTCAATTGTGGCACAAACAAAGTACAATTTTAAAATTCGTGCACTGTGAAAAGGTGTAGAATTTAATTCTCTATCGTATGCAAATAAATTTAATTTTCGGGTACTATTTATTGTTCCTGTTTCAATATTAAACAGGTGCAAAAATGTGTCCAAAAAAATGTAATATAAAATCGTGACCCCAGGTGCACATCTGTAACCCATGAGACACATATTCTGAAAATTTTGGCTCTTAGTAATTATAACTCTGTTCAGTAGAGAGGCTACGGACCAATAATAAAAATCCAAAATTGCAGCTGTGCCGACGCATGTTCCCTTGGTGGCACTATATTTTGGTGGTGGTTTATTGATAGTGCCTCCAATGGGACATGCTGTCAGCACAGCTGCAATTTTGGATTTTTTTTTGCCATGTCATCGTCACTATGAAGGTGTTAAAATATTTCAAAAGGTGTTACAGAAGGCATCGACCCTTAGAGTGGCGGAAGTTTCCATTTAGTTCACTTCATTTTAGAGATGTTCAAGTTTGAGTAGAATATAATAGCTGATGACTCAGCATTTTTTATGTGAGTGTTGGGTCATCACCCAACTTCAACTAACCCATTTTAAATATCGAATTAACAAAATTGCAAAAACACATTTTTTTGACGATGTCATCATCACCTCAAGGTGTCAATACCCATTTGTAGAGGTGTTACGTGGCATAAGGATCAATTGATAAATTGGAAGTTTGTTTCTATCTTATTTGATTTCTGAGATTTATGATATTTAATTAATTAGTATAAATAATAATTAATATTATTTATTATTTAACACCAATTTAAATGTCAACTTACAATTATTAAATTAAATTATTTTGTCATGAATAATTAATTAATTATTTTGTTATCAAATTTCAATTAAGCACTCTCGATAACCCCTAATAAACAAATTATAAGCATCTATATAAGTAATATACTGACTGAATTAATTATAATTAATTACGTCAGTATATTAAGAGTGCAATAATATTCTCGCAGAAGTAAATATAATCACATAATCTGTCGTTGTTGTGAAATATATAATCTTTTTTCCAATTGGAAAATAGAAGCCTACTCGATCTCACAAGTTGAATCAATATTATAATAACGAGTTGAAACAATAGAATTAGATTTAACACTTTCAATTGAACTGAAGTGTTAGTAAACAAAGGAAACTTGCAACTCAATTGTGGCACAAACTAAGTACAATTTGAAAATTCGTGCACGGTGAAAAGGTGTAGAATTTAATTCTCTATCGAATGCATATAAATTGATTATTCGCGCACTATTTATTGTTCTTTTTCTAACAATAAACAGGTGCAAAAATGTGTCCAAAAAAATGTGATATAATATCGTGACCCCAGGTGCACATCTGTAACCCATGAGACACCTGTCCTGAAAATTTCAGTTCTTAGTAATTACAACTCTGTTCTGTGGAGACAATACGGACCAATAAAAATCCAAAATTGCAGCCTGTGCCGACGCATGTTCCCTTGGTGGCACTATATTTGGGTGGTGGTTTATTGATAGTGCCTCCAAAAGAACATGCTGTCGGCACAGGCAGCAATTTTGGATTTTTTTTGCCAAGTCATCATCACTATGAAGGTGTTAAATTATTTTAGAAAGGTGTTTCAGAAGGCATCGACCCTTAGAGTGGTGGAAGTTTCCATTTAGTTCACTTCATTTTAGAGATATTTAAGTTTGAGTAGAATATAATAGCTGATGACTCAGCATTTTTTATGTGAGTGTTGGGTCATCACCCAACATCAACTAACCCATTTTAAATTTCGAATTAACAAAATTGTAAAAACACATTTTTTTAACGATGTCATCATCACCTCAAGGTGTCAAGACCCACTTGTATAGGTGGTACGTGCCATAAGGACCAATTGATAAATTGAAAGTTTGTTTATATCTGATATAATTTCTGAGATTAATGAAATTTAGCTAATTTGTATAAATATTTAATTAATTTATTAATAATTTAACACCAATATTATGTATATCAAAATAACAATTATTTGCAATTATTATTAATTTTAATTTCATTTAATTATAATAATTGATTTCAGCGCACTCGATAACCCCAATAATCTAATTGGAACCGTCTCTATAAGTTAAACACAGAACGAATTAATTATAATTAAATATGTCATGTATCCATTGTGCAAGAATATTCACGGAGAAGTAAATATAATCACATAATCTGTCGTTGTTATGGAATGTAGAATCTTAGTTTTCTATTAGAAAATAGAAGCCTACTCGATCTCACAAGTTGAATCAATATAATAATAACGAGTTGAAACAATAGAATTAGATTTAACACTTCAATTGAACTGAAGTGTTAGTAAACAAAGGGATTTTGCAACTCAATTGTGGCACAAACGAAGCGCAATTTGAAAATTCGTGCACTGTGAAAAGGTGTAGAATTTAATTCTCTATCGAATGCATATAAATTAAATATTCTCGCACTATTTAATGTTATTTTTCCAATATTAAACAGGTGCAAAAATGTGTCCAAAAAAATGTAATAAAAAATCGTGACCCCAGGTCCACATCTGTAACTCATGAGACACATATCCTGAAAATTTCAGTTCTTAGTTACTAAAACTCTGTTCTGTGGAGGATCTACGGACCAATAATAATAATAATAATAATAACCAAAGCACTAAGACCAATACTGGGCCACTATACTATAGTATAGTCGGCACAGTAATAATAACCAAGGCAGTAAGATTAGAACTGGGCCACTATACTATAGTATAGTCGGCACAGTAATAGTTATGATAATAATACAATCCAAAATTGCAGCCTGTGCCGACGCATGTTCCTTTGGTGGCACTATATTTTGGTGGTGGTTTATTGATAGTGCCTCCTAAGGAACATGCTGTCGGCACAGGCTTCAATTTTGGATTTTTTTTCGCCAAGTCATCAACGCCTCAAGGTGTCAAGAACCATTTGTTAATTGGTCCGAGTCACAAGGAACGGTAGATAAATTTGAAGTTTGTTTCTATCATAAAACATCTTGAGTTTAATGCCATTCATTCATTATGTATTGATAATAAATTATATTATTAGTTATTTATTTTAGCAGTGTTACGGAGAATGAGTTAAGTCAACAAATTCCTTACATTATATTATTTAATTTAATCCATTGTATAGTAATACTACAATTAAATAGAAGCCAGCTCGAATTCACATGTTAAAACAATGTAATTATCGCAAGTTAAACAATAGTGAAAGATTTAACAAGTTAAATCAATAAATTTATTACAAGTTGAAACAATAGAATTAGATTTAACACTTTCAATGGAACTGAAGTGTTAGTAAACAAAGGAAACTTGCAACTCTATTGTGGCACAAACGAAACCCAATTTAAAAATTCGTGCACTGTGAAAAGGTGTAGAATTTAATTCTCTATCCGTACATGTAAATTTTATCAAGCTCAATATTAATTATTCCATGTTATGAGCCATAATTAGTCTAAATAGATGTTGAAATCATTTGATAAAAAATCGTAACCCCAGGGCAAATTAGACGGTCACTCCGCAACTACATGCCAAGTTTCAGCCCTCTATGTATACAGGTGTGGCCAGGGCACCTGCTACGGAGAAAAAAAAAATCCAAAATTGCAGCCTGTGCCGACGCATGTTCCTTTGGTGGCACTATATTTTGGTGGTGGTTTATTGATAGTGCCTCCATAGGAACATGCTGTCGGCGCAGGCTGCAATTTTGGATTTTTTTTCCGCCATGTCATCATCACTATGAAGGTGTTAAATTATTTCAGAAAGGTGTTTCAGAAGGCAACGACCCTTAGAGTCGTGGAAGTTTCCATTTTGCTCACTTCGTTTCAAAGATATTCAAGTTTCAGTAGAATATAATAAGTGCTGAGTCAGCATTTTTATGTGAGTGTTGGGTCATCACCCAACACCAAATAACCCATTTTAAATGTCGAATTAAAAAAATTGTAAAAATACATTTTTTTGACGATGTCATCATCACCTCAAGGTGTCAAGACCCACTTGTATAGGTGGTACCTGGCATAAGGACCAATTGATAAATTGAAAGTTTGTTATATCTTGTATCATCTCTGAGATTAATGAAATTTAGCTAATTAACATAAAAAATTAATTAATGTATTAATTATTTAACACCATTATTATATACAGCAAAATAAATTAAGTTCAATTATTTGCAATTATTATTAATTTAAATTGAATTTCACTATAATGTTTGAATTCCACGCACTCGATAACCCCAATAATCCAATTGGAACCGTCTATAAGTTAAATACAAAAGGAATTAATTATAATTAATTACGTCAGTACATTAATTGTGCAAGAATATTCTCGCCGAAATAAATATATTCACTTAAACTGTCGTTGTTGTGGAATGTAAAATCTTAACGGTTCTATCATAAACCATCTTGAGTTTAAAGCCATTCATTCATTATGTATTGATAATAAATTATATTATTAGTTATTTATTTTAGCAATGTTATCCACGGTGAGTTGAGTAAAGTCAACAAATTCTTATATAAATTAATTTAATTTAATCCATTGTATAGTAATGCTAGAATTAAATAGAAGCCAGCTGGAATTTATAAGTTAAATCAATATAATTATCGCAAGTTGAATCACTAGAGTAGGATTTAACAAGTTAAATCAATATAATTGTAGCAAGTTGAAACAATAGTGAAAGATTTAACAAGTTAAATCAATATAATTATTACAAGTTGAAACAATAGAATTAGATTTAACACTTTACTGAAATTGAAGTGTGACTAAACAAAGAAATTTCAACCCCCATTTATGGCAGAAATTTTACCCTTTATTGAAAGTTTTCTTCTTCCATCAGACGCAAAATTTTATGGTGAATCCAAATATGAAATAAAATTTGGGGGTTTAGTAAAACATATTTTGAGTTATGGACCAGACAAATTTTTAAAGGTGTTAAAGATGTGTCAAAAATTTGTTAACGAAAAATCGTAACCCCAGGTGCAAATTAGACGGTCCCATCGCACCTACATCCCAAGTTTCAGCCCATCAACTATAAAGCTCAGGCCAGGGCACCGTCTACGGAGAAAAAATAATAATAAAAAAATCCAAAATTGCAGCCTGTGCCGACGCATTGTCCTTGGGGGCACTATATTTTGGTTGTGGTTTATTGATAGTGCCTCCAAAGGAACATGCTGTCGGCACAAGCTGCAATTTTGGATTTTTTTCGCCATGTCATCATCACTATGAAGGTGTTAAAATATTTCAAAAAGGTGTTACAGAAGGCAACGACCCTTATTGAGATGTAAGTTTCGTTTTTGATCAATTCATTTCAAAGATATTCAAGTTTCAGTAGAATATAATAGCTGATGACTCAGCATTTTTTATGTGAGTGTTGGGTCATCACCCAACATCAACTAACCCATTTTAAATATCGAATTAACAAAATTGTAAAAACACATTTTTTTGACGATGTCATAATCACCACAAGGTGTCAGGACCCACTTGTATAGGTGGCACGTGCCATAAGGACCAATTGATAAATTGAAAGTTTGTTTCTATCTTGAATCATCTCTGAAATTAATGAAATTTAGCTAATCAGTATAAATATTTAATTAATTTATAATTATTTAACACCATTATTATATACAGCAAAATAAATTAAGTTCAATTATTTGCAATTATTATTAATTTAAATTGAATTTCACTATAAAATTTGAATTCCACGCACTCGATAACCCCAATAATCTATTTGGAACCGTCTATAAGTTAAATACAAAATGAATGAATTATAATTAATTGAGTCAGTACATTAATTGTGCAAGAATATTCTCGCCGAAATAAATATAATCACTTAATCTGTCGTAGTTGTGGAATGTAAAATCTTAACAGTTCTATCATAAACCATCTTGAGTTTAATGCCATTCATTCATTATGTATTGATAATAAGTTATATTATTTGTTATTTATTTTAGCAATGTTATCCACGGTGATTTGAGTTTAGTCAACAAATTCCTTATATCATTATATTTTATTTAATCCATTGTATAGTAATACAATTAAATAGAAGCCAGCAGGAATTTATAAGTTGAATCAATTTAATTATCGCAAGTTGAATCACTAGAGTAGGATTTAACAAGTTAAATCAATATAATTATTACAAGTTGAAACAATGGAATTAGATTTAACACTTTTACTGAAATTGAAGTGTGAGTAAACAAAGAAATTTCAACCCCCATTTATGGCAGAAATTAAACCATTTATTGAAAATCTTCTTTACCCATCAGACGCAGAACTTTATGGTGAATCCAAATATGAAATAAAATTTGGGGGTTTAGTAAAACAATTTTTGAGTTATGGACCAGACAAAATTTGAAAGGTGTTAAAGATGTGTCAAAAATTTCTTAATCAAAAATCGTAACCCCAGGTGCAAATTAGACGGTACCATCGCACCTACATGCCAAGTTTAAGCCCATCAACTATAAAGCTCTGGCCAGGGCACCGTCTACGGAGAAAAAAAAAATCCAAAATTGCAGCTGTGCCGACGCATGTTCCTTTCGTGGCACTATATTTTGTTGGTGGTTTATTGATAGTGCCTCCAAAGGAACATGCTGTCGGCGCAGGCTGCAATTTTGGATTTTTTTTCGCCAAGTCATCAACGCCCAAGGTGTGAAGAACCATTTGTTAAGTGGTCGGAGTCACAAGGAACGATTGTTGAATTTGAAGTTTGTTTCTATCAAAAACCATCTAGAGTTTAATGCCATTCATTCATTATGTATTGATAATAAATTATATTATTAGTTAGTTATTTTAGCAATGTTATCCACGGTGATTTGAGTTTAGTCAACAAATTCCTTATATTATTATATTTTATTTAATCCATTGTATAGTAATACTAGAATTAAATAGAAGCCAGCTGGAATTTATTAGTTGAATCAATTTAATTATCGCAAGTTGAAACAATAGTGAAAGCTTTAACAAGTTAAATCAATATAATTATTACAAGTTGAAACAATGGAATTAGATTTCACAGTTTTATTGAAATTGAAGTGTTGAGTAAACAAAGGAATTTCAACCCCCATTTATGGCAGAAATTAAACCAATTTTAACAAATTTTCTTCTCCCATCAGACGCAGAATTTTATGGTGAATCCAAATGTGAAATAAAATTTGGGGGTTTAGTAAAACATTTTTCTAGCTATGGACCAGACAAATTTTGAAAGGTGTTAAAGGTGTGTCAAAAATTTGTTAATAAAAAATCGTAACCCCAGGTGCAAATTAGACGGTCCATACGCACCTACATGCCAAGTTTCAGCCCATCAAATATAAAGCTCAGGCCAGGGCACCGTCTACGGAGAAAAAATAAAAATAATAAAATCCAAAATTGCAGCCTGTGCCGACGCATGTTCCTTTGGAGCACTATATTTTGGTTGTGGTTTATTGATAGTGCCTCCAAAGAAACATGCTGTCGGCACAAGCTGCAATTTTGGATTTTTTTTCGCCATGTCATCATCACTATGAAGGTGTTAACTTATTTCAAAAAGGTGATACAGAAGGCAACGACCCTTATTGAGTTGTAAGTTTCGTTTTTGATCACTTCATTCTAGAGATATTCAAGTTTGAGTAGAATATAATAGCTGATGACTCAGCATTTTTATGTAAGTGTTGGGTCATCACCCAACATCAACTAACCCATTTTAAATATCGAATTAACAAAATTGTAAAAACACATTTTTTGACGATGTCATAATCACCTCAAGGTGTCAGGACCCACTTGTATAGGTGGCACGTGCCATAAGGACCAATTGATAAATTGAAAGTTTGTTTCTATCTTGAATCATCTCTGAAATTAATGAAATTTAGCTAATTAGTATAAATATTTAATTAATTTATAATTATTTAACACCATTATTATATACAGCAAAATAAATTAAGTTCAATTATTTGCAATTATTATTAATTTAAATTGAATTTCACTATAATATTTGAATTCCACGTACTCGATAACCCCAATAATCCAATTGGAACCGTCTATAAGTTAAATACAAAAGGAATTAATTATAATTAATTACGTCAGTACATTAATTGTGCAAGAATATTCTCGCCGAAATATATATAATCACTTAATCTGTCGTTGTTGTGGAATGTAAAATCTTAACTGTTCTATCATAAACCATCTTGAGTTTAATGCCATTCATTCATTATGTAGTGATAATAAGTTATATTATTTGTTAATTATTTTAGCAATGTTATCCATGGTTGGTTGAGTTGAGTCAACAAATTCCTTATATTATATTATTTTATTTAATCCATTGTATAGTAATACTACAATTAAATAGAAGCCAGCTGGAATTTATAAGTTAAATCAATATAATTATCGCAAGTTGAATCACTAGAGTAGGATTTAACAAGTTAAATCAATATAATTATTACAAGTTGAAACAATAGAATTAGATTTAACACTTTTAAAGAAATTGAAGTGTGAGTAAACACAGAAATTTCAATCCCCATTTATGGCAGAAATTGACCCCTTTATTGAAAAATTTCTTCTCCCATCAGACGCAGAATTTTATGGTGAATCCAAATATGAAATAAAATTTGGGGGTTTATTAAAGCATATTTTGAGTTATGGACCAGACAAATTTTGAAAGGTGTTAAAGATGTGTGCAAAATTTCGTAATCAAAAATCGTAACCCCAGGTGCAAATTAGAAGGGCACTTCGCATCTACATGGCAAGTTTCAGCCCTCAATGTATAAAGGTGTGGCCAGGGTACCGTCTACGGAGAAAAAATAAAAAAATCCAAAATTGCAGCTGTGCCGACGCATGTTCCTTTGGTGGCACTATATTTTGGTGGTGGTTTATTGATAGTGCCTCCAAAGGAACATGCTGTCAGCACTAGCTGCAATTTTGGATTTTTTTTCGCCTAGTCATCATCACTATGAAGGTGTTAAATTATTTCAGAAAGGTGTTTCAGTAGGCAACGACCCTTAGAGTGGTGGAAGTTTCCATTTAGCTCAATTCATTTGAGAGATATTCAAGTTTCAGTAGAATATAATCTGTGATGACTCAGCATTTTTTAAGTGCGTGTTGGGTATTCACCCAACTCCAACCAACCCATGCGAATTATTTAATTCACAAAATTGTAAAAATACATTTTTTTAACGATGTCATCATCACCTCAAGGTGTCAAGACCCACTTGTATAGGTGGTACCTGGCATAAGGACCAATTGATAAATTGAAAGTTTGTTTCTATCTTGTATCATCTCTGAGATTAATGAAATTTACCTAATTAGTATAAATATTTAATTAATAAATTAATAATTTAACACCATTATTATGTACAGCAAAATAAATACAGTTCAATTATTTGCACTTATTATTAATTTAAATCGAATTTCACTATCATATTTGAATTCAGCGCACTCGATAACCCCAATAATCCAATTGGAAAATTCTATAAGTTAAATACAAAAGGAATTAATTATAATAAATTACGTCAGTACATTAATTGTGCAAAAAGAATATTCTCGCCGAAATAAATATAATCACTTAATCTGTCGTTGTTGTGGAATGTAAAATCTTAACGGTTCTATCATAAACCATCTTTAGTTTAATGCCATTCATTCATTACTTAATGATAATAAATTAAATTATTAGTTATTTATTTTAGCAATGTTATCCACGGTTAGTTGAGTAAAGTCAACAAATTCCTTATATAAATTAATTTAATTTAATCCATTGTATAGTAATGCTACAATTAAATAGAAGCCAGCTGGAATTTATAAGTTGAATCAATATAATTATCGCAAGTTGAATCAATAGAGTAGGATTTAACAAGTTAAATCAATATAATTATTACAAGTTGAAACAATGGAATTAGATTTCACAGTTTTACTGAAATTGAAGTGTGAGTAAACAAAGAAATTTCAACGCCCATTAATGGCAGAAATTGACCCCTTTATGCGAAACTTTCTTGTCCCATCAGACGCAGAATTCTATGGCGAGTCCAAATGTGAAATAAAATTTGGGGGTTTAGTAAAACAACTTTTGAGTTATGGACCAGACAAAATTTGAAGGTGTTAAAGATGTGTCAAAAATTTGTTAATAAAAAATCGTAACCCCAGGTGCAAATTAGACGTCGACTCCGAACCTACATGCCAAGTTTCAGCCCATCAACCATAAAGCTCTGGCCAGGGCACCGTCTACGGAGAAAAAATAATAATATAAATAATAATAATAATAATAAAGGCAGTGATTCCAATACTGGGCCACTATACTATAGTATAGTCGGCACAGTAATAATAATAATAATATAAATAAAGGCAGTGATTCCAATACTGGGCCACTATACTATAGTATAGTCGGCACAGTAATAATAAAGGCAGTGATTCCAATACTGGGCCACTATACTATAGTATAGTCGGCACAGTAATAATAAAAATAATAAAGGCAGTGATTCTAATACTGGGCCACTATACTATAGTATAGTCGGCACAGTAATAATAAAGGCAGTGATTCTAATACTGGGCCACTATACTATAGTATAGTCGGCACAGTAAAAATAAAATAAAGGCAGTGAGATTAGAACTGGGCCACTATACTATAGTATAGTCGGCACAGTAAAAAAAAATCCAAAATTGCACCCTGTGCCTTCGCATGTTCCTTTGGTGGCACTATATTTTATTGGTTGGTTATTGATAGTGCCTCCAAAGGAGCATGCTGTCAGACAGGGTGCAATTTTGGATTTTTTTTCGCCCAGTCATCATCACTATGAAGGTGTTAAATTATTTCAGAAAGGTGTTTCAGAAGGCAACGACCCTTTAGAGTGGTGGAAGTTTCCATTCAGCTCACTTCATTAAAGAGATATTCTAGTTTCAGTAGAATATAATCTGTAATGACTCAGCATTTTTTAAGTGGGTGTTGGGTCATCAACCAACATTAACTAACCCATTTTAAATATCGAATTAACAAAATTGTAAAAACACATTTTTTTAACGATGTCATCATCACATAAAGGTGTCAAGACCCACTTGTATAGGTGGCACGTGTCATAAGGACCAATTGATATATTGAAAGTTTGTTTCTATCTTCTATGATCTCTGAGATTTATGATATTTAATTAATTAGTATAAATAATTATTAATATTATTTATAATATGACACCAATTTCAATGTCAACCAGGGTTGATAAAAATCATGATTTTTTAAAAAAAATCAAAAAAATCCGATTTTTTTGATTTAAATCAGATTTTTTTGATTTAAATCAGAATTTTGATTTTAATTGTTTTTTTTTGCAATCTATATCACACTGGCGTATATTCTTTGGCTAATAGATTAATTACATTGTTAGTGACTCATTATCAATGTAATTTGACTCATTATCAATGTATTTCTTTTCTTTTCGCAAAAAACAATAGACATAAAAAATCTGATTTAAATCAAAAAAGTCTTGATTTAAATCAAAAAAGTCCGACTTTTTGATTTAAATCAGACTTCTTTGATTAAAATCAGATTTTTGATTTAAATCATGATTTTTATTAATAAAAATCATTGATTTAAATCATGATTTAAATCAATGATTTAAATCACTTGATTTAAATCAAACAACCCTGATGTCAACATACAATTATTAAGTTCAATTATTTTGTCATAAATAATTAATTAATTAATTTATCTATCAAATTTCAATTCCGCACACTCGATAACCTCTAATATACAAATTGGAAGCTTCTATATAAGTTAAATACAAACTGAATTATTTATAATTAATTACGTCAGTATATTAACAGTGCAATTATATTCTCGCAGAAGTAAATATAATCACATAGTCGTTGTTATGAAATATATAATCTTAATTTTCAATTGCAAAATAGAAGCCAGCTTGAATTCACAAGTTAAATCAATATAATTATAGCAAGTTGAATCACTAGAGTAGGATTTAACAAGTTAAATCAATATAATTATTACAAGTTGAAACAATGGAATTAGATTTAACACTTTACTGAAACTGAAGTGTGAGTAAACAAAGAAATTTAAGCCCCCATTTGTGGCAGAAATTAAACCCCTTATTGAAAGATTTCTTCTCCCATCAGACGCAGAATTTTACGGTGAATCCAAATATGAAATAAAATTTGCGGGTTTAGTAAAACATATTTTGAGTTATGGACCAGACAAATTTTGAAAGGTGTTAAAGATGTGTCCAAAATTTGTTAATAAAAAATCGTAACCCCAGGTGCAAATTAGACGGTCCCATCGCACCTACATGCCAAGTTTCAGCCCATCAACAATTAAGCTCTGGTCATTGCACCGTCTACGGAGAAAAAAAAAAATAATAATAAAAATAATAATAAAATCCAAAATTGCAGCCTGTGCCGACGCATGTTCCTTTGGTGGCACTATATTTTGGTGGTGGTTTATTGATAGTGCCTCCATAGGAACATGCTGTCGGCGCAGGCTGCAATTTTGGATTTTTTTTCCGCCATGTCATCATCACTATGAAGGTGTTAAATTATTTCAGTAAGGTGTTTCAGAAGGCAACGACCCTTAGAGTCGTGGAAGTTTCCATTTTGCTCACTTCGTTTCAAAGATATTCAAGTTTCAGTAGAATATAATAAGTGATGAGTCTGCATTTTTTATGTAAGTGTTGGGTCATCACCCAACACCAACTAACCCATTTTAAATGTCGAATTAAAAAAATTGTAAAAATACATTTTTTTGACGATGTCATCATCACCTCAAGGTGTCAAGACCCACTTGTGTAGGTTGTACGTGGCATAAGGACCAATTGATAAATTGAAAGTTTGTTTATATCTTGTATCATCTCTGAGATTAATGAAATTTTGCTAATTAGCATAAAAATTTAATTAATGTATTAATTATTTAACACCATTATTATATACAGCAAAATAAACTAAGTTCAATTATTTGCAATTATTATTAATTTAAATTGAATTTCACTATAATGTTTGAATTCCACGCACTCGATAAACCCAATAATCCAATTAGAACCGTCTATAAGTTAAATACAAAAGGAATTAATTATAATTAATTACGTCAGTACATTCATTGTGCAAGAATATTCTCGCCGAAATAAATATATTCACTTAATCTGTCGTTGTTGTGGAATGTAAAATCTTAACGGTTCTATCATAAACCATCTTTAGTTTAATGCCATTCATTCATTACTTATTGATAATAAATTATATTATTAGTTATTTATTTTAGCAATGTTATCCACGGTTAAGTTGAATTAAGTCAACAAATTCCTTATATTATAATATTTTATTTAATCCATTGTATAGTAATACTAGAATTAAATAGAAGCCAGCTGGAATTTATAAGTTGAATCAATATAATTATCGCAAGTTGAATCACTAGAGTAGGATTTAACAAGTTAAATCAATATAATTATTACAAGTGAAATTGAAGTGTGAGTAAACAAAGAAATTTCAACCCCCATTTATGGCAGAAATTAAACCATTTATTGAAAATTTTCTTTACCCTTCAGACGCAGAATTTTATGGTGAATCCAAATATGAAATAAAATTTGGGGGTTTAGTAAAACAATTTTTGAGTTATGGACCAGACAAAATTTGAAAGGTGTTAAAGATGTGTAAAAAATTTGTTAATCAAAAATCGTAACCCCAGGTGCAAATTAGACGGTCCTATCGCACCTACATGCCAAGTTTTAGCCCATCAACTCTAAAGCTCTGGCCAGGGCACCGTCTACGGAGAAAAAAAAAAAAAATAATAATAAAGGCAGTGATTCCAATACTGGGCCACTATACTATAGTATAGTCGGCACAGTAATAAAGGCAGTGATTCCAATACTGGGCCACTATACTATAGTATAGTCGGCACAGTAATAAAATAAAGGCAGTGATTCCAGTACTGGGCCACTATACTATAGTATAGTCGGCACAGTAATAATTACGTCAGTACATTAATTGTGCAAGAATATTCTCGCAGAAATAAATATAATCACTTAATCTGTCGTTGTTGTGGAATGCAAAATCTTAGGTTTCAATTAGGAAATAGAAGCCTACTCGATCTCACAAGTTGAATCGATATAATTATTACAAGTTGAAACAATGGAATTAGATTTAACACTTTCAATTGAATTGAAGTGTTAGTAAACAAAGGAAATTTCCAACTCAATTGTGGCACAAACGAAACCCAATTTAAAAATTCGTGCACTGTGACAAGGTGTAGAATTTAATTCTCTATTGAATGCATATAAATAGAATATTCGGGCACCATTTATTGTTCTTTTTCTAACATTAAACAGGTGTAAAAATGTGTCCAAATAAATGTAATCAAAAATCGTGACCCCAGGTGCACATCTATAACCCATGAGACACATATCGTGAAAATTTGGGCTCTTAGTTAATAAAACTCTGTTCTGTGGACGATCTACGGAGGAAAATACACCAAAGTAGTAAGATTAGAACTGGACCACTATACTATAGTATAGTCGGCACAGTAAAACCTACTTCAGTTACCAGTAACTCAGCTCCATATAAGTATTACTGTGCCGACTATACTATAGTATAGTGGCCCAGTTCTAATCTCAGTGCCTTGGTTAGTTATTATTATTACTGTGCCGACTATACTATAGTATAGTGGCCCAGTATTGGTCTTAGTGCTTTGGTTATTATTATTACTGTGCCGACTATACTATAGTATAGTGGCCCAGTTCTAATCTTAGTGCTTTGGTTAGTTATTACTGTGCCGACTATACTATAGTATAGTGGCCCAGTTCTAATCTTAGTGCTTTGGTTAGTTATTAGTCCGTAGCCTCTCTACTGAACAGAGTTTTACTAACTAAGAGCCCAAATTTTCAGGATATGTGTCTCATGGGTTACAGATGTGCACCTGGGGTCACGTTTTATTATCACATTTTTTTGGACACATTTTTGCACCTGTTTAATATTAGAAAAAGAACAATAAATAGTGCACAAATATTTAATTTATATGCATTCGATAGAGAATTAAATTGTACACCTTTTCACAGTGCACGAATTTTAAAATTGAGTTTCGTTTGTGCCACAATTGAGTTGCAAGTTTCCTTTGTTTACTAACACTTCAGTTCAATTGAAGTGTTAAATCGAATTCTATTGTTTCAACTTGTGATAATTACATTGATTCAACTTGTGAGATCGAGTAGGCTTCTATTTTCTAATTGAAAACTAAGATTTTACATTCCATAACAACAACAGATTATGTGATTATATTTATTTCTGCTCAGAATATTCTTGAACAATGGATACATGAGATATTTAATTCTAATTAATTCGCTCTGTGTTTAACTTAGAGAAACGGTTCCAATTAGATTATTGGGGTATCGAGTGCGCTGAATTCAAATATGATAGAGAAATTAAATTTAAATTAATTATTTAGCAAATAATTGAACTTAATTTATTTTGATGTAAATAATATTGGTGATAAATTATCTTAGATTAATTAAATATTTATACTAATTATCTAAATTTCATTAATCTCAGAAATGATACAAGATAGAAACAAACTTTAAATTTATCAATTGGTCCTTATGGCACGTACCACCTAGACAAGTGGATCTTGACACCTTGAGGTGATGATGACATCGTCAAAAAAATGTATTTTTACAATTTTGTGAATTATATTATTAAAATGGGTTAGTTGGAGTTGGGTGATGACCCAACACTCACATAAAAAATGCTGATTCATCACTTATTATATTCTACTGAAACTTGAATATCTTTGAAACGAAGTGAGCAAAATGGAAACTTCCACCACTCTAAGGGTCGTAGCCTTCTGAAACACCTTTCTGAAATAATTTAACACCTTTATAGTGATGATGACTTGGTGAAAAAAAAAATCCAAAATTGCAGCCTGTGCCGACAGCATGTTCCATTGGAGGCACTATCAATAGACCACCACCAAAATATAGTGCCACCAAATGAGCATGCGTCGGCACAGGCTGCAATTTTGGATTTTTTTTTAATTAGTCCGTAGCCTCTCTACTGAACAGAGTTTTACTAACTAAGAGCCCAAATTTTCAGGATATGTGTCTCATGGGTTACAGATGTGCACCTGGGGTCACGTTTTATTATCACATTTTTTTGGACACATTTTTGCACCTGTTTAATATTAGAAAAAGAACAATAAATAGTGCGCGAATATTCTATTTATATGCATTCGATAGAGAATTAAATTCTACACCTTTTCACAGTGCACGAATTTTCAAATTGTACTTTGTTTGTGCCACAATTGAGTTGCAAGTTTCCTTTGTTTACTAACACTTCAGTTCAATTGAAAGTGTTAAATCTAATTCTATTGTTTCAACTCGTTATTATTATATTGATTCAACTTGTGAGATCGAGTAGGCTTCTATTTTCCAATTGAAAAACTAAGATTCTACATTCCATAACAACGACAGATTATGTGATTATATTTCCTTCTGCAAGAATACTCTTGCACTGTTAATATACTGACGTAATTAATAATAATTAATTAAGTCAGTATATGACTTATATAGATGCTCCCAATTTGTTTATTAGGGGTTATCGAGTGTGCGGAATTGAAATTTGATAGCCAAATTAATTAATTAATTATTTATGACAAAATAATTAAACTTAATAAATATAAGTTGACATTGAAATTGGTGTTAAATTATAAATATTATTAATAATTATTTATACTAATTAATTAAATAACATAAATCTCAGAGATCATAGAAGATAGAAACAAACTTTCAATTTATCAATTGGTCCTTATGGCACGTGCCACCTATACAAGTGGGTCTTGACACCTTGAGGTGATGATGACATCGTTAAAAAATGTGTTTTTACAATTTTGCTAATTCGATATTTAAAATAGGTTAGTTGATGTTGGGTGATGACCCAACACTCACATAAAATATGCTGAGTCATTAGCTATTATATTCTACTCAAACTTGAATATCTCTAAAATGAAGTGAACTAAATGGAAACTTCCACCACTCTAAGGGTCGTAGCATTCTGAAACACCTTTCAGAAATAATTTAACACCTTTATAGTGATGATGAATTTGCGAAAAAAAAAAAATCCAAAATTGCAGCTTGTGCCGACAGCATGTTCCCTTGGAGGCACTATCAATAAACCACCACCAAAATATAGTGCCACCTAAGGAACATGCGTCGGCACAGGCTGCAATTTTGGATTTTATTATTTATCCGTAGCCACTCCACAGAACAGAGTTTTATCAACTAAGAGCCCAAATTTTTAGGATGGGTGTCTCATGGGTTACAGATGTGCACCTGGGGTTACGATTTTTTATTAACAAATTTTGGACACATTTTTAACACTTTTCAAAATTTGTCTGGTCCATAACTCAAAAATTGTTTTATTAAATCCCCAAATTTTATTTCACTTTTGGATTCGCCATAAAATTCTGCGTCTGATGGGAGAAGAGATTTTTCAATAAAGGGGTCAATTTCTGCCATAAATGGGGGTTGAAATTTCTTTGTTTACTCACACTTCAATTTCAGTAAAACTGTGAAATCTAATTCCATTGTTTCAACTTGTAATAATTATATTGATTTAACTTGTTAAATCCTACTCTAGTGATTCAACTTGCGATAATTATATTGATTTAACTTATAAATTCCAGCTGGCTTCTATTTAATTCTAGTATTACTATACAATGGATTAAATAAAATATTATAATATGAGGAATTTGTTGACTTAATTCAACTTAACCGTGGATAACATTGCTAAAATAAATAACTAATAATATAATTTATTATCGATACATAATGAATGAATGGCTTTAAACTCAAGATGGTTTATGATAGAACCGTTAAGATTTTACATTCCACAACAACGACAGATTAAGTGAATATATTTATTTCGGCGAGAATATTCTTACACAATTAATGTACTGACGTAATTAATTATAATTAATTCCTTTTGTATTTAACTTATAGACGGTTCCAATTGGATTATTGGGTTTATCGAGTGCGTGGAATTCAAACATTATAGTGAAATTCAATTTAAATTAATAATAATTGCAAATAATTGAACTTAATTTATTTTGCTGTATATAATAGTGGTGTTAAATAATTAATACATTAATTAAATTTTTATGCTAATTAGCTAAATTTCATTAATCTCAGAGATGATACAAGATATAAACAAACTTTCAATTTATCAATTGGTCCTTATGCCAGGTACCACCTATACAAGTGGGTCTTGACACCTTGAGGTGATGATGACATCGTTAAAAAAATGTATTTTTACAATTTTTTTAATTCGACATTCAAAATGGGTTAGTTGGTGTTGGGTGATGACCCAACACTCACATAAAAAATGCAGACTCATCACTTATTATATTCTACTGAAACTTGAATATCTTTGAAACGAAGTGAGCAAAATGGAAACTTCCACGACTCTAAGGGTCGTTGCCTTCTGAAACACCTTACTGAAATAATTTAACACCTTCATAGTGATGGTGACATGGCGGAAAAAAAATCCAAAATTGCAGCCTGCGCCGACAGCATGTTCCTATGGAGGCACTATCAATAAACCACCACCAAAATATAGTGCCACCAAAGGAACATGCGTCGGCACAGGCTGCAATTTTGGATTTTTTTTTGTATTACAATTAGAAATTAGGAATACGTGTAGTATTTACGTCACTATTTTGAATAATAGAATTGACATCATCATCAACTTGTAAAATGTTCCAACTTCCAAGTGTTTTAATTGCACTTGTATGAAACACATACAAACCAATCAATAACAGTCATTATCTAGGCTTATGTAATATGTTCTATTAGTATTCAGTATACTATAGAGTAATTACAATATGGAGAAGATGGCTGATTTACATAAAAAACCGTTAATAAAACGTAGAATTGATATATAAAAAGAACATCCTTAGGAGAGTACAACCTCTATATTTTCAATAACTAATTCGAATTATTAAAGAGTCACTGGACCAGAATAAAAATTTCGATATAACTGACGAACAAAAGCGAAATTGAGAAAGGGCTTCGAGGTGATCATCTCCAGGAAATTCTATATCTCCTGTCCAAATTTTAAATATCTATCATCAATGGTTTAGTCAGGCCATCGCGTACGGCCGGAAGTCCGACAGAGGTAAATTTAGTTTGTTTTATTAAATTTATTAGTTTAGTAGTTTTATTAGTTTTTGTTATACGAGCCCTTCGGTCTCGGTCGCTTTGCGACGGTTCGGCGTTTCACGCCTCAATTGACGACCGCTGCGCGGCCTTACTACGCCTTGAAAGTAATCATTTAGGAATATACACCTCTGTGGTGTATTAAAGTCCCCTTAATAAAATGCTACACAATTTATTTGGTTTGGAAAATTCAAATACTCCTATCAGCTCAATAAATTTCAGTTGCACGATAAGGATTGCTCGAATCCAAATAATACTAAAGAAAAACATGCAATAGAATAGACAAATGATTGATTGGTAAAATGAATTTATTTTCAATCATTCAGATTGCACTCAGAAAATATTTCTATTATGCATAGGTATATTTATATTTAATCCATATTAACAAACCCTAGAATTTAATTGGCTAACATATTTTGTCACCTTTAAATGTGAATATTTATCTTCAAAAACCAATAGATCGTTGTCGCAGTACAAAATTACCCTAGGCGCGATGTTTTCTTTATGTCTTCAAAACCTGGGGGGAGGGGGGAAATTAGACCATTAAACACTTATTGTTTTATCTCCACTATTCATCTGAAACATTGCATAATAGTATATCACTAAAGACTTGGAACGTATAATACATCTTGCATGTATTTAAAGTAAAATATATTAATCTAAAGGTGTGTGAAGCCCACCCCAGAACTCCAAACTTGGAACTGTACCTATAATACAATACTATCCATAGGCGCAGGCTCCGGTAGGGCTATAGGGCCATGGCCCTACCAATAATTGTCTTTTCTCGATAGATGCTAACACAATTATGCCAAGATGGCCCTACCAATCCTAACATCCAGCCTATAAAGGCCCTACCAATCTCCAAAACGAGTCTACGCCCCTGCTATCTATTGAATGTTTGGTGGGAGCAAAATTGGGCTTGTGCCACAATAGATTATTACACAAGTTTGTAAATATTTGACCAAAAGTCTCGTAAAACAAATTCGTTACACAAATATCCTGAGGGTAATAAAGAAAATCAACCAGAAGAAGCACACTCCCATCCGTCTGTGAGGGTTTTTAATAATGTAATAAGATATAAGGACTTCCGGACCATTGAATGACTTCGTTATAAGCAGGTACCTCGTTATATCGACTTGGTTATAACGGGAGTTGACTGTACTTAGCAGCAGTGGCGCAAACAGGGGGGGGGGGGGGGGCGTGCGCCCCCCATAAAAAGTTGAAGGGGGGCAACATTAATGGTGCGGGTGTTACCGTACCCTCTGGATAAAAAATAAAATGTTAAATATAATTTAGGATAGTAAAATATACGTTAATTCAATCAAAAAATGTCATTTGATGCAATCAATTTTTTCGGGGGAGCAAGCCCCCCAGACCCCAAAAAAGTCGCTCGCTATACTCGCTCCGCGCCCCCCCCAAATATAACCTCAGACTTGTAAAACTTTGCGCCTATGCTTAGAGGGGTGGCGGAAGCGGTCAGGTCAATAGCCTGACCACTCTTACGTCACTAGTTGGCCGGTCATGCCAATGGCCTGACAACTTTCCGCCGGCCCTGCTTAGAATTAAATACGTCAGTAAATAATACGTGGAACAAAATCCAGATATTATACGGTGCTATGCCATGCCAACTTTCCTGCTTTTGGAAAGTCCATGTATTTTTACAATATATAATTTAACTATTCAGTAATTTGTCCTCTATTTATCCCTGTTCTCTTTTAACACTTTCAAGAATTCATATTGAGGGATGATGTCATAATGACATGAGATATGAGTAGCAAATGATCTATGCCAAGCTTCAACAGAGTTCGTTGTTCTAAGGAGGCCGTAGTGTACCAATAAATTATTATTCCACATGCTCAATGGGAAAGTGCTGGGAATAACAATCGGAGTGTTGGATATGAGTCTACCAATGCTAAATCATTAGAATCCGTAGGAAGTTTAATAAAAGTTCATTAAGTAGTACGGTACGTCAGTTGGTGTTACAAATGTCAAAGCTGGAATCATTGTTTTTGCAGTGCAAAACTAGTACTATCTTGTTGTAATTTTTCTCAAGACCAAGTTCTGGTATCTTTCTTCACAATTTTTGTGTTAGAATCAGTTAGATGAAAAAGCCTTTTACCTGAGTATGAGGAAAGTGGCTTTCGACAGCGTTTATTGCTCAAGACACAATATTTTAACTTGGACCACATTCGTGGTACGATTCTTGCAATTTAAGAAGTAGAAGAACAAATAAGCTTGGACATCTTTCATTTGATTAGTTACTCCTTTTAATCCATGGGTTATGTATAACTTGTAAATCAATCTGGGAACAGTTTTGAAAGTGCCATCTGTCAAACAGAGACTAAAGGTATTAAGCATTTCTAAGCTAGATTCACTTCCAAAAATTAGAATTATTAAGTTGCCAGAATCCACCGCTGAATCGTAAAGAAGGAAGCGTTGTCATTCATCTCTTTTACAATAAGAAGGTGGCAACACAGACAATTAAGTGAATTTGGTTCTGGAGGAACGTTAGCCGCTCTTTTGCGCTCTCGACGCATAGCTTGTTTAACTCTTAAGATTAGGAGGTTAACGACAGATCTATTTCGCTGATTTGAGTTAGTAGGTATTGTATATGTCCATACTTGTGTTAGAGAGGCACTTCGCTTTATTCCAGCTTTCGTGAAAAACTATCTGAATTTGCTTTCAGAGTATGTTCATTCATCCGACCAACCATTTGACTTCCACAGGTATGAGTTCTTGCCTTGCAAATTACCCTCTAAATGTATTGACAATGTACTTCGTTATTTATCGTACAATTCTTAGTAAAACAAAATTTCCTTACATTAGACATACTCCTCCTTTCGGTGTGGTTGTCACTTGAATGAAGAAGGGTCTGCTGGTAAAGAATGGATGGCTTCTGATACTTTAATATCAATTTTTCCATCATATAGTACGTATAAATTTTGTTGTTCATCGATGATGTCATCGATATCTGGGTTCGATCTTTCCGTGCACGAATAATCTTGTGAATAATACATATTATTTGATACTTGATCAGGATGAAATCATCATTGGTCATGTTCGTGTGTGTTGAATACTATATACCTCTAAGCCTAGGGTCTGATCAATGGAAATTGCGAGTCCAAAATTTTTGTCTATGAAGAAAGACAAAGCAAATTTTATTGAATCTTCATAAGAAATTGATTTGGCGAATTCAACTCTAACAATGTATAAAATTCTCCTGTTCAATTTAGTCACCATTAGTTTAAATCCATCTAAAAGAACTGGGTTGGAAAGACCGGAATGAGTACCATATATGAGTTCATATGAGAGACAATTCGAATTTTTCACCAATGCAAGAATAGTTGGAACATCTAGGACTGATAAGAATACAATCACTTGTATTTCTCTTCTAGACTTGGAATGTATTATGGGTTAATATGAACGAAATATTACAAAAGTGAGTTATGCAAAACTATTTATGAACCATTCATATAATCCATCATCCATGAGTAGATAACCTAGTTTTTTTGAGTTGTTAAGCTGTGTAATTAAGGTTTAATAATGAAAATTTGTATATAAAAAACCTTGAAACAGATAAAAAAGGAGCCGATAAAAGAGGATAATAATGATAAAAAGGATAAAAAGGAATTAAAGGAGAGATAAAAAGGATAAAAAGGGTCACTAGTTACAAAAAGGGAGCGCTCTCTCGCTCTCGCTCCTGAAAAATTGGAGCGCGCTCACTTTGCGCTCCTTATTTCTTGTGCACCAAATATGCTAAATATACAACGATGTATATTTAATTAATTAATTCTGATTCGTACTTAAAAACTGAGAAACCTCTTGGAAACTTAGTTAGTTTCATATTATTACATTATCTATAAATATTTAATACCAAATTATGCATGCCCTATTTAATATAAGGTAATTGTACGTTCTTCCTGCTCTAATTATCAAATCTATCGATGTTTCGTGATGACTCTATTATTTAAGGAATCTTGATTGGATTAGTGAGATTTGAAAAAGGAGTGCGCCAGTGAGCGCGCTCCTCAAATTTAAAAGGACCGCGCTCCACCTATAGCTGTCCTGAAAATGGAGCGCGCTCCTTTAATGCTCAGCCTATTGAACACAATAATATATTGCGTATACCCGGACTTAAATATTTAGTCAGAGGGGATCAAATACGTATTACTGAAATATTGATCCGGGGGAACAAAATGTAAACCCGGACCAAAATGTCTTAAATATTTGGTGTTCCGGCCGACCAAATATTTCGTGACAGCCATACCTACTTGACAATTCTATTCACGACAAAACAGATTTTATGTATTACAGTCTGTTCTCTCTAATTGTCCACTTCTCTAATACTAGTCCACTTTTATAATAGTCCACTTATTTACTTGTCTAAATCAAATATTTTATATCTGTAATAGTCCATATTCTCTAATAGTCCACTTTGGGCCAATTGCCCACTGGTGGACTATTAGAGAGAACAGTGTGTACTAGGTAACTAAATAATTTTTGTACATTATAAAGTTACTTATGTGCTTTTCTACTTGCGAAATCTTTAATAGTAGACTCAAGTCACTCAACTACAAAATACAACAATTAAGTAAATTATAATACAAAGTATGCTGGACAATAAATTGCTGGTGGATCACATTGTTTTGTGATATTTAATAAGTTACTATACCTCTAATAGAAGAAGAAATTAATCACACAATGAAAACCTAAACGTATAAACTATTGTTAGTCAAAAATTTATTGGACACATGCAAAGGGATTAGAAGTACATTCATATAAATCATTGACATTTTTCAATTAAATAGTAAACTTAAAATGATGAGAATTTGCCACAGGTCTACTTGAAGCCTGCATATGAAATCCGGGTGCTTCTAGTGCCCAACCAAAACCAACTCTTTTATTAACCCTTCGGGGCCAATGGCACAAGCGGTGGACCTATTTTCAAGATGGGCCTGGGGCTGGAGCCCCATCAGCCCCCGCCTTAATCTGGCCCTGATTTTAGAGCATTATTTGGGCATTGTCATGTGATTTTCTAATTATAGTAAATATAAATATATATTGTTTGGCATAGGATAATGTTATTTGCATATTAATGGAAATAAAAAAATTGCAGCCTGTGCCGACGCATGTTCCTTTGGTGGCACTATATTTTGTTGGTGGTTTATTGATAGTGCCTCCAAAGGAACATGCTGTCGGCGCAGGCTGCAATTTTGGATTTTTTTCGCCAAGTCATCAACGCCCAAGGTGTGAAGAACCATTTGTTAAGTGGTCGGAGTCACAAGGAACGATTGTTGAATTTGAAGTTTGTTTCTATCATAAACCATCTAGAGTTTAATGCCATTCATTCATTTTGTATTGATAATAAAATATATTAGTAGTAATATATTTTAGCAATGTTATCCACGGTTGGTTGAGTTGAGTCAACAAATTCCTTATATTATATTATTTAATTTAATCCATTGTCTAGTAATACTACAATTAAATAGAAGCCAGCTGGAATTTATAAGTTGAATCAATATATTTATCGCAAGTTGAAACAATAGAGTTAAGATTTAACAAGTGAAATCAATATAATTATTACAAGTTGAAACAATGGAATTAGATTCAACAGTTTACTGAAATTGAAGTGTGAGTAAACAAAGGAAATTTGAAACTCAATTGTGGCACAATCTAAGCCCAATTTGAAAATTCGTGCACTGTGAAAAGGTGTAGAATTTAATTCTCTATTCAAATATCTAAATTTTATGAAGCTCACTATTTATTATTTAATGTTATGGAGTATAATTAGATTAATAGGTGTTAAGAATATTTGAACGGAAATCGTAACCCCAGGTGCAAATTAGACGGTCACTCCGCACCTACATGCCAAATTTCAGCCCATAATGTATACAGGTGTGGCCAGGGCACCTGCTACGGAGAAATAAAAATAAAAATAATAATAAAATCCAAAATTGCAGCTGTGCCGACGCATGTTCCTTTGGTGGCACTATATTTTGTTGGTTGTTTATTGATAGTGCCTCCAAAGGAACATGCTGTCGGCGCAGGCTGCAATTTTGGATTTTTTTTCGCCAAGTCATCAACGCCCAAGGTGTGAAGAACCATTTGTAAATTGGTCGTTGCCACAAGGAACGTTAGATAAATTTGAAGTTTGTTTCATTCATAAACCATCTTGAGTTTAATGCCATATGTATTGATAATAAATTATAATATAATGTTTAATTAATTTAGCAATGTTATCCACGGTGATTTGAGTTGAGTCAACAAATTCCTTAAATTATTATATTTTATTTAATCCATTGTATAGTAATACTACAATTAAATAGAAGCCAGCTGGAATTTATTAGTTAAATCAATATAATTATCGCAAGTTGAATCAATAGAGTAAGATTTAACAAGTTAAATCAATATAATTATTACAAGTTGAAACAATAGAATTAGATATAACACTTTCAATGGAACTGAAGTGTTAGTAAACAAAGGAAACTTGAAACTCTATTGTGGCACTAACGAAACCCAATTTAAAAATTCGTGCACTGTGAAAAGGTGTAGAATTTAATTTTCTATCCGTACATGTAAAATTTATCAAGCTCAAAAATAATTATTTCATTTTATGAGCCATAAATAGTTTAAATAGGTGATAAAATAATTTGTACAAAATTCGTAACCCCAGGTGCAAATTAGACGGTCACTTCGCACTTGCATGCCAAGTTTCAGCCCTCAATGTATACAGGTGTGGCCAGGGCACCTGCTACGGAGAAATAAAAATAAAAAAAAATCCAAAATTGCAGCTGTGCCGACGCATGTTCCTTTGGTGGCACTATATTTTGGTGGTGGTTTATTGATAGTGCCTCCAAAGGAACATGCTGTCGGCACAGGCTGCAATTTTGGATTTTTTTTTCGCCATGTCATCATCACTATGAAGGTGTCAAATTATTTCAAAAAGGTGTTACACAAGGCATCGACCCTTAGAGTGGTGGAAGTTTCCATTTAGTTCACTTCATTTTAGAGATATTCAAGTTTGAGTAGAATATAATAGCTGATGACTCAGCATTTTTTATGTGAGTGTTGGGTCATCACCCAACATCAACTGACCCATTTTAAATATCGAATTAACAAAATTGTAAAAACACATTTTTTTAGCGATGTCATCATCACCTCAAGGTGTCAAGGCCCACTTGTATAGGTGGCACGTGCCATAAGGACCAATTGATAAATTGAAAGTTTGTTTCTATCTTCTATGATCTCTGAGATTTATGATATTTAGCCAATTAGTATAAAAATGTAATTAATGTATTAATTATTTAACACCATTATTATATACAGCAAAATAAATTAAGTTCAAATATTTGCAATTAATAATAATTTAAATTGAATTTCACCATAATATTTGAATTCCACGCACTCGATAACCCCAATAATCTAATTGGAACCGTCTCTATAAGTTAAATACAAAAAGAATGAAATATAATAAGTTACGTCAGTACATTAATTGTGCAAGAATATTCTCGCCGAAATAAATATAATCACTTAATCTGTCGTTGTTGTGGAATGTAAAATCTTAACGGTTCATCATAAACCATCTTTAGTTTAATGCCATTCATTCATTACTTATTGATAATAAATTAAATTATTAGTTATTACTGTGCCGACTATACTATAGTATAGTGGCCCAGTATTAGAATCACTGCCTTTATTACTGTGCCGACTATACTATAGTATAGTGGCCCAGTATTGGAATCACTGCCTTTATTTTTATTATTTCTCCGTAGCAGGTGCCCTGGCCACACCTGTATACATTAAGGGCTGAAATTTGGCATGTAGTTTCGGAGAGACCGTCTAATTTGCACCTGGGGTTACGATTTTTGATCAAATAATTTTAACACCTATTTAAACTAATTATGGCTCATAGCATTAAATAATTAATAGTTAACTTGATAAATTTTACATATAGGGATAGAGAATTAAATTCTACACCTTTTGGCAATTCGCAAATGTTCAACTTAGCCTAGGTTTGTGCCATAATTGGGGTGCCAATCTCCTGTGTTTCCTCACACTTCAGATTCAGTAAAACTGTTAAATCTAATTCTATTGTTTCAACTTGTAATAATTTTATTGATTTAACTTGTTAAATCTTACTCTATTGATTCAACTCGCGATAATTATATTGATTTAACTTATAAATTCCAGCTGGCTTCTATTTAATTCTAGTATTACTATACAATGGATTAAATTAATTAATATAATATAAGGAATTTGTTGACTCAACTCAACCAACCATGGATAACATTGCTAAAATAAATAACTAATAATATAACTTATTATCAATACATAATGAATGAATGGCATTAATTCTAGTATTACTATACAATGGATTAAATTAAATTATATAATATAAGGAATTTGTTGACTCAACTCAACCAACCGTGGATAACATTGTTAAAATAAATTACTACTAATATATTTTATTATCAATACAAAATGAATGAATGGCAATAAACTCTAGATGGTTTATGATAGAAACAAACTTCAAATTCAACAATCGTTCCTTGTGACTCCGACCACTTAACAAATGGTTCTTCACACCTTGGGCGTTGATGACTTGGCAAAAAAAATCCAAAATTGCAGCCTGCGCCGACAGCATGTTCCTTTGGAGGCACTATCAATAAACCACCAACAAAATATAGTGCCAACAAAGGAACATGCGTCGGCACAGGCTGCAATTTTGGATTTTTTTATTTTTATTATTATTATTTTTTTCTCCGTAGACAGTGCCCTGGCAAGAGCTTAATTGTTGATGGGCTGAAACTTGGCATGTAGGTGCGATGGGACCGTCTAATTTGCACCTGGGGTTACGATTTTTGTTTAACAAATTTTTGACACAACTTTAACACCTTTCAAAATTTGTCTGGTCCATAACTCAAAATATGTTTTAATAAACCCCAAAATTTTATTTCATATTTAGATTCATCTTAAAATTTTGCGTCTGATGGGAGAAGAAAATTTGTTAAAATTGGTTTAATTTCTGCCATAAATGGGGGTTGAAATTCCTTTGTTTACTCAACACTTCAATTTCAATAAAACTGTGAAATCTAATTCCATTGTTTCAACTTGTAATAATTATATTGATTTAACTTGTTAAATCTTTCACTATTGTTACAACTTGCGATAATTAAATTGATTCAACTTATAAATTCCAGCTGGCTTCTATTTAATTCTAGTATTACTATACAATGGATTAAATAAATTATAATAATATAAGGAATTTGTTGACTCAACTCAAACAACCGTGGATAACATTGCTAAAATAAATTACTAATAATATAATTTATTATCAATACATAATGAATGAATGGCATTAAACTCTTGATGGTTTATGATAGAAACTAACTTCAAATTTATCTACCGTTCCTTGTAACTCCGACCAATTAACAAATGGTTCTTCACACCTTGGGAGTTGATGACTTGGCGAAAAAAATACAAAATTGCAGCCTGCGCCGACAGCATGTTCCTTTGGAGGCACTATCAATGAACCACCAACAAAATATAGTGCCACCAAAGGGACATGCGTCGGCACAGGCTGCAATTTTGTATTTTTTTTCGCCAAGTCATCAACTCCCAAGGTGTGAAGAACCATTTGTTTATTTTAGCAATGTTATCCACGGTGAGTTGAGTAAAGTCAACAAATTCCTTATATAAATTAATTAAATTTAATCCATTGTATAGTAATGCTACAATTAAATAGAAGCCAGCTGGAATTTATAAGTTGAATCAATATAATTATCGCAAGTTGAATCACTAGAGTAGGATTTAACAAGTTAAATCAATATAATTATTACAAGTAGAAACAATGGAATTAGATTTAACACTTTACTGAAATTGAAGTGTGAGTAAACAAAGAAATTTCAACCCCCATTTATGGCAGAAATTAAACCATTTATTGAAAATTTTCTTAACCCATCAGACGCAAAATTTTATGGTGAATCCAAATATGAAATAAAATTTGGGGGTTTAGTAAACAATCTTTGAGTTATGGACCAGACAAAATTTGAAAGGTGTTAAAGATGTGTCAAAAATTTCTTAATCAAAAATCGTTACCCCAGGTGCAAATTAGACGGTCCCATCGCACCTACATGCAAAGTTTAAGCCCATCAACTATAAAGCTCTGGCCAGGGCACCGTCTACGGAGAAAAATAAAATCAAAATGAAAATAAAAAAAATCAAAAATTGCAGCCTGTGCCGACGCATGTTCCTTTGGTGGCACTATATCTTGATGGTGGTTTATTGATAGTGCCTCCCAAGTTTCATGCTGTCGGCGCAGGCTGCAATTTTTTTTTTTTTTTTCGACAAGCCATCAACGCCCAAGGTGACAAGAAGCATTTGTTAATCAGTTCGAGTCACAAGGAACGGTAGATAAATTTGAATTTTGTTTCTATCATAAACCATCTGGAGTTTAATGCCATTCATTCATTATGTATTGATAATAAATTATATTATTAGTTATTTATTTTAGCAATGTTATCCACGGTGATTTGAGTTCAGTCAACAAATTCCTTATATTATTATATTTTATTTAATCCATTGTATAGTAATACTACAATTAAATAGAAGCCAGCTGGAATTTATAAGTTGAATCAATTTAATTATCGCAAGTTGAAACAATAGTGAAAGATTTAACAAGTTAAATCAATATAATTATTACAAGTTGAAACAATAGAATAAGATTCAATATAATTATTACAAGTTGAAACAATAGAATTAGATTTAACAGTTTTACTGTATCTCAAGTGTGAGGAAACACAGGAGATTGGCACCCCAATTATGGCACAAACCTAGGCTAAATTGAACATTTGTGAATTGCCAAAAGGTGTAGAAATTTATTCTCTATCCGTATGTGTAAATTTTATCAAGCTCAATATTAATTATTTCATGTTATGAGCCATAATTAGTTCAAATAGGTGTTAAAAATTTTTGATCAAAAATCGTAAACCCAGGTGCAAATTAGACGGTCATTTCGCAACTACATGCCAAATTTCAGCCCTCAATGTATACAGGTGTGGTCAAGGCACCGTCTACGGAGAAAAAATAAAATAAAAAAATCCAAAATTGCATCCTGTGCCGACGCATGTTCCTTGGGTGGCACTATATTTTGTTGGTGGTTTATTGATAGTGCCTCCAATGGAACATGCTGTCGGCACAGGATGCAATTTTGGATTTTTTTTTCGCCAAGTCATCATCACTATAAAGGTGTTAAATCATTTCAAAAAGGTGTTACAGAAGGCATCGACCCTTAGAGTGGTGGAAGTTTCGTTTTAGTTCACTTCCTTTTAGCGATATTCAAGTTTGAGTAGAATATAACAACTGATGACTCAGCATTTTTTATGTGAGTGTTGGGTCATCACCCAACATGAACTAACCCATTTTTAATATCGAATTAACAAAAGTGTAAAAACACATTTTTTTAACGATGTCATCATCACCTCAAGGTGTCAAGACCCACTTGTATAGGTGGCACGTGCCATAAGGACCAATTGATAAATTGAAAGTTTGTTTCTATCTTCTATGATCTCTGAGATTTATGATATTTAATTAATTAGTATATATAATTATTAATATTATTTATAATTTAACACCAATTTCAATGTCAACTTATATTTATTAAGTTTAATTATTTTGTCATAAATAATAAATAAATTAATTTGTCCATCAAATTTCAATTCCGCACACTCGATAACCCCTAATAAACAAATTGGAAGCATCTATATAAGTCATATACTGACTGAATTAATTATAATTAATTACGTCAGTATATTAACAGTGCAATAATATTAACGCAGAAGTAAATATAATCACATAATCTGTCGTTGTTGTGGTATGTAAAATCTTAACGGTTCTATCATAAACCATCTTTAGTTTAATGCCATTCATTCATTACTTATTGATAATAAAATAAATTATTAGTTATTTATTTTACCAATGTTATCCACGGTGATTTGAGTTTAGTCAACAAATTCCTTATATCATTATATTTTATTTAATCCATTGTATAGTAATACTACAATTAAATAGAAGCCAGCTGGAATTTATAAGTTGAATCAATATATTTATCTCAAGTTGAAACAATAGAGTAAGATTTAACAAGTTAAATCAATATAATTATTACAAGTTGAAACAATAGAATTAGATTTAACACTTTTACTGAAATTGAAGTGCGAGTAAACAAAGAAATTTCAAACCCCATTTATGGCAGAAATTAAACTTATTTTTGAAAATATTCCTCTCCCATCAGACGCAGAATTTTATGGTGAATCCAAATGTGAAATAAAATTTGGGGGTTTAGTAAAACATATTTTGAGTTATGGACCAGACAAATTTTGAAAGGTGTTAAAGATGTGTCAAAAATTCGTTAATCAAAAATCGTAACCCCAGGTGCAAATTAGACGGTCCATACGCACCTACATGCCAAGTTTCAGCCCATCAACTATAAAGCTCAGGCCAGGGCACCGTCTACGGAGAAAAAATAAAAATAATAATAATAATATAAATAAAGGCAGTGATTCCAATACTGGGCCACTATACTATAGTATAGTCGGCACAGTAATAATAAAGGCAGTGATTCCAATACTGGGCCACTATACTATAGTATAGTCGGCACAGTAAAAATCCAAAATTGCAGCCTGTGCCGACGCATGTTCCTTTGGTGGCACTATATTTTGGTGGTGGTTTATTGATAGTGCCTCCAAAGGAACATGCTGTCGGCACTAGCTGCAATTTTGGATTTTTTTTCGCCTAGTCATCATCACTATGAATGTGTTAAATTATTTCAGAAAGGTGTTTCAGTATGCAACGACCCTTAGAGTTGTGGAAGTTTCCATTTAGCTCACTTCATTTGAGAGATATTCAAGTTTCAGTAGAATATAATCTGTGATGACTCAGCATTTTTTATCTGCGTGTTGGGTATTCACCCAACTCCAACCAACCCATGCGAAATATTTAATTCACAAAATTGTAAAAATACATTTTTTTGACGATGTCATCATCACCTCATGGTGTCAAGACCCACTTGTATCGGTGGTACGTGGCATAAGGACCAATTGATAAATTGAAAGTTTGTTTCTATCATGTAACATCTCTGAGATTAATGAAATTTAGGTAATTAGTATTTATATTTAACAAATTTATTAATTATTTAACACCATTATTATGTACAGCAAATAAATTAAGTTCAATTATTTGCAATTATTATTAATTTAAATTTAATTTCACTATGATATTTGAATTCAGCGCACTTGATAACCCCAATAATCTAATTCGAACCGTCTCTATAAGTTAAACAGAGAGCGAATTAATTTGAATTAAATATGTCATGTATCCATTGTTCAAGAATATTCTATGCAGAAATAAATATAATCACATAATCTGTCGTTGTTAAGGAATGTAAATTCTTAGTTTTTCAATTAGAAAATAGAAGCCTACTCGATCTCACAAGTTGAATCAATATAATAATAACGAGTTGAAACAATAGAATTAGATTTAACACTTTCAATTGAACTGAAGTGTTAGTAAACAAAGGAAACTTGCAACTCAATTGTGGCACAAACTATGTACAATTTGAAAATTCGTGCACTGTGAAAAGGTGTAGAATTTAATTCTCTATCGAATGCATATAAATTTAATTGTCGGGTACCATTTATTGTTCCTGTTTCAATATTAAACAGGTGCAAAAATGTGTCCAAAAAAGTGTGATAAAAAATCGTAACCCCAGGTGCACATCTGTAACCCATGAGACACATATCCTGAAATTTTGGGTTCTTAGTTAATAAAACTCTGTTCAGTAGAGAGGCTACGGACTAATAATAAAAAAATCCAAAATTGCAGCCTGTGCCGACGCATGTTCCTTTGGTGGCACTATATTTTGTTGGTGCTTTATTGATAGTGCCTCCAATGGAACATGCTGTCGGCACAGGCTGCAATTTTGGATTTTTTTTCACCAAGTCATCATCACTATAAAGGTGTTAAATTATTTCAGAATGGTGTTTCAGAAGGCTACGACCCTTAGAGTGGTGGAAGTTTCCATTTAGCTCACTTCATTTGAGAGATATTCAAGTTTCAGTAGAATATAATATGTGCTGAGTCAGCATTTTTTAGGTGCGTGTTGGGCATTCACCCAACTCCAACCAACCCATGCGAATTATTTAATTCACAAAATTGAAAAAATACATTTTTTTGACGATGTCATCATCACTTCAAGGTGTCAAGATCCACTTGTATAGGTGGTACGTGTCACAAGGACCAATTGATAAATTTAAAGTTTGTTTCTATCTTATATCATTTCTGAGATTAATGAAATTTAGATAATTAGTATAAATATTTAATTAATTTATTTATAATTTAACACCAATATTATGTACATCAAAATAAATTAAGTTCAATTATTTGCAATAATTATTAATCTAAATTGAATTTCACTATCATATTTGAATTCAGCGCACTCGATAACCTCAATAATCTATTTGGAACCATCTCTATACGTTAAACACAGAGCGAATTAATTAGAATTAAATATGTCATGTATCCATTGTTCAAGAATATTCTAAGCAGAAATAAATATAATCAAATAATCTGTCTTTGTTATGGAATGTAGAATCTTAGTTTTCAATTGGAAAATAGAAGCCTACTCGATCTCACAAGTTGAATCAATAGAATTATCACAAGTTGAAACAATAGAATTAGATTTAACACTTTCAATTGAACTGAAGTGTTAGTAAACAAAGGAAACTTGCAACTCAATTGTGGCACAAACGAAACCCAATTTAAAAATTCGTGCACTGTGAAAAGGTGTAGAATTTAATTCTCTATCGAATGCATATAAATTAAATATTCGCGCACTATTTAATCTTCTTTTTCCAATAGTAAACAGGTGCAAAAATGTGTCCAAAAAAATGTAATAAAAAATCGTGACCCCAGGTGCACATCTGTAACCCATGAGACACATATCAAGAAAATTTGGGCTCTTAGTTAATTAAACTCTGTTCAGTGGAGAGAATACGGACTAATAATAATAATAACTAACCAAGGCACTGAGATTAGAACTGGGCCACTATACTATAGTATAGTCGGCACAGTATTATTATAATAATAATAACCAAAGCACTAAGACCAATACTGGGCCACTATACTATAGTATAGTCGGCACAGTAATAATAATAATAATAATATACCAAAGCACTAAGACCAATACTGGGCCACTATACTATAGTATAGTCGGCACAGTAATAACTAACCAAGGCAGTAAGATTAGAACTGGGCCACTATACTATAGTATAGTCGGCACAGTAAAAATAATATTATTAAAGGCAGTAAGATTAGAACTGGGCCACTATACTATAGTATAGTCGGCACAGTAATAAAGGCAGTGATTCCAATACTGGGCCACTATACTATAGTATAGTCGGCACAGTAAAAATAAAGGCAGTGATTCTAATACTGGGCCACTATACTATAGTATAGTCGGCACAGTAAAAATAAAGGCAGTGAGATTAGAACTGGGCCACTATACTATAGTATAGTCGGCACAGTAATAATAATAAAGGCAGTGATTCCAATACTGGGCCACTATACTATAGTATAGTCGGCACAGTAATAATAAAGGCAGTGATTCCAATACTGGGCCACTATACTATAGTATAGTCGGCACAGTAATAATAAAGGCAGTGATTCCAATACTGGGCCACTATACTATAGTATAGTCGGCACAGTAATAAAGGCAGTGATTCCAATACTGGGCCACTATACTAAAGTATAGTCGGCACAGTAAAAATAAAAATAAAATCCCGTCCGCCGTCCGTATTTTCTGAAAAAATCCGGATGATAAACAATTAATTTAATTTACCTGGCCTAAACTGATTTAATTTACTTCAATCCATTGTATAGTATTACTGTGATTGAATAGAAACCATTTCGAATTCACAAGTTAATTAAATATAATTATCGCAAGTTGAAACAATAGTGTAAGATTTAACAAGATGAATCAATATATTTATTACAAGTTGAAACAATGGAATTAGATTTGTTACAGAGTTAATTCTTGTGCAATGGCTAATGGTTGGACAGTTTAACAAAAGTCGCTCAAATTAGCAACCAGGCTTCAAGGGGAAGCACTGATCGCGTATAAGGACATTCCTATGGATGATAGGAAGAACTATGATCTAGTAAAGGCAGCCCTTCAAAGAGCCCTAATACCAGAAGGAAAGTTTATTGCTATGGATGCATCTCACAAGAGGTCATTTTTCCTAGCGAATCAGTTCAAATATACGTTTATGAATTAAAGAAACTGATCAATAGAGCACTTCCTGATATAGCAGCTGAAGTTAAGGAGCAGCTTATATTCCACCGATTCGTCACTGGTCTACCTGCACAAATGTCTAGAGAAATTCAATTGAATAGTTCGATTACCTCCCTTGAAGAAGCAGTGAAGAAAGCGAAAGTGCTAATGACCTACGAAAAAAAACAAACGGACAGCATATGTTCAACTATTAAAGATTCAAAAACTCAAGAAGGGCAACTGGTCCAAAACCCCTTGGAAATGCAACGCCCTGAGTCACAACTTGTTAAACTGGAAGAATCTATATCTGAATTATCCATTCAATTAGCTAATCTAAGGTCCGAGGGCGCAGTCATGAGCACTGTGCCGATGTGTACAGCAGCCATAACTTCTCATGGTGATAACAAACCACTCGTTTGTTACAATTGCAGAAAGAAGGGTTATATTGCACGCAACTGCAGAACAAAGGTAGTGCAAGGAGGTCGGACATTCGTTAAGTGTTTCACATGTGGAAGTTCCTCTCACTTTGTCAAGGATTGCCCACATATTCCGCCCCAAAGAAGAAGTACATGGAGGAGGGGAGACGAATTTTCTTCTATCGCTCTTGATAAACTGGTCGTCAAAACGATTTTAGTCTCAGGTAAAGTCAACACAGTCGACATTACCTTTATGCTGGATTCTGGATCTTTAGCTAGTTTGGTAACAAAAGATTTAGCATCGTGGGCTGGAACTCTCGATGTCATTCAAGAATTTTCACCCAAGCTTGTTACTGCAAATGGAGATTATTTACCTATCCAAGGAAAAGTTAAGCTTAAAGTAGCCATCGGGTCACTTGAAGTTAACCAGGATTTCTTAATAGCTCCCGCTTTAATCTGTGATATCATTTTGGGAGTAGATTTCATGTCGAAACATAAATTGATTTTGGATTTCAATACGGATTGCATTCAAAGTCGACAACTGGGTGCAGTCAAGATGGTTGGAGCAAGTGAGAATCACGATTTGCCATGCGTTTCTACTGAAGAGGATCCGCACGATCCAAATGTCTGCACGACTACTGATGACAGTGAACTAGAGGAAGGCTGCACAATACCGATGTATACTAAGACGACAACGTTTGAAGTACCCCCATGCTCAGAGAACTATAGTGATATAATTTCTCAATATCAGAAGCTATTTTCGTCCATTCCAGGAATTACACAAGCTAGTACCCATAGAATTCCTCTTGTTGACAAAATTCCTGTAAGATCCCCTGCCCGACCAATTCCTCAGAACTATAGAGCTGAAGTTAGGAGGCAAATCGCTGAAATTTTGGAAAGGGAGATCATAACAGAATCAAGCAGTCCATATTGTTCACCAGCAGTGTTCGTAAAGAAAAAGAATGAAGATTTGAGAATCTGTATCGATTATGGTCGATTAAACGCCAAAACTTTCAAGGATTCTTATCCGTTACCATTACCAGACGAAGTACAAGAAAGATTTGCTGGTGCGGCAAAGTTTTTAAAATTGGATCTTAATGGCGGATACTGGCAGGTTCCATTTCATTGTAATGATCGTGAAGCGTCAGCATTTTCTCCAGGGCCAGGAATGAGATTGTTCCAATTTAATGTAATGCCATTTGGACTTACCAATGCACCTGGAACCTTGAATGATGGACCATGGCCTACTTAATATACGGCCGTGTATGTCACCGAGAAGGCCAAAAAAATAGAAGGCCAGTTTATACATTTCATTCTAAGCCAAACTATGCTTCCTATTGTTATTATTTGGGTTGTATATGGGTAATCAACCTTTGCGAGTCCAATGGAACCACTTTTGAAAATCTGAGATTTTTTGGTTAAAGCCGTTTAGGCGCCATTTAATGGTGACGGTAACAATTTATGGTAAAATGAAAATAAATTCAAATATCATAAATTTCATTTTCTTCTTACCTTCTAATAATTGTATAACAGGAATACTAAATTAGGGATACATTTCATGCCCCAAAGGCTACTAAATCACAAAATGGCGACATTCTAATTTAATGTAGGCGACTTTTTCTAGTTCACTTGTCCACTTTGAGTGTTGATTATCAAGTAAACTTGTGAGAATATTTTCTACACGTTTGTTAGCACTCTCAACAGAGCCCTGTGATTGTGGGTGTCGTGGCTTACCATGAATATTTTTTGTTGATGGCCATAATCGATTTAGAGTATCTAACAATAGATTATTATCAAATTCTTTCCCGTTATCATTTTGGAGAATACACGGGGCACCCAGGGTATAGAAAACACTTATTATTGTATGAGTGACTTATATAGCACATTTTCTCTTCAGTGGACGTCAGGGTTGTATGATTAAAATTTGAATTAAATCAAAAAATATCCGATTTTTTTATATAAATCAGATTTATTGATTTTAATCAGATTTTTAATTCTATTGTTTTTTGCGAAAAGAAAAGAAATACATTGATATTGAGTCATTATCTATGTAATTAATCTATTAGCCAATTAATATACGCCAGTGTGATATAGATTGCAAAAATACAATTAAAATCAAAATTCTGAATTAAATAAAAAAAATCGGATTTTTCTTTTTTATCAACCCTAGTGGACGTAATACTATCCATTTAGTAGGGATGGGACAGAGCTCCGCATCCGCATCCGTATCCGCGGAGCTCCGCATGATTTATTAACTCCGCCTTTACATCCGAATCCGCGGAGTTTAAAAATCTCGCATCCGCCTAACATCTGCATCCGCGGAGTTTATGAATTTCACATCCGTCCCCTCCCATTTAGTCTCTTCTCTCTAATAGTCCACTTCTCCAATTATCTAATAGTCCACTACCCTAATTGTCTAACATAATTTTGTTATTCAACCATATTCATACGATTATGTTCATAAAAGATTATACTGAAATATAGGACTATTGTAAATGAAAGCCAATAGGTTTGAGCTCCGCATCCGCATCCGCATCCGCATCCGCATCCGCATCCGCATCCGCATCCGCATCCGCATCCGCATCCGCATCCGCATCCGCATCCGCATCCGCATCCGCATCCGCATCCGCATCCGCATCCGCATCCGCATCCGCATCCGCATCCGCATCCGCATCCGCATCCGCATCCGCATTCGCGGATGTAAAGATCAAAACTCCGCATCCGCATCCGAATCCGCGGAGTTAAAAATTTAACATCCGCATGCACATCAGTATTCGCGGATGTGGAAAAATTCGCACCCGTCCCATCCCTCCATTTAGTGAAATGATCTTGATAGTTGAGCATCCCATTATATTCCCCATTTGGATTCGTTCTCATATCGATGAGATCAACTTGGCCACTAGCTCCAGAACTCAATAGAAAACTTGGTTACAAGTGATAAGTTTCTCAAATAAGTTTTCAAACGAAACCACGATAAGTAATCGGGTTGTAGTTACTTTCGAGTATGGGTCAATGTATCGGAATTCTTTCACATTGCTTGCCACTATAAGATGGAAATTTTGCACTGTACGCTCATCTCTATTTGTTTTAGGCCATAACCAACATGTTGATAATTTTTTACAATTCTAACTTGGTCCGATCCGACAGTGGGAATTTTTCATGTGATAATTTTCCAACATAGGAATAAAATGTAAGTGATTCATTGCGGAAAGCCCTTAACCAGAGCATCGAATTTTGAATTCATATTGACTGTTGAAATAATAATATAACAAAATTTAACTATTAAATGAGTCACCATCGATCGTGATCATTTTGATTAAGCAAATCGGTGTGCAACAGTCATACATGTCAATAGTATTTCACAAGTTGGCATCTGTACACAAATGTATTTTCCCTGGAAACCGCAATTTAATACCAACAAGGACCACTCTCAGGCCAACCCCAAATAGTAAATTAATGTTGTGGTCCCCTAAAGACAGCGAATCCAGTTTGAGAACCACTGATTTAAAATATTATTTACAATGAGTATGACGTGATCCATTCCTATTCGCATTAATCAGTGCCAAAATATTGTATCATAGTATATGAGACAACTTTTGACAACATACGAGTGTGAAGTTGGCTTAGTATTCGACCAGGGTCACTTCAGTCACATATTTGACTGACTTTTAGTTATCAGATTTGAATAAATTTACTATCATTGGAGAGAGGAGATACGGAGGCTTTCGGATAGCTGGAATTTGTCCTAGAAAGATTCCGGAATTTGTCCTAAGTCCTAACTTCGGAATTGGAATTTGTCCTAAATATGAAAACTGAATTTGTCCTAAATGTTAAAACTGGAATTTGTCCTCAAATTGCAATGTAAATACTAACGATTGAAATTTAATGATTACGAGCCCTCCGGTCTCGGTCGCTTCGCGACGGATCACTCTCTCACAAAAGTCGCTTCGCGTCTTTTGTTTGTTCGTGTTACACACAACGCAACACAATTAATTAATGGCCGTTTTGCGGCCTTGGACTCCTCAAATATCACTCATATTAAATAAGCTAAACCTGTGACTTGTAAATTATATGTACTCAATTCAGTATCCTGCTATTTAGGACCCAAGTATGTCAATTAATTAATTAATTAATTCATGTTATTTACTAACCCAGGATTTACTGCATAGGAAAATTGTTTGTAAATAGTTGAATTACTTTGATATAATATTATGCAAACTTATGTGTTTGACGTAAGCTAAATACATCACGAATAGAAATTAACTTGATAGAAGCCAAACTGGATTAATCAAGTATGCAATTTCGGAAATAATGTAGGTGAAGATTAAATCATCAAACCTCCTCAACATATGCAATGACGCAGCAATAGGAGGTTACATTTTTGCTATTGCCTGGCTCAGATTAAGTGCAAAAATTAGAAAAATTTCTAGAGACATGCAATACATTCTGTTTCATAATGTGACAAAATTAATTTGCGATTGAACCAAAAGTGTAAGAGCTGAATCCAAATTAGTTCCTACGTGACGTCACATTCCCATAAATTGGTATACGTGTGTCTCATTGTATGTTGTGTTATCATCTAAAATTGTGGGCGAATCAAATAAAAACTGAAAGAGTTATTCCCAAATATGTGCGTTTATGACGTAATAATCCCGTTATTTCGCTTAGAAAACCAATAGATCGTTGTCGCAGTACAAAATTACCCCTGTATACAAATTTTCAGCTTTCTGGGACTCGTAGTCTTTCCAATTAATTCTGGACAAACACACAACAATTCCGCTTTTAATATACGAGCCCTTCGGTCTCGGTCGCTTCGCGACGGATCACTCTCTCACAAAAGTCGCTTCGCGACTTTTGTTCGTTCGTGTTAGGCACTACGCGATACAATTAACGGCCGCTTCGCGGCCTTTCCCTCCCCAAAAGCAATCACATTAATAATGAGTTTTAATAGCTCAATAAATTTCAGTTGCACGATAAGAAAGCTCGAATCAAAATAATACTAAAGAAAAACAGGCAATAGAATAGACAAATGATTGATTGGTTAAATGAATTAATTTTCAATCAATCAAATTGGAGCCTCAGAAAATATTTCTATTATGCACAATCTATTTATACTAATTGATGAAATCTGCTAATCCATACTAAAAAACCCTCGAATTTAATTGGCTAACAAATTTTGTCACCTTCAAATGTGAATATTTCTCTTCAAAAACCAATAGATCGTTGTCGCAGTACAAAATTATCCCTGTATACAAATTTTGAGCTTTCTGGGACTCGTAGTCTTTCCAATTAATTCTGGACAAACAAACAAACAAACACACAACAATTCCACTTTTTATATACGAGCCCTTCGGTCTCGGTCGCTTTGCGACGGATCACTCTCTCACAAAAGTCGCTTCGCGACTTTTGTTCGTTCGTGTTAGGCATTACGCAATATAATTAACGGCCGCTTCGCGGCCTTTCCCTCCCCAAAAAGCAATCACATTAATAATGAGTTTTAATAGCTCAATAAATTTCAGTTGCACGATAAGAAAGCTCTAATCAAAATGATACTAAAAGAATAACAGGCATGGAATAGACAAATGATTGATTGGTTAAATGAATTTATTTTCAATCAATCAAATTGGAGCCTCAGAAAATATTTCTATTATGCACAATCTATTTATACTAATTGAATAAGTTAGCTAATTCATACTATCAACCCTCGAATTTAATTGGCTAACATTTTTTGTCACCTTCAAATGTGAATATTTTGTTTCAAAAACCAATAGATCGTTGTCGCAGTACAAAATTACCCCTGTATACAAATTTTCAGCTTTCTAGGACTCGTAGTCTTTTCAATTAATTCTGGACAAACACACACACAAACAAACAAACAAACAAAACACAACAATTCCTCTTTTTATATATAGATAGATAGATTAGCAAAGAAACAGTAATAAAGTGAAATTTAAGAGAGCAAATAAAACAAATACATTGAAAGAATGATTATTTGTTTGGATTAGAACTTAGAAGTAAATATTTGGAAATATCTACTGGAAAACTTTCAAAATACCTTTTACTTCTGCCCTACAAATCGGACATATTACTTTAATGTCAATTATGCGTTCTGCACATGCCTGACAAAAGCCTCCGTGTACACAGTCTTCATGTAGGAGTGCAAAGTTCTCTTCTCTTCCTAACAAGCATATATGGCATATATTCCCTTCTTGATTTGTATGTGCAGATATACTTTCAGAATTACTGGTATCTTCATCTTCTGCAATTTCTGATTGGAGATTTGCGCGCCCTATTGTGGTTGCGATACCACTTAGATATTCCATTGATTTATAGAACCGTTAATATATTTTTCTTTGTATTTATTCCTGCTAATACGTTTAGCTTTGGTGGTGCAATTAGGTCCTCTCGTTGTTTCCAAATCTTGAATTAATCTCTGTAACTCGGTGTCATTGTCTGATATTATGTTATCTAAGTTTGCTATAAACTTCCAGACATTAGGATGAGGCGTTTTAATAATCGATTTTAAAGTTTTATGATTCGATTCTGCTCCGTTATTAGTTGCATCTTGATAAATAAACACTGATATATGCTCGTATCCAATTAACCATGTGCGATGGAAATACTTCCGAAACTTTGAAATCAACTCTCTTTCAGCTTCATTTATACCAATTGATGGTATCTCTAAAGAATAATAACAGATGCAATTTCCTCTTCTGGAAGGAAAGGCAAAGCCATTATTTTTCGGATTCACATCTAAAAGTAATGATTTCGCATGTACAATTTAGATAGACCAAGCTTCTGGACATTTTCATAAATTGCTTTAGTAAATGAAACCAAAATCCAATTATGGTTATTGAAGGAAAGACTGCTGTCATTGCATTCCTTGGTGCTTGCTCAAAATCTCCCATTGCGAATGTTGGATTTAATTCAAGTATCAATCGCCGAATTGTTAGCAATACAGCCGTGTAAAGTCTTTCAGTTTTTCTAGTCATCAAAACATGCAAAGCCGGAAGAGTATGACCTCTAACATTAATAAAAATTGTAAATAGCTGGAAAAATAGTCTCGGAATAACTTTGAATGTTGCATCAAACTGAATAGTTGACGAATTACTTAGATTATTCATCATCGTACTTGATCCCCAAATAACTGCTACTCCATCCATAGTAAATATCGTTTGCAAATAATTTGTGAAACTAAGTGATCCTTGCAAGAGGGAATCGAATTCTAAAGCAGAGGATCTTGGGTTGCAAAATCCTTCTCCTCTTGAACATACTGCTCTCTAAAGATTTGAAAGTAACTGAAGACGCTTTATTTAATCCTCGGCAGGTATCATTAAATACTTCTCGGAGATTAGCTGATGATACTTCAGCTTTCCTTTTAATAGTATTGCTAACGATAATCTTTTCAGATCTGTGCATCGCAGCATCGTGGTTATGTTGGACGTTTAATTCAAGAAGATTTGTCTGTTTGTAAATTTTGCCAGTGCAAGCACAAGAGTTGCTTCGAAATAATGCACACTTGGTGTAAATGGAATTGCCGTATTCTCCGGACTTTACATACCGAAAACCTTGACGTTCGTAATTAGTTGAATTCAATTTCTTGCCTTCAATTATAGAATATTCCATGATGAACGAAAATGCGAAGGGAATTGAGGGAATAAATTTAAAACTACAATATATACTGTTTTCAATCGAAGTATGAATATGCACCCATATTAGTTGGTATTTGGTAAGAAACAAATAACACAAGAAAACCATAATAGCTAATATTCAATAAGAAACAAACACATATCGGTTTTCAATATTTAGGACAAATTCCAATTTTGATAATTAGGACAATTCCAATTATATTTAGGACAGAATCCAATTTAAATATTTAGGACAGATTCCGAATTTATTTAGGACAAATTCAGGTTCCCCGTTTACTATAATATGATTTATTTAAAAGAGAATAGTTTTCAGTTAGTTATTTTATCATACAATTCAGCTTTGGTATTTCATAAAAAATCACTATCTCAAATTTGTTTACAATTCTGAAAATTTGTAATCATACTTTGGAGAAATGGAGGTTTATGTGATTTAAATTTTATTTAAAATTTCCCAAAAAAATTTGAGTTATAAACATTCAAACTTGAATTTTGGAAAATGAGTGGAAGTATTATTTTGAAAAGTACATTGAGTAGGGTTAGTTCAAAGTGTCAATTCCTATCCAATATCAAACTAAATCTAATTTATTTTGGTATCATTCGTTAGAGGAGACACGGAGGTTTACCTCAACGCCATTAGAATCTCGAATATTCCCTATATAACAGACAAATAAGTATTTTTTTAATGGTATAAATCTCTGTTTTTATTGTTTTCTCTTTTCAAACTTTGAGCTCAATTTTCCGAGATAAAATACAATCAGAATCGATTCAAACTTTGCAAGTACTTTCTCTGATATATTATTATTCAATCTCCCGAAAAAAAAACAGGGGTCGCTAGTCATTTCTTTCAGAATTTTTTTTCGTGGAAAACATTAATTAACTAAATTTTCATACTTCATGTTGTAAGCGGCAAGCTCATAATAACTATACACCTAAAACCCCTAAACAGTAATTTCTCACAAGTCGAATTTGCGTCACACAATCGTTAGTTCCACTTACACATATTAAAAGGAATTTAGCTGTTGCGCCTATAGGCTATTCTTAGAATATATAAGTTTTTCCTAAGAATAGAAGTAGATTTCCAACTTTACACTATTTTGTTTTAATTATTTTTTATCTTTAGCAATCTTTTCACTTTTCTTCTTCTACTTCTATTTATTCAATTTTAGTTCTCTTCTACAATTCTTTCTTGATAAATTTCTTCATTGTTCTCCGTCAATGATTTCTATCGAATTGTGGCGTGCTCGCATCGGTTTACATTGTAGCCGCAAATGCAATAACCATAATATATCAACAACAGACCAAATTGATTCATCTGTTTCACTGATCTCGGCTCTTATTGCTTGTATAATAGCTATTCTACTCGTCATTGGCGGCATCGAGATCAATCCGGGGCCTATCACTCCAACTCAAGATACTCGTCACAAACAAGGTAATTTGATTGATATACGTTATGAATAAGGATAGCCTTTATTGTTATTTTTTTACCAGCAGAGATAAACTCTATTATCGACGCACTCCTCTCCACAACACTAACATTTGAACATTTGATCCAGTCCCTGTATGTCAGCTACAGTTTACCTAGTTCTATTTGGGGTTCGATCTGTAAGAAGGTTTAATCGTGTAACAAGCCTGTCAAGAGACACAGCTTGTACTTGAAATGGAGAAATAACTCTCATTACATAAGAACCCTGGTGAGGGATGCTTTGAGCGAAGTTAAACCATTAGTAAGTCCCCCTAGTACGGAAGAACAATTTCACGTGAGTTGTAGCCTTACAAACTTAACTATTCAGAGGAGAGCATCATTTGTAACTTCCACTATTCTTAAGGAAGTAAGTTTAAGTGTAGCTACGTGTTCTGATTTATTTTCGGCACTCGATAACTTAGATTTAAGAAAACTTGAATTTGATTTAGTTGACGATAAACTTCTTATTGTGTGGGCATCTTCTGCGTCCGACCAAGCTATGTATGACCGGTTGAAGAGAGATTCTCAGACTGCAAATATTAGTTCTCTAAATAGTGATGGTCACGATGTGTATTACATGATCATTACAACTGAATGTCAGCTATGGGTAGACAGTGCTATGTTTTATGGATTAACTTGTTCACAAAATCTTTCTGGTTTTTGAAATTCGAGGAAACTTGCTATTTTGATGAATGTTTTGATTTTATTCCCACGATAGTAAGTACTTATTGTAAAAGTTTTGTGGAATGTACTCCTTTATTGATTTTGTGGTTGTCTGAAATACAGCTTGAATGTAGTTTCTTGTATCAAATGTTTGGAAAGAAATAAGTGTTTTTAAGTGGAGATGACTTGAGTCTTTTTATTACTTGGATAAAGGTGTTAAGAGATGAGTACAATGCTGATGTTGTTAAGTACTTAGAAAGTAATTGTACTGATTTTTGTGTTAGAGTGTAAGTGAACTTCCACTTCCTCGTTCTCACGATGAGCCTAATATTAAAACTGACAACTTTGAAACAGAAATGGTTATAGAGAGTTCTGGGATTGAAGTTCTAACTAATTCGAGTAGTAACTGTGGGGAGTATTATCTCGAACTGAGTGAGTGGAATAATATTTGAATTACCAATTCTACTGGTATAACTTCATTGGTTAGTAATTGTACTAATGTTTTTGCTGAAAAATTTAAAGATTTAGCCCCAATGTGTGTTTTAAAGTTTGTAAATTATTTGTTGAAGAAACCTGATCGTCGTAAGGTTAATAGTCATTTCTTTAGAGCTAGAGCGTCTTGTAAGTTTGAAAATTGTCGATCTTATATCTTTTATATTGATGATGCACTAATTTTGGTAGATAATTACATACTTGTCAAAATTTACTCAGAAGGATATTTGTCACTTCAACAACAGATGGGCAGAGTGCATTTAGTCGCCATCTATCTATCAGTGTGCGTAGTAAAATGGGAGAATTATTAGTTAATAATTCGGTTAGTAAAATTTATAATAAACAGTTTAATAATCAGGTAGTCAGGGTCTCTATTATGGTAATTTTACTTCTCTAAAATCACAAGATTGTTTGCGGAAAGTTAAAGCTGAATTGAATTCTAAGGAGCGATTTTCTAATTTATATATGGAAGATATAACAGCAACCCTGCAGTATTTCCTTTATTTACTTTCTGAATCCCCCCTACCAGGCTATGTTCAGTATTTCGTACAGGATCCTTTCATTATTCATATGTATTCTTATAAGCAGCTGGAAATTCTAAAACTGATGAAAAGTAAAGATATTGTCTTGAATTTAGATGCGACTGGTTCTCTTATTTCTAAACCCCCTTCCTGTTCTAAGAAAATATATTACTATGCCCTTAGAATACAACACCCGGAGTTTTCCACCAGCAGATTACTTATATGTAGCTCAGTTACTGGTAACTGAACTGCCATATAAGGAAGTGTTTCAATTCTAAAAGACCCATAAGCTCAGAAATGATATTTAGACATAAATAAAAACCTACTTCAGTTACCAGTAACTCAGCTCCATATAAGTATTTTGTTCCACCAGTCCCATCCCATTAGCTGAAATGATAAGTAGCGATCATAGCACAGCTGAGATCTAACACTTCCTGAATAAATGGTGTTTGAGTGTAAAATTATTTAACACAATGGAGTTAAAAATTAAGAAAGTTGAGATAGATTTTAGTTGGGTTATGATACACAGTACATGTTTAGCGTTTAACAAATTTACTATTTCACATTATCTCCAATATTGTTGGGATTTTCTAGCTAATAATGAGAACTTAGGTGATAATATTATAATAGTCCTCCATCTCTGCTCGGCTCATATAATGCACAGAATTAGTAATAATTTAAATAAGAAATTCAAATTAGAAAAGGCTTTAAAAAGAATAATATTACATGTATATTTGGTAGTATGGTTAATTGTAGACAAATGAATTAAAATAATCAATTTTTCGGGTTACTTTGTTATATTTTGTGTAGTAAGAAGCAAACTAGTGTTTATTGCACAAAATTAAACCAACTAGAAGAATGTATTAAGGCGGAGATTAATGTTAGTAATGATGCCCCCAATGAATTCGAGGATGAGACTGAAGTTAAGAGTAATGCTGTAACTTACAGAGAGAAATCCCCCTTTGGCAGACATTTTGAAATGATTTATCGTAATACTTTAGTCTCAATAAGTGAATTCGAAAATAATTCGCAACTTGATCTTAGTGTATCTTATAACCCCCAGATAGTTGAATTTCTTCTCACGTATTATATGCCATTGTTACCGTTGTGGAGTGGGATAATTTTATGTACAGTTAATTCGTCAGAGAATGCAACAGACAGTAATGCGATAGTTGAGAATTGGTTCAGAATTGTTAAACACAGCATATTTAATTCAGAGACCGGGATACGAGCTGCTGATTTCATCAGAACAGTTTATAATAACATAGACGATAGGATCGCGGCTTTTAAATTTGCTTTTACCCCACTGGCTCATAAAGTGTTTAAAGTTAAGAAGAGACTACGCGTGGAGAATGAAGAGGAGTGCAAAGAGGAGTGGTCTAGAAGTAAGAAGAGTAAATTTAGTTATACTAACCAACTGTTGATAAAGTTAGTACGATATTCACAAATTTCAAGTCTGTAAAGTTTTAATGTAGAAAGTATAAGTATACGTTCAACAGACAGAGAGGAAGCTACAATTTGTGAAGAAAATCCAGTTGATTTCGATTTCCAGTCGACAGTTATTGATGATAGAGTACGTGTAAATGAAATTGAAATAATTAGTGATTTAGATTTAGTAGAAGTGGCTACCATGGAATATAAGTTACCGGCATTCCAACCACTTACATATCGGGGAAAGAAGAAGTTATGTGAAGATTTACATTTACAGTTGTCGGATTCTATAAATTCCATAAGAGATAATATCCCAGCTAATTCTAATTTAAAAGAATATGTTCCTTCGAAGTGTTTGCGAATTCCTGGAGATGGAAATTGTTTATTTGCATCATTATCATACTGGTTGACTGGAAAAATTGATAGTTTTAATTTAGTACGGTTGAAAGTTGTACAGAATATGGTTGGTAAGCTGAAGGAAGCAGCAATAAGTTTATTGCCAATAAATTTCCGAAGAGTGTAATTAACTAACGTAAATTGGCGGACTATGTAGTAAATCAAATAAGAAGAGGTATTCTACGTGGGCTACTGATGTGGAGTTATTTGCTACGGCCTTATTACTACAGACGGATATTTTGGTATTTAGTTCAGACATGGGTAATAAGTGGATGGTATTCTCAGGTAGAGGGGTTAAACTCGTTGATACTTTGGAATCTCCCCCAGGAAATAATGCAGGCTCTATCTATATTAATCATAATGGAGTACACTATGAACCTATATTACGGGTGGATTTAATATCTACGAAGTAATCAATGAATTCATTGATTACCTAGTAGATAATATTTAATTAATAACAATAGTATAATTAGATAATTAAAGAAAATTTCCGTTATTAATAAATAATTCTTTGTTGTATGCAGAATACTATCCAGGTTTAAGAATACTCCTCGCCTGGTATATACAGTTAACTCCCGTTACACCGAAGTTCAATTACTTGGACTTCGTTAAAACGGGATTTAACTTTTATCGATGTAATTAAAAGGGTCACTTCCAAGTGATCCTTTTAATTTCATCGATAGAAGGATAGAAGAATAAAATAATTTCGGGCTTGATAGTGCAAAAGATTGCGATTTTGATGTCTGCAGGCAATTAACTAACAATTATAAAGCCACTCTCTCTCTCTCCATTTATATTGGCCAACATTTATAGTGGTAAGTTATATTCTTAAAATAAATATGTGGTGATTTATACATTTTTGTGTAAAGTTTTACCCTCTAGTTCTCAAAAGAAGGCAAATACGTATATTTCTGGAGAGAAGGAATTGGATAAGTAAGATCAATCCAAGAGCAGTCGGAATTGATACAAGCACGAATTATTTTAATGAAATTACTCGATGGCATTCCCTCTTCTATAAGTAATCCAATAAAGCAGGCGGAATTGATACAAGGACGCATTATGGATGTCATTCTCTTTTTGCATTTGTACATAATTATCACCTACAAGTTATTGCAACAGCCAGAATATTCTTTGTTTACAAGATTCTGTTTGCATTCCAATCATTTATTTGACTTGTGTATATAGTTGCAATAACAATTTCTATTATTAGTAGAAAGTTACTAGAAAATCAATGCTAGAATAGGAACTAAGAGGAAGCGAATGAATTGTGTTACATTACGTAGATAGTCTACACTAATAGAATATGATATAATGAAGGTAGGCTTAGCAAAAATAATGAAGAAATCGAATTTGAAACCTATTGAAGAAATTATAAAATTCTGAAAGAAATGACTAGCGACCCCTGTTTTTTTTCGGGGATATAATAATAATATATCAGAGAAAGTACTTGAAAAGTTTGAATCGATTCTGATTGTATTTTATCTCGGAAAATTGAGCTCAAAGTTTGAAAAGAGAAAACAATAAAAACAGAGATTTATACCATTAAAAAAATACTTATTTGTCTGTTATATAGGGAATATTCGAGATTCTAATGGCGTTGAGGTAAACCACCGTGTCTCCTCTAACGAATGATACCAAAATAAATTAGATTCAGTTTGATATTGGATAGGAATTGACACTTTGAACTAAAACTACTCAAAGTACTTTTCAAAATAATACTTCCACTCATTTTCCAAAATTCAAGTTTGAATGTTTATAACTCAAATTTTTTTGGGAAATTTTAAATAAAATTTAAATCACATAAACCTCCATTTCTCCAAAGTATGATTACAAATTTTCAGAATTGTAAACAAATTTGAGATAGTGATTTTTTATGAAATACCAAAGCTGAATTGTATGATAAAAATAACTAACTGAAAACTATTATCTTTTAAATAAATCATATTACAGTAAACCTCCGTATCTCCTCTCTCCAATGATAGTAAATTTATTCAAATCTGTTAACTAAAAGTGAGTCAAATATGTGACTGAAGTGACCCTGGTCGAATACTAATCCAACTTCACACTCGTTGACAACATTACATATTTATTTCTCTCAAACTAGAGGCTGTAGAGTTAAGCTAAAGCATTGAAATACCATTTGAGTTTATTACAAATGTTTGCTTACCTTAAATTAATGACTATACATGGGCATCGAATCTGGACAAGAATTAAAAATTCTAACGCATAAACCAGAGTCTTAAAGCTTAGATCTACTTAACTAAAGCAATGAGTAATCATTAACCTTCGAATAATCTTTTCAGAACGTAATTCATTGAATTTATATTAGGCAAATATTTTTAACGTTGTATCGGATTCTATGGTGATATTTTTGAAAAAAGGCAGACAAAATAAACATGATGTAAGAAATATATTTATCGGTTCAGTGTAGTATTAAATATCTTTGCATACAATATTATAGTTCCTACATAAACGAAGGTATCTAGCGTTTATTGAAATTTTTCCCAATCTTTGTGGCGTTTGAGGCGCAAAGGGAGTACAGTTATTAGGCTTATTATTCGTAATGCTCACAAATGAAATGTGCCCATAGTGTATTTACTTATCATACTACATAACTTGAAGGCTTTTGTTAGATATTTTACTTCAAGATTATGATGAAAAAATCATGGATGAATAATAAAATCATTAAAAAGATTGTTAACAAACCAGAATATAATTCATATTGAAACCAGATCAGTGCAGAACTACATTTAAGAGACAAAGTACATCATTTTGTATGATGCCAATTAGATTGCAACTAACCTATTAGTCAATAATACTTCACAAGTGGCTATCTGATATCAATATGCCTAATACCCCCAACTATAATATAAGAACATTATGCTTCTTCACATTTTTATCCAATATATTTGTATATACCATAAATTTCAAACTCACCTGGATTAAATAGGAGAATAGTTTTCAAACAACAAAACTCTGCCTTGTCTACTTTAAGAGTTTTAAACCAATAGACAAGCTCATCTAAAATTCTTCCCGTAATCTTTCCTATAACATGATCATTATGTTGATTCCTTTGGATTATTTTTCCACTTCCCAATACCAATACATCATCTAGTGGAACATATCTGAATGCAAGACGTAGTGAAAGCAGTTCAATCCAAGAATTTTTAATCAAAATCATCTAAAAAAGCATAAAAATAGTATTTAGTAGATTAAATGAGAATTTAACGATATGCAAATAAGTCATAACCCTGTCATACCAGTTCAAGTAGTTACACTATCTAGGTCGCCAAGCGACATGCTGTATCACAACGGCGGATTCCTGTGTGGGGGCATGTGGGGGCAATAGTCCCTCCAGTTTTTAAACATTAGAATAACTGAAATTAATTAGTAAACAATAAATATATATAATTAAATTGGCCAATGGTGACAAATATAAACGTACAATAAAGAATCAGAAAATATAGAATTGCTGAGATATACCCGACAAATTGTAGTTTTAGTATGTGTACTGTGTCTGTGGAGTATTCTATAATGGAATCAAAAAGTAGCTCTGATAAGTTCAATTTTGCCCCCCCCCCCCCAAGGATTTTAAAGAATCCGATACGTTGTATCACACAACAAAGTGAAGCGGTTGTTGTGTGATGTGTGATATGCGCCTCGAGGTACGTTGTGCCTCGAGGCGTCTCAATATAGGTGTAATTTTCAATTTTTCAGAAAAATAGGGGGTCCGAGGTCGAAGGTTGATCGGAACATGGCCTACTTAATATACGGCTAGATATGTCACCGAGAAGGCCATAAAACGAGAATGCCAGTTTCTAATTTAATTTAGGATAAACTATGCCTCCTATTGTTGTTATTTGGGTTGTATATGGGGTAATCAACCATTGCGAGTCCATTAGAACCACTTTTGAGAATCTCAGATTTGTGGTTAAGCTGTTTAGGCGCAATTTAATGATGACACCACAAAAATACAAAAATATAAAATTCGAGTCTAAAGAACTGCGAGAAAATGAAAATAATTTACTAAAATACTTAGAAGTTAGAATACATTTTCCAGATATATAATGAGAATGAATATATATAAACCAGCAATTATATACGTTTTATGTACGAAAATAGTAAGTTTTTTTTCGGATACTACTTGTATTTTAGCATGTGGTTGCTTAATATATCCCTATATTAGTATTCCTATTATAAAATTATTAGAAAGTAGGAAGAAACTGAAATTTATGATATTTGAATTTTTTTTCATTTACCATAAATTGTTACCGTCATCATTAAATTGCGCCTAAACAGCTAACCACAAATCTGAGATTCTCAAAAGTGGTTCTAATGGACTCGCAATGGTTGATTACCCCATATACAACCCAAATAACAACAATAGGAGGCATAGTTGATCCTAAAATGAAAATTAGAAACTGGTCTTCTCGTTTTATGGCCTTCTCGGTGACATATCCAGCCGTATATTAAGTAGGCCATGATCGGAAAGATCAATTCCCTCATTAGTCGAAATTAGTGCCAGAGCTGCAAATGGGTCACGAGCAGTGACCCATGACCCATGTGACCCATCGAAGGAGTGACCCATGACCCATTCATGTTATTATCTGACCAATTATATATCCAATATTTGAACTTAGAAGTAACTATAATGTAAATATAATTAAGTCTCACACAATCATGATATCAAGTTGTTTTTATAAGCTTCTAGCACTACAAGATACGGCTTCGATGTTCACTGGTAACATTGAATTACGTTGAGACGTTACTATATCTAGAGCATTAAAGGCATTGAAATGCATCTCGCTCTCTGATGATCTCTTACGTCTAGATAATTAATTAATCAAAGTATTGATGGGTCATGACCCATGGCGTGTGACCCATGACCCATTGACCCATCCCAAAAGTGACGCATATGATCCATGGGTCACTGACCCATTTGCAGCTCTGATTAGTGCAGGCTGGTCCGCTCACGAATTCACGTCGCAGTTGTAGCGACGTTAGCATTCTGAGACGGGTGATGAAGCTACTAGTAGTTGAGCAAATACAGTAAATTAAATTTATCCTGATGATTTAGTATCACTCCACTGGACTCTTGCAAGACCCAAACCTGCTGGGTGACTCCCAGAACCCAATGTTCCAAGCCTGAGGGGGTCCAGAGCTCCCAAGATAGGTACTTTTACGCTTATGCGTCTCTACAATTTCTATTTCTCTGGAATCTCCCTCTGGACTTCGTCCATTAAATCGTTGATAATTATAGATTATGAATTCTCACCCAGGGCGGATTCAAAACAAATATTTGGATGGGAATAGAGTGGACCAGTTTCTATATGGGCATCACTACACATACATTTGCTTGATTATTTTACATCTATCTACCAATTTAATATATGTTTAACCATAACACATTCTATACACATAGTGCAATTAAGGAAGCTGCGTTTGTCCGAATTGGTGAGTTGTCGTTTGTTCGAATCGCTTTTGTAAGTTCTGCAATGTCCGAACCGAATGGACTTTTGTAAGTTCTGTATTTGTCCTAATGGACTTTTTAAATTTCTGCTTTCGTAGAATAGAATTCTGAAGCCATTTAAGATATCCATTTTTCGAAAGTGATGTTTCAATAATATAAAAATGATGAAATGACACATCTGTGTTATCAAACAACAACTCGATTGTTGACTTTTCGGAAGAACAATTGTACGTATGTGTATTCTATAGTTCATGGGTTTTCAACCTGGGGGAAGGCTTTATAGGAGGGTCGCGTGAAGTTCCGGAATTTTTCTATAAAATCGTTAAAATCTACCGAGATATAAGTCAAAACTTAGTTAAATTATCTACATTAAATGCGTATATTGTGTGGACATTGTGCATGTACTTAAAAATGCAGTGCTGCATGTGTAATGTACATGCAATATTAACGAAATGAGCTTTCAGGGCATTCGCGATGATTTTAAATATATAACCATGTAGTTTCATAATTGTCAGACTATGCTTGAAACAGGAGGTGCATCAATTTAATTAAACAAATGGAATACTTATTACAAATTAATAAAAACTTTCACATTAACATTGTGGGGGGTCGCGAGCATTTTTACATCTGTAAAGGGGTCGCATGGTACAAAAGGTTGAAAAACCCTGCTCTAGTTGTACTGAAAATGCATAAATAACTAATCCCAAACATAATTCCAATATTTGTCCTATTTTACAAAATTATTATTGAATTTACGACACAGTACGAAGGTAGTAGGTTAACCAAATACCGTTCAGTTTATTTAAATGGCATTATAATGCAGGAATTGACTTATCAAGGGCTTCTAAATTTAAAAGTATCTGGAGAGTATGCTCCTGAATTTTCCTTAGGATTATCAGCATTGGGCCTACTTAAACAAACATGTTGACTCTATCTAAAGTTGCAATAATGAATCTTATGTACGAGATCCAGTGTAATGAATGAATAAGTAGAAAGTTTTACACGATAATTGTGTATGAGACATTATTTAGTAGAATTGGATACACAACCAACTCCGCTTAATCGGGACACGGACACTTTGGTACGAGGGTTGATTGACCCGTTTAAGTGGAGAATCCAGTTAACCGAGAATAGGCTATTCTGAGGGTATATGTAAGAAGAATACAAACGTTGTATGGGAAATGTTTTTACTACTGTGATGGTTATAAACATGTCGAACCTAAGAACACTTAAAATTATATCTACCTTAAATGCGGCATCTCTAGAAGTGGTTACAAAGGAACAAGTGACCACGAAGTACTTGAGTACAAGAACGAGGTCCATCAATTGAAAACCAAGTGCAAGAGCGTTGCTAAGCAGGTACAATCATCAAGTTTGAGAAAAGTATTCAATGATGTAGCTAGAAATAACCCATGTGCTCGCATATTACTTTCGCAGAATGTGAATTAGGTATGTACCGAGCTAGAAAAACTATTAAACCGAAAGTTCCACATTCTGTTATCGAATTTATAGATACATTAGGATCTACAACGCTTGGAGTACATTAAAAATGTTCTGTTATTAGTGAAAAACAAACTGCTGTAGTATTCTTTTCTAACGAAATAAAGGATTCACTGACTGAAGCCACCAACATACAATTTGATGGAACTTTTTATACTGTTCCCATTCTATTATATCAGTTATGGACATTATTAATCTCTGTTGGAGGTAGACTATTACTGCCGTGTACTACTTAATGACGGCCAAAACACAAGAGTTATATAAGTGGGGTTTAGACAGTCTTGTCGCATACATACCTGAATTCGAGCCGGTGGTTACCATGTCGCCGATGTCGGATTGGGAGCAATCTTCTAGAAATGCGTTTAAAGAAGTTTTTCCACAAATTAGCATATATGGGTGTTTATTTCACTATACTCAACGAATTTGGTCAAAGGTAAAAAACTTGGTCTCACTCACGATTTGAAAGTTACCCATAAATTTCAAAGTTCACCCATTTTTCCAACATTCGAGAAACAAGTCAAGCGTCAATGATGGTTAAGCTGAAAAGAACATCAAAAAGTATTGGTTCACTCAAATATCTCCAGAGAACACTCCATATTTGATGTAAGCATCTCTACGAATAATGGTGCTGAGAGTTACCATTCCAAACTCAAAGGAAGAATTCGAAGTTCTAATCATAGAATATGGTCATTCTTTTCACTATTAAATGATATTATTGCAGACATAGACAGAGGCGGCGCGGCTTTTGGGGGGCCCCGGGTGATCGACCTACTAGTCCCCTTTGTCCAGGGCCCCGTGGGGCCTGAACAAGGGGCCCCCCTTTGTAATCGATTGAGGGGCCCGCGGGTGAATCACCCGTGCGGGGTGCGGCCGCGCCGCCCATGGACATAGACAATGACATTGACGAATGCAATGCATCTAGGAAGAGAGATTCTCTCAGCATCTCATAGTTGGAATGCCGATGGAACATTTAAAGTAGCACCTCAAGAGTTCTATCAACTTTATACCATTCATGCCGAAAAATATGGTATGTCTTCCCTACATAAATGCATTGGGACACAAAAGAACGAGTTTACTTACAACAGGATGTTCAGAAAATAACTAGAAATTGAACTAGAATAGAATTGAATCCATTGACGTATATAATGGTAGATTTCGAAAAAGCAGTATAAATGCATTGGAGCAACAATTAATTGCTGTTGTATCTGGTTGTTTCTTTCGTTATTCTCAAATAATCTTCATTGGCGTTAATTATTATACACTTCACTGTTTCCGCCAATTAAATTTGTTAATTACAATAACAAAACATTGGGCGACGAAAGTTCCGCCATACGCACCTAAGTAAATGTTATAATCTGAAATTGGATTCATTTAAATAATACTCCTTCGATCTAGGAATATGAAAGATATACTCAATATAATCCATATATTAAAAACACAGTTGTTGTATGTTTGTGTGTTTGTCCGGTATTAACTGGAAGGCCACACGCCTTAGAGAGCTCAAATTTGGTATATAGGTGTGGTTTAGCATTGCGACATGGGTCTATTGGTTTTTAAACGAAAAATTGGGAGTATGATATGACATTGTAACCTTATTATTAATAGTAATTTTTACAAATTTGACTGGATTAGTATAAATTTTAGATAAAAATATACAACACATAATGGAACACCTTTGCAAATATACCTGTTTATACGCACTTAATAAAATTTATTAGCTAAAATGTGTCCCATTATTTTAACACTATGTCTATGTGCATATGTGGGTGATCTGATTAGTGGTTAACAAGAATGCACTAGAGTAGAACTTAACTTCTCTGATGTATTGTTTACTAATTACAACCTAGCTTGGCTTTCTACTATAATTCTACCTAATTTACTACAAAGATATAGTTTCTGCATAATAAATGGTTTAATGAAGACAGTAAGACAGAGAGATACAGGAGATATAACCTGGGTAAGTAGATATTAATTAGTGGACATACAGTTTAATTAGTTGACATACCTTAGCTTCCAAAAACAAAATTAAGTAATGAGTAATTTACATGCCACAAACATGTTTAATTTAATCATCATTAGTGTTTTGTGTAGAGGGAAAGGTTGCGAAGCGGCCGTTAAGTGTGTCGTGTAGTGCCAAACACGAAAAATAAAGGTCGCGAGTGGGCAAGTAAATGACAGTGGGTGAGTAAGATATATAAACGAACTTCCAACTTAGCAATCGTTCCTTTGGCTTGTGACCACTTGATAAATGGGTCTTAGCACCTTGGGCGTTGATGGCATGGCGAAAAAATCCAAAATTACAGCTGTGCCGACAGTATTTTCCGTTGGAGGCAACATCAATTAACTAGCCACAGAAAGATAGTTTCTCTAAAGTAACATGCTGTCGGCACATCTTCAATTTTGGATTTTAAATTTGTTAACTTCGCTAAAATCGGGTCAATTTTTCAGGAAACGTAACAATGGCCATATAAGCTAGTACTCTATACCTTCGGTTAAGTGATTCAATTTTCGGTTGATCAGGTCACAATTATATTATTTTAATCTCAATCTGGTTAGTCTTTAAGTTGACTAATTCATTGAATAATAGTCTAGGAATTAATAATTCAGGAATTATTCCTAATTTCATAATCAGTGAATCTTCAAATAAAGTTACTCGTTTACGTAGATTACATTATTCAAATTATGTTATATAAATATCTGCCATTATCGATCAAGAGTTAAGGTTTGGAAAAATAATTTATAACGATACAAGTTTATCAACCATTTATATGTATAATTCAATGAATTAGTCAACTAAGGTTAGTCTGTAAAATTAGGGTAGATTGGCACAAAAGTCGCTATAAAGAATAAAATTTTCAACTAAACGAAACAGTATTCGGTCAAATGTGTCATGGTACTTCAACTAAAGTAATTATATCACTTGTGTAGAAGAGTATATGTTGCAGTGCAAACGCATTTTTTGTGTAAACGCGAATACACTGGTTTGTTGGTGTAATCGCGACTAATGGATATAGTTGAGCTTGTTGGTTAGTTTAGATCAGTGGTTCCCAACTTGGGGTCTACGGAGGAAGCACAAAATCTCAAAATTTGTAATAAGGTCTATGGAAGGGTCCACAAAAGCTGAATTAAAGAGGTTGGGTATGTTGGTTTAGAAACTTTAGATAGTTGGTGGACACAAATACCTGCTATTGATTTTTCCTGTGAAGAATATTAATTATTTGGTAAGATAGGAAAGTATTATAATAATCACATATCAGATGACAGGCAAATAAAGAACATTCACAAATGTTTGATCAATTTTTTGTATACTAAACATGATTATATGATCATATTAATTACTATTCTTATCATTTGTATATCACCAACTATCTAAATTAACCACAAGCTCAAATATAAACATAAATCGCGATTACCCCAAAACTGATATATATTATTTAATGGAGATGCTTAAGTTAAACACTGGTAAAATCTACGGAACCTATAAGCTAGGACCTCTGAAAATTACCACGTCTCTACTCCACTCGACGCTATTGATTACTATCTTAGGATTCTTATTCATCTAGATAGGCCCCTGCTATCCAGGGTGGGGTAGATAATGTCACGCTCCCCCCACCACAGTTTCTCAGAGAAATTGAAAATTCAGCGATTATGTGTACCGTACAAATATAAAGAGTTTCGGTGGTTAGTGTACTCATATAAAGAGTGTATTATATATCAGTAGGTAAATAGTTAACCCAACTACCTTATTATAGGAAATTAACGCGCCATTAAATTAACGCGAACTTCTCCAAATCGCGTTAATTTCCTACGCGATAATTTCATGGAGCGTTAATTTCCGTGACCTTAATTTCCTGCTATTCAGCAAAATTATACAATGGATGGACAAACTTCCGAGCTACATATTTCGAGATGTGCAACTAGGTTGAAAGGATATGCCATGTCTATCAAGTAGATTGGAAGCCTATTTGGGCACAATAAATAGTATTTAATCAGGATATTAATAATCCTAAAAGTTTTCTAAAATGTATTTGCGTTAATTTCATATATTAGAAAATGTTCAGCTCCAATTCGCGTCAATTTCATGGCGCGTTAAATTCCTATAATAAGGTAATTGCTACTATGTTGTGGTACTACCTCGCCAAAGGCATATTGGAACTAAATACCAAACGCTACTAAATTTTATATACAAGTACACACAAATTAGGCTTTCGACTTAGAGATTCTAGGTATATCAGGGTAAATAATTTTAGGATTTTTTGAAATGTTAACCAAATTAACTAGATAATGAGCTCATTAAATATTTGTTTCTGTTAACCAAATAAGCGTTCGAAATAAGAAAGCATGAACGAAGCTTCGAATTCTGCATGTGAAGATTACTCATGTTGACAATTTACTAAACATTCTTACAATTAGTTGTTAATTTCGTACTTAAAATATATGCCACCAGTGCCACAAACGTCACATAGCAGGACACAGTGGCCTAACACATGGAAATAGGAAAATATTTGTGGTTATCAAAATGCCTCTAAATGGTATTAAATTAAAGTTAGATAGTATACTAACATTCATTTGAAATTTCAATTGATTTGAACACAAACTACGCCGATAAATAATTTTTGAAATATATCAAAAGTATAGTTCCATTTGCGGTTTTCAGAATTCATAAAAATACAACATATTTCATTTCACTCTGAAATACATTGTATAAGGACTCGTGGTTATTTTGTATTCAAATATATACAAAATGAGTATGCTAAATATATATTTCTATACTGATTTACTGTAACACTGATGCATTATAAATTTAACAGGGGGTAAAGCTCTAATGTCCAAAATTCTTCGAACTTTCAAAATTAAAAATCTCAGGTAAGCGCAAAAAAAAGTACATCAAAGATCAACGAGAAATTTTGACAGGTTTTAGATTAATGTTGTAAGAATTAATTATGGAAATCTTAGCTTCCGAAACAGTGCGCAACTTTGAATATTTTAGCGAATTCCATTGTCTCTTTGTGTTGCTATGAAAATGTTAAAACTAATTATTCGCTACTATTCAGTAGTATATCTTATTGGTTATCCAAATGTATGGAAATTATTGTATATTAAGAACAACTGAGCACGTAAGGACAATTTCATCAATCAGAGCAGCGAACTATGAACTCATATTGGGTTTTTGATATTGAAGGCTGTTAGTTTTGCACAATTCGGAGGTTATTTAGTGTGATGCACAATTGACAGCTATGCTAGAAAAAGTCATCTAGGGTATTATGAGTTCTAATACACGTTATAATTACATTCAGTAACCATCTACCCCTTTACATGAGTGTACAAATCCTTATATCCCAAGGAACTGGACTTTTACGAAATATTCCCCATGTTCAAGATATTTGAACAATAATCATGGGTGAGTATTAAAAGATTGTTAACAAACCAAAAAATTTGTGTTTCATTGATTTACAACAAATCGCCCAGAACACAACTTAAAAGAGTGGATACATCATTTTTGATGATGCCATTCATTTCGCAGCTATCAATAACCTATATGTCAATAAATACTTCACTTTTGAGTACCTGCAACCCAAATGCCTATTTCCTATCAACTACAGTTTTAAGCCACTGTGCAGGACTATGCAAGCCAATTGGGAAATGTCGAATGATATTTTTGAACCTGAATTCAGTGGAATGGAAACTTATTAAATAACCACAAGTTATTTTTCTATCAATTTTATTTATTGTACACCCATTATGTTTGTATTTGGTCACGATACGATTAGTTTAATGAAAAACGAAGTAGAATCTTCATCTAAATTCTGTTTTACGAATTATTACACTCTTGTTTGTCATAATTGTATTGATTTCTTGTAGTTATGCAAGCTACTAAGTGAAATATGCCTCTACGTAGTTGTTCGGCTCCAAAGTGTAATGTAACTACAAATCAGATGACCGGTTCGCGCATTTCAAGATGCACCAGAAACCAGACCACCCAGACAAGCTTTATTCGGGCAATTTGCAGAGAAGAGACACACCGGTTCCCAATGGAGGCGATGCATTTCGCAACATTGCACGTGTGAATCTAAAGCTGAAAGATATTTTTAACATGTTTATCTACCAGGATTTCCCTCCTACTATTCTCAATTTGTCACATGACATTGCACAGTAGTCTCGACTCCGCGGAAGATGAAATGTTTTCTCAGCTCTATCACTCTGCCTGAGTCATACAAAAAAGAAAAGGAGAAGTTAAAGATTTCCCGGAAATGCAAGGTAAGTTCTCATTTCTTTCCCTCCAAGAAAATTGGTCATTATGGTATCCCTATGAATTTAGCTTGATACGTCCTCGTATAGAATACTATAGCATCATGGTAGGTGCTACTTGTTAATAAATTTTGATCTCTGTTTAGCCAGTGTAAGGTGTATTTATCCACTCTCTATAAATTCTCTAAGTGGGTGGTAGGATATACTCTGCCTGCATCGGCGTAGCACGCGGTTTTTTGTGCCACTTGTGTCACAAGTGGCCCATTGACAGGAACACAAATGCCACTACATTGATAGGAGTTAGTTAAAATATCATAGTATGATTATTATCGTTAGAAACTTGAAAACCTATCGTTTTCAGGTCATGTTATGTCGATATTTGAAGAGGTATATGTATCCCTGTCATCAACCACTTGTGGCACAAATTTCTGATTTTCAAATACTTTTGGCCGGGTAAAGTAATATACAGTAGAATCTCCTAGTACGAAAACCAGCCAGGGGACCATCAAAATGCGTTCGTTCGCCTTATCCGGTTTTAAGCGCGTTATGGGGACCAGACATGGGGTCATCTATAAAGGGCTTAAGTCCAAGTCCTTACTTAAGCACTTTTATTAAAGGAGGACTTAAGTCCGGATTTAAGCCCTCTCAAAAATGGGCTTAAGCCCTTTGGGCTTGGCTCCATGCCTGATGGGGACCCAGCGTTTTGGGCCCCTTGGGCTTTAAAACATTAGCTATATGGGGACGGGGTTCATAAAATGTTAGGGATTTAGGGACAGGAGCCCTAAAACGCTGGTGTTCCCTAAGCGCGCTTACACAAGGAATCGTATTAACCAATATGATTGTGTTGAAAAGGATGTGAAGGGAGTGTATTAACCGTGTTATAACTAACGCGCTTCTACTGTATTATACGTACGTATATTAAGTTTGAAAGTTCAATTTAGGGGGGGGGGGGGGGGGGATTTGGAGCAAATATTTTCAACTTTGTTATTAGTATATTTCTGAATTAATTTAAGATCGAGTTTGTTTGATTCCATTAGGTATTACGCCTGCCCCATGCGAAATATGTGCCCCCTGAGATTTTTCTTAACTTTGTGATGATATATCTAAACTTTGGATTAACATTTGGAATATTTTGAGACTCAGCCCTCATACAAGTCTCATAGCCCCCCCCCACTATCGCTTTATGGCTACAGGCCTGTATCAATTCTTGTAAATCAAACTAATTTAATGAGTTTCAATTAATTCTTATTTTATTCTAAATACAGACTACCACAGCGAACCCCAACCATTTCAACCATGGTATCCATTTAGCAAATACCAAACATTATGTGGACCCCATCCCATTGCCCGTAATACAAATTTAGAGATCTTGCCGACCCCCTACTTCCATCCGTGGACCCAATTTCCGAACTGCTGCCCTATAATATGTTTGTTAAGTGAAGAGTTCCTCTGATCAATTCCACTGCGAATACAAGTTTCACTCCTAATCTCATTCTACAGTGGCGTATCCAGGATTATCGTGAGGGGGGTCTTTGGGGCAAGCCCCCAGAATTTTTTTAAAATCATAGACGCTCAAACATCGATGTACAGCTATTCTTGTCACATAGTAGGAGGAGTGTAATATTGTGCAGTTGTACCAAATTATAAATAACAACATATCCATTTTGGAAACCAGTTACCCCCCCTCCTGGATACGCCACTGTACTATACTGAGAGACTCTATTTTGTTGTTTAACGTTACACTTAGATCATTGTGTCTTGTATATTTATTTAATGAATTAATTAACTATGTAGTGTTAGTTCAAATCTTCACTAACTACTATTAGGGATTTAATTAATATCAGTAGGGGAACAAGATATCAGAAAAACCTAAGAAATATGCATCAACAATGTAGCCTGACATTAGACAATTACAAATTTTATTATACATAATGAATTAGGTATATTATCAAATACTAAATACTAACTCGTTTAACCAATCCATGGTCCAAATAAAACATGAGTGCCATTGCTTAGTATATTAGAATGCTATGGCTGAGTGTATTCCATTATTTGTGAAATATCTACATCCGTCAAACTACTGCTAGAAGCATTTCCTGTAAGCATTAAAATTCCAATATTTCAAATACATTTGGCCAGGTAGAGTATATACTATATACTAACTATTTTCTGTGAGTATTTGTCGAAATGCTTATAAGTAAAGTATTTAGTAAACAAATTAACAGAATGGTAACACGATTTTACTAACTAAATAAGTTTGTACCTCTATTCATTTGAGTAAATATATTATGTTGGACAAGTATCATTTAGATTATCAAACTACTGTAGAACCGATTAAAACTTTAAGTCCTATTCAAAGTTGTAGCTTGGAAGCAACCAGGTCAACAAATAACTTAATCGTAAATTATAATTTTATTATAATTTATCAAAAAATTGTTTGTCAAAGACTAGATAAAAACACGTTAAACATCCAAGAAAAGTTTAATTGTTATACATTTATGCAGGGCCGAATTAAGGTCTTGGTAGGCCCTAGGCACTTTGAGGTACCAGGCAGCAATTAGGCCCCAAATTTTTCGTAGGTCCCAAATTCCCCAAATTTGTTATTGGTAACACCAATTTGTTAACCGAAACAATAAGAATTTATAAGATATCGGCTATTATGTCAGGTTATCTCCGAGCAGTAAACCGTCAACATTATTTCATCTAATATTGATTTTAATCTTAGTTTGTTAATCCAGTTAGTAGAATTCGGACAAGACGTACACTCGGTTAATATGTACTATTTCTTTCAAAGCAAAAATTTATTCTCATAAGTAAGACGTACAGTAGGATAGTACATAGGATAGTACATACAAATTTTCGTTTCCCGAAGTGGTACGTCTTATCCGAGTTCCACTGTATATAATTTAGGCTCCCAACTTTCGTAGGCCCCCAAACCTTCGTAGGCCTGGGGCACAGTGCCTCTAGTGCCCTATGGATAATCCGGCCCTGCATTTAAGGAAAGATATGTTGATATTTTATGTGATGTCTAACTTACTTTACAAGCCTGAGTTCATACATAGTAAAAACTTAAAATAAAACTCACCCTATCATCCATCGGCAACTGCATGAAGGGGTGAATCCGTTTTGCCCATTCAATGATATTTAGTAGTTGGGTTTTAGCAGATTCACAAACTTCTTCGAAAGATGCAGGCTGAGAAACATCAATTGGGACACCAGCACCTGAATCTCCAGACATCATATCAGCAGCCATTAACATTGGAACAGTAATGCTTGTGTTAAGATTCAATGTTTCAATAGCGGGAGTAACTAAATCATCTGAGTGAAGAATAGAGTGCCGAGTTGGTTTGGGTGAACTGACAGGTGTACTATAAGGGCTATTATAGGGGCTGGCAAGCGGTGTGCCCACTGGAGTGCCGGATGGTGTACAAATAGGAGAACAATAAGGAGAACAGTATGGACTCATTGAGTTAATCAATCCAGTAATTTTAAGACGTTTATCATTTGGGGGGTATCGGCTGCTGACGCGTTCTTCTTGAACCGCTAGAATAAGAAAATACAATAATAATATTGTTGTCAAGATTAATTATCTATCCCCAGATTTCTCCTTATGTAAGAGATAAGTAATTATTCAAGAAAATAAAGAAGTCTGGTACTAAAGGATTCCAATTGTATTTCAGATTTCAAGGAACCACTTTACCGAGGGAATTAACATATTGTCAGGGAAATTAGCATTTTTGTATACAATAAGAGATTTAATGTGAGATTGATTCAAAATAGAGAATATAATAGACCTGGAGGGTATGTACTTATGTATTGGGAGGTGAAACAATTCTAAGAAAAGTATACCGTAATAAGCGCCCTGGCGCTTATTGTTTTCGTGGGTCAAAATTATCCTGAAATTTTTGTGAAAAATCCAGAATATAATATTTAGGTCGATTCTAATGGTTTCCACCAAAAGTATACCTACCGAAGTAGCCAAAAGCAATGGAATTACATTACAGTGATCAACTAATGTGTATAACTATTATCATACCAATGTCATTTTTATTGACCCGGCGCTAATTCGGAGAAATATAGTATATAGAAACTCCAATAATTATAATATAAATATTTGGCAAACCACTATGAATAAAGGAAATGCATAACGAAATGGATATAACGAAATTCCGCTTATAACGAAATGATTTAAATCCCATATAGTCGCTAAGCTATTGATTTTACTCCGATTATAACGAATTCTGCTTATAAGTTATAACGAACTCAGGTTATAACGAACTCAGGTTATAACGAAATCCGTATATAGTGAACTCCGGTTACAGCGAAATTCAACTTGTAATGAATTCTTTCAAGATCGAACTCCGCTTATAACAAACTCCGCTTATAACGAAATGAAACTACGGTCCCGAGCACTTCGTTATAACGGGAGTTGACTGTGGGGCAGAAAGCAATAAAATTGTTCAATTTTTGATACAAGCATTAAAATTGGCACAGACATAGATAAAAATGTTATAAAAAGATATGGAGGCATCACGAAATATTAATATTTTCAAGATGGCGGCCAAAAATTGTCGGACAAAAGCCCGCTTCGCGAATACTTGTTAAATAATCTCGTAGTGTATATATACGCATAGTTATTCTGAAATTACTGTGCGGGAAGGAAAGAGGGGTCACTTATAGGGTAGAAACAATATTTGAGAATAGAATGTGTCACATTCCAGCGTTGTCAAGGAATTCCCTCCCTCCCAAACATGGTCATGTGACCCATATAAGGACTGGAAATCTCATGTTGATTTCGAATATCAGCATTAAACGTTGATTAAACTTCAATTGACAGAGTTAATTGCGTTTTGTATAGATACTAGCGCGCTTCGCTTGCTAGGTCGCTTCGCGGCAGAACACAACCACACACCAACCGCTTCGCGGTTGGTGTGTGGTTTATATACTCCCAATATTGATTAGAAAGCGTAAATAGGCCTAAAATAGTGGAATTTAACAATGTGAAATTTTAATGATTACGTCATCATGCGATGAGTTAGCATATTCGCAATCTGGTGTGACCAACGTGTCCGCATCATTAATTTACATGGTCTATTAAATTTTCAGATTTTTGTCTCTTAGAGGGCGGGAATTATGTGCGATTAAGTGAATTTTCAGGGTTCTCGAAATGTGACAATGACGTCATAATTTGTCGAGGTGTGAGAAATTTTGAGTGGAAACCTAAACTTGTTGGCGGGTGCCAAACGTTACCCCTATATGCCAAAAGTCACATTTGGAAACCGTCTACTTTCTTCAATCAACTCGTAACATACAAACAAATATATATATACACATATACACACACCCACCCAGGCTTGTGTTTTAATAGTAAGTCTTTCCAATTAATTCTGGACAAACAGACAACAATTTCGCTTTTAATATATACATAGATAGATATGTACTACTTAATATAGCTCGGTTAGTACGTACTTCGGCTTAGTAGGTACTAATTTTTTAACCATTTGAGTAAATTTATATGTATCTCAATAAAATGTAAGTCAGTTAGGACATACACTTGGATAATATGCACAAATTTTCTCTCCCGAGGGGGTACATGCTAACCGAGTTCTATTTTAAGCCAAAATATCATTCCGTCCTAAAATCCTGTGAAACTATTACTCGATAAATCGTAGAAATCTATTAACCGGTGGCTCTATAAAGCGGAGTGATATAATCGACACCAACACCTATATTGTATTCAACGGATATTTCCATATTACAGTTGAACCTCGTAAGTACAAAAACGGTTAATACGATTTTCCGGATAAAACGAACAAAGTGTCCCACAGAATCACTCCCTACAATCGCAATCAATGGGTATTACTCAGGTTAATATGAACTCCAGATAAAGCGAACAAATTTTTACAGTCCGTACTCCGTTGGTGATCGTATTAACGAGGTTCTACTGTATATAAGCATGCATGCAAAGATCGCATCCATGTTTCAATAGAAATCAATACTGTGTATTCTATTTCCTGAAAATAGTGGCTCTTAACCCTCGGCTGGCTTGGGGTAAAAGGTATAAATAGAAAAACCCCACTTTCACTTTCACTTTCAATTGAAATTCAATTAACTTTCAGTTTCAATTTTACATTCCTAGCCAGACGAGGGTTAAGCTATAATAAAATATTGTAAAAGTCTGCGCCGATTGAGGACTGCATCCTCCAGGTGAATGGCTCGATACGCCCCTGCCATTCGAGTATTCTAAGTTTATTAAATATGAGCCTTCGGTCTCGGTCGCTTTAGGACGGATCGGTGCTACGCACCTCAAGTTAACTGCCGCTATTCGGCCTTACTCCTCACTAAACAATTGAAGATAGAGTTATTAAAACATCCCTGACTCCCATTTCCATACTTTTAACTTGTTACCTATAATACCCGTTGAAAGCAAACTTCTGGGTTGATTTTGAATTTTCATTAATTTGTTACCTTTTTTGTAAACAACAACTATAATACACGTATTCATATAATAATTTATAAATGCGAAATTTGAAATAAGCATACTTGTTACCTATTTAGTCAGGTCGCTTAACATCGGTTTCGGGAAACGCTGGACAAAAGCACCAAATTTTTATACGTAATCTTTATGACCCCGGCATCAATTTTTTCCGCGGCCCCACGACGAACGGATACATTTTCGATGTTATCTTGGACTTTCAAAATTGCGGCTCTCTACTAAATCGCCGGTATAATCCCGAACGTCAACTTTCCAAAATCAACTCTGGTCTACTTTTAAAGACCAGATTCGTTGTTCACATGAAATTCCCTGTCGTTTAAGGGGTCACTTGCCCATAGTTTATCCCTAGCAACGCAATAATGTCTCAGGAATGTGACAACATTCCTTTCTCAAAAATAGTCCTAACCTATCGAGTGACCCCTTGTTCAACACCCAACAGCTATCTGAGTCTAGTTATAAACATAGTGACACTCTAATAGTTATTTGATGCTGTTTACGACAATTTCCTAAGTTATCATTACAATATATTATTAATTAACTCTAATAGTCCACCAGTGGGTAAAAGGACCCAGGTGGACTATTAGAGAACATGGACCATTAAAGAATTTAGCCTTAAGTAACATCAAATATACATAATTTACTAACATACGTTATAGTTAAAGTATATTAGTACAAGCAAATATAATCGAGAATATATAGAGTCGATATAAACTATTAGGGAGTATGAACTGTACGTAAGTAATACGTAATAAAATCTGGTCTTTACTAGTCCATCTGTAGTTAGGGGGCCCATGTGGACGTTAGCAAAAAATCACATTTGCAAACCGTCCAGTTTCTTCAATCAACTCGGAACATACAAACAAATATACATACACACAGACACACACACACACATATACAAGTTTGTGTTTTAATAGTACGAGCCCTTCGGTCTCGGTCGCTTCGCGACGGATCACTCCCTTACAATCCTATTACGTCAAAATGACAAAATTCCGCATCAAAACCAATAGATCGTTGTCACAGAACAAAATTATCGCTGGATACAAAAACAAACAAACAAACAACAATAGAGTTTAAATAATATAGATTTAAACTGAGAGTCAGGCTTAACTTTGGACTATGCACGAAATATCTTTTGTTTCGTGTATTAACTAATTACTAGCGCGCTTCGCTTGCTAGGTCGCTTCGCGGCAGAACACAACCACACACCAACCGCTTCGCGGTTGGTGTGTGGTTTATATACTTCTAACATTGATTATCAGCGTAAATAGGACTATAATAGTGAATTTGATAATATAATAGAAATTGTATTTTAACAATTGATATAAACACAAAACTTATTCAGCGAATACAATGCTGGCCAATAAAAATTGTGTCGAATTACATTAGTAAATCACGATACTTTCAAATAATATTGTTTAAAATATTGATAACTCTTAACCCACCTTCTTTTTTCATACCCATAAGTATACATTTCTGGAATCTACAATATTGGCACCGATTTCGAGTATGCTTCTCCACTGTGCAGTCCCGTGAATTACGGCAACAGTATCTTGCGTTACTACGAACACTTCTTCTGAAAAAGCTTTTGCAAGCTTCACAACTAAGGACACCAAAATGATTACCAGTAGCTTTGTCTCCACAAATTAGGCATGGTCCCAAACTGGGTGAACCTATTCCTGACCCGTTTAGGATGGGAGATGTAGCATTAGGATTGTTGCAAAGTGTTGGAGAAACTAACATATCTAAAAGATAAATATAAAATAACAAGCAATAAGCAATAAATAATAGTCTAACAAGAAAAACAAATTTCATTCATACCTAATAGTACAGCTTCTTGAAATTTAAAATTTAAATGTAACTAGCGCGCTTAGTTTGTTAAGTGGCTTCGCGACAGAACACACCACACAGTGGGAAATTTTGAGTGGGAACCACAAACTTGTGTCGGGGGTAAAAAGTTGTCCGTATATGAAAGATCACATTTGGAAAGGGTCCAGCTATTCAATCAACTCGGAACATACAAACAAATATATATATGCGTATATATACTAGTGTGCTTCGCTTGTTAGGTCGCTTCGCGGCAGAACACAACCACATACCAAACGCTTTGCGGTTGGTAAGTGGTTTAATTAATACTTCTAACGTTAATTATAGATGAAATAGGCCTATAGTAGTCAAATAACAATGTGGAATTTTAATGATTACCTCATCATGCGATAATGAGTAAGCATATTGGCAATCTGATGTGACCAACGTGTCCGCATTTTAATGTTCCTGTTCTATTAAATTTTTCAGATTTTATCTCTCAGAGGTGTGATTAAGTGACTTTTCACGCTTCTCAAAATGTGAGAATTAAGTCATAAGAAAGCGAGGTGTGATAAATTTTAGTGGAAACCTTAACTTGTTGGCGGGTGCCAAAAGTTACCACTATATGCCAAAATCAGATTTGGAAACCGTCCAGTTTCTTCAATCAACTCGGAACATACAAACAAATATATATATACTTATATATCTATAATACTAGACCTCTGCCGGGTCGTATGCGGGTCCCGCACCCGCCCGCATCTATTGGTGATTGACCCGCCCCACGTCGCAAGATCCAGTGCTATAATGAAATTAACCCGAACTAATCCGCACCTAACTCACAATAACCCGCGCTAACCAGTATTCTCTCAAGGATTATTTAATAGAGTGTAAACACTCGGCGAAAATTGCCGGCACAAAAATATTTACAGCCTTAAGGAATAAGGAAGACGACAATACGTTTTGGCCGGATATTTAAACAGCGAGTTCCGAGTTTATAATACGGGATTACAGAATAATTTTGCTGTACAATTCTTTCGATCGCAACATTTCTGCCATTATAAGATAATATTGACCATTAAATACGGGATACAATGGTCGATTATGAAATAAATCAAAAACTATGTTTAATACTCCTAGCTATACTTTGACATGCTATCTATCCAAATCCGAATGTAAAATTTTATTCGGACATTTTATTGACCTTTTAAACGTCACTAAAGTTTAAAATCGTCATCATTTTGCACAATTTTTTGGCAAAATTTCCGGAAAGTGCCCTTGTCGAGATCTTGTGTATCTCAAAAAGTATAAGTCGGGGAGAAAAAAACTATTCCTCAAAAATGATCCTTATCAATTGAGCGACAAAGTATTAATACAAAGTTATACTACGTGTATATAAATATTAGTAAAAAAAACTGGGGGAAGACCCCAGACTCCTTATAAGTCGCTCGCTATCCTCGCTTTGTTTATTGGGCACCCCCTTTTGAACATTTCTGGATCCGCTAGTGATTCCTAACGTATAGTAAGGCAATAAGCCAATTAGTTTCAAACGAAAAAGATTTTTTTTAGGATGCGGCCGGTAATGATATGTCCTTATCTAAATGTGGCCGGTAATCTGCAAAAGTTTGCGAATCCATGGTTCAAATCTACTTATAATTAATTCAACAAAGTATTAATCAAACCAGTGCTTGCCAGGTCGCTTCGCTGCATAACACGATCACACAACAACCGCCTGTCGGTTATTATGTGATTTAATTCTTCTAGCGTTAATTATAATTATATAGGCACTATACTCCCAGAACGTCCAGTCGCTGTTGTGACAGAAACGGTCAGTTCTTTTCGATCTTATTTATAATTATTACTGTATTGGCTTGAGCATTATCAAACGCTTTATCCAGTTCGTTTGAATATTATTTCTGTGTGGGCGCTTTCTTTCATAGTCCATTTCTGTACGCATTGGAAACACTTAATACTGTCCAGATATGACCAACACGACAAAAAAACGTGGAATTGCTGAATAATTATTAGAATTCAAATTTTTCAAATTTATACTATATTGGCCTATATAAGTTGTCTCTGGCAGCCCACGAATACCATACGATTCGGCTGGAGACAAAAACAACTCCAACATTTTATACGGATAGAAAACTCATCTGACGAAATGATACAACACATACCATCTGGAATCGTCGAATCCATTCGAAGAATCGTCATTTCAAGTGTCAATGAAATTCCTGACAGAACAAACAAGAGTGCACACAAGGGATAGATGGTAGTAGCGTCAGTCCTGAACGAGTCTGGAGCACCTGGCTGCAAGCTCATTTGCCTTATCGAAAAGAACAATTCATCGTAAAAGAATGCAGCAACGTGAAGTATCTGCCAAGGAAACACGTCAAAATTTCTGCTCTTTAAAGTCTGTCGTTCACTGGGGTGGTAAACTTTTTGTGTTTGGCATTTGCTTCAATACGACAGCATCAAATACTGGTCGTTTATCTGGTGCGTGTGTACCTTTAGAGCTTGTTTTATGGGTGAACTGTATGTCTGAAGTCCTCTCGGACATATTCACAGTTTGTATCGGTCCTCCCACAGGTGAAAAGACAATTCTGTTCATTAAACAATTCCGCACGATCTGGCAAAAACTAAAACATGAGCAACTTGATATAATCCATCTCATAGTAGCTCCAGCAGATGGAGATAGAGCAGGTGTGTCAAACTGGATTCGAATAGTGGGCCAATTTCATAGCCCCAGCCCTTTACCCGGGCCATATTCCACATATTTTAATGGATTTCGGGCCACCAGTTTGACACGCCTGAGATAGAGTGAACAACCAAGAGAAGATTGTCTTAAGCTTCTGCATCTTGCTGTGCGTGAGGTCGGACTAGCATTTGCATTAACTTGGGGAAGCCCTAGAGTATTGCACAGAGCACGATGGATAGCAAAATCTATTTATTCCCTAAAAATTTACAGATGTTCTATTTTCATCCTAGTTAATTAGTCATGGTATTAGTAATGGACACTGCAAGGCCGATGCTGCTTTCAACGCTGACACTTTCAACAATCGTCTGCAAGCGTGTGAAGACGTGGATCTGGGTTGTGTTGGGTTGCAGATGATGGTTATAAGCTTTCAAAGTCTCTTCTCGAAGTTCCTTATTTATAATACATGAGTTGAGTTCGGGCTTTCGGATGGAAGCCACATTGAGGCTTTGAGGGTCAGAATTAGCAAAGTAACTAGTATCAGCTAATAACGAAGCCGAGCACGGGATCAAACTAATTGAAAAATTCAACGCTTCATGTAAATCCGAGCAGAAACAATGCTCCTCCAAGCCGTAGAGCACCACCAAAAATAGTCAATGCTACCCAAACCAGTTCAGAGTTAATTCTAATTTAATGTCTACAGAAACAAAGTATCTAGGATTTCTGATGATTAACTTCAACCAGATCATAAAATTATACATCGTTTTGGTTGAAAATGTGCAAATTATCAATATTCAATATGCTTAAACTATGTATTAGTAGTGGGATTACAGTAGATTGAATATTGTGAAATGGTGGAGACAGTGGCGGCGCAAAGGGTGGTCAAGGGTGGTCAGCTGATCACCCTATTATAGTGCTTGACCACCCTGAAACCACCTTGTTAGACCTTGATAAGCTAGATGAAACATGATTGAATTATACTATATTTGGAATTTGACTCAAAATACCCATGGCCTACTATATAATACGGCTAGATAAGTCAAGTATTTGCTCATTTCATTTCCAGGCCGTGTTTACTTTCTAATTGTTCGTAAAATAAATTACCTATCGTCATGGAATAAACTAAACTTAAGGTTTTCAAATACGCCAGAAACATCTAAAATACTTCTGAGAATGATTTCTCATCGGATTTAACCACAATGACGCAATCAAATATACATACCCATATATAGTAATTAATACTAATTATGAAGTAGAGATTGAAGTAGAGATTCAGTGAACATTAGCTAAATAAGTCACAAGAACGGTCATTAAACTAACTGGGCAACATGTATATCGTCAAACAGCACTTTTAAGACTTAGATTAGAATCTAACTATAAATTTCAAAAAATACAAAATATATGGTTAGATAACAATAGTATAATTATTAACTTACATTGACGTTGAAAAGAATTTGAGTGAAAGGAATGACATAATTTGTTACTGTAGTTAGTTTCTAATAGTCCAGCAATATGGTGAAAGATTGTGCATTTTCGAGATAAAAGTACCCAAATTTTGCACAATTGTAGTATTATAGGCTCTGATCAACTTCAGCTATGGCACATAGCAGAATTTTTGGAAGAACAAATTTTTCATATTCGCACTCAGTACGCAAACCGAGACAAACAAGGGGTCACACGATATGGTTACTCCAAATTGGGAGATCGGAATGTTTATCACATTCCTACCGTTGCTATGAAAAACCAAAAAATATTCTCACAAAATATAGTCAATATACATATCAAAATGCTGGAAATCAAGTGCTGAACACGAATCTGACAATATAAAGTCGTTAAGAATGCATTTGAATGATCTATCCTGTATTTATACTTCCGGCGATTCGATTGGGCAACAATTTTTGACCCCCTGAAAAATTTGTTCTTCCAAAATTCTGCTATGTGCCATAGCTGAAGTTGATCAGAACCTATAATACTGCAATTGTGCAAAATTTGGTACTTTTATCTCAAATGTGCACAATTCGACCATTTCTTGCACCATATTGCTGGACTATTACAAGAAAAATGCATTAGGATAAAAACGGCAAAGTTAGATTCTCAAATTATCTAAAAAATTAACATTTTTATTTAACATCATTGCCATATATGGGTATGTATATTTGATTACGTCATTGTGGTTAAATCCGATGAGAAATCATTCTCAAAAGTATTTTAGATGTTTCTGGCGTATTTGAAAACCTAAGTTTAGTTTATTCCATGACGATAGGTAATTTATTTTACGAACGATTAGAAAGTAAACACTGGCCTGGAAATGAAATGAGCAAATACTTGACTTATCTAGCCGTATAATATAGTAGGCCATGGGTGACCTCAGGGCAGGATTTACCCTTGAGTAGCCTGAAGGCTGAACAACACAAGTGGCCCGAACATGATCGACATTGGTCGGTAGTGGTCCTGTAGTGCCCTGTACATTGGTCCTGTAGTGGGCCGAAGGCTATAGCCTACTTAGCCTAATGGTAAATCCGGCCCTGGGTGACCTAGTGGTGGAGCACAAACGCCGAGACTGGAACACGGGAATAATGTAAAATTGTCACTATAGCAAATATCTAGTTAATTAGTCAATCCTTTCTATTGAAAATTTAAATCAGCTTGGGAGAGGATTAAATGAAAGGGGGACCCCGTCAACTTTCCAAAAAAATTATGCTTTGGGATACCCTAAGTTAAATTTACAGTAAACACCCATAAGATTTGGATATCAACTTTCTGGTACATAGATTCATGTTTATTCCCCTATACTTATAGCATGCTATTTTTCTACTCACAATTATCTGGCTCAAACTACTTATATGAAATCTTAGATATATCATTGTCTATTGATTCATTATTTTCGATACTATGTTTGAGAAGCTGATTTTGATGACTTAACCAATTTTTTGAGACAAAGCTTATTATATTCATAAGAAGTAAAATGTAATTGTCTAAATGAAATTAAGAAACTTGTGAAGTGAAAACCAGGCAATATGATGATTAATAGACGTGTCATTTCAGCATAAAGAGTGAATATCCATGGTGTGTGTCATTCTAGCATGCGAGTCATTCTAGGATATAACAAAGATCTGGATACTCTTGTATAGAAGTATTACGTTAAGGTACGCATAAAATTTGCATAAGTACAGGTAGGAAATCGATCCCGTAGAATCAAAAATTTTTAATTTTTTTCTAACTCAACTAGAAATATGTGAAAATGACATTTCATTTAAAATATTAATATTTTCAAATATGTATCATAATTCTATATTTCATGCTAATAAGTAAATACATCATGTATCATGTGCGTAGGCTTCCGTAGGTTTGGTAGAGCATGTTTTACAAATAATTACGGATAATATTTTTGGACAATTTCTATTAAACAAAATGAAAATTGTCCAAAAGGCCCTACCTATGATAACTCATGAGTCATAACCAATAGAACTTACCAATCTATATCTCGAGGCTACGCCCCTGTGTATGACATTGGAATAGCTGCGTTACCTTAGTTTAACATTTTTTATGGAAACTAGAACAAAGTAAATTTACCCACTACCTAGAAAGCAAGTACAAAATAAGTCAGTAAATAAATACTAGTATGAATTGACTATACAAATATTGACAGCTTTACATCAGTGTATTATTGTATAATGAGACTTGTAAGCAGTTTGTAGGATCATTATATTATATCTTTGTATCTTTAAAACGACGAGCCCTTCGGTCTCAGTCGCTTTGCGACTGATCGGTGCTACGCACCTCAAGTAAACGGCCGTTGTGCGGCCTTACTCCTCACCCTTTCTGCCATGGAAATGGTAGATAGGGACGTTATATACATCTCTTTCTACCATTTTCCATAGTTTTAACTTGTTTACCAATAATACCCGTTGAAAGCTAACTTCTAAGTTGATTTTGAATTTTCATTAATTTGTTTACCTATTTTGTGCAAAAACAACAACAAATATTCATATTAGAAATTTATGAACGTGAAATCCGTGTTCAGCATACTTGTTTACAAATAATACCCGTTGAAAGCTAACTTCTAGGTCGATTTTTGAATTTTCACTAATTTGTTTACCTATTTTGTGTAAACAACAACAACAAATATTCATATTATAAATATATAAATGCGAAATTCGAAATCAGCATACTTGTTTACCTATAAAACCCGTTGAAAGCTAACTTCTAGGTTGATTTTGAATTTTCATTAATTTGTTTACCTATTTTGTGTAAACAACAACAACAAATATTCATATTATAAATATATAAATGCGAAATTCGAAATCAGCATACTTGTTTACCTATAAAACCCGTTGAAAGCTAACTTCTAGGTTGATTTTGAATTTTCATTAATTTGTTTACCTATTTTGTGTAAACAACAACAACAAATATTCATATTATAAATATATAAATGCGAAATTCGAAATCAGCATACTTGTTTACCTATAAAACCCGTTGAAAGCTAACTTCTAGGTTGATTTTGAATTTTCATTAATTTGTTTACCTATTTTGTGTAAACAACAACAACAAATATTCATATTATAAATATATAAATGCGAAATTCGAAATCAGCATACTTGTTTACCTATAAAACCCGTTGAAAGCTAACTTCTAGGTTGATTTTGAATTTTCATTAATTTGTTTACCTATTTTGTGTAAACAACAACAACAAATATTAATATGAGAAATTTATAAACGCGAAATTCGTGTTCAGCATACTTGTTTACCTATTATAACATTTGTAAGTTAGTTTATATCCCAATATTAATTGCGGTTTCTATTCCCCCATCACTTTAATACAATCCGGACAAACAAACACACACACACACAAACAAACAAACAACAATCGAGATTTAATAATACGAGCCCTTCGGTCTAGGTCGCTTCGCGACGGATCACTCTCTCAGAAGCGACTTTTGTTTGTTCGTGTTAGGCACTACGCAATACAATTAACGGCCGCTTCGCGGCCTTTCCCTCCCCAAAAGCAATCACATTAATAATGAGTTTTAATAGCTCAATAAATTTCAGTTGCACGATAAGAAAGGTCGAATCAAAATAATACTAAAAGAAAAACAGGCAATAGAATAGACAAATGATTGATTGGTTAATGAATTAATTTTCAATCAATCAAATTGGAGCCTCAGAAAATATTTCTATTATGCACAATCTATTTATACTAATTGATGAAATCTGCTAATCCATACTAACAAACCCTCGAATTTAATTGGCTAACAATTTTTGTCACCTTCAAATGTGAATATTTCTCTTCAAAAACCAATAGATCGTTGTCGCAGTACAAAATTACCCCTGTATACAAATTTTCAGCTTTCTGGGACTCGTAGTCTTTCCAATCAATTCTGGACAAACACACAAACAAACACACAAACAAACACACAAACAAACAAACACACAACAATTCCTCTTTTTATATATAGATTTCTACAAGTACAGGGTCGCTATTACACAATATCCGTCTCAATATACGGTCTAATTTCAACTAGAGTTTATACAGATATAGTGATACCTCTGTCGTTAGCTACATAAGTATCATAACGACGTTATTAGAAAAATTACTCATATTGTGAAATTTGAAGAGCTAACACAGATTATAATACAGTAGTTACTATTCAACAATATCAATAAATGTTATTTTAAACCATTATTCGTTAACAACTAAGGAGGGTAATTAATCAAATAAGATGAATGTTCAAAATAGGAAAATTGAAAAACCGTCCGATATTAGGACCCACTTCTTACTCTATCTAGATAAAATATATTTAGGCGCCTTTGGACGGAAGTAGAAATAATTTAAATTTAAACTAAGATAAATAGACAATATAAAAACGCAAACTAATCAGCTCGCAATTGTTTGCATTATAAGATCGGGTGGTTGGAATATTTGCCACAATGCAGGAAGTTATTTTTAAAATATCCCGAAACAAAAATTAATAGAAAATAAATACTTAGTTAGTTCGGTTTGAAAACTAATTAAAATCTATCAAATAATGTATAAAAATACACATAGGGGGTCAACTCCCAATATAACGAAGTGCTCGGGACCGTAGTTTCATTTCGTTATAAGCGGAGTTTGTTATAAGCGGAGTTCGATCTTAAAAGAATTCATTCAAGTTGAATTTCGCTGTAACCGGAGTTCGTTGTAAGCAGGATTCGTTATAACCGGAGTAAAATCAATAGCTTAGCGACTATTTGGGATATAAATGACTTCGTTATAAGCGGAATTTCGTTATATTCATTTCGTTGTAACCGAAGTTTTAATAATGTAATAAGACAGAAGGATTTCCGGACCATTGATGACTTCGTTATAAGCAGGTACTTCGTTATATCCGACTTGGTTATAACGGGAGTTGACTGTATATGTTTTGAATGACCAAATAATCTAGCATAATTAAATAGAGCAACGTATGGTGGATAATAGATATTTGTGGTTTTCAGAAATTGAATTTTCAAATTTTATGCATAACTTGGAGACTTTGTGTAGTCATGATATATTTAACCAGGTATTTGATGATACATTATTCTAAGCTTTCAATATTGTAGAAACGAATGTATGTATTTAATTTAACAATCAGCTATGCCAAAATGTGACCTATTATCCCATGGTTCCACAAAGTGCATTGTATCATTAATGGTCACATTCGACTACCATATATGGGCATTTAATAATCAATAGGGAAAATAAAAATCATATATCGGTACTAAATTGCATAAGCACTAAATGCAAAATAAATTGATTGAATAAATTTTACGCATTAACTTAAATTGTTACTTTCTTATATTATAAGGTCATACATAGTATTCCAATCATTGATACTTAAAGACTATTGATATATAAATAGGTAAATTATCGTTAACTCAAAAAGAAGCGATAATAAACCTGTCAAATGTATTATAACTATAAAAGAACATGAGATCAAGGTATACATGTTACAGTCAATCTGTGTAATCAAAAATTTCGTGTAATACCTAAAATTCAGAGATTTCGCATAATAGCGGTCAGTCACCCTTATTCATTACTTGAAGTCCATAAAATCTCTAGCTGTTTCAATAAATGACAAGAATTTGTGGTAAGTCATTACTTGAAATGACTGAATGGTAAATATGATTTTTGAGTACAATATTTATTATTATATTTAGATAAATTATAATACATAGGCGCCGAACTATATCACAGTGGGCAAACAAGTGGAAATAAAGCATTTTTCGATCACCTCAGATTGACTCGATATTATTGACATCATTTTCTTCATACATGAAAACCTAAAAATCCAATTTATTGTGCTGATAAATATTCGAGATCAAGAGTTATGTGCAATGAGATCATCATGTTACAACAATTCTAAAAAAAGCAATTTTTGTGGTTTCAGAATTGCAGTATCAAAGTCGAACATAATTCAACAAATTATATTATGTTGATGAAATATTCAAGTTACCTTCATCACGAAGTTTACATTGTCATTGGCATGTGTCATTGGCTAAAATTATAATACATTCCGACCAGAATTTGATGATTTGGACGCATTTACTAATTTCCAATGTTGTTCAAGAAATTTTGAGAGCCATCATGAGCCATTGGTTTTTACATTTTAAATGAAAAGTTATGATGATACCTTCAAATTAATAAGTATTCTAGATGCGCGAAAGGGCGCGACTGGGGTCATCTAATGACTTTTAAACATAATATATTAGGATTTTAACGATTTTTGAAAAATTATATCAGGTTCAAGAATTATAATCAATAATAATGGTTAAACAATAAATTTTTGTTAACAAACCTAAATATAATTTATGACTGATTATCATTAATCGTCTAGAACTGTGTTTAGTAGACTACATATATCATTGTTGATATTGCCATTCAGTTTGCAGCTACCGATAACCTATATGTCAATAATACTTCATTAGGCGATATAAAATAAATAACTTGTTTATCATCCCCGCCCGTCCCAAATTTTAGCCCCCGTCCGGATATATTTTATTCATATCTCACGAACATAATAGTCCAAAATATTAGCTAGAAACTTGTGTAAAGTACTCCTAATGTATCAATTTTTAATAAGTCTTGTATTTTGGAGCATTCTTTAATAATTTAACATTGTTATGTGATTTTATAATAAAATAAAATAATAATATTTGTTGTTTGGCAATGGCATAGGTTAATTTTATTTGCATATCAATGGAAATAAAAATAAAATAAAATCCCGTCCGCCGTCCGTATTTTCTGAAAAAATCCGGATGATAAACAATTAATTAATTTTACCTGGCCTTAGATTCTATCTGGTATAATTTTTCCTATTTCCACTTACACCCCTGTAAATGCCCACTGTGATTCCCTTCTATAGACAACTGTCAACTCTTCAAGTTTTACGTGACCAAAAATTGATTGGAAAGGATATTGCAGTATTACTTGATGAAAAGCACTTCCAATCTCCAGTTTAAATTAGATGAGCATATTATCATTGGTTGCAATGCTGATTTGGAAATGTACAGCAGTATTTTATGTTTTATGGTTTGTATCCCTCCGAATCTCCGCAGTACCTCTTGTAAAAAGCTCTGGTGATATTGTCTACGACTTAGGATAAATGTTTGCGATTACTCACACAATCCCGGTTTAGAGTTAGAGCGATCATAACGGATAATCACACAAGGAATGTGAAGGCTAACAATCGTCTCTTAATTACAAATTTCAGGACAAATATTACAAAATCAAGAACACTTACCTTTCTCATGAGAATATTTATTTTCTCTTTGACACATGCCACTTGATCAAGAACATTAGAAATATTTTGGTAGCCATGAATTTTTTGATATTCCAACTTTAGAATTTTCCTCTGTAAATGTAATATTTCCGTCAAGCAGAATTTGTTCGGTGGTCTCATTTTCATACTATTCATGAAAGAGATTTAAACTTATCCGCACACCTCCGTGCTGCATACAAAATCAATTCCTTTGTACTTAATCATGGAAATACGTAATAGGCAATTGTGCCCTTAGCCCTTGCGTTTTCCAGGAATCAAACAATAACTGCACTTCGGTTATAACTTCCTGAGGATGAAGTTACTGCTGGGTGTTTTTATCTAATTCGTATTTGGTGGCTCTCCGTCAATTCGAAGGAACGCTTTCACCCTCTTCGTCAAGGAAATGCTTTAGTTACAAATGATTCTAAAGCAGAATTCCTTTGTTCCTTTAGTAATTGGCTATATACCTGGCAAGCCTCAGGAAGATTTGGTTTGTCTCAGCAAACATTTAAACCCTTATACTTACAGACCATATGCTATCTATGAATTATCTCTTGACTAACTCACAGATTGGTATGACTATGTGTTAACTGGACGTTTACAAAGTGATCCACTTGAGAAGAGGTTTTCACATTATCGGCACCTGAGTGGAGGGCGCTTTTTGGTCAGCTTTCAAGAAGTGATCAGATCAGAGTCAATAATTCAGTTGAAATCTCTCCTAAAGCGAAATAATGACATCTCTTATTTATCAACTCCAAGACTATCTATTATCTATCAACGACTTTGCAAGGAGCATGTTCATAAATGAATGGGGTCATTTACAACAAACAGAGGATTTAGACCAAGTCGTTTACATAGCAGGGTGCATATCATTGCGCTTTCAGAACATATCCAGTGTCCTGCTGTTTGAGTTCCTTGAACAATAATCTTGTTTAATCTGAGTATGTCACCTACTTAAACCAAGGTGGTTTGACTCTACCCTGTACTTCATTACAACGCTATGATGAGTGCCTTTTGTTTACTTGAAGTTTCGGAAAGCGAAATTAGAATAACCAGCTTTCCCTGAAAATCACTAGCGCTGGTACTACTCAGTATCGAACAGTTGAGTGGGATTCTACCTTTGATTACAGTTATCATTCAGAGAAGTCAGAAGAATTAGTCAACAAGATCATTTCAAAAATCTACTTTAACAAATTAAGAAGACTGGTCTCGGAAACTCGACGTAAGGAACAAGTGACTGCTTTTAAATCAAAGAAATGGCAGAAATGGAAAACATAAGTTTGCACAAGCATTACTATATGATATTTCCGTTTAATATATAACCATAGGCGTCTTAACCCGCCCGGGTGCCCGGAAATATCCGGGCGGCCCGGAAGGATTGCCCCTATCACAGTGGCTTAACACATGGAAATAGGAAAATATTTGTGGTTATCAAAATGCCTCTAAATGGTATTAAATTAAAGTTAGATACTAGATAGTATACTAACATTCATTTGAAATTTCAATTGATTTGAACACAAACTACGCCGATAAATAATTTTTGAAATATATCAAAAGTATAGTTCCATTTGCGGTTTTCAGAATTCATAAAAATACAACATATTTCATTTCACTCTGAAATACATTGTATAAGGACTCGTGGTTATTTTGTATTCAAATATATACAAAATGAGTATGCTAAATATATATTTCTATACTGATTTACTGTAACACTGATGCATTATAAATTTAACAGGGGGTAAAGCTCTAATGTCCAAAATTCTTCGAACTTTCAAAATTAAAAATCTCAGGTAAGCGCAAAAAAAAGTACATCAAAGATCAACGAGAAATTTTGACAGGTTTTAGATTAATGTTGTAAGAATTAATTATGGAAATCTTAGCTTCCGAAACAGTGCGCAACTTTGAATATTTTAGCGAATTCCATTGTCTCTTTGTGTTGCTATGAAAATGTTAAAACTAATTATTCGCTACTATTCAGTAGTATATCTTATTGGTTATCCAAATGTATGGAAATTATTGTATATTAAGAACAACTGAGCACGTAAGGACAATTTCATCAATCAGAGCAGCGAACTATGAACTCATATTGGGTTTTTGATATTGAAGGCTGTTAGTTTTGCACAATTCGGAGGTTATTTAGTGTGATGCACAATTGACAGCTATGCTAGAAAAAGTCATCTAGGGTATTATGAGTTCTAATACACGTTATAATTACATTCAGTAACCATCTACCCCTTTACATGAGTGTACAAATCCTTATATCCCAAGGAACTGGACTTTTACGAAATATTCCCCATGTTCAAGATATTTGAACAATAATCATGGGTGAGTATTAAAAGATTGTTAACAAACCAAAAAATTTGTGTTTCATTGATTTACAACAAATCGCCCAGAACACAACTTAAAAGAGTGGATACATCATTTTTGATGATGCCATTCATTTCGCAGCTATCAATAACCTATATGTCAATAATACTTCACTTTTGAGTACCTGCAACCCAAATGCCTATTTCCTATCAACTACAGTTTTAAGCCACTGTGCCTATGCTACTAATACTATACCCGAAGTTTACCCGGAATTTCCGGGCGGCCAGAAGGATTGACCTTTCCTATATGCTAGTTAGGGACAAAATTATCTTCATTCATAGCCATATACCTGTATTTGAGTTTATGTATCCTTATTACCATAAATGGTGTGAATTTCTGAATACGTCATTGTGGTTAATACTAATGATGAACTATTCTCAAAAGTAGTAAAGATAATTCCGCCGTCATAAAACAAAAATATAGTTGAACATGTAACAATACTTGTATATATTAATGATCAAACAGAATTAATGTAATCAATGGCCTGGAAATTATTTGGGTACTTCCATACTTAGCAAGCCTTAGCATATAGTAAACCATGGATAAGATTAGGTAATATGAGAATTTAATCTCAAATATATAATATTTCTGGAGGGGGGCATGGCTCCTTGGAACCCACCTCCTGACTCTGACTATGCCACACCGTGTGATGTCATGTCCACAATATTAGCCTAGAAAACCAATAGACCAATGTCGCTATTCCAAACTACACCTATATACCAAATTTCAGCTCTCTATGTAATATCGTCTTTCCAATTAATTCCGGGAAAACACACACACACACACAAATTAGCATACAACAAAGGTGTTTATAATTTATAGGTAGATACAGTATAACCTCGTTAATACGAACACCAACGGACGGTAAAAATATGTTGGCTTTACCCGGAGTTGGTATTAACCGAAGTAATACCCATTGAAAAGTCATTATAGGGACCTGATTTGGTGGAAGTATTTGTTCGTCTTATACGAAAATTCGTATTAAACTTGTACACGTGTTGGTTGTTCTACTGTAGATAGATAGACATATAATTGACAAATTAATAAGACTTCCAGAAATGATACCAGATCTAGATATTCAAGATTTAAGGTATCATACATTTCACTTAACTTGACATCGGTGGCATCAGTTTAATATAAAATGACATACATTTTTCCGAACCCAATAGAATAATTTTTGGAAATTTATGCATTTATTAAACATTCGCAGTTTCGCATACTAATTGACTTTGCACTATTGAGATAAATGTGACATCAAATGACATATACTATTGATAGAGTTTGAATTTTGGCATTTCTTAACAATAAATATTAATTAAACTAATTTTTGCTCAATGGTTAGATGATCAGAGAAATTTTAAGAATTTATATATTAATATGATTCAGTAGACTCCACTTAATTGCACTTAACTCCCCAAGAATTCCACTTAACTCCCAAGGACCAAATCTTTGCCATAGAAGCTAATACTAAAAGATTTCGGTTAATTGGATTCAAAATTGGTACTCGCTCAATATAAGATTCCTATTGATAAGAACAAATTGTAATAATATTGATCAATTCAGATAAAGGTATAACAAATATCGAAATAGGATCTATTGTCTCATTGACTTCCGTAAAATCGCAATTTAAAAGAGATTAGGATTTTGTGGTTCATGGATAGTGTAAAACAGGCCACAAAAAATTAAGGCTCATACTGTCGGTGTGAGTAGCCTCAAGGGTCCGCAGGAAGTGGAGGAATTGTTATAACAGGTTTAAAAACTAAATTGTTGTAAATCGCTACTAGATCGCCACTGAATCTAAATTTAAGGTTAATTGGGAATTCCGCTTAATTGGAAAAGAGGTCTACTCCCAATTAAGCGGAGTAGACTGTATATATATTATACTAGCGCGCTTCGCTTACTAGGTCGCTTCGCGACAGAACACAACCACACACCAACCGCTTCGCGGTTGGTGTGTGGTTTATATACTCCTAATATTGATTATAAATCGTAATTTAAGGGTTGATAAAAATCATGATTAAAATAAATCCAAAAAATCCGATTTTATTGATTTAAATCATATTTTTTTGATTTCAATCAGAATTTGATTTTAATTGTTTATTTTTGCAATCTATATCACACTGGCTTATATTATTTGGCTAATGGGTTAATTACATTGATAATGAATCATCATCAATGTAATTTGACTGATTATCAATGTATTTCTTTACTTTTCGCAAAAAAACAATAGAAGTAAAGAATCTGATTTAAATCAATAAATCTGATTTAACCCTCGTCTGGCTAGGAATGTAAAATTGAAACTGAAAGTTAATTGAATTTCAAGTGAAAGTGAAAGTGGGGTTTTTCTATTTATACCTTTTACCCCAAGCCAGCCGAGGGTTAAATCATTAAAATCGGATATTTTTGATTAAAATCAGATTTTTGATTAAAATCATGATTTTATAAATAAAAATCATTGATTTAAATCAAACCACCCTGAGCGTAAATAGGCCTAAATATTTAGTCAAATTTAACAATGTGAAATTTAGTGATTACGTCATCATGCAATAATGAGTAAGCATATTAGCAATCTGATGCGACCAACGTGTCCACAACATTAATGTGCATATTCTATTAAATTTTCAGATTTGTATCTCTTAGAGGGCGCGAATTATGTGCGATTAAGTTAATTTTAAGGGTTCTCGAAATGTGACAATGACGTCATAATTTGTCGAGGTGTGAGAAATTTTGAGTGGAAACCTAAACTTGCTGGCGGGTGCCAAAAGTTACCCCTATATGCCAAAAATCACATTTGGAAACCGTCCACTTTTCAATCACACGTAACATACAAACAAATATAGCACATACCCACCCAGCCTTGTGTTTTATAGTATAGATATATATACCTTACAATTGCTTGATATCAATAGAGCTTCTGCCTAGGCGTGTGGTTTTTGGGTAATGCCCTAAAAGGATGTGGTCTAAACTTGAAATGGAAATACCCCAAGCGATATTAGAATTTAAAGTCAAAAGGTATCGTAGAATAGGATTGGAGTATCAGGTGCATACATACAAATACATAAAGTCATGAATAGCCTGGTCACGAATTGAAAGTGTCACCAATTATCGGGGAAAGAATTTTATGTATCCATTTTTTGAGCTATGGCCCAATTGAGGTAATAACAGTTTCCTGGTAACTGTGGAATGTAATAACATTCCATACCAGGGTTTCATCCAAGCTTGTGCAACGCGCTTTCAGGCGCGTAATTTTTAAAGAAAACTTTCTAGGCGCCAAAATTGAGGATGCTCTCATAGACATATTACAAATTGAGTATTTTAGGCGCGTGTGAGAGAGCTCAAACTTAATCCAGGGCGCACGAATGTTTTCACATTTATTAATTAGCATAAAAATATAAATTTTTAATAATTTAACAACTACAGTATTTAGATTTAATAGTAGTTAATTAATTAATTACATTATTAAGTTAAATTATTTGGAATAACTATTAATTTTGAAAGAATGCTTATATATAGCTGAGCTCTAGTAGAGTTCAGATGTTTTCCCATACTAAAACCCCAGCTTACTTTCTAAAGGTCAATTTCAAACCCTGGGAAAACTGACCTTTCTCAGTGCCTGAATACAGATACTGAAAAACTGAACTCCACTAGAGCTGAGCTCTATATAAGTTATTTGTAATTTTTAAATGGATTGACCCACGATATTCGAATTCATCACCTTTGATAACCGCTATAAACAAATTGGCAGTGTCTCTACACAGTGGGCGAGAATGACAATTTAGGGGAAATAGGCATTTTAGTAGCAGATAGCCATTCATGAGTATTATTGACATATAGGTTATTGATAGCTGGGAATTGAATGGCATCATTGAAAATGATGTATGTTGCCTCCTAAACGTGGTTCTAGACATTTAATGATAATTCAGTCAAAATAATATTTTTGGTTTGTTAACAACATTTTATTATTCACCCATGATTATTGGTCATATTACTTTGTTCCGGTTATATTACTTGATCCGGAACTTCGTATTGTTTTATAAATTCTTCAGTAGCAAATCTTATCGATGAGTGAGTATTTAAGAATTCAAATCCTTGCTTATTATTCATTCTAATAATCAATTAAAATGGATGTATTTAAATAATGGGAGTCTATACCAAATACATTATTCCATTTAATGAATATGTCGAAATCTAAGGCCATTTACTTACCAAAATATATGGTCACCGTCGCGCCTTTTCGCGGGGCTGGAATTTATTTTTTAATATAGTCTGTATATAAATGTATAATATAAAAGTTTAAAATTATGTGGCCACAACTGGCCACAGCAAGTTTCAACACTTTATAATGAGGGGATATGATGTCCGAAATGGTAGTAAGCTCATGAATGTCAAAATGTTACGCCAACGAATACTTTAGCAAGTAGATTAGCTAATTACTGTTATTCAAGATGTACTACACATCTCATTCTATTACTGAAAATTTGGAATCTATGCGCCTAATACAAAAAGAGATTTATAAGAAACATTGGCTAAGTGATTTCAACCACAAATATGGACAAATTAAATAACATTTCAACGTTACTAAGTTATAGCCTAAGGGAGTGTGGTTATAACACAAATAAATCTCCAATTGACATGCTTTCTATGTTTTCGATGGTGCTTATTCTGATTAACTTACTTTTAAATTGATTTGAACAACTTGAAAATCAAGCCTATTTCCCGTGTCAATCCACTGTGAGCTAGCTCTACATGTTATTACAAACTGAATTAAATAGAATTTTATCAAAAATCGTGACCCAGGTGTATATCTGTGAACCATGAAACACGTCAAAAAAATTTGGGCTCTTAGTAATTTAAACACTGTTTTGTGGAGAGGATATGGAAGAAAATAACTAAAAAGGCAGTCATCCTAGAACTGGCCTACACTTGCCTACACTAAAAAGAAATTTAGCAGGGCTTCTCAAGAGTCATTTCATTGACTCGTTGACTCTCGAGTTACGATGATTCATCGAGTCAGACTCGGTGACTCAAGTCATCGAATTTTGTACGAGTCGGGAGTCGAGAGTCATCAAGTTCACGACTCGCGATCCATCGAGTTCAGTGACCGCATTCACTAAGAAGTTAAGTTCGAATTTTAGTTCGAACTTAAGACTTAAGTACTAAGGTCGAACTTAAGTCGTATTTACTAAGATTGGTATTCACTAGGAGAGTTCGAACTTAAGTTCGAACTTTAAGCAAGTAGGGAGGTTGCTTAAATAATTTATGTAACTTAACTCTTAGTATAGTATATGGCTTAAGTTCGAACTTAAGCATTAAGTTCGAACTTAATACTTAAGTTCAAACTTAGTGCTTAAGTTCTCAGTGAATACGGCTGCAGGACTCGCGAGTTATCGATGTGGACGTATGGTAATAATAAGCAATTGAAATTTGAGTGTATTCCTGTACATTCTTTTATTAATCTGATTGTATTCAAAACTCGAAAAACCTCTAAATCTCAAAAGATATCATCTGATTGACTTGATGACTCGAGTCACCACGAGTCATCGAGTCAGACTCCGTGATTCGTAGCTCGTGTCGCCGAATTTTGTCACGAGTCAAATGACTCTGTGATTCATAAAAACACTGTAATTTTAGCTACAGATATTCAAGAAAATGTAATCAAATGTAATTCGGGTATGCTAAATCTGGATTTCTAGACAGCTGAGGTGTAGCTATACGAATTATAGTGAAACAGTGATTCATTATGGAAAATACTTAACCAGAACATCCAAATATGATTCATATTGGCTTTTGAAATACCAGTAAGAGTTTTGGAAAATTATGAAGCTGTTCTGTGTGATGTCCAAGATTATTTGAGATTTTATGTTGCATGTTGGCATATTTATTTAACCAGACAGCATATAATAGCATTTTTTTATGGTTCCAATAATGTAGGTAGGATGCATGAATCAATTCAATATATAGTCAATGTCAAAAGTTAAGCTATTACCCCTTGCTATGTTCCTTTCCCTGACATTAGGGTCAGGGTTATGACGGGGCATCTAGTATTCCCGGAGAGAAAATGGTTTGCGGAAAAGGGTACGAGTTAAATTTCAAAGCTGTGTACACTGTACACCAACTGATTTAGATGTCCAAAATTCCTTGAAGGGCGTCGAGAAGAAGCAATAAAATTATTATTTTCGTATTTGAATCCAAATGCCCATTTCCCCTTGCTTGGAATGTATATATATGCTAATGTACAAAACACTATCCTGGTTAAATAATGCAAAAGGAGCGTGAAGAGGGAGGGAACTCCAAAATTGACAAGCGCTTTATGCTATGGACCCCGGTTAATAGGATTATCAAGTTTTCAAGTGTAAACTAAGTCTAGAGATATGATTATACTAACAAGATCCGTTACTTGAGTTGCCACAGTGGCACACCACCTAGGAAGTAGGGCATTTTTCTTATGTGAAAAATCGTTACAATTTAATGCTAAACTGAACGAAATATCCTATTACTTCAAAAAGAAAAATAGCTCTAATACCTCACTCATTTAGCCAACAATTGGAATTCGTATAGTGTGACTATACTAATTGTCCAGAAAGAATTATTCAAAACCACAAATGAACAGTGTGTATCACTACTCTTATTTCTAAAAATATATACAACATGAGCATTCCAACGACTTCTTTTACTGTGCCGACTATACTATACTATAGTGGCCCAGTTCTAATCTTACTGCCTTGGTTAGTTAATATTTTTGGTCCGTAGATCCTCCACAGAACAGAGTTTCATTAACTAAGAACATAAAATTTCAGGACAGGTGTCTCATGGGTTACAGATGTGCACCTGGGGTCACGATTTTTGATTACATTTATTTGGACACATTTTTGCACCTGTTTAATATTAAAACAGGAACAATAAATAGTACCAGAATATTCAATTTATATGCATTCAATAGATAATTAAATTATACACCTTTTCACAGTGCACGAATTGTTAAATTGGGTTTCGTTTGTGCCACAATTGAGTTGCAAATTTCCTTTGCTTACTAACACTTCAGTTCAATTGAAAGTGTTATATCTAATTCTATTGTTTCGACTCGTGATTATTATATTGATTCAACTTGTGAGATCGAGTTTCTAATTGAAAACTAGGATTATATATTTCATAACAACGACAGATTATGTGATTATATTTACTTCTGCTTAGAATATTCTTGTACTGTTAATATACTGACGTATTAATTATAATTAATTCAGTCAGTATATGACTTATATAGATGCTTCCAATTTGTCTATTAGGGGTTATCGAGGGTGCGGAATTGAAATTTGATAGCCAAATTAATTAATTAATTATTTATGACAAAATAATTTAACTTAATAATTGTAAGTTGACATTGAAATTGGTGTTATATTATAAATAATATTAATAATTATTTATACTAATTAATTAAATATCATAAAACTCAGAGATGATATAAGATAGAAACAAACTTCCAATTTATCAATTGATCCTTATGCCACGTAACACCTCTACAAATGGGTCCTGACACCTTGAGGTGATGATGACATCATCAAAAAAATGTGTTTTTACAATTTTGTGAATTCTATTTTTCGAATGGGTTGGTTGGGGTTGGGTGATCACCCAACACGCACATAAAAAATGCTGACTCATCACTTATTATATTCCACTGAAACTTGAATTTCATTGAAATGAAGTGAGCTAAAACGAAACTTCCAACACACTAAAGGTCGTTGCCTTTTGAAACACCTTTCTGAAATAATTTAACACCTTCATAGTGATGATGACATGGCAAAAAAAATCCAAAATTGCAGCCTGTGCCGACAGCATGTTCCTTTGGAGGCACTTTCAATAAACCACCATCAGAATATAGTGCCACCAAAGGAACATGCGTCGGCACAGGCTGCAATTTTGGATAAACTATGCTAGTACTGATCTATCCGCAACTGGTAACTTCCTATTCATTGATAATACATTTTCTAGTCCTAACTTCAATAATCTTTGAGATAATGAGATTATAAGCACTTAATTCTTTATATGGTAATACACTCATTATCTCAAAGATTATTGAAGTTAGGCCTAGAAAATGTATTATCAATGAAAGGAAGTTGCCAGTTGCGGATAGATCAGTACTAGCATAGTTTACCTAAATAGATAGTTTTGGAGTTATGGCTCATTTTAGGAATTATGCATTTCCCTGGCAACCGAGGAATGTGTAAACATTCCATTTATAATTTCGATATATTTCATTCAACTAGTTATGGACATCCTCATGTTCCAATTTTGAACATTTATAACGCGTTTAACTATGTTAAAAGCAGGCTATAAAAACACGATAAATTCCCACGAAAAATAGCGATTACGTAATCAAATGGTGATATATCACAATTCTAAAGGGTGTTATGTATGCCTTGATATCATGTTCCTAACTTCCTATATAATTATAATGCATTCCTCAGGTCTGTCATTACTAGCTATTGAGATAAAGATATGTCAGCTAATAATCAATGGCCTTTAAGTAATCCATGGTTCGGAGTAGTAGTAGGGCCTTATATAACGAAGGTCACGGCTGTACATAATAATGGTGTTAAATTATTAATAAATTAATTAAATATTTATATAAATAGCTAAATTTCATTAATCTCAGAGATGATACAAGATAGAAACAAACTTTCAATTTTCAATTGGTCCTTATGCCACGTACCACCTATACAAGTGGGTCTTGACACCTTGAGGTGACGATGACATCGTCAAAAAATGTATTTTTACAATTTTGTGAATTAAATAATTCGCATGGGTTGGTTGGAGTTGGGTGAATACCCAAAACGCACTTAAAAATTGCTGAGTCATCACAGATTATATTCTACTGAAACTTGAATATCTCTCAACTGAAGTGGGCTAAATGGAAACTTACACCACTCTAAGGGTCGTTGCCTTCTGAAACACCTTTCTGAATAATTTAACAACTTCATAGTGATGATTACATGACGAAAAAAATCCAAAATTGCAGCTGTGCCGACAGCATGTTCCATTGGAGGCACTATCAATAAACCACCAACAAAATATAGTGCCACCAAAGGAACATGCGTCGGCACAGCTGCAATTTTGGATTTTTATCGTATCGATTATATTCGAGTTTCATAATACAATGAGTATTTAATCCTAGTTCTAATAACACATAAAATAATCACGTTCAATAAATTGCTAAATTCAGTATTATATATTTAATCCGTTAGTTGACTACAAAGCCTCAAAACTTAATCTGTCGCGTTCTGTAAAGTTTTATATGATAGCATTTTAAATTCTCTATTTAATAAAGCCAATTCTAATTTCCCGAAATTTCGCGATATCTTCGTTTAGTTACCTCGAACTTACTGGGTTACTTGAAATTTACTATAAATTCAAAATTTTATGTTGTATGTAGACATTGTGGTTGGCTAGCTGAATTTTGAAAAGTTGGCTCTTGAGTTTTAATTATCAGTTTTCGATCTTTTCTTTTGGAAGAATCTTGAGTAATTGATTTTAGATATATCCAATAAGCCATTAAGTGTACAGACCAACTTTTGTCCTAAATATGGACCAAATGATTGCCGGTAAAACAAAAAATTCAAAAAATATAATCAAAATTTAGTAGGTACTAGCGCGCTTCGCTTGCTAGGTCGCTTCGCGACAGAACACAACCACACACGGCACACCAACCGCTTCGCGGGAGGTGTGTGGTTTATATACTTCTAACATTGATTATAAAGTGTAAATAGGCCTAAATGTCAAATTTAACAATGTGAAATTTTTGTGATTACGTGATCATGCGATAATGAGTAGGTATATTGGAAATCTGGTGTGACCAACGAATCCGCATCATATTTGTACATGTTCCATTAAATTTTCAGAGTTTATATCGTTGAGGTTGCGAATTATGTGCGAGATACATTAATTTCAAGATTTTTGTATTATCATGATGACGTAGCAATTTTATAATGAATTAGCATATTCGTGATTTTTGGTGATGAATGTGTATCCACTATTAACATACATAATGCCTTTAAATTTTCACGTGTCTAACTGATATGAAATTTGAGTTGTGAGCAATTAGGTGGATTTTAACACTTTCAAAAATGTGACAATGACGTCATAACTTCCACATCTGAAGTCATAGAAAAAATCTAATTTTACCAATGGATTTTATGAATGCGATTTCCCATAGGTAAATAATATAGTTTAATATCTATTTTACACCTAAATAGCTACTTCCAGGATTTGACCATTTCGTGCACTGTGAGTTGTGCTCTTATTTTAACTTGAACAATGTAAAAAAAAAATCGCTAGATTGACATGAACTTGTTGGACATGGGTATGTCCATTAACCATATATTTATCTTGACAATTTTTCCTAGCATTTTATAATTCGCGGATTGCCGGCCAGGTCCAATCTCTTTTGGGGCCCAGAACAGACGAGTGAACACTGGGCCGCAAATGACTAGTACTTCCAGCAATGACTATAATACTAATCCATAAATATTTTTGAATAATATTTGTTTTACAATGCTTGTGTTTGTTAAGTAAGCGGAGATACCCCACACCCTCCGAATTATCAGGATGGAAATGGAACTATACTTTCCCATCCCAGAAAAAATCTCGAGATGGGGCCCCATCCCCGGAAAATGAATAATCAAAAAAGATGAATAATAGAGAATTGTCATCATCTTTTCATTAACTTTTTTATGAAAAATGAATTTTGACTTACGAACATATCAATTTTGGCATTTGATATGAACTTTACATAAACTTTTGAAGTTTGTTGGATTGAAGATTGCATCAACTTTTGAAGATGTTGGCATTAACTTGGACCGCATACCATATGGCAAGGTTATTGATGAGACTGCACCATTTATACAATAAACTATTTGAGAGCAATACTTGACAAGTCGGTATTTGCTATCAAAATGCCTATTTCTCAAAACTGCCAAATTGTCACAAGGTGCAAAGGCAGCTAATACTTAGAAAACTAAATGTTAATTGATTGTGATGAAATAACAAAGGTGAATAATTCGATACATGCGCGCTTCGCTTGCTCGCGTCGTGAAGTATTACATGCACACAACAACCAAAAAGAGGTAGTTGTATGCTTGCCTTGGGGTCATTAATTTAAATTAACATAATGCAATATACAGTGGACTCCACTTAATAGAGCCACCGGTTAATAGATTTCTCCGCTTAATCGGGTAAAATTTAACAGGAGTTATAAGACGGAATTAAATTTTGGCTTATATTTTTCGGTTAATAGATTTCTCCGCTTAATCGGGTGAAAACAACCTGGTCCCGAGGTGATTCTATTAAGCGGAGTCTACAGTATAACTTTCTTAATTAAGTTGCTATGAACAGTTGATATACTCTGTAATCTAAAGTAGATATCTTTACAATTTAATATTTCTCACCCTTATCAAAAAATATCAAATATCAATAAATATTATTGATAAATATCATTACATATTCCTTCCTTATAAACAGCAGACTGTCGTTAACTTTTTTTGTTCGGATTAGCAGGAAATTTGTATTATCCGAAGTAAATGTATAGTCTAGGAGTTAAAACTACTTCTTAACCAAAATTTCGCCCAATTCATGTTCTTATCAAAGAGAGTCCTTAATCAAAGTAGACTTGAGAATGTGATTTTGATATAGTCGGTTCTCTCTATTAGTTCACCAAGGCAAGGAGTCCGAAGTGGGCTAACAAACGTACGGACAAGGCTACTAATATGAGTAAATTAAATGAATGTAGTAGATTATTCGGAAACATGGCCAACAAAAGATGAAGACGACTATGAAGAATTTACGGTAATATTAACATTAAATATATTATTGTATGAAAAGTCTCGGATAAATTAGTTATATATTAATCGTAGGAGCAGGTGCGGCGGTCATACTTTGTTTGGAATAATTAGAATATACCGACCGAGATCCTCCAGCCTTGGCCGGACCTTAATTCCCTGTTCAGAAAATTCATAAATTATATTTATCGTTTAACAATGTAATATATTTCATTGTATGGAATTGCTTCTTTTCGATAGAAACTCAGATTATAATACGGACTTTTCGTTGATTTAGTTCGAACCGGAAGGTCCTGGTAAGATTCATTTGCTATCATAATAGACAGAGATATGAATGTTGTGGACGTCTTATAATACTTGGACCCTGACAAAATTCCTTGACCATAAACGGTGTTTATATTTAAGAAATTTTCAAAAAATATATTCTAGAATTGAAAACATCTGAAAATTTAGAAAGCTCAGTACAGTACACCCTCGCTAATCCGATTAGAGGTGTCCCGAGTCAAATAATTTCTGTTCTGATTAGTGAAGTCATACATTTTATATAAAATAAAAACCTAAATCCTTTTTAATCCAATTTAAACATATAGTATACTTCCTAAATTCTTGTCTGAGAATTATATTTTTATAATTCCAATGTAATATACAAATGTCTAAGATTTTTACCCCAAATTTTACGAAAAAGTTTTGGATCTTCTGTTCGGACATGCGAGGGGTCGGATTAGCGAGGTTGTAGTATATATACTTCTGTAAGTTTGAACCATGCACTGAATTCCACCATAGTTAAAGAGGTAAAGGAAAGATGTAAATATTACAAATCTTCTAAATTTTGTATCCTTGAATTGTACTTAACATATTGTAATTATACAGCTGTTTAATAAGAGAATTGGAAATAAAATAAATGTGCTTTAATTAAGCATGTTCTGGAACACAAATTCAGGGTTGGGGCCGATTACGATTACAATCGTAATCGAATGTAATCAGTTACACATATCGTTGTAATCATAATCGTAATCAGATGATTCTATTAGAGTGTAATCGTATCGTAATCGTAATCATGCTAATTTATTAGCTTTTGAAATTAAGGATATAATAAATTCGTAGGATTGCACTGCGATAGTGCTTTTATTCAATAACAGTCACATTAATTTGAAATCCATCATAATATATACAGTAACAGTTAGTTTATTTGAATTAACACTTTCCCTTATTGTTAGTACTTTTAGATTCGAAATTATCAGACTTAGCCAGACCGAATTTAGTTACATTTTGGGTTATTTTCATAATCGTAATCATATACAAGTTTATAGTAATCGTAATCGTAATCGCTTAAAATTTTTAGATAGTATTCGTAACCATAACCATAATCGTTTAAACAATATAGATCGTAATCGTAATCATCTGAAAGTAATCGGCCCCAACCCTGAGATTCACAATTAACTTGAAGTTTTGAGTATCCCCATTTTGTAAAAATTATACGCATAAAACATTGTTGAAACAAATACAGTATTTAAAGCAAGTATTTGAAGACGTTTTTGATTAGCCTTTAGTTATGGTCGCAGTTTGCAATTATATCAAAAGAAAAAACTTACCCATGGTTGATGAAGGGGGAGAAAACCCAGGAGAATCTGCGATTTGCAGAGTTGTTGGTTTGTGTTTTGGACTTTCCGGAGGAGTACCTAGACCGATACCATAGCCTTTCTGTTCTAAATGAATATCTTCAGGACTCCTACACTGAGACAACTGCATAGAAAAATGTGATATTTGTGGAGAATCTTCTTTCTTTATGGGAAAGTTTGGTGTACATGCACCTATCAGGTTTCTGGTAGGTCCACAATTGTCGGTTGGGGAGTCAGAGTAATAGCCGATTGAAAGTGGGGAGGATGAGTTGGGAAGAGTATAGTTTGTAGCAGCCATTTATTATACTATAGCAATTCAATATTTAAAAATGCAGATTAATTAGTGTAGCATATACAAAAGATATGTCTAAGTACTCAAATTACATATTTACAAATTGAATTAAAGATCAAAATATTTCGTGAAGTTTAACTTTGATAAAAACATAATTAGAAACAAATGAAAAAACTTTACTACTAAATTAGATATTTCAAAAACAATAAATCCAATCAATATGATTTTGGATATTGCCAGATGCTATGAAATATGTCGTGAGAAGGCTTAAAATATATTTATAGTTAGAATCGACGAGGCCATAATGTGAAATTCGAAGTGATTCTCTGATGCCTTATTGATAGAACTAAGGATCAATGCAGAATACATTCGAATAACTTTTAAGGAATAATTAATGAATAATGAATAAACGATAATTGTTAAGATATTTAGTTTAACAAAGTTTTAGTAAAGAAGTGAGCCCAAAGAACATCTTGAACGTAAAAGGAAACGTCCTGCAACCAGAGGTACCAATCCAATCCAACCCAATCGAGATATTAACCGACTATGCATTGTAAAATTGTATCGATTGGATTGCCGAAATATCACATGGTTGGAATTAAATTGAAGAATATTGATCAATTTTATCGATTGTTAGATCATTTTAAACCGATGTGAATCGAAAGAATTCAATTTCCAATGTGATTTTTATTTTAAAAGGACCTTTGATTCCAGCATACTCTGTATTAATTAGTGTTCAGTTGTGCCAGATGCTATAATTACGTCCATTAGTGACCCTAACCTGTAACCTCTAATACAGTACTAGTAATTATTTCCCAAATTGCTAATATTTTCATTAAATCATTATTAATACTAGATAAATTGCTAAGTTTCTAATCCTAAGAAACAATGCCCACTCGTTGGGTAGTGTGGCCAGGGCCGGACTACGGTATGTTGAGGTCCCTAAGCTAAATGAGCGTCGGAGGCCCTACCCAATGTGTTTTTATAGGGTTTAACTAAAACTTCGGTTAGAGGAACCAAGGAAAGTAATTCGCTTAAAAGAAGAGGCGAATACAATAGAAAGTGGAGGCTAAGCACTTAAATGAGAGGATGAACACCTCTTCTTAAATACAAGTTAGTTACGCCCAGTCGCCCCTACTATAAGCAAGCAATAATATCTAAAGGCTCATAGTATCAATTAAGTAGGATCGGACATCAATACAGTTTCTTAAGACTTTGCATACTCACAAAATTTATTTTTCCAACTTTTTGGCGAACAAATTTTTTTATGATGTCATAATGGGCGCCAGTCCTAAAGGAATATTCTTAGAATAACATAGAGATATTAAGCCAATATCATCGGAAGCTCTTAAAAAGTGGGGCTGCGAAGGCCTCCCCTACTCGATGGCCTTGACAGCAATTGAGGCCCAAACTTTCGAAGGCCCCCAAGCTATAGCTTAGTTAGCTCATAGGGTAATCCGCCCCTGAGTGTGGCATATCGTCTGGTGGATTTTCGAAATGTCCAGAATAATCTACTAAGTATCGCACTTGTTAGGTATTGGAAATTGGCAAATTTCACTAAATCGTATCTGGCTTTCCAGAAGCAAAGCCCCCGAATTCGCCTGGGAGGCCTACAACGCCCTCAGAACCCCCTGCATGTGATGTGTTATCTTACAAAATGACAACCCCCCCTCTTGTAATAAATCTTGGATCTGCCCCTGTCCAAACTTGGTAAAAAGAGTTACCCATCAATGAAGCTTTAGGAGTCATGAGTAGCGAACAATATAACAAGGACGGCGCAGCAGGCCCGTAGCCAGGTGGGGAGAGAGCCCCCACACTATCACTTTCTGGCTACAGGCCTGCGGCGCAGTATGTACCACCCGGTTCAGATATGGACGGCCCAACATTTATCTGAACTTATCAACAGTCGCTAGAAAGACACGATGGTTAGTCAGGCCAGACAAACTATTTGTTCAGTTGACAAATTCTGGAATAATGAATCAATTATGAATTAATCATATTCTACTATTAGTCAACATACATAGATATACAATATATCGATCATTCCTGTGTTGAACTACTTTGTTTTTAATTTGCCATTCCATTGAGAACTTGAAAAATATCAAGACAGCGAAACGCTAGTAGGATAAGAATCATGATTTAAATTATTCGTTATTGTTGGTATTCTGTTGGTATGCCCCTCTTCAATGAATTAGTCAATTTAGATTTAGACCAATCAAGTTTTCCGTCCACCATTGTATTTTCCCAGTTTTTAAAGAATTTTTGGCAGTGGATCACAATCAAGTGTTGCATAGTTAAGCGGTAAAGTTTGAAATAGTTAGAAGACAATTAATTTCAGCCTAGATACAGTGAAGTTTCAGCAGTCATGATGTTTACTCATATGATCAAATTAATAGCACATATAAATTATAGTAATCGAACCCTTGTACAATATAGCTCTACTCTAGATCGGTCAACTACGAAAAGAACAACGAACTTATAATTTTAACAATTTTTCAAACAAAGATTACAAAAAAGCTAATGAGATATTGAGTGAATGCCTGATTTAATGCAACGTTACCTAATTCAGCCTTGCCAATCCAAATCTTGAACAAATTTAGACTAGCTAACTTAATAACAAATAATCTCAGAAGAAATGTTAGGTTTTGTCCAGTTATGTCAAGTCTTGTACATTATAGTACCGCCACATATAAATAATACGAGGTTCAGAACAGATAAATTTCAATCTTGAGACAATTATAATTATAATATTCCCTTTGCCGTTCAGTTTGTCGGGAGTATCCTGTGATCATCTCAATGAGGCTATTTAGTCTGCTTGAAAGATCATTGAATTTTCTAAAATAAGTGAACAAATTTTGATATTCCAGTAAGAATATATGAGCAAGTCGATAGAATTGAGAAAAATCCCCTCTTGGAGATCTCTGGAGTCCATAATCGTTGGGGCTTCGGGCCGGCGGAAGCGAAAAAGAGGTATCTCAAAGCGCGCTTACAACGGACTCCAAATTTCTGGAAATTAAGAATCTGGAGAGATTTTATTCGTCATCAGGTTACAAATGTTTTTGGAGTCCAGGGGTATCAGAAAGAATATCAATCATGGCGTGGCAAATTGTCGAGATCTTGGAGTGGCTATTGTGCTAAATAAAACTGTCTGAACGTGAATGTCACAAATGAGTACCAAACTATGTACAGTGGAGTTGTTTTATTAGCAACTGGGTTTTGTTGCAAAAATAGTTGCTAATAGGGGAATTTTCTCTAAAAAGAGTAAAACATGATATTATGGAATTATTCGTCATTCTCATTCTCATAATATTGTAAGTACTAGAAGTGATATTAATGAAAATACACATTATCATCCTCTTCACGGTATTTCTTGATCAACTACTGGTTACATAAGAGCATAAAGTTTACCTGGAAATGGTGAAAGGGGGCAATGGACCGAGAAAGGTGTATAACAGACCCACTTTTCAAAGTAAACATTTGAAAATGAGAATATAAATACGTACTATCAAAAATACTTTAAATTATTGAAATCATGAGAGCATATATCCATTGAGGAAGTCCTATTTGGAAAAATAATCAAGTCTAATGATATTTCGACACAAAACGTATGTGTACGTGCTAATTTTTAGTGTGCTTCTTCTAGTAAAAAAAGTTATAGTAGGATCCTACTATATAGTTTTATACGATTGCCAGTCAACTCGTACCACATACCAACTCGTGCTATATACCAACTCGTAACAGGTCGACTGGTACTCAAGTCAATTCCTACTCAGCAGATAGTCCAATTGACCAAATTGTAAATAAATTGATAGATGCTGGTTGGATGGGTAAAAGTTTGGGCTCTATGAAACCTGTTAAATCTAAATTAATTCCATTGATAAATTCGAATTCGTTTACTTGTTTACAAATAGGCACGTCTATTGATGAAGCCAGCTCTGGATATTCTTACTGCTATTGAATTCTATATACGTACATGTATAGTTTCAAATTGTCAATTGAATTTATTATTTCGCTTATAAATACGTCAGAATTATGCATCCAAGGTAGAAAACGTATCACACCCAGACAACTAGGTTTACAAAGTGAACCTTGAAGACGTAGGATTCATAGAAATTGCGATACTGGCGTTTCTCAAGATTTATATCGCCAGGCTGTTCGCGAAGCAAGGAATATTGATTGGTGTTGCACATCTTGTCACTCAGATATATCCCCTAACGAAAATGAAAAGATATCAGTTGCTGAAGTAGACAGTATTAATATTAATAACAATACTTTTATGCCATTCGCAAATAGTACACCAGAACATTCTCCGCATACTACCTTGGCCCCGGTCGTTCCAACATTTGAATTGAATATTTCTTACTTCACACATTTCAATACTGATATTTCTCTCAAAGATTGTTTCTCTTTAATTCGAATTTGGACGAAATTCTTAAAAATATCCCGGGTGGCTTACATCCTCCAGAAAGATGTTATACAATATATGATGTTGAATTTTTTCTCGTTGAGTTAATATGTCAATCGGTGCAATCAAGGGTGGAATAAGCTTTGCAACACATCTACAAATTTGATGGCCTAATCGTCATGAAATTCCTCGAAAACTCTAGAAAAATGTCCATAATTTAAATGACGAGAAATTTTGAAGATATTTAAATCTACTACATCTACGTATATCTAATAAAAAAACTGACTTTGTAAAAAAATTATAATTCAATAATCTAGCTATTTCGTCTTGTTGTATTATTGCATACATTGGGTGAATACGAGATACGCGAGAAGAAATTTGATAGATAGAACTTTAAAAATATCGTTTCCTAATTGTAGATATTCAAACGTAAATTAATCATATTGTATCGTTCTATTCATGATAAATTCAAAGAAATAGTATATATTTTGACTCTCCCGCTTTTCATCTTCGACCTCCCGATTTTTTGGTAAAACTCCCGCCAAAAAATAGCAAACCTCCCGCTTTTTTGGTTTTCAGAGGTTGGCATCCCTGCTTTAAGGAGTATATATATAAGCTATTTTCAGAATACTAGGGCATACCGACATTTCGAGACGGGACAATTCGAGAAGCCGACATTTCGAGATGCAACATTTCGATACAAGATATTATGAAGTTGATAAGATAACTTAGACATGAATAAACCTAAGGATTGTAGTTTATTAAGGATTGTAGTTTATTTAAGAAATGAAATAGTATATGAATAGTCTATTATTAGGAAAGGAAATGTTGGCACAATAATTAAATAAATTAATCCAAATCCAGCCAATGTTACGCGCTATACCACGTAAATCCATCTTTGAACGATTGAAGTAGTTCCGCACTAAGTTCCTGATTTTATCTTCATGGTGTTGCCAATTTGTACGCTTTGTTGGTCTCTCTCCCGCTAGATATTTTATTTGTTTCAGCTCTACCATTCCTGCTCTAACTTAAGCGCTGTATAAACTTCCAAATAGTTGGATGATGGCAGCCAACAGTGGCGTTAAAAGATCGATGCCAGGCTTCGACTGAATTTGTTGTTCTGGGAAATCAAGCCAGCACTTCGAAATGGCTATTCCACATCTCGATGGGGAAAATGGATTGCTGAAAGCTCCCGCCCGGTAGGACACGCCCAATGTACGTGCGTTCGAAGTAAAGAACTAAACCCTCTGCCATTGGCATGGGTAGGTTCTGGAATACAGTAACAAACAACTGTAGAACATTACAAGGTGGTGCAAAAGCTAGGGCAGGTATCAGTTTCATCTGTAACGCAAAATCTTCGTTGTGCTGGTACTCGTGTTGAAGTCCTTCCGCTTGAATTTTCCGGAAAATATTCTGTGTCAATGGAAAAAAACAGCCTTTGACAAGGGTATTTGGCCAGAAATGTGAAAATGCATTTGCTGCTGCCTTTTCGAATTCCATTCTATCAAAAAATCTGTGACAATTCCAGCAATTCAATGTTTTTTTAATTAAGTTCCAAAAATTAGAATTATTCTCTCTTCTGGACCAGAATCATATAGAAGGAATGTTTCATTCTTGGCAGTTTTCATGAAATCCATCGGAATTTCAAGTTCGACTAAACTTTCGGGTTTGAACTGGAACGGAATTTGCTTTCTTCTTTCGCGTTGAATTGTCCTCTTCAAGCTATTTAGTTTGGGTAACTTAGCAGCTGCTCCATCGGTAATATTTGAAACACTTTCGCCAACAATATGATGGCTACTGTCCTGAGTCTGTGCAGCTTTTCTTTTTATTCCTGCTTTAGTTTCCAGACAGAGAATCTTCCGCATGTCAGGCCCATGAAGATGCTCATTAATTCGTTTTAGAATTTCCATACCTTGGGTATGAAGTCTCGCTTTGAACTCTTTTCTTCTTTCACATTGCCAATAAGTAATTTCGCCTAAAATTTTATGTTTGTCAAATAGATATCAGTTCTCCTCGAGTTTATTTCCTCCTCTACTTGACTTGATTAATTAACCGAAACGTAGTACCATTGTTTTCCGCCATCAATTTCAAAGAAAAATATTGTGTCACACACGAAATAGTTATCCATATATATAAATACACACATACACATGTGTTGAATTAACACTATATCAAATTATACTACTACGAAATAACAACTATTCTAATGAGCAACTGTTTCAAATTCTCACTGTTTTGGTATGATTTCAGATTCGGTATCGAAATGTCGCATCTCGAAATGTCGGCATCTCGAATTGTCGGTATCGAACGGTCGCGTCTCGAAATGTCGGTATCGCGAATACTAGCGCTCTAATAATAGGCTTCTAAGTACAGATTTTTTTTGAAATTCTAGAATTAAGCTCCCATAGAGAATAATATAGTACTAAAGCTTAGTTATGAAAAATATAAAAAGAGCACAGATCTAAAAATTGGTCTAATCAATTCTACCATGTCCCCTTGAGTTACTCAAGGGAGGTGTTAATATCAAAAAGTCAAATTTTTCATCGGAATTGACAATTTTCGACGAAACGGACGAATTTCCCACATTTGAGCTACTTTTTTGCTCCCAAAGGGCTCCAGTTTGTAATTAAGGACAAATTTGGACAATTGGAACTGTAACAGATCTTAGTTTACATATCATAGTGCTATGTTCAAATCTCAGCTTTATAGCCTCAGAAAATTCCCCACAACAAAGCTTTAAAAATTGTGGCATTCTATAATTAGATATTGTGGTTTTCAGGTGGCAGTGACGATTTTCAACATGACTACACACGGGCGTCGCACGGCTCTGAAAAATCTCCGGCCAAACAGTTAAAGTGGTCCGGCCAAAACCGGACCGTCCGATATAATATAGTAGAATATATGAAAACTGGTCCGGCCATGGCCGGACCAGCCGGACCGCGTGCTACGCCTATGGCTACAAAGAAGAATATTGATTCGGAAAGGAATTTTAAGTCGTCCATCTTACTGCAATTCAATCACTGATAGTGTCTAAAGTTAGAACTAAGCCCTAGCTCACTATTGAATTTGGATTTTCTCTCTTTTTATGGTCACATGACACCTCCATATATAGGCATTCGAATTTATAGCATGGTAATCATTTGGTATTGTGTGATATTTGCCTTTGAATGATTTAGAGATGATATATCAATGTGATTGGACATTTAGAGCTAAGCTCTACAGTCCCCCGTTTAAGAGATACAAATTTGCATGTGTCATCAAAATTGGCCACATTTTCATGCCCTTTTATGGTCATTTCGAAAACGATGCGTCCTAGGCTGATAAATGTATTAGTTACCTATGGGAAACCATGTGTGCTGATCATTTTCCACTAGTTTAACTTGAATTTATTTCTTTTCCTCTCTGAGTTACAAATTGGATAAAAAATTGTAACCCAAAGATCGCCGAAGGCAGGGTTTTTTTTAATGTTGAGACTTTGGTGCAACTCAGCGCGGCCTTGGTGTAACTCAACACTTTATCGGCCGCGGCCGACCCTTAATCGAGGTGTAACTCAACACTGCAGAGTCCGCTGCCGACCTGAATCGTGGTGTAATTCCAAAAAAACTTGGTGCAAATTTTACACCAAGATCGGCAATAAAAAAAACCCTTGGCCAAAGGGCTATAACTTTTGCAATATGATCCACATTCTAAAAAGATTTTTGATGAGTTTTGGAGGAATTTCCACAGACTATCAAATGTCTGAGTAATGGAACAATGTAATCACAAATACTAGTTAGTTTACCATGTTCAAGACATTTTGTGTGATAAAACCGAGTTGGAAAATAAAATGCCCGCTCCACTAAATGTTCCTAACTTTGGAAATAATCGTCGTATCGATGAAAACCAAAGTTCCATCGATAGATAACATCCTACTGCAGTATCTGTAAAATATTGTAAAAATTTGAACATTTCAAATTTACACCTTTTTTGGGCGGATGAATGTAGCCCGGAACCATCCGGAGCAAGATTAGTATTTTTCAACTAAGTTTAGTACAGTGGAAGCCGCTTAATCGGGAGACGGTTAATCGGGAAATTCGGTTATTCGGGACGAGGCTTTGGAAACCAATTCGTATCAAATAGTATAAAGTATATCGGTTAATCGGGAGACCGGATGAATGGGACTAAATTCCTACTCCCGAGGCGTCCCGATTAAGCGGCTTCCACTGTATTTACCAGGCTGTTCTTATAACCGGCATCCACTCTAGTTAGTAACTGGTACGAGTTACCTAAAAATTTGGTACTAGTTGACTTATTGCACTGGTACGAGTTGGTCATTGGTAATAGTTGACTGGTTCCCGTTTTGATACAATAAGTACACTGTCAAGGGCGTAAATCCATGCTACAAAGTGGGGGGGGGGGGACGTTTTCACAGTTGGTGAGAGGAACTTGCCCTACCAAAAATGCGTTTTTTGTGAGCAGCTTATGGACCACTTATCTGGAGCTATGGATACTTGTTACCTTATATCCTGTATAAGAAGTCGAGTGATACAACCTAACAGAGGCGGATCCAGGGGGGTCCCAGGGGGCCTGGGCCCCCCATTCGAACTGAAATTGACTGAAATTGAGGATGAAATTGACAAAATAATTAAGAAACTTCAGTATCAAGTTTGAATTAGGGCTCCTTATCAGGGCTTTACATAAATCATTGATTTTGATTTTAAATCAAAATCATTCAAAAATTAGTGATGTAAAAATCAATCAAAATCAAATCATTCAAAATGTGAGATTGAAAAAATCAATCATCAAATCATTTTGACACACCACAAAATCATCAAAAATCAAAATCAAATCATTTCCAATTACGATGTTATAATTAGTTTTTTTGTTACTCCCGAGTCCTGAAGATGTTCTTTTAGCTGAATACTAATGTACACACAATAACAGATTTTTAATAGGTGATCTAAGAATCTTAATCAATATAATAGTTACAATAACAAATCACTTTGTTTATTTGGACCTGGGAAATAAAAAAACATGTTACTATAAATTTATAATCCTTTTCAGATGTACCTATTATAAGGTCAAAATAACTCATTCCGAGGACTGGCGAGGAGACTAATAAGCGAAGTCGATAGTAATAGTATATACATTAGTTATTTCACCCAATAAACCGGAGCAATCTAAGACTATTGGTATTGGGTTGTCAAACTTGGGTTTCCATTTAGCTGAGTGATTGTAGTTTCAAACGGGGGTGAAGTGAAACGATAAATGCGCATAGACCCGCATTTGTATTTAACGTGTTCATACTACTATAACCTCCTGAAGTGGAAGAACATATAAGATAAATGTAAGTTATATTATTATTTAACAGAGCAGAAAAATGATTTGATTTAAATAAAAATCAAATCATTAACTTTCACAAATCAATCAAAATCAAATCATTCTAAAAATGAAACGGAAAAAATCAATCATCAAATCATTGAATGTTACCCAAAGATCAATCATAAATCATTGATTTGATTTGAAAAAAAAATCCTCAAAATGATTTATGTAAAGCCCTGCTCCTTATAAAGAAATTAGCTTTTAAAATGACTTCTGAGTGTAGATAAGTCAAAAGATTCTGGGGTATAAGCCCCCAGAACCCTTCACAAGTTTTTCGCTACGCTCGGATTATTTCTTGGGGCCCCCCTTTTTAACATTTCTGGAAACGCTAGTGATCTAGGTGAGAAGAATAAACTCAAGATGTTAACAATTGCCATGAGATAATAGACTTTATTCTTACTTTTTGGCCATAAAATATTAACTTATTAAGAATAAAAGTTAGATCAAAGTGTTCTTTCAGAAATTTATTGTATCTCACGACATCCTAAAGATTTTCCCCTACAATTTTTTCTTAAACATCTAGTTTGAGAAACAATTGTTACTATATGAACTGATCCCCACCAACTACACACTATGAGTAAGGGGAACCCAAATTATTATTATTATTATTTAGGCAAAATTCAAAAAGATTATATGATCCGTTAATTTCTTAACTCCTACTTCATGACTTGATGCGAGTAAAATTTGATGAAACATACTTAAGTACTAGTGTACTTGAACCCAACCCTGACAAAAAGTGGGGGGGACCATATATATTGTCCCCTCCTCTCCAAAAAGTGGGGGGATGCGTCCCCCCCAGGATTTACGCCCATGTGCACAATATTGAAATCGTTCTGATACTGTTCCTTCCGGCCGTACGCGATGACCTGACTAAACCATTGGGAATAGAGATTTGAATTTAGACAGGGGATAGAGAATTTCCTGGAGATGATCACCTCGAAGCCTGAATTCTCAATTCTGACTTTCGTCATTTATATCGTATTTTGTGTTTTGGTCTAGTTTCTCTTTAATTATTTGAATTAGTAATTGAAAATATTTAGATTGTATTTTGCTAAGGATATTCTTTCCATTTATCAATTAAAATGAATAGGTCGCTAATCAATTCTCCGGTTTATTCACGGTTTTTACATAAATCAGCCATCTCCATATTGTAATAACTCTTATAGTGTACTGATACTATAGAACATATTACATAAGCCTACTATACTGCTTGATAATGACGTTATATTGGTTGTAAGCATAGGCGTCGTAAACCGCCCGGGTGCCCGGAAATGTCCGGGCGGGCCGAAGGGATTGTCCCTATGCTACTAACACTAAACTCCGAGTTTACCCGGAGTTTACCCGGACATTACCCGGAATTTCCGGGCGGGCCGAAGGATTGACCTTTGCATTTACGACGCCTATGGTTGTAAGTGAATATGTATTTCATACAAAGTCAATGAAAACACTTGCAACATTTTACAAGTTGATGATGATGGAAATTCAATTATTCAAGATAGTAACGTAAATATTACACTTATTCCTATTTCTATTTGTAATAATTAATCTTTAATTTATTAAACTAGTACAGTGGTGCAAACAGGGGGGGGGGGGCGGGTATGCGTGCGCCCCCCCGTAAAAAGTTAAAGGAGGGCAACATTAATGGTACGGGTGTTACCGTGCCCTCTGGATAAAAAATAAATGTTAAATATAATTTAAGATAGTAAATATAATTCATACAAAAAATGTCATTTGTTGCAATCAATTTTTTTCGGGGGGGGCAAGCCCCCCAGACCCTCAAAATGTCGCTCACTACACTCGCTCCGCGCGCCCCCAACTTTAACCTCAGACTTGTAAAACTTTGCGCCTATGCTATAGTATAGTGGCCCAGTTCTAATCTTACTGCTTTAGTTACCGATTCTTGGTCCGTACCCTCTCCACAGAACAGAGTTTTATTAACTAAGAGGCCAAATTTTCAGGGTAGGTGTCTAATGGATTACAGATGTGCACCTGGGGTCACGATTTTACTGTGCCGACTATACTATAGTATAGTGACCCAGTTCTAATCTCATTGCCTTTATTTTATTTTTACTGTGCCGACTATACTTTTGTATAGTGGCCCAGTATTGAAATCACTGACTGTATTATTAATATTTATCCGTAGCCGGTGCCCTGGCCACAACTTCTTATATTGAGGACTGAAACTTGGCATGTAGGTTCGGAGTGACCATCTAATTTGCACCTGGGGTTACGATTTTTATCACCTATTTAAACTAATTATGGCTCTTAGCATTAAATATTTAATAGTAAATTTGATAAGATTTTTTGGATAGAGAATTCAATTCTACACCTTTTGGTAAATCACAAATGTTCAATTTGGCCTAGATTAGTGCCATAATTGGGATACCAACCTCCTGTGTTTCCTCACACTACAGATTCAGAAAAAAAGTTAAAACAATTTCCATTGTTTCAACTTGTAATAATAATATTGAATCTAATTCTAATTCTATTGTTTTAACTTGTAATAAATATATTGATTTAACTTGTTAAATCTTTTACTATTGTTTCAACTTGCGATAATTATATTGATTTAACTTATAAATTCCTGCTGGCTTCTATATAATAGTAGTATTACTATACAATGGATTAAATAAAATATTATAATATAAGGAATTTGTTGACTTTACTCAAATGACCGTGGATAACATTGCTAAAATAATTATCTATTCATATCTATACACAATGAATTAATGGCATTAATTCAAGATGGTTTAAGATAGAAACAAACTTCAAATTTATCAATAGTTCCTTTGACCCGTAACAACTTGATCAATGAGTCTAAACACCATGAGGCGTTCATCACATGACGAAAAATCCCAAATTGCAGTTGTGCCGACAGCATGTTCCTTCGGAGGCACTATCAACAAACCACCACCAAAATATAGTGCCACCAAAGGAACATGTGTCAGCAGACCTGTAATTTTGGTTTTTACTGTGCCAACTATACTATAGTATAGTGGACCAGTTCTAATCTCAGTGCCTTGGTTAGTTATTATTATTATTATCCTTCCGTATCCTCTCCACAGAACAGAGTTATATTTACTAAAAAATAAAATTTTCAGGACAGGTGTCTCATGGTTTACAGATGTGCACATGGGATCACGATCTTTGATTATTGCATTTTTTGGACACAATTTTACACCTATACAATATCACAAAGGGAACAATAAATAGTCCCGAAAATTCAATTTATAGATAATTTAATTCCACAACTTTTCACAGTGCACGAATTATAAAATTGGATTAATTTGTGCTACAATTTAGTGCAAATTCCAATTGTTTACTAACACCTCAGTTAATTGAGAGTGTTAAATCAATTATATTGTTTCAACTTGTAATAATTATATTGATTAAACTTGTTAAATCTTACACTATTGTTTCAACTTTCGATAATTATATTGATTTAACTTGTGCATTCCAGCTGGCTTCTATTCAATTGCAGTACAGAACACCCTCGCTAATCCGAACACGGGTGTTCCGATTCAAAAATATTGTTCCGATTAGTGTATTCGTACAGATTAGAAAAGTAATACATTTTCTGTAGGCCTGTTGCATGATATTTTGAGACGCGTGAGATTTTGAGACGCCTATGTTATACACTCTATACACCATGGATGTGCTATTACAAATTATACAGTGATATTTTGAGACACTATAAAAGGAACTTTTGGCTTATTTTTACTTTTTATTATGAATTTAATTTAAGAATGAGACGCGTGAGATTTTGAGACATACCATTAGCAAACCATGGATGTGCTATTAGAAATTATACAGTGATATTTTGAGACGCGTGAGATTTTGAGACACTACTATAAAAGTAATTTTCTACTTATTAATATAACTTTTTATTATGAATTTAAGATTCTTACAATTATGAGACGATAGTATAGATAAACCATAGAGACATAGACGTGATAGCTACATATATATTGTTTTGAGACACTGCTATATAACAATTTCTGTCTTGATTACCTGTTTTGAACATCTCACTATATTTTGTATTCTATCTGCAATATTTATCCCTTTTTAATTAACTTAATTACTGATAATTATAGCAAGTTATCCCAGTAACCCAATTTCCAATCAGGAAATTATTCAGGATTGCGAGACGCTCCTTTTGGAGATAATTTTTGGAAAAAATTAATTAGGAGCGCGAAAAATTGGAAACTTCTCCTATACCGTAACATTAATTTGTGATTTAAGCGTATGAAAATTGGATCAGACTAAGATTAGGAGCGTATTATTTACAAATGTCTGTATAATACACTGTTTCCAATGTATATCTAATTTGACTAGTTTTTCCTAATCTAATAATTTCCCAATTCAGCATATGGTTATAATACTAACAATTACAGGGACACAACTTTATTTTAATACAAAACTACTACGTATTACAAACAAACAGAATAAATACATAAACTAACTAAGAATTTAAATACAAAAAATATTATAAAAACCCCAATTGCACCCCCTCCTCCTCCCCAGTAGCATCTTCCTTAATGTCAAAATCTCCCTTCTCCACTCCACCTCATAACCTCCTCTCCCCTTCCCACTTCCCAAAATGAAACCAGAGCAAATAAAGTAGTAACATTTAAATTAGTTAAATTTGTTAGCTATTACTTATACAGTAGTAATTAACTTTGTATAACCAACATACGAAATTATAATACACAGTGTCATTACGCCAATAGCCAACACTACCTTATCTGATTACGATTAACAAAATAGTATAAACAAAATATTTTATACAAAATTTGTTGTTGTGAAATAAAACGATTTAAAATATGTCTAAACCTTTTAATTTCTCCTGAATTTCAATAATCTAATAGTCCTTGATTTCTTACGACTTATGGTTACTATCCTACCAATTATATTGGGTATAGAAATAATCACAACAATTAACTTCTTTCTAAATGTACTAGGCGAATGTCTAGAAAGAGATATACATATATTTATAAGATAAGTAAAAGGTAAACTATTTTTTCAATCAGTATTTATTGTATTAACCAATTATTATTTTGGGGGCCTCCTCCTTTTACCCAGACAGCCGCCATACAGTGGAAACCGCACATCTATAGCCTTTAAATCGGCCCCCATTTTTGATTAAATTACCCTTCGTTCGTATGTGTGTAACGACATAACAAAATGAGCATCGCATTGATGCGCCCTGATAATGCGGTTCCCAGTGTACAAAAAAAACTCTCAAAGGAAATAGGTTAAGTTACACTAAATTACTCAAAACATGAAATTAACCAGTATTACAGTGAACTCCAAATCGGCTTATAACGAAGTTCAATTGTCCGGACATCCTTATATTTGACTATACTATAGTCAAAGAAATCGATATAGTGAAATTCTCTTTTTGGCGAAGATATTTATTTTAGACATAATCTGAAGTTGTTCCATAAGTCTTGTAATTCGTGTTCAGCATTGATACGACAGGTAGATAGTGATCGAAGTAGTTTTGGATATAAAGGATGGCTGTAGGGTTATCTGTGGCTCTGTGCAAACTCCAACGCACTTCGCGAATTACTGAGTCTTTCGTTCTGTAGAAGACTAGAAGTTATTGGCAACGTAGACATTGGCACAGGCCCGGCGGAAGCTCGTGAGAGGTGGGGCGGCCTTGTGAGATGTGGGGCAGCCTTGTATAATAGTATTACGAACCACGCCCGCGAAATTTCAAAGTACCATACAAATCACAGAAAAAGTGGGGCGGCCCAGGCCGCCCCAACCGCCCCTCTTCCGCCGGCCCTGCATTGGCATCAATAATAGCAGAAGCAGCATAAATTTTCACATCTGTTCTCCAAACGGATTCACGATTCATAAGTACTTGTGTGGTAAGGTATTCACACGGTGTAATTTGTTTGGTTTTAAAATACCATCCTAGTTTCCTTGTTCCTTCACTGGCGATAATGATAGAACGAAGCTGTGTGGCTGTTTTCACTCCCAGTAACTAATTTGGATAGGCATTGAAATAGACAATTACCATCTGCTTCGATATGTTCCGTTTCCCAGGTTCAAAACCGCTAAGTAACTTCCCAACGCTATTATATGGTTGTCTGCAAACTGATTCAAATGATATCCCCAACATATCACATTTACCTCGCTACCAATTTTCAGGTCTCAGCTATAACTTGTGTAAAGTACGTACTATGTATGAATTTTTAATAAGTTTATATTTTAGAGTATTACTTTAATTATTTGGCATTGTCATGTTATTTTTTAATTTAATTAAATATTTATATTTATTTTTTGGAATAGGATGATGTTATTTGCATATTAATAGAAATAAAAAATAAAAATAAAATCCCCTCCGCCGTCCCAATTTTCTCGAAAAATATGGATGATAAACAAGTAATTTATTTTATGTGGCCTTAAGTAATTAAATTATTATATATAGTAACTGAATCAGAGTTTCGTTGAAAAATTTATTATTTTAATGTAAGAATTACTAACCCTTGGAATCTTGTTGTTTTGGTAGTCTTCTCTGCGTCTGGGAATAGCCTTGAATCATTTTTTCCTGAAGATCGTCATCTTTTAGGAAATTAAAAATTTTCGTGAAATCTTCTCCTCTGTAATTGGAGGTACAGCCAGGCACAACACAAGACATCGTATTCAGATAGATATTATACTGTTTGAGGTATGTATTTGGAATAAGTGAGAGTGGATTGGAATAGAATAGAAGGGGCAATTTTTTTTTTTTTAGAATCCCATTATTATCTACCAATGTAAATTTTTACATTATGGGTGGATAAAAAAGGAGGATAAAAACAAGATGTATAGGTGACAAGCAATATCAGTTCCTTTGAACATCAGTTCAAATACAAGTATACTCCCAATATAGATTACTAATGAGTCAGGCCTGTTTATTATGAACAAAATATAGTTAATTAATTGTATATTTCTATTTAATATTAAAAGCCTTATTAGTTATTTCCCCAGTTAACAATTTAAATAGAAAATGTATTCGAGTTCGTGTATTATCAAAATTGTGTATAATGAACACAATCCATAATACACGAGGCTGATTGTAACTATTCAATAAGGATTTTATTAAACTAATGTACAAAATAACGAAAAAGCATTTTGTCGAGTTGAAGTATTTAACCAATCCCTGGTCCAAAATTTTAGTGACCACCATTGCCTTAGTGTATAGAATGCTATGGTGAATGGTTATCGATTTCAAAAATAGTTAATACATTATGTCTATGATGAGAGATTGGTAGCTAATTTCATATGTGTACTTAAGTGAGGCTCTATCAAGGAATTCAATCATTGAAATTCCCGTGTCGTTAAAAATATATTTGGGAGATGTTTAAAGTCTTTCGACAAGAATATTCTATTGTATATTCTTGTCAGGATAGATCAAAACGCAGTAAATCCAATCCCTCCAATGGGCAAAAATGGGCCATCAGCTTTAATTAAGCCCGTCAAATTCAATCATATTTCCTTATAAAATTTGGATCTAGACCTATTAGAATTGCTCTAAACAGTTGAGAGACCAAATTTGAAAAAATCATATATGGATGTGCCACTTTTGATGATTCAGCAATTATTTTTCTCACTACTGAGAAGTGGCGTCTAGCTCTAACCATGTAACTATATTTATCAAGACAAATTCAATGAGCACAAACTGGGACTACATATCTGAAGCTTGACGATCTATGATTTTGAATACCCTATATGGAAGTGTGATGTTACACAATTTGATGACGTCAGCAAAGCATTAAAAATTCCCTAGAGCTTAGTTCTAACTTCCGGATACTATCAGCGGCTGATTTTCAACGGTCTTACCAGGATTACTAGTATATAAGTAGTTTATATATGCCGTGATAAATTACTGATGCCATAAGATTTTGGGACGTTTTGATTTGTCCTGACAAGAATATACCATTGTATCTTCCAGAATAAATTTTGAACGACTTTACGGACTTCCAGTATTGGGCATAAAAATTGGAGCGTTCTGAATAACTTTGTTAGGACATGCTATAAAAACCTGCCTAAAGATGACTTCGCACCTCCTTAGCACGACCCACACCTTTGAAAGGAAAATCGAGATATTTAATTAATTAAGGTTTGAAAATTAGGAGTAACATTGGCTGGATTGTAAAATATTATGTGTTATGCGTTAATTAGATATTTACCACTTCACTTTTTTAATACGGGTAGATTTCTACATATTGAATATGTTTAAGACTGTCTTCAAAATTGGGAAAGATTTCAACGTAACCAATTCTTCTCATCTTCAAAAACAATCTAATCTAAATGCTACTAAGACGAAGAAACAAATGAATGATATTTGGTCTGAAGGTCCTGAAACTGGAAATCATTGCTCTCCTGATTATACACCAAATTTCTCAATAACAGAAGAAAAAGTAGTTTCTCTTTTAAAAACGATACAAAGGTAAAGGTGAATATTTGTATTCTTATTTTAATTTATTTTACAATAGTTTTTAACAAGTTTGTTTGTAAGGCCTGGTTTCAATGTAAGTACAACAGTTGTGTACTGAGACATTTGTGTACAAGACTACACAGTGGCACGGTAGCTTGCCTCAGCATGAAATTTGATATTTTTCAATTGCTCTATAATTAGTTTAATCTTATTCTTCGTACTTGAGATCCGTAGGCAGTCATAGTTTTCTAAATTTAGTATGCAATGCTCAAGTAACCACAAAAGTTATTAATAGAAAATCATAGTTTCACAAATCAGGTTAGGAATTCAATAACTTTATTATCAGTATTTGGGGTAAATGGTATGTTATAAGCAGTGTATTATGCAGCCATTTGTAAATACGCTCCTAATCCTGTTATGATCCAATTTCCATACGCCTAAATCACAAATTAATGTCACGATATGGGAGAAGATCCCAATTTTACGCGCTCCTAAATTCAAATTTTCCAAAAATCATGCTCCAAAGGAGCGTCTCCCGCTCCTGGATAATTTCTTGCTTATAAGCTATAATTAGATATAATTTTAGTGCTATTTAAGTTTCAATATATATAACAGAATATATTCAGTAATATCATGATATTTCTAGTTTGAAATTTGTAGGGTCCTAAAAATTCAATTTCTATTCTTCTCCGCGTTTAAAGTGGTACTACAATTATTGCCTATTGTTGCGAGTTGAATGTTTGATATTATATGGAAGGAAATCATATTATAGATAGATTCTAGGTATTCCCAAGTTTTCCCAAATGGTCATTTTCCATGTTTTCCAACTGACTGTTGTGAAATTTTAATAATTTTTTCTAATAATTCACCGAATAGTATATTATGGTTGTTTACTTACAAATTCAGGGTTGTAAATAAATCATTTTTTTTTTCTCAAATCAAATCAAATCAAATCATTTTAGACTTAAATTATTTCAAATCAAATCATTTCAAATCAAATCAAATCAAATATTTGAAATATTTGAAACTTTCAAATCATTTCCGAATCACTGTCAAAACTTTACAAATTTTGAAAATGATCTTATATATTTGAAATTGAATTGAAAATGACGTGAAATTATATTAAAACGATTTGGAAACGATTTGAAAATGATTTAAAGAATATGATTTGAAAATGATCTGAAAATGATTTGAAAATGATTTGAAATAATTTCAAATCAAATCAAATCAAATCATTTGAGAATTCAAATATTTTCAAATCAAATCAAATCAAATCATTTGAGGATTCAAATAATTTCATATCAAATCAAATCAAATCATTTGAGAATTCAAATTCTTTTAAATCAAATCAAATCAAATCAAATATTTGAAATATTTGATTTGATTTACAACACTGCTTACAATCGTGATGAATATCGAAGAAGCGTTTCATTTCTGCACCTCTAATTCTTAGAAAAGTTTTAGCCATATTTCTCGTCTATTTATCCGTAATTATCATATAGACGAAGGTAAATTTGACTATTACCGACGAAAATTCGCGGAGATGAAGATTTTGAAAAGGAATGACCTAACAACATGGAACCAGTTGTACTTTTGTACACCTATAAATCCATCACATAGTGAGCTCCGTCAATGTTCCTATGAAGATTTCACAATAGAAAAATTGCAAGCATCTCAGTCTACAATCGAATTAGAAGAGAATATCAGCCGAGTACCTCAAAAGCACATTAACCAGTTACAGAATAGGGCTATTCGTAACCGACTAGCTGAACTTAGGTCTCATGTTGAAGCTGTTGGTCAACCTGAAGATTGTACTCCTAATGATAGCTATGTACCTAGTCAAATTGTATTCATTGGAGGAACACGACAACAGCACAGCTAATGTGATCAAAGAGATTATCAATACAGGAAAGTTCGGACAACTCAAAAACAAACTATCTCTGGACGCTTCAGCTTTCTTATTGGACTCTCTCGAAATAGGAAAGTCAAAATACATTGATTTGAGGCGTGTATTATTGGAAGAATCAATTACCCTCCCTGGATATAATCGTCTAGCTCTTCACCGTAGTCAAATAATTCTATCCGATGATATCCATTTAGTGGAGAGAGACTATCCAATTGGTATCTGCATTTCCTACAAAAAATGCTCACTCAAACAATTAAGAGAATTTTACTGAATATCTCCATCGATGGTTCAAGACAACCACTCAAAATTCGTGTCTCAGATGGACTAGATGGGACAGAATCACATCGTGTCTACAAACAAATAACATCTCACCCTGATGTCTCAACTAATTTTTTTCTTCTATTTGGTTTTAAAGTGATTACTTTTTCAGACAATCAGAATAATACTCTTTGGAAAAATACTTTACCTAATTCTCCATTCTCAATTAGGCCAATTACAATACTCGCTCTTCGAGAAAATAAAGAAAATGTGAGTTTTCTTATGAAAACTATGATCAACAAAGAAACTGCTGATATTGAAGCAAATGAATTTGATTTAATTAACTGTCATCATGCTAGCGTAGTGATCTCACGTTCACAGTTGGATGGTAAAATAGCTGGAATTCTTTTGCGTCCTGCCAGTTCTGTACTGCACATTCAAACAGATTCATGATGTAGATATCGTCAGAGATGGTTTTCCAATTAATAGGTTTATTAGTGATGCTAAGGTTTTATTCCAAGAAGTAGACGAAGAACAATTCCTCTCGCTAACTACTGACCAACGTTTTAATCTCACACATGTCCCATTATCTGACATAGACATAATTCCCAGTTCACCCTTACTCGCTTATCTTCGATGTTTTAGTTGGTTAATGCACTTGTTAGGTCATCTGAGTGCCGAGGTTAGCAAATGGTCACCTAGTTCACCGAAATGCCATAGTGCGAAGAATTTTCTCTGTAGATTACTAAAAGAAAAGTTAAATATCATGATTGATTTTGCTTCTTCACATGGCGGAACTTCAACCACTGGAAATGTTGCTAGGCGATGTTTAGTACGAAAAAATAACAGCGAAAAGATTTCTTATACTGTGTGCTGTCAACAATTCCGACAGAATCCAAAGAGGCTATAATTGACATTCATACCTACCTCGGAGCTATCTTGAGAGTGTCTAATTGTGCAAGACGAAAGACACAGAAGAACTAACGGTAGTATGCCAGAAACTATATATCTTGATTTTGAATTCTTTTTCCTTGGGAAAATATTACGCCTACGTTACACAAAGTGTTGGCACATGCACCTAATATAATCTCAGCATTCAATAATGGACTAGGGTTGGAACAACTATCTGAAGAAGGACTTGAGGCGAGGGGAGATTAATCCGTAGATATAGAAAAGTCTTATCTCGTAAGTTCAGTTTTGAAGATAATTTACTCGAATGTTATGTCAAAGCCAGGGTTTTTTTTAAGGTTGAGACCTTGATGTAACTCAGCGCGGCCTTGGTGTAACTTAACTCTGCAGCGGCCGCGGCCGACTCATAATCGTGGTGTAACTCAATACTGCACAGGCCCAGGCCGACCCGAATCGTGGTGTAACTCCAAAAAATCTTGGTGCAAAATTTACACCACGATCGGCCTTAAAAAAAACCCTGGTCAAAGCGATCCAGTCCTCTTACTCCATAGAAAGCTGAAACCAGTACCAGATAATTGCATGTTAGAAGAAGATATTAGTGATCAAGAACTGCTTGCTAATTCGGGGCGCCTGCATTTGTCAGAATTTTGAAGTTGTCATTTGTCAGAATCTTGAGTTCTGACTTTGTCAGAATGGATTTTTATCGAGTTATGACTTTGTCAGAATGGGTTTTATTGTGCTTTGAATTGGGAGAATCATCTTTTTCATTTGGTTACTTATAATTTATTGTCAACTTTATAGAAATAGCTATAAGAAGAAGATAAATAACTATCATAAGATAAGTGGGTAGGTTAGCTCGTGAATATTTGAAACATATCCTCAATCGTAGATTGGCACATCGGACAAGTCTCTTCAGATTGCTTCAACTGTTCACTACAATATGTACAGCAGTTTGCGTGCCCACAAGGCATGAATATCCACGTTGTTAAACGTGGTTGGAGACATACAAAACAAACGTTAGTACTTGTAGATATGTCACCGTCTTCATCCTCAGACTCGCTAGTGATATCTCGATATGGATATTCAGCCATCTTACCAATCGTGTAGGTAATCGCATTGATTAATTCCAATGGATTCATGAGTCTCTCTTAGCTTCTCCTTACAAGTTCTTCTCTGTTCTTCAGTCTACATATACTTTCTTCCTTGACCTACAGATCTCTCGCCCGAAATGTAATCTACTGAATGATGTTATTGAGTGCTGTAATAAATGTCCATATCCTAGGACGATGTGTTTTTTTGATTGACTTTAGTTTAGATTGGTAACTCTCTGCAGCATTGTTAGTAGAGATGTTCAAATGATTAATAGAGAGTTTCTCTGGGATAATGTGGTCGATCCATCGCTTCTTTTGAAGTATTTTTTAATTTTTCCAGATTCCTCATTTCAGAACCTTCAATATTAGGGGTTTTAAGTGAGATATATGTTGGGTAGATCAATTGGAGGGGGGGGGGGGGGGGGGGGTAGAATTGGTATGGCCATCAGTTCTCGAATTAATGTTGCCAAGTTGATGTTGTTTCTGAAAGAGTGAGTGAACCCTAGCTTTTGCGTCTTTCTCCATATACATTGACTGAAATGAAACCAGCATCCGTGAATGTGAATTTGAGGATAAACTTGTTTGAAAGCATTCCTAGGTCCATGCTTCCAATCCGACATTGAAGCCACTGGTTTAAAGTTAGGTATTTCAAACTAATCCTTTCTAACACAGCTGTATATAGTTCTTCACTCTTCGCGGTCATAAAGCAATGGATAGATGATGAAGAATGCCTACCAATAGCTACAAAAATTGTCCAGAGTTGAGTAAATTGAATGGGTACTGTAAAAAAGGTGCCATAAAACTGGAAATGCATAACCAGGCTTTCATCCAGACAAAATTTCCCGCGCGCCTAGATTTAGTTTGAGCTCGCTCACACGCGCCTAAATTACTCATTTTGTATTACGTCTATGGAAGCATCTATCGATTTTCGCGCGCCTAGAAATGTTTCCCTCCAAATTCACGCGCCTCCAGGCGCGCTGCATACGCCTGGATGAAACCCTGTGCATAACCTCACATAATACAGAAGACATCGCATCGGAGTAAAAGATAACTGCAGTGTCGGTACCACATGTCACTGAACCTTGGTAGTATTTTCCTAAACTAGCTGTAAGTAGCATTTCGCAAAATTCAACAGCATCTGATGGAATCTTCGATTGTAACCTCCTGGCACGATACATAGCCGATTCGCATTCGGTAAATGTAATTTCAAAAGCACTGGGATGACCTCTTGTTTTATCATCAAAAACGTGCCGAAGATTTGTTTGGCTATGCATTGCAGTTTTCTTGCATTTCGTTTTCAAATCGAAAACATCCGATCTGTATTCTTCAGTGTTATGATTGTGCGGTGATAAAGGAGTTATAAGATCTGTCACACGGCTGAGTCTACCAGTACCTTTGCAGCTAGTACGGAAAATTGCACATTTTAGATAAATATACTTTTCGCTGATTTTGGAATTGATAAATTTATGTCCATCCATGGCCTACTAAATATACGGCCGTGTATGTCACCGAGAAGGCCAAAAAATGGAAGGCCAGTTTATAAATTTAATTCTACGATAAACTATGCCTCCTATTGATATTATTAGGGTTGTATATGGGTAATCAACCATTGCGAGTCCAATGGAACCACTTTTGAGATCTCAGATTTGTGGTTAAGCTGTTTAGGCGCCATTTAATGATGACAACAAATATACTGCATATACAATTCGAGTCTAAAAGAACTACGAGAAAATGATGATATTTTGCTAATATGCTTAGTAAACATTTCCGAATATATAATGAGAATGAATATATATAAACCAGCACTTATATACGTTTTATGGACGAAAATAGTAAGTTGTAACTCGGATACTAATTGTATTTTAGCATGTGGTTGCTTTATCATTTTTTCGAATTTTTAGAATGTCGCCACTTTGTGATTTAGTAGCCTTGGAGTGTTTAAATAAATCCCTATTTTAGTATTCCTGTTATATAATTATTAGAAGGTAGGAAGAAAATGTAATTTAGGATATTTTCATTTATTTTCATTTTACCATAAAGCGTACCGTCACCATTAAATGGCGCCTAAACTGCTTAACCACAAATCTGAGATTCTCAAAAGTGGTTCCATTGGACTCGCAAAGGTTGATTACCCATATACAACCCAAATAATAACAATAGGAAGCATAGTTTGGCTTAGAATGAAATGTATAAACTGGCCTTTTGGCCTTCTCGGTGACATACACGGCCGTATATTAAGTAGGCCATTGTCTATCACAATAGTATAAACTTTTCTAACAAGTCGTCTGTAAGAGCTTAAAGTGTATTCCATATTGATTTAGTATCATAAATACAATTCATTACAATTTATACCAGTCGACAAAAAAGGAAAAACGAAGCCAATGTGTTTTAAAACAAAACAACTACCACATTCATGATTGTATTTAGAGAATTGCTGAAAAGTGTTATTTGAACTCCGTCAATATAAAACAGTAGACAACTACATTCACCAAGTTGAACCAAGAAAATCGTGTGAAGTCAAAATAAAAAGCAAAATTCCGACGATCTTCATCAGCAAATATTTAGTCAGAGCACTAATCATTTCCAATTTCTTATCAAATTTATTATTTTGATTTATACGATATTATTTTGTTTTATAAAAATGATGCATTGGAAAAATGTTCAAACTGAATGTAAATTTTTCTCCCAAATCAGAGCACAATAAAACCCATTCTGACAAAGTCACAACTCAATAAAAACCCATTCTGACAAAGTCACAACTCGATAAAAACCCGTTCTGACAAAGTCACAACTCGATAAAAATCAATTCTGACAAAGTCACAACTCACAACTCAAGTCCCCGTTAATTCACTTCTGTTACCAGAACTTGATTAAAAAATCTCATCTATTGGATATGTTGTATTTAACACTTTTTGGAAATTGTAGCATAACTTCCATGACGTCATATCTTTTGAACCATGAGCTATACAAATTATCTGAATATATCAATCGATTTTTTGGTTCCATAACCAATAGGTCAATAATACATTTTATAGCCTTAATAAGTTAAAGTTTACATAAATACTCAATACCACCAAATTGCTGTTTCGTGCCACTGTGGACTAATGCGACAGTTGTGTAAGATTTATTGCCACATTTGTCTACAAATTTAGTACGACATTTTTATAGTAATTTTGTGTACAGCGACATTTGAGTCCAGGTTTTATAGCTATAAATGGGTAACATTGAGTGATGGATAACGACCCGTTCCTTTATTAATCACTCATTCTTATTATTTACAATACATATCAACTTTATTCGTATCTTTTCAATTTACTTCTTTGAACAAGCATACAAATATTAATATTTATTCTTGTGGTTTACAAAAAGAGTTAAACAAATTATTCGAATTTTAAAATGAACCTAGAGGCTAGCTTCCAACGAGGACTATAGGTAGACAAGTATGCTGATTAATTATTTTTACTCTACAAATCTATTGAAATTAAAATGAATATAGAAGCTTGCTTTCCAAATGTTATTTATTGTAAACAAGTTTAGTATTCTAATTGGAAATCCTTTTTATTTCAAAAATTAAAAATATTAATATTTATTGTTACGACCCCTTCGATCTCGGGCGCTTAGCGACTGATCACTCACAACTCACAAAGGTTGCTTCGCGAACTTTGTTAGTTCGTGTTAGGTACTATGCGAGGAGGAAAGTACGCGACACTTCCCTCCTCAGAAGAAGTAATATTAGTACAAAATAAGTCTAACTATGGCGAATTCCTACGGTATATTATAAATTTATGCAAAATAATTAGCTTCTGAACGCAGGTTGTACGCTATAGTCAAGTACAAGTATTTAATTTGTTAGAAGTTCAGTAACGATAATTGTCATGTATACATACGTACTTGCTTATCGAAGCTGAATTTGCAGTAGGATGGCTCATTTCTGGGATAAAACAGTAACTGACATTCAGTAGCAAGTCTTTACTTTGCGAAAATTTTATTCTGTTTCTCCTTAATTAATATTAAATTTTATTAAAATGAAGAGCACTATGGGACCCATTTAACAACTTAGGTTTATTTGAGTTGAATTCGCTTATTATAAGTCTCTATATTATGAACACAAAGACCCTGACTGTTTTTCTTAAGATAAACATAGAAAATGGAAAGTTTAGTAACGTTTTATTTGGTAATATTTTAAACTGTCCCTGTACACAAAAGGCTGACATAATTATCTCTACACGGGTAACTGACAATTCGTATCTTGGACACTTCGTCCCCGGATAGTTCGTCGCGGGCAGTTCGTTCTGGACATTTCGTCCCCTGGACTTATTGTCCCTGGACATTTCGTTCCTTGGCCACCCTGAGGTCTAATTACCTATTAATTATTCAAGAATATTGATAAAAGTAATGAGAAAATATATTAATTTAAAGTAATAGAGTAAGAGAAAAAGGGAAGGATAGATTGTAATAAAAATGTAATTTCCCTGTTAGAAATCTAAGTTATACGTTATTCCTCTTCAATATGTCAGAATATCTCTAATCTTCAACTGATGTCAGGAATTTGAGATTTCTTGATTCACACTTTTTTGAAGTTTTGGCATTTCTCCAGTTTCCCATTTTTACAAGATTCTCCTCCTATAGTGATTCCTCATGTTTCAGGTGTACTCATAGCTTTATTAAACTTGGGTGTAAACAAGTGATTCTTTATTTAAAGCATTATACCACCCTTCGGTAAATTGTTAGTTGGAATAGTCTGGATCTTAATAGTGTAAACATATTCCAAATTCGAATCGGAAAGGGTGGTATTCGTATATTTTGATCTCCAATTCTCTTGCCGATATAATTAGCTTCAAACTATTCAGCCTTCTCTTTACCCGTTTTCGGAAAATCTTCCATCAATATTATGAAGCAATCAATGAAGTCATGCTTCGGTATACAAGCTAGACTTAATAACATTTATTTTTATTGCAAATTCATCACCTTCGAGATATAGTGCAGTCCATGTTTATGCTACGTTCTATATTTATATTATGTAATTAAATCATACAATTTGATATATACTAGAACGAAACAAATTTGTTTCGAAAACATAATAATGATCTGTTATCAATAGGCTGAGTGTTGTATTACTGTTGCATGCCAGAATCACTCGCATGCTAGAATGACTGTGCCGACAGCATTTCCTTTGGAAGCACTATATTTCAGAGTTGTGGATTTGATTTGATTTGGATTTGATTTGGATTTGATTTGGATGGATTTGGTGCATTTTGAAAGGAAAATGATTTGATTTGATTTGGATTTGATTGACTATTATTTGATTTGATTTGGATTTGATTTAATGTTTGAGTCAAATCCTTTATAAAATTTTATTTACCTACTATACAATATGTAATACATATGATATTGATGATATTACACTAACAGTAGACTCGTAAATCCGAATTTTGGGTAATTCGAACAGATTTTGTTGGCTGGCGTTCGTATTACCGTGAATAAATATCTGTATAATACAGTACACAGGCGTAGCACGCGGTCCGGCTTTGGCCGGACCACTTTTCTTTTCTTGTACTATATTATATAGGAGGGTCCGGCTTTGGCCGGACCACTTTAACTGTTGGGCCGGAGCCTTTTCAGAGCCGTGCGACGCCCCTGCAGTAGTATATACAGTAGAGCCTCTGAACAACGGACACCTTGGGACCGGAACCGTTGTCCGTTATTTAGAGGTTGCTTTTCTATTAGACATATGCTAAATAAATAAATCCGTGCCACGAGGGTTGTCCGTTATTTAGAGGTTGTCCGCTATTTGGAGTGTCCGTTATGGGAGGCTCCACTGTATTATATTATATTATATCTAACTAAGTACGCATCTCAATTAATTATCTCTGTAGTATTTGGAATTTTGGATTTGATTTGGATTTGATTTGGATGGATTTGATTTGGATTGAATTGGATTTGGATTTGGATTTGATTTGGATGGATTTGATTTGGATTTGATTTGATTTGATTTGGATTTGAATGAAATATCTATCAAATCCACAACTCTGCTATATTTTGGTCGTTGGTTGATTAACAGTGCCTCCAATTGAAAATGCTGTAAAGTAACTGATTTAAAAAACTGATGGAACACAAATTACTGATCGGATGCATTAATAAACTCTCGACCAATTAAATTACAGCCTCTGATAGGCATTCTATAAGGCACACTCAACAATTCATAAAAAGTCCTTTTATACTAATTGAATGCTACTCGATAATCCATCGAATTTAATTGGTTAAAAGCCATAATTAGATTAAATAGGCGTCAAAATTATTTGATCAATACTCGTAACCTCAGGTGTGCAAATTAAACGGTCACTCCGCACCTACATGTCAATCTTCAGTCCATCAACTATAAAGCCAGGGCACTGTATCACAGTGGCTTTATATAATTTTTTAGTGGAAATAGGCATTTTGGTAGCAGATACTTAGTCATGAAGTATTATTGACCTAAAGGTTATAGATAGATGCAAATTGAATGGCATCATTAAAAATGATGTATCTAGTCTCATAAATGGAATTCCGGACATTCTTTTACAATTTCATTAAGTATTCTTAATTTAAATTTAATCAACTAACAAATCAATAATTGTAATAAAATAGACATTAATCCTGTTACTGAGTACATATTTAATAATCAGGGCTATACGGTACATGTGTTATATGCAGAGGTTAAAGTGTTGCCAATGATTATTTTGTAATTCCCAAGATTTGACATCAAAATTACTTCCAAATTTAGTGCAAGATCTTATTTTGGTTCGTTAACAATCCATTATTAGTCACCCATGGATATGCTAATAAATTTTATACATGGTATAAATAACTAAAAGCCAATTAATCTCATTGGAAAATATTATATTACATTGAATATGGAGACGGTAGATGGTTACTGAGTTTATTTATCGCATGTACAAGTACTTTAGGAACCTGAGATAAATCATAGTTGACCATAATTAATCATGGATAGCTCTTTAATTTCCTCTGAATCTTATAAGAATCACTTACTGGAATTCAAAAAGCATTCATAAAAGCCTCTGTTGCCTCCCTGAATTGAAGCTGTCATTTATAAAATCAATATCTTGCTTATTATCCATTAGATGATAAATGTTCCGATTTATTTAAAAACAGCTAAAATAAAATAATGTGCGGAAGAATTTAAATTATTGGCCCCCAATAAACTGCCTTGGAAGACTTTATGGGCGGGATTGTGCGGGCCATTTTATTTTATTAATTAATAGCCTTTAGATATAGGAACAATTAAAATTATTCAAAACTTCTGCCCACGACTGCCCACATTAAGTTTTCCCACTAAATTTATAAAACTTAACTTTATTTATGTTATTACCAGGGTTGGGGCCGATTACACATTTCGCTGTAATCATAATCGTAATCGTATTCATGCTAATTTATTAGCGTATTTATCTTTGAAATTGAGGATACTATGTTATCAATTCGTAGGATTGCACTGCGATAGTGCTTTTATTCAATGACATTCACATTAATTTGAATTCTATCATAATATATACAGTAACAGTTAGTTTATTGGAATTGACACTTTCCCTTATTGTTAGTACTTTTAGATTCGAATTTATCAGATACTGGGCCACTATACTATAGAACAGTTGTTGCAGTGCAAACGCGTTTTTGGTGCAATCGCGATTACACTGATATGTTGGTGTGATCGCGTTCACACCGGCGTAATCGCTATTTAGGTTTTTAGTTGAGCTTGTGGTTAGTTTAGATAGTTGGTGATACTGGTATACTAATGAGAAGATTGTAGTTTGTAAAATCGCATAGTCATATCAAGATGATAGGCAAACTGTCAAGAGAAACATTGACTCAAGTTTTTTACCAAATACCGTATGATTCGCTTAGCTTTCCTATTCTTAGGTAAAGTAACATCGAAGGAAATAAAATACTTTATGAGAGTGTGGTCCGTCGGTAATCGACCGAGAGCGAAGGCCTTCGTTATATACAATTTTTATTTGATTTTAGATTTGTTGATTCTTGTGTGATACTAATCTAGATTCTAGAGTTATGGATCTTTGATCTATTTCAACTTACTGTACTTATCAGGGGCGGCTGGAGGGTGGGGCCAGGTGGGGCCTGTGTCCCACCTCATGCCCCACCTCATGCCCCACCTGAGATTGGGCTTATCCTAAATTAATGTTAGTGTGCCCCATCTGAGGTAGGCTGTGCACCACCTGTGCCCCACCAGTGGTCTCGCGCTAGCGCCGCCACTGGTACTTATTATAATTGAAATTTGTTATATAACTTAAAAATTAATCGAACTAGATATAATTACTGAACGTGATTTAGATCGATAAAAGGATTATTGATTGCCTACAGATTGGGTGGTACAAATACAAGTTTGCAAGCTCCAAATAGCTAACAAATGAACTGGCTAGTAATATTACTTGTTGTAATAGCTATGGCCCTTGTGACATTTAGAGTTGCAAGCTCTCCCTGACTTCTTACATGGGCACCTCTGCGTTTTGCAAAACTTGCACCTACAGGAAGACCCGTTAGTTATTCCAAGGGAAGCACTCTGTGTAACCTCTGTCTGTGTTACGGTCTCATGCGGGACACTTTCGATAGAGAGCAGATTACTGGGACATAGCTCAAACTGATTCCTAGTATAAGCAACTGAGATTGTGCCTTGAGAAGTGCCAACAGTGTATGTAGAGTCATCTTTACCAGTAATGCATCCAATACAGGGCCGTAGGAGCAGGTGCGGCAGGTGCGGCCATGGCCGCACCAATAATTTTGGTGACCAGACAAATATTCGGGACAATTTTAACTCACCGACAACTATAGGTGCGGCATAATGGTATTGGTAAACACAACTGATACAGGTGTGGCATAGGTGCTGCTGGTACCTCCAAACTGTTCGGTACCATTATAATATATAGTATTTGTAACCATTAGATTATTTAGTGACGTCACTATGCCGCACCAATAAATGTTGGCGTGCTACGGGCCTGCAATAATATTCCGCGGACCCAAAGAGTTGACTTTGTCCGGCTCTGAAATTGGTATTACAACTGTATTTCCTATATGTGCTGGCTTAAACTTCTTAGAGCTCGAATTCAGCATTCTGTGATGCGAACTTGCTTGGTTTCGCTTCACGCCAGCACGCATCGTACTACATGTTTCTTTGCGTGACGCAAGATCACAAACTGGACATACCACACTGCTACCATATCCTTCTTCTGTTCTTCACCTACTAATCTGCCACATATCGTATGAATGAAACGAAAACAATGTGGACAAGAATGAACACCGGACTTCTTTCGACCACATGCAACTCAATCCATATTAATTAAAGCACCGTTGTCATATATTCTTTCAATATGACGAGGTGGAGTAGGAGACCTAGGGAAAGGGAGGTCAGGGCTGTGATGGTACGTCCAGGGTTTTACACGCCTTAATTTTTTTACTCGCCATAAGCCTTGTATTTTTTTTTTTTAAGAAAAAATAGTATGGCGAGTATGATGAATGGAAAAAGCGAAATATAAAAATTAAGGCGAGTAAAATAATTCATTGGGTGCCAGAAAAAAAATTAAGGCTAGTAAATAAATTTATTAGATTCGAAAAAATTAAGGCGTGTAAAACTTAAGGAAAGTAAATTAAGGCGTGTAAATATTTAGTGAACAATAGATATTCGAAACAAGTGCTTTTTGAAAGTCTTAATTAATTAACCCCATTAGTGGCAAAGGTGAATATTTTATTAAAAATCTCTAATAAGGAAAAAGCTAATAATGGTGTTTTACATATAGTAAACAGTAATTGTGCAAAGTATAATTTGAAAAATTGTGGCTAATCAACATTTATTCATACTTAAATGGATTAAAGGTTGTTATATGATGAGTAAAGCAATTGGGCTATGACTGAAAAAAAGTAAGGCGAGTAAACCAATTGTGGTAGGATCGAAAAAAAACTAAGGCGAGTAAACCTAGAGGGGTAATTCTGAAAAAAAAATAAGGCTAGTAAATCAATTGGTGCTCGAACGAAAAAAAATATGGCGAGTAGATATGAATGACCAAAATTAAGGCGCCTTAATTTTTACACTCATTTTTTAGAACCCTGGTACGTCTGAGTTTGGTAGCTAGTCAATTCTGACTGCTCCGTTATTTCAGATTGATGATAGCCAGTTTGGAAAGGATTGTAATTTGACTCGATTGGAGATTCAAAGCCATCTGTAACTATAGTTCCAACAGGTAATGGATAACATATTTGACTTTCGTACTCGTCAATCTGAGGTCGAAATTTAGAATTGTATGGCACTGGGCTATGATGGCTTACAGAATCAGAAGAGTGACTGAGTAGTTCATTAACTTCGTCAAAAGAGAATTCCAACGAACGTACTTCAGCAGCAACAGGTGCACTCACTTCTCTTTGAAAAAAAGCTAGATCTTCTTCTGTATCTATTGATCCCCAGAATTCACGGGTAATACCAAGGTGAGACAGACCGAATGATGGCTTTTTGTTGTATACAGTTTAGAATGGAGTCATCTTGATTGTGCTGTGATAACTCGTATTCTTGTGGAACTTCACCCACCTAAGATACTTGACCCAACACTGATCATTCCCATTATCAAACATAATCGTGAAGAGAGCATCTTTGATATCGCGGTTTGCTCGTTCTACTGCTCCTTGTGACTCAGGGTGACGTGGTTTACCATGAATTATCTTGATGGATGGTAATTTTTCAGCTAATGTTGAAAACAACAAGTGATTGGAGAATTCTCTGCCATTATCCGAGTGGAGGATGTGCGGGGGCCCAGATTCACAGAAATATCCAGAAGAGCTTCGGTTACTTCCTCTCCAGTTTTTCGTTTCAGCGGTGTTAGATTTATCTTTTTAGTGAAGTGGTCCAAATAGACCATGAGGTAGCGATATGGAGTGACACCATCTGGAAACAAGTTTGCTTCTAGATTTAAATCGCTCATATCAATCAAATCTACCTGAGCTCTGCAGAGATAGTCTGTTGATTCGACTTAACAACTATGGTTTTTAACGACTTCTTTGACTTCTTTAGGTGACATACAATACAAGTTTTAACGAAAATGCCACACACTCTCTCAGTAACACCGTAGAATTCCTGTGAAGCACGCTTGTATAACCTAGTTCTGCCTGTATGATCTCCTTCAATTTTGTGCAGCCTCTCCAAAGTGTCAAAAAGCTCTTCAGTTGAGAGAACTCGCTTTGCAGGATTATTTTTTCGCTCTCGGGGATACAGTATTTTAGTACCTTGATAGGATAGCAACTTGAATCGTTCAAGCACACGTTTCCACCTTGTCACTTCTTTCTGTGGAAGACACGGTTTTCCAGATTGTAATATAGCAATCTTTGTTGCAATATCGGCTGGAGTGTAGATTTCACTCGAATAAACTCGGGTTAAGGAGTTTAATTTTTCTACAAATTCACTTCGGGACATCTCCAAATGCTACTAACCATCTCTCAATTCAAATTTATTTATAAGCTAGCCGTTTCTTTGCTTTTCTATTCCCCAAATTGACTAATTGGAACCTAGTATGCAAAACAGAACTGTAATCATCATCTGAAGTTAACTTCAATAGATTTTGCAGAAGTCTTCTAAGTTCTACCTTTGATGGCTGTTTAGTATACAAAAAATTGATCAAAGATTTGTAAATGTTCTTTGACAGTTTGCCTGTCATCTGATGATTATATGATTATATGATTATACTAGTTACAGTACACCCTTTCTAATCCGAACAGAGGTATTCCGATACAAAAAAGTCTTTCCCAATTAAAATCAGACCTCGATAATCCGAACCAACTTGTCCAAACCTTTTTAATCCAAACTAAACATATAGTATACTACCTAAACACTTGTCTGAGACTTATTTTTAGTGTGCTTCTTCTAGTAAAAAACGTTATAGTAGGGTCCTACTATAGTTTTATACTATAAGTGCACACTATTGAATTTACCTCTGTCGGACTTCCGGCTGGCCGGCCATACGCGATGGCCTGACTAAACCATTGGTGATAGAGATTTCAAATTTTGACAGGAGATATAGAATTCCCTGAAGATGATCACCTCGAAGCCCGAATTCTCAATTTCGCTTTTGTTCGTCAGTTATATCGAAATTTGTATTCTGGTCCAGTGACTCTTTAATAATTCGAATTATCAATTGAAATTATAGAGGTTGTATTCTCCTAAGGATGTTCTTTCTATTTATCAATTAAAATGATTAGGTCGCTAATCAATTCTACGTTTTATTAACGATTATTTACATAAATCAGCCATCTTCTCCTTATTGTAATTACTCTATACAGTATACTCAATACAATAGAACATATTACATAAGCCTACTATCTGCTAGGATAATGACTGTTATTGATTGGTTTGTAAGTGAATATGTGTTTCATAACAAGTGCAATTGAAACACTTGGAAGTTGGAATATTTTACAAGTTGATGATGATGTCAATTTATTATTCAAGATAGTAACGTAAATACTAGCACGTATTCCTAATTTCTATTTGTAATAATTAATCTTTAATTAATTTAATTAAACATTTGAAGTTTCACAATTCAAACATTAATTAAATTGTATTACATTAAGATGAAATGTAATTTGAATATTGAAATTCTAGTTAAATTAAACATTGGGGAAGTGTAATCAGAAGGAGCACACTCCCATCCCGTCTGTGAGGGTTTTTTTTTTATAATTTCATTGTAATTTTTGCCCAAATTTATACGAAAAATATTTTTGGATCTCCTGTTCGGACTGGCAAGGGTTCAAATTAGGGAGGCTGTACTGTACAATTCTTCTCATTAGTATACCAGTATCACCAACTATCTAAACTAACCACAAGCTCAACTAAAAATCTAAATCGCGATTACACCGGTGTGAACGCGATCACACCAACATATCAGTGTAATCGCGATTGCACCGGTGTAATCGCGATTACACCAAAAACGCGTTTGCACTGCAACATAGTCGCCACAGTAAAAATGGACAACTAACAAGCAGGGTTGGGTTCGATTATGATTTTCAATTATAATTACAATTACAATTACGCTATCCTTAGAATTTCGACTACAATTACAATTACAATTATAAGGATTTGCGTTTTCCACTTAGCCAGACCGGATTTAGTTACATTTTGGGTTGTTTTCATAATCTTAATCATATACAAGTTTATAGTAATCGTAATCGTAATTTCTTAAATTTTTTAGATAGTATTCGTAATTATAACCATAAATGTTTAAAAAATATAGTTCGTAATCGTAATCTTAATCATCTGAAAGTAATCGACCCCAACCCTGGTTATTACACTAATATTCATAAAAAATATTCGGATTTCAATCGAATGACCGAATCGGAAGTCAGGAGGCTGAGGCAGGATGAGCTCAAATCATTATGATCTGAAAAAGAAATTACGTTTTGAATTGATTTGATTGAATTTGTCAATAGAATATGATTAAGTTGATTTATCTGCTAGCAATTTGAGATGATCTGAAAATGAGTTTTTGATCTGAAAAGGAGTTTTGATCTGAAATGAGTTTTTTAACCAAAAATGAGTTTTTGATCTGAAATTGACTTTTGGTGGAAAAAGAGTTTTTAATCTGAATAGGAGATTTAGTATACATTGAGTTGAGTTTATCCATTTGCTATGTCAAGTGATTGATCTCATTGAGCGTCCCTTGCTATCTACGATTGTGTTGAGATTATAATGAACTAAATCAACTCATTAAATGATTTGTGACCTTCAGTGTCAAGGATGAGCATGTTTAAAGAGAGCCTCGGCCGGCATCGGGCCGGATAATTTTGCCTCACGGGCCAGATTTGACCCGCGTGCCGGGGGTTACCGACCCGTGGTCTAAAGCAATGGGAAAAATTTGGAACCGAGAAAAAGTATTCATATTTTGGAGTTGTTCATTTCTTGGAGGTGTTTACTCTTGGAGGTTTTACTGTACTATAATTTGATTGAGCAATTGATTAACGAATTATCCATTCTGTTCATCACTTTACTGACCAAAATGGGATAATGGCTTCCTCTGCTACATGTAGCAGAGGAAGCCAACAGCTACACTAGTAATTTAATTCTCAAGTAGATACGAAAAATGTGGCGACATGAGAATCCCTATTACGATTGGAAAAAACATGTACAATTAGTTAAAGTGGTACACGCTGATCTCTCTAATAGTCCACCAGTGGGCAATTGGCCCAAAGTGGACTATTAGAGACTATGGACTATTACAGATATATAAATAGTTGATTTGGACAAGTAAATAAGTGGACTATTAGAAAAGTGGACTATTAGAGAAGTGGACAATTAGAGAGAACAGACTGTATGTCTAAAAAAGAATTTTCGTTAATTATTTTTAGAGAAAGTCCAAGGTCCGCTGCATTTATTTCATGATGTAAAAATAGATTTCGGAGTTGACATTGATAGATAAAGCGATCAACATGTCAACATATTTAATTTTTCATGTTAATTCGAGTGAAATCGATCTATTCGCCAGCGTGGAAACAATATATACCTCATCTTTTTCAGTCTCTTCTGTATACTTATTTTTAATGGAAGAATTCATGCACCGTATCATTTGAGATTTGGATATAGACAAATCTAAATGGCTCATACGTTTTGAGAGTTCAAGTCCACTCGATGAAGATAGACATAATGACTTGGAGAATAAACTAATAGATTTATTTGTGCAATTTGGGTTGCCTATACACAGTGGTTAGAACCAAATAATAGGAAAAAAATAGAATTCGTTTCTAAGCGATTCAATTGATTACTTATTGTTTGAATAAAGCTCATTTCAAATTTCTATGCAATTGAGTGCCTAGAAGCAATACAATTGCACTCCAAATATGCATGATCATTTTAGCTGAAATTGTGGTTCTAGATAATTCTAAATTTAGCTTCACTTCAAATATAAGCGAGAACATTTTATAACTATCCAATACGACAAATTAAGTTTAGTTTATACACATTTCAAGTATGCTGAAATCGAATAACCTGTTTTCATTAATGTATTTTCAATATTTCGTTTGAGAAATCAAATTCTACATCTGTTGTTACATTAGCATCAAATTTTAATTGATAAAAAGTCAAAAGTGCACGTAAAAGTAAACTTCACAAAACTTCAATTAGATATTGATACAAGATATCCTTAACTATATCTAAATTCATAGTTTAAACTGACACGCCCCGAAACAGTGCGCAAATTAAGATTTATACTGAATTCCAAAGTCATATTTTTGTTGCTAGGAAAATTCCATAGTAAATGTTGTAACTATGTAACATAATAGGATATTCTTACGACCACATTCATAGTATTTCAACTCAAATTACAAATTCTATGCCGATATTATACCCGTATTGAATTTGCAAGAATCCTGAGAGAAAACAATAATTGTATCTTGACAACAATAAATGACCTAGAACAAAACTTTGAACTAGAATTCGATAAGAAGAAAAGTTTGGAATCAGTGCTAATCAGAATTCGAGATAGGGTCAAGAAGATCTTTAGATTGTTTAGATGGAGAATGGTGGCACTCTAACATTTCCATGGACCCAGAGGTGAAGAGAAATCGCATTTCTGATCCCCATGAGTTGCCTTCAGACGATGAAGCAGAAGTAACCACACTTTCTGTGATGCATAGGAAGAGCCTTGATAATCTTTCAATGCAACAGCAACGTTCGCGACTCTCTAGTGTGCTGGAATCTATCAAGTCACTCGCAATTATTGAGAATACCTCTGAAGTCAAAATCGCGACACTTGCCTTACAACTCTTCTCCAATCTAACAGAAAATCGTGGGATAGCAAAAGTTTCCAAATCTATCGTGTACGACAAGTTCCCAGGTAAATTCGGGATCACATCGAAGAAAGAACTGGATGTTAGCAAAGCACTTTTCCTTTTGGATATGTTAGAGATTGGGAGGAGAAAATACACTAACCTACCCCATCACTTGCTATCTAGCGATATTTCTTTCCCTGCATATTATAAGGTAGTGGAACAAAGGAATAGCATTATTTTACAAAATATTATTCAGCTATACCCCAATTCTGCTACTCCAGTTGGCGCGCACGTACCATACGCACAGTACGTCCGCATACACTCGACAAAATCTTGCTTACGATACCTTCTCCTGAAGCTCAAGACTTTCCTCTGCGATTTCAGATAGCGGATGGTTTAGATGGATCCGGAAGTCACAGAATATACAACCATTCTAACACGAATACAGAGACCAAATCATACATCTTATTCTGTTTTATTCCAGTGCAGGTTATAACCTATAGTGGCCGAGAACTCTGGAAAAACACCAGTCCGAACTCTCCCTACACCCAACGACCCATTTCCTTCTCCCTGCGAAAGAAAATGAATAAAATATCAAGCAGTTCATGACCGATTTAATCAATCCGGAAACTGAGCTTATGAAAAGTGAAGGATTCTCTCTTGGCGATAATCACAAAGTACATGTCGACATTGTTCGGTCAATATTTGATGGGAAAATGTCTGCAATTCTATCTGGAGCAGGTGGGGCAAGTTGCCAATTATGTACCGCTACTCACAATGAACTGAAAGATCGTAATACAGGGATTTCCTATAAATAGACACATCACTGACGCCATTCAACTATTTGGAGCAATCGAGGATAACGATTCTTTCTTTTCTCAACGCTCAAACAAACGTTATAGCCTCACCCACGAACCAATCTCCACTATAAATATCCTTCCAGCATCTCCTTTACACTCATACACTTGTATATTCAGGTGGTTTACTCTGCTCGTTTATCATTTGAATTCTGGTAAACTTAAATGGTCACCAACATCAAATGCAGTAAAAAATTCGATGGTATTTGTCAGAACTCTTGTACAAGAGAAGACTGGTTTGAAGATAGACCAGCCTGATCCTAAGGGGGGTACTACCTCTACTGGTGGTGTTGCGCGTCGAGCTTTCTCCTCTGAGTCAAAATTTATTGATTGTGTTTCGTCATGTGTTGCGATTGAGTACAAGGAGACACTTTCACAATTACATACACGATTATCAGCTATTCTTAGAATAATAAACTCAGACAGGAAGATATGTACCGAAAATTTGGCGATCTATGCACCAACACTTATCTCTTCATTCTCGACACTTTTCCTTGGGTAGGCATTACACCGACATTGCATCGGGTATTAACTCACTCGGAAGAATTTTTGAGAGAATTCAATTTTGGACACGGCTTGAAATGTTTCTCTGAGGAAGGTTCCGAGGCATGTAACAAGCTAATAAGAAAGTACAGGGAGAATCTTGCTAGAAAGTGCTCATTTGAAGACAATGTGGTCGACATTTTTGTAACATTGGCTTCTGAGAGTGATCCCGTATTAAATCGATTCCGATCAAAGTTAGTTTGCGAAAGATGTGGAGAACACGGGCACACAAAAAGAACTAAGTGCTGTAGAGAGAGTACTAATAATATTAACATTACATTCATCTATTGATATAATTGTTGATTCACTCATAATTAATAATTAAATCTTGAGAGAATTAAATCTAACATCTAGATAATAATCATTTCTATTGTTTAGAGAGTATTTTTCATCTATCGAGAATAATCAAGTTAGATCATAGTGATAATAAATTTTAAAAAAATTTTTATTGAAAAAAAAAATCGAGATGTGAAAATGACGTCATATCCGGATATTTTGAAGCCATAGAGTATTTATTATACACCATTCAATTCCTAGGGTACGATAACCTATATGCATTTAATACATTTCATATGTATATCTGGTACCAGAATACCTATTCTTTACTAAACCCCATCTTAAACCACTGTGCCTTCCTCCCCCTTTCTCAGTAACCTTTTGGGAGATATTCTTCGATTTTGTCGCGAGTTCTCTCTGTTGAATGAGCCCCTAAAGTCAAATGACACTAAGTCCATCTGGCTGCATACTGCTTGGGTCGTTAATATAACGTCTGAAGCTTCGTATTGATTTTGGATCAACTGGTCTATAGTAGAATCAACTGTTTCGATTAGCTCCTTCAATTCTTCAATTCTTCAATTCGAGGCCAAATCTTACTAAAAGATTACACCTTGTTTTTATACAATTGTGTCACCATTATATATTATATCTGTTCCATTTTTCTCTGTACTAGTCGCCTCTTACTAAATAGTGGTTTAAATACTGTATGGTTATCTGAATTTGTAGCCCATTGTTTAATACGACCCCTTAGTTACCAAAACACTAACGATCCATCTGAGTCCAGGCACAATTCTTGATATAGACCATCATTATTTTGCCTTTGCCTCTTTAGGGTTCTTTCGTCCTAATTTGGGGAATATATATTGTCTACATCATGATAATTCCAAGTTATAGGTATGTCCCACCTGTATACTTTCCTCTCTAGAATCTTGGTTGATCTTTGTCGAAGAAAACCCAGTAAGATTCAATATTTTTCCAAGGTGTAATAATTCTTGAGTGACAAAACTAAGAGAGGCATCACCAAACTTGCTCCATGGCTTTTTATTAATGTATTGCATTTAAGTGACGAAGTTATCCTCTTCTCTCCTAATGTTCCAGCCACTTCGATAGCATACTAACACTTTCTGAAAACTCTTCTTGTTAGTTGATGATTACCACCCCAATTTAGGCTGAAACGTCCACCACCAACTTTTAGATTGTATGCTTAAGAATCAAGTTTTATATTATTTTCCTCCGCGGTCTTCCACATTTTTATGGAATATGCTCAGGTAAGATAGCATCCTTCCTCTAATGGCCAGCAACAGTTCTACTATGGTCATTTTCTGGGGTGTAAGTAGAATTAGGAAACTATGCTCTTACTCTTATTGAAATATAGGTTATCGGCAAAACTCAAAACTGAAATGCTGTTAGTAGTCTCTTAAATGTAGTTCTAGAATCTAGACGTTTAATGATAAGTCAGTCAAAGTTTTTTATTGTTCACCCATGTTTATTGATCATTCATCAAATTGTTAACGAATTCTTTGATATTGATCAGAACCCAAATGATGGTAATCCATGAAGTGACTGGAAGCTTCTCACAGAGATTTTTGATTTGAGAAATTCTATTGTTCATGATGCTATATATTTACCGATAAATAATTAATGAATTGTATATCTATTTGTAAAATGAACTATTTGCTGCGCTTCGGTGCACTTCAAATGCAGTTTATTTTGAAGAATAATAATTTCTATACAACCTGTGTCCTGAAAAAATGAAAACACCTCCCCACGACTGGCCTTTATTAATTGCATCACTTCGTAAGTATTTAACTAAGCAAAAAATCGTAATGTTTAGATTTTCTGAAACCCATTCCTAGAAGTTGAAATAGCCGCAGAGCTAATATATTATTTTGTGATGTTTTCCAGTAATACAATAAACTATTTAAAGGCTTATTAGTTTTAATATTTTACACTCACCTACCAAAAATATTCGTACTAATCAATAATTAATTGTGCCACAATTTGCACATGGCGGAAATATGTTGCGAAAATGTTGTTTGTCCTATCAAACTAGTCAGAAATCTAGTATTTTCAAGTTTGATTATTAACTTGTTATACTAAATGTTTGTGGCTATCTTTAGTTGACATTTTCATAGTGGCCTGCGTATTCATGCCATGTGCCACTTATGGCACAGGTGGCACAAATTTTTAAGTGACTGTAATTTTTCAACTAATCTTGGGAATGTTTAGAAAATTGTCAGCAACAGTATTTATTACATATAGAATTCAAAACTGCATTCAGACTTTCATAATTCGATACACTTTTTGGTAAACACAAACAAATGTTTAATGAGCTCATGAACTGGTTAATTAGATTTTGCACCTAAAAAACTTAAAATTTCTAACCCTGATAAGCCAATTTATCAATCTCATTATATGGAAACCCAATTTAATGTGTACTTCTAATTCTATTGAAATGTTGATGAACGTACAAAATGAACGTTGAAATTATTCATCCGTACGAATACTTTTGGTAGGTGAGTGATATCTATACAGGGAATGAAAGGTTCACGAACGGATTAAATATACGCAACTCAGTTCATCTCAAATTTACGCACGTTCAGTTCGTTCACGTTCACTTCCTAACTTCAACACCACCAGCGTTCGCTCAGTTCGTTCACTACAGATGAGTTGGTGGTGGTAGTTATTAAGTATTCCAAACAGATATGAGTAGTGATATATTTATATTTTACTTTTCTAGTGATGTACAGTCAGGTCTGCTTATTATGAACAAGATTTCGTCTGCTTAATATGAAGATTTTTTATTATGAATAGACCCTACGGTCCCAATTTAACAATTTACATAGGGTTTGTATTAAGTTGAGTTCGCTTATTATGAAGTCTCTCTATTATGAACACAATTTTTGGTCCCTTGAATATTCACAATAAAAGAACCTGACTGTATTTATATTTAAGTATGGATTAATGATTCAGTATTTATAATTTATCTATATTCAGTTCGTTCGTTCAGTTCGTTCAACGTGAATCCCTTAAAAGTCCTGCGTTCAGTTGTTCAGTTAAAGTTCATTTGTGAACCTTTATTCCCCTGTATATACTATATGCGTTAGTCAATTAAACTATCTTCCAGTCATTTCTAATTTCTTTGAAATTCAATACTCTAGAAAACCACAGAAAGGAAATTTTTATTTGTTCATGTTGATGTGAATATTTATCACCGTGGCAACCAATATAGTTGGTGGATTTATGAAAATATGCATTTCTATGTTATACTATATTCTGAATTCAATGGTAGTAATTAAACAATGATCTAAGGTGATACAAATTATATCCTATTTCCATCTAAATGCCAACTTTGAGTTCGAACCTTCTCCTTCGAGTTAATGTTTCGAGACGCCTGTTATATTAATGTGAAATATCATCCTAGTGAGTTATATTGTGTCGAATTATATGAAATTCTTCAGAAGAGACTTGAAAGAAGTATCTCAGAGTTTATTCCATTTGCCTCCCAGTTGATGCAATTGGAGAATGCCGTTATAAATTGTAGTGTGAGTCCTCAGTTCTGACAACCACATTGATCACTAGTGGAGTTTATATAAGTGGGATCAGAAATTTGGACAGAATTTATTAAATAATCAAAATTGGTGAGGGAAGATAGATAGACGAAATCTTACAAGCCCTGATGGTTGCTCAATGGTCTGTCATTTTTGTTATCTAGTTCATCGTACGGAAAAACTCTTCTGTTGTATCCAAGTATATGCTATTCCAATCTTTTTTTAAGGCCGATCTTGGTGTAAAATTTGCACCAATATTTGGGAGTTACACCACGATTCGGATGTGCCGCGGCCGCTGCAGTTTTGAGTTACACCTAGGCCGCTGCTGAATTACACCAAGGTCTCAACCTTAAAAACTCCCTGTGCTATTCATAACATATACATGGGTAGTTATGCTGTTATACTTCCGATGAGTCAGTATCAGAATCAGGCATAAAACTTAACTTGCCAGAGATTGGTCACGGAATCTTAGATTTTGACCCTACTAGTGTGCTTCTGAATGCCAATGCTTTAAAATATTTTTCTTTAGAGATTCAAGCTTAGTTACATGCGAGTGCCTGTTATACACTAACCGGGCCGAAAGTATTTGAAAAAAAAATTTTTATTCATACATTCCAGCTTCTAGAGGCATAATAACATAGTATTTAGATGCTTCAACATGGGTGTTTACATTAATCGATAGGTTAAGTATTAAAAAATCAAAAAAATTGAATTTTACATGTTTATTGAGGTGTTAAACTCATTAACTATATAATGAGTTAATTAAATATATAAATCCTGATAATTATGAGGCAATTAGATTATACAAATTCTGATTACATTTGATTTCCACATGGTTGATTAACTGTAGGTGTTTAATTTCAAATCTTTCTGAGATACAGCCACATTCCCATTTGTGCCACTTGTACCACAACTACACGTAGAAGATACTTTTTACCACTTCATAGATATTGGCTAAAAGAGCATAAAATCAGCATATTTTAAATTTATGAATATAGTAAGATATTTATAGTAATTTTAAAGTATTTAAACAGTAATCGATATGTTACCAGACGAATATTGTGTCTACATTAGAATTCCTGTTGTTCAAATTCTTTTAGCTTGTTAGTAGTACAGTGTATGTAACATTCGTTGTCTGCCATACTGGACTTAAATAATCCCCTTGCGTTTTATGTGAACCTAGAACATTTGCAGATGCATAGAAGCTACAATCAAGTTTTCCCATTTACTCGATAGCCAAGTATAATGCTGTTGTTTTTCAGGCCACATTTCATTTGCTCCATTTGTCCGGTTTATCAGCCACTCTTAAGGGCCTTCGAGAATCGTCAGAAAACACACCCTCATCCAAATCGATTGGAATAATCTGCGTTGTTGTTCCCTTTCTGAAATTCAATATTCAGCAGGCCTCTTAAAATTTCTAATCATTTTAAATTGCTTGGACATCCCTTACAAACAAGCTTGATCAAAAACAATTTGTTTCAATTTCTGACTAATGATGAATTGTATAATTGGGACAATGTTCCCGTCGGAAATCAAGGTAATTTATAGGAACATTACATCAGAATTTTGAAAATCTGATAGCTTTATAAGAAAGTAATGTTTATTCTGCGTGTATGTCTGGCAAGTGCAACATGCATGAAACGCCATCGTAATCGCTTTATTTAAAACACCATAGAGTGTTCGTTCGTTTGTGTGTTCTAATTACTCCCAGGGACTTCTTTAATATAGGTACTGTAAACTTCGTTTACGGTAAAATTAGCGTAGGCCTAAAACAGTATTGTTACTTATTGATATCCCGTAATCCGCTAATGCTAGACACAGGAAATGTATTATTGTCGTATAGGAAGTCATATTTTGGGAGTCCAACTGTCATATTGGTTTATCGAAAATATTTGTGGAATGTAACTTATGCGATTTTAACACCCTTCCATATACGGTAATATTGTTAAATTCTCGAGATTACTTAACTTTATACATATGAAATGTATCATTTTCGTACAGGAAATCATATTTTGGGAGTCCAACGGTCATATTGGTTTATCGAAAATATTTGTGGAATGTAAGTTATGCGATTTTCACACCTTTCCATATATGGTAATATTGTTAAGATCTCTAGATTAGTTAACTTTATCCATATGAAATTCATTATTGGCGAATGGGAAATGGGAATTCATATTTAGGGACTCAGTAGATCACATTGATTTACCTAAGGCGTTCCCCTTAGCCTATATTATTATTTTGCCACTCTCCACAGAAGGATTGCCACGACCCTGTTTTGTAGTTTAGTTAATCTTACCTATCAGATATCTGTCATTATTTTGTTTATTAAAAAACAACAAGGCTGGATTCGGTTAACCGGTTAACCTTTGCTGACATCGGTTAACGGTTAGAGATTTTATTAACCAGATAGCCTGTCTGTTGAATAACAGCAGAGTTATTGGGAAATTAATGTGTAAAGTATTAAATCTTCTTGAATTTTATCGAATATGTATTCCTAAATCCATTTCTCATCACCACTTAATAAATTTTATTGGGCAACATCAGACCTGGGGCTGATTACTAGTGAGTGATTATGATTACGATTACGATTACATCCTTCAGAAAAAGCTTGATTATGATTACGATTACGATTACAGGAAATGTTGTAATCGATTACAATCGATTACAATTCATTTTCTTCACGATGCAATTACGATTGTTCCGATTAAGCCCCGGAGTTTCATGCGCACGAAAAATAATGCACGTGTGCATGGGGGTAGCCACCTAGAATTATTTGTAGGGGCCGGATATATCTTTGGAGGTGCAATGAGATCAGCGAACCCTCAAACTACATCCTTATTTAAGTTATTGTGGAAAATTTGGGGGGCCTGGTGCCATACCTGGGGCTGATTACTAGTGGGTGATTACGCTTACATCCTTCAAGAAAAGCTTGATTATGATTACGATTACGATTACAGGAAAAGTTGTAATCGATTACAATCGATTACGATTGTAATCGTAATCAGCCCCAAGCCTGGGCAACATTGATTTAGATATAGATTTGAAAGAAACTTATCAAGATTTTTTAATAAACAACATAATGACAGATATTTGATTTGTAAGAATTAGCTAAACTACAAAACAGGGTCGGGGCAATCCTCCTGTGGAGAGTGCCAAAATAATAATATTGGCTAAGGGGAACGCCTTTGTAAATCAATGTGATCTACTGAGTCCCTAAATATGAATTCCCATTTCCCATTCGCCAATAATGAATTTCATATGGATAAAGTTAACTAATCTCGAGATCTTAACAATATTACCATATATGGAAAGGTGTGAAAATCGCATAACTTACATTCCACAAATATTTTCGATAAATCAATATGACCGTTGGACTCGCAAATATGATTTCCTGTACGAAAATGATACATTTCATATGTATAACGTTAAGTAATCTCGAGATTTTAACAATATTACCGTATATGGAAGGGTGTTAAAATCGCATAAGTTACATTCCACAAATATTTTCGATAAACCAATATGACCGTTGGACTCCCAAAATATGGCTTCCTATACGACAATAATACATTTCCTGTGTCTAGCATTAGCGGATTACGGGATATCAATAAGTAACAATACTGTTTTAGGCCTGCGCTAATTTTACCGTAATCCGAAGTTTACAGTCCCTATATTAAAGAAGTCCCTGGTACTCCTTAATAAATTGGATTCATCACACGTTCTATATAGAATTTATAGCTTACTTGTTTGCACATTGTTTTTACACTATGTGTGTTATCTGATTTGTCTGGTTATCTAATTGATGATATTCTTATAGGATGCCAAGGAAAGTGTAATTGATGAACTAAACTTCAGATAATTAAAATAGGTATTCTATTTCGTTTTTGTTAAATGAGTAATTAGCAAACCCTCGTTTAGCCCGTTATTTAAGGGCTGATTATAAGAGGATTTCAACAACACTTAACAAACAATTGAACAAATTAGTGATCTAATAGTGTGGGAACTGCGCTCCCCGAGGCTTGAATATACACAAGGGGGAACGGCGCTCTCCCGGCAAAATTAGTGGGGGGACGGCGTTCCCCCCATATCCCCCCTGGAAAATATCACTACTTACAAGTAGTCCATAAACTTTTGCAAAATCAGCAAATTCACTAAAATAAGGTTTTGACTAGAATAGAAAATTCGACGAGCTCGAATATGTGATGTCGATTTCTAATTATATGAGTAGGTGAACCAGACGGTGACATATATGTATCGTGCTTCTATAGCCTCAAATTTAACACTATTAGGATTATGATGTTCTGGGTGAAAAGATCCCCCGAAACAGGGTTCTGGTTACAGAATTTTCGAAACTTTGGTGTTGAAACTCTTTCATCATCCTTTGTAGGACTATAATTAGTTTACGTTATCTACCAGAATGTAACCAAGTGTATATATCCGGTTATTTCAATAATTTTATCCTAGTGACCATGGTTAAAACCGAATTTTAATACTGAAATGTGTAATTAATACTGGTTATAGTTCTGGTTATAACCAAGGTTAGTTCGGTTATATCTGGGTCTAACCAGAACCAACTATGCATATAACAAGGTTAGATTCGGTTTATTCTGTGTAACTTGGATATAACTACGGTTATAGACTTTACACTCATGGTTGTACCTGGTTTATACCAGAACTTTAGTCATGGTTTTAGTCATGGTTATGAAAATTCTATAACCAGAACCCGGCTCCAAAATGTGTTGATTTCGTGATCTAGCTAGTTGTATAAGTATGCTCTCCTGACAATGGCCCGCAGATTCTTGTGTATCGGAACATCAAGTGGTTAAGGCGGTAGAGGGAAAGTGTTAGTATGTCAATGTCTGGTTTCATTGAATTATATTTTTACATCACCCATAAAGTGTTAGTTGAATTTTCAATTCTACTTCGTGGCTTCCACCAGACAATACATAAATGGATAACTTTCTGTAAGAAGGGTATAAGTAGTATATGTTAACTGGCCTAATCTATATAGTCTGGTCGTTGGAAGGTTGAACCTAGAAAAAATTCATACAAAGCGTATTTTAGTATCATTAGAAGCGGAATTTTTCGTACAATAACATATCCAAAATCCGCTAAAATCCGTTTGGGGAAAGATTTTTACACGGGTGGCAGTGTCGGCCATTTCATAGTAAATCGCCGACATTTTCGTAACTAACTTTCTCAAATCAAATCTAATCAACTTATATCACCATATTTGTACTCAGCGTAAAATTTCCAGCAATTTGATATATCACATGACAACATTTGGAGGATTTTTCCATAGCAATGCTGGAATGTATCAAAAATATGTCAGGAATGTGCGAACATTCCATTCTCAAATTGTGGGCCTATCCAATCTAGTGACCCCTCGTTCAACTCCACTAGTATAATTATACATATATCGACCCTCTAAAATGGGATTTGACGAGATTTATCTGAAAATCTTCAATTTTAGGTTTATCTTGAATAATCTCGACAAATCCCATTTTAGAGGGTCGATCATGGCCTACTATATTTACGGCTACACATGCTGCCGAATCATAGTAGGAAATAAGAGTCCATTGATAAATAGGTTATTTATATTTATCTCCATAACTAGTTATGATAGACGTCGTAAATGTACTATAACTATATAGGAACTTGGTATCAAGGTATACATAGCATCCTTCAGAATTGTGCTATGTCATCATATGATGACGTAATCGATATTTTGGGTGCGAAATATCGTGTTTTTATAACCTGCTTTTACCATAGTTAAACTCGTTATAAATGTTCAAGATTGGAATATGATGATGCCCATAACTAGTTGAATAAAATATATCGAAATTTTAAATGGATGTTGACACATTCCTCGGTTGCCAGGGAAATGTATATTTCCTAAAATGAGTCATAACTCAAAAACTATCGATTTAATGTAAACTGGACTAGTTCTGATCTATCCGGAATAGATAACTTCCTATTCATTGATAATACATAAATTATGCTTAACTTCATTAACTTTTGAGATAATGAGATAATTAGCTTAGATAAATTATTTGCTTTTTCTAAGCTAATTATCTCATTATCTCAAAAGTTAATGAAGTTAAGCATAATTTATGTATTATCAATGAATAGGAAGTTATCTATTCCGGATAGATCAGAACTAGTCCAGTTTACATTAAATCGATAGTTTTTGAGTTATGACTCATTTTAGGAAATATACATTTCCCTGGCAACCGAGGAATGTGTCAACATTCCATTTATAATTTCGATATATTTTAATCAACTAGTTATGGGCATCATCATATTCCAATCTTGAACATTTATAACGAGTTTAACTATGGTAAAAGCAGGATATAAAAACACGATATTTCGCACCCAAATATCGATTACGTCATCATATGATGACATAGCACAATTCTGAAGGATGCTATGTATACCTTGATACCAAGTTCCTATATAGTTATAGTACATTTATGACGTCTATCATAACTAGTTATGGAGATAAATATAAATAACCTATTTATCAATGGACTCTTATTTCCTACTATGATTCGGCAGCATGTGTAGCTGTATATATAGTAGGCCATGGGTCGATATATGTATAATTATACTAGTGGAGTTGAACGAGGGGTCACTAGATTGGATAGGCCCACAATTTGAGAATGGAATGTTCGCACATTCCTGACATATTTTTGATACATTCCAGCATTGCTATGGAAAAATCCTCCAAATGTTGTCATGTGATATATCAAATTGCTGGAAATTTTACGCTGAGTACAAATATGGTGATTATAAGTTGATTAGATTTGATTTGAGAAAGTTAGTTACGAAAATGTCGGCGATTTACTATGAAATGGCCCACACTGCCACCCGTGTAAAAATCTTTCCCCAAACGGATTTTAGCGGATTTTGGATATGTTATTGTACGAAAAATTCCGCTTCTAATGAAACTAATATACGCATTGTATGAATTTTTCTAGGTATGACCATTTTGGGATTTCAACGACCAGATTAATACACGTGTATTGTATAGTAGTACATTTTCCATAGTACAATGAGCCAAGCATGTGTGCTATGTGTGACTATGTCGCCAATATGGTAGGTAGGTATGAGGTGGCGTGCCCCACTGTTCGATTTGGGTTGTCCCGAATTAGTTAGAATTTGACAGGTCCAATTTGGGTTAGGTGGACTAGACAAGGTGTAAAAGTCGGGTACAAAGTAGGGGTTGAGACACTGAAGGCTTGTTTCATTCTGGAGTGACAATATTTACATTCTGTGTCAGTCTTGCCGTAGTTGGTTCCAGTGGTGATCTCAGTTGGGTCATCCGGAGCAATTGCTCCAGGCTTTAGAGGTTTTGTCCCGGTCACGTCCCCAGGTCAATATACAGTAGAACCTCGTGAGTTCGTATTAACCCGATTATTACCCATTTAATAGCCACTGTAGGGACCTGATTTTGTGGAACTATTTGTTCGTCTTATCCGGAAATTCGTATTAACCGTGTTCGTGCTAACGAGGTTCTACTGTATATGTATTTCCCTCGGGTCCTAGGACAAGTCCTGAGTTTAATTACATTAATTAGCATGTAGAAATTTTTCCCTCCAATGTACAATCAAGAATGTAAAAGAAAACAATCCTGACCCCTGACCCAGCTTGCCAGAACTTGTGACAGCCTCTGGTTGGTTTACATTTGGGGTTTAGAACTCTTTGGTTTGGAGTGAGATATTTTGCTGAATTTAGGTAATTTTGGCCTGAAGGTTGTTCAGGCATTCGTCTAATTTATTGTTCGTGTAACTACTGATAGCCCCTCGACCCTCGGCTCCTTTGCATATTGCCAAATTGGACAGGTAGAAAAGGGTAATTGAGACCCCGTGATGGCTAACCTTATTTTGAGCCGCATTATTAGGCAATGGGCGCGGCTATTTGACATTAGCAGGGCTGCCATATCCAGTTGATTTTGGTATATGTACCAATTCGTTTAATGGGATGGGCTGTCATGCCATATATGGTCCCCCTACGGTTATTCCGGCCGGACCATCTACGGTGCCGTGGATCGTCTCCTTCCTCCATATAAGTTACCCCCGGACCATCCATGGCGCCTCACATGGTCCCGGATCATCTATGGCGCCGCAAAATCATCTCTAGACAATGCGTATTGCATAGCCTCATCTGTCAAATTATACATTCAGAACTGACAAAACAACTACTTCAAAGTGGATCTATTCTAAAACATGTGCGTCACAAATCAGGCGATTGACTGACCACCACTATTGAACTGACTACGCTGCCCCTATATTACTAATAAGACTAACACGAAGTGGTACTATTCTAAGAATTTCAGGGGGGATGCTCCCAGTAAATCTGAGAGAAGTTTATATTCAATATTAATGAGGGAGGCCATCCACGGCTGCCATGGATGGTCCGGCCGGACCATCTACGGCGTGACAGGGCCATAGCCTACTCTATAAATGGCCAGACAGTAAAGTTGAAATGTATTACCAGAAGTGTTTTTTAAGGCAAATTAGAGGCCCAAAATGGGCTTCAAATTTTTCTCAATGGGCCTCTAATTTTTAACTTGCTAAGTACTCAATATCATGAAATGTAGAGTGAGGGCCTCTAATTGTTGGGGTGAGGGCCTCTAATTGTTGGTAGGGCCCTCTAATCAAATCCTTAAAAAATCACTGATTACCAGAGATGCAATAGTAAGGGGGGACATTTATAACCAACCATAATTTTTAACCATATTTATTTCATTTATTGTTCACATACTTATCTTTATAATTAGTATACAATTATATTCGCGATTGATTCATATTTTTGTCTTCTTTTCCCCTGCTATTAATCCTTTGGATTCTTAACTTTTAGATACTAATTTTGACATTCAAGATGCCGAACACTTTTTTAGCTCCAGGCTGCAAAAGGAACTACTACGAGTCAGACGCCCGAGTTACCTTATTCAAATTTCCAACAAATCCACCTGAACTGAAGCAAAATTTCATCCGGGCTATAATTCGTGATGATATTGAGGGTATGAAGTTAGTACGAGCGCGTATCTATGAAACAATTCAGAGAAGACATAGAAGCGACACATAAAGTACCCAAAGAAGACTTAACGTTTGCACTTATACCTCGCGCCAGGCCTAAATTGAAACAAGGCGCTGTTCCCTGTTTTCTGCATGGATGTACATCTTATTATTTAGCAACATCGAAAAACGATGCGGACTCGCTTGTCGTATCACTCAAAGGAAGAGGAATTGCTGAATAAAACCATACAATGAATTTGATAACTGATACGGAGCCTTACAGGGATATAACTCAAATTGGTTGGCAGGTTTGTGAACATGCATTGACATATACGTGGAGGTAGCTAACATATATTTCACCATTTCGCTGACTGGAAATAGGGATTCAGCAGGATGACAACTGCGTACGCTACGAACGTAAACTGCAAACGACGACACTAGCATAATATAATTATAAATGTTTAATTATAAAGTGAAAATCGAAATAATTAATTAGAAGACAATTATTACTAATAAGTTGTAATAAGGAATGAATTATTTAAAAACTAAATATTCATCGATCAGTTTTACAGACGACCCAGGAAATACCGAGAAATAAGCGAAAAGTGGGGGTGTCACGCCCCCGCACCACCTCGTACCTTAAGCCCCTGCGAATTATCACATATCTTATCTACAAATTCTAAAAACCGAACGTCTTCCGATGTCTTGAATATTTTTCCTTAGCAATCGGACTCATCCCTATCCATTCAAACATTCGTAGAATACTATCTACTTCAGATATTATTAACTAGCTCGCTTTGTTTGCTAGGTTGCTTCGCGGTAGAATACAACGACACACCAACCGCTTTACAGTTGGTGTGTGGTTTAATTAATACTTTGAAGGTTAATTATAGCTGAAATAGGCCTAAAATAGTTAAATATGACAATGTGAAATGTTAATAATTACGTCATCAAGCGATAATGAGTAAGCATATTGATAATCTGATGTGACCAACGTGTCCGCATCATTAATGTGCATGTTTTATTAAACTTTCAGATTTTGAAGGGCGAATTATGTGCGTTTAAGTGACTTTTCAAGATTCTCAAAATGTGAGATTGAAGTTATAGCTTGGCGATTTCTGCGAAATTTCTAGTGGAAACTTATTCTTCTTGTCGGGTGCCAAAAGTTACCCCTATATGCCAAAATCAGATTTGGAAACCGTCCGGTTCTTCATTTAACTTGGAACATACAAACAAATGTTTATATATATATATATTTATATATATAAACTGTCCCCAGGCCAGAGCATGGTTTTTGCCCCTAAATCTCCAAAATGTCCCTAGATCATCAGTTTTTCCTAGGCAAAACAAAAGCGTGTCCTATGGCTCATTTTGCCGATTAAAGACACTTTTGCTGGATAATATCCATACAACACACTTAAAGACACTTTCTGAGATCTAGGGACTCTTTTTATCTACATACAGGTTTGTGTTTTAATGGTATATATTCTGTTTCACGAGTAAATGTACTCTACACGAATTAGCAACTGAAGTTCGCTAGTATGTACAAAATGTACTTACTAAATATACAATAGCGACATTAGGAGTTGAGATTGGGTCCCTAATCGTCTCTATGATCCAACGTAAATATTATTCATGAATAAATCGATTAGTTAGTTTTTGTTATTTACTGTTGCGAATACCCCACTTATTGGTCGAATTCCTAGGGATGCTCTCGAACTAATGCCTTGTCGTGTATAACATGCTTGCAATGTTAATAAACTCATATTTAAACCAAATGAAGTTTAGGGAGATCCAGCGCCCCTGATATTTTCCGCCCCGTATCAGCCCTACTCACATAAGTTAATTTATTATTTTTTCTTTATATTTAGAGAATATTTTGTCTTTTCTTCAAAGAATAATAAACCTCTTAGAATGGAACTAGAGATGTTAACTGAAAAGAATTTTGGAAAACAAACTTTGCATGCGCGCATTATTCAACTTGCAGATGAGAGATTTGTAGTTTGCAAAGAGATTTCACGACTTATTCAGCTAAATCATAATGATTATATGGCCGGAGTCAACAGACTGACAAATATTCAATCTTCTCTACAATTTGCTTGTAATCTGTCTCTTCAATCTAGGGTTGAATTGAAAAATGCGCTCAATGGAATCAGAAATGGAGGATTAGGCATATTGTTATCATTTAGGAAGATGCAGCGTTTGCGATCTTCTCTGAAACAGGTATATTGATTTATTGGCCTACGCTTGACTATATTGTATATGACTTGTTGTATCGTAAATGCGATAAGACTCCACTTATACACTTCATTAATTTCTTTAAACTCACCTCCAAATATGCGAATGTTGCTCATACTTATCATATTGACTTTTTACTATGGCGACAAAAATTATATCTATACATTAATGCAATTAATGGTTATTACCTCTACTAATGCTTGGCAATGCTTTGTATTTTCTAAACAACTTTTAACGCTTCATTAGCTTTATTATATTATATTATATTTTCTACATTTTGTGTCATTTTAGATATAGTTTTGTTATAAAGAATTGATGTAATTTAGCTGTCACTCAAAATTATCATTAATTTGTCTCGTATATTGATTATTATTTATTGGACCAGATATTATACTTAGGGAAAGCTGAATTTGATCGAAAATGGAATTAGGAAAATGATCGATTGTGAAATGTATAAAGTGTAAGAATTTGTTCGAAAAGTTTTATGATGTCGAAAAATGTTCTAAAATGGCTTAATTCAATTTTGACTAAATTGTCGTCGTAAAATTTGAAAAATGATAATAAGTACTATTCATAGCATTCTATACTAATTAGCACACCATTCACTCCATATTTCACTGCACTTTTCCTCTACGATAGTAAGTGACAACTGAACAAAATTCCGGTGGCAGGATCCCTCGTAAATAGTTACTTAATTAATGTGAATGCATAGCATTCTATACACTAAGGCAATGGTGGTCACTAACAATTTTGGACCAGGGATTGGTTAAGTACTTCAAAATAACATTTTTTTAAATGGTAATTTGTTCATTTATTCCATTAATTTTAGGTACCCTCATCATCCTGACAATATATTATTGTCAATTAAAACGATTGGAAAATATAAGGAGTTTAATATATAATATAATATATGATATAGTATACTCATACAAACACAGATATTGATATAAATGTTATTATGATACTAAGGAGCTTAAGACATCAATACGTAAATAGAGATATACTTCTAAGAGGGAGTAGTCACACTTAATACATCTACATGAACAGCAACAGGTTGACTGAATAAAACTAAAAGAAATAAAGAAAAATTAATTCTTGAATTTAGTAAGCATACTATTATCACACTTTTCAATACTAGTACATTATAATTCTTAACACTATTAGATAATAAACAGTTGGTAACAGTGAGAAAAAGTTTTCGTAGAATGTCCCACCGCGATACATTGCATTCACATGCGAATCTCCAAAGTGTGCTATGCTCTAGTTCCATGCCAGTTGAACAAGTTTTGTACGGGAAGAGCCAGAGTAAAAGTTGTTTATCTCAACAGCTTCAGTAGAACATCTCGATTTATCTGCCTACGTTCAGCATCCTGTAGTGTAGCACTGGAACATTGGATCTCAAATACAGATTTTCACTCTCTGACTGCTTTGTCATTAAAGCAGTAGCAGCAGCATCTCTGCCACTGGGAAGCTTCATGTTTCTTCAGAAATTCTGTGGCATGGTTCCAATCTGTTACGCCTCTAGTTATCCATGTACCTCTTGATCCTGCTGGAGGCTTTCTCCACTTCTGGCATATCTCACAAAACATTCCATCACCTGGATCCTTACATTTCACCCAGGGGTAATTCTTCTTTCATTCCTTTTTGTAGGAAAGCTTTGCCTTATAGATTTTTCAATGGAGTAAGATATTGTCTTTTCTGGTGAGGTTCTTCGTATTCTTCATCACTTGTGTGTGTAATACTCATTGTAGCTACTGAAGTGGCCTGGTTAGTATCTAAGTCAGGTTCACTATCACTAATTGTCTGACTGCAGGTCCTCTTACGTGAAATAAAAATTATGATATCCATCTTTTCCTGCTAGTAAATCTATTTTTTGTGGCATGAACAAGTCGGGTGAGGTTTAGTCCATTAGTGACAACAGCCTCGAAACTACTATGTTATTATTTTTTAAATTGCAAATATTTTAATAAAATGATTATTTATTTTCGGTGAATAGCAAAAAACTACTGTCGGCGCTATATAGCACTTTATTGTTTATGGCTTCCAGGGGCTTTGCCCCTGGCCCAGAATTAGGGGCTTATAGCGCCTCCCAGACCCCCAGCTGGCGATGGGATTATTTTTTATAACCTGGATCCACAAACTTTCTCCCCCCCCCCCCCCAGGAAAAATTCCCCGATGAAACCCTGCATATCTGTCATCAATCATAGGCGCAAACTTTTGACCTGTAGCCAAAAGTGCCAGTGGTGCACCTCATTACAAAGTACAGGTGTACTATCCCCACTTTGCACCACCAGCACTTCTATCGCTGAGTGCCGGTGGTGCACTTGCACCACCTGCACCTCCGTACTTTGCGCCTATGTCCTCAATCAACTTCTAGGGGGTTCCATATGGGGAGAATTCATTGCAATTACTAATTTATGCTTATGGGCATCCTTCATGTGGTGTAAGCGCAATTAAATGATGACGTCAGCATTTACTCTAATATATTAATTTAAACATTATTATTGTATCCAGATGATATCTCTTCCATGATTGATGGAATATTTTGAATAATTTCATATACAGCAGTACCTGCATAATCCGAAACCGTTGGCATAGGGTACAATATCGAATCACGCAGGCTCTAATGCACCGTCCGACGCTCATTGGGATGAGGAAAACTTTTTGGTTGCACTGTACTCTCCTTTTAGAAGATATGATAGTTACATAGGCTGCTTATGATGAGCATATACGTATACGACTAGTGTTAGTAACTATGGCGAACTCCACATTTCATCCTTCTAACAACATTATGCCAATTATTACTCTCAGAATTTACATTATCAGGTAATTGTAAATTTTATTTTACTTCTTGCTCACATTCCTATTGTCTATTGTCTTTGTAATCCTGAACTAATACTGTATTATATTTAATAAATATTTTAATGCTAAAATTAATGTATTATAGTAAATGCTAACGTCATCATTTACTTGCGCTTTAACCACTTGAAGTATAGCCGTTAGAATATTCTAGTGACTTCAGTTAATTCCTTGTACTATATGGAAGTGGCTAGCTCAATTGGCTATTAATAGGGGTATACAAAGATTGTCCCACAATTACCGGGACTAGTTTCCTAAAACAAAGATACTAACAGATATTTGTCTAAATCACTATCAAGATTTAAATGTACTCCCTTCCGAGTTTTATGTACCAGTCTCACCAATAGGCGTCGACCATGCCGGGGCGGCCATTGTCCCGCCCCGGCATAAATCATCCGAAATTAGGTGATTTTTTGGTGATGATGCATTGCTATTTTTATTGATTCTGAACTCTTTTGAGCAAATTTCCTGCATGTTTGGATCCACTACGAACATCGCTGGAAAGTATCCATACTTTGGTTCGACACGACCCTACGGGCGGGCTAACAAATTTAGACTAAGTTAATTCGAGTGGAACCCAACAAATTGGTTCGACTGAACAAAAATTATAAATCGATCCACTACATCTCGGCTCGAGGATAATTAATTAACATAAATCGGTGACAGTCGAAATTTACCTGCGGGAATTTTTTTTGCGCCTAGTTCAGCACGAACCTATTTGATTCGGACTAACCTATTTAGTTCGTCTAGAGTAGAACTAAACTAATTAGTTTCGGCCGAACTTAATTCGAACCGTTAAAGCCATCATGTGCACGTATGTTTATCTGAATCATTGTCTTGTTAGTATACTCACATGTTTTCATCCTCTCAAACGCAACTTCCTAAACGCAAAACCCCTGCTGAAAACTCCGAAACCAGCAGCGGGCAGCAGACCCTGATGACTTCATTCCACGTGAAAAGATCGAAACCTGCGCCACACCCCACCGAGTCCAGCTCCCTGGCGACGCCCTCCGCGGAGTCACAGCATCCAACTGCTGGCGCGGAAGGTACTAGCACAGTGGAAACCCTCCCAGAACCCACTCAGGGTCAGGCCGATATGCCAATTTTCCAAAATCTAGCCATGCTTCCGGACGAAATGCCGAGCTTGAAAGGAGGTGATGGAGCAGTAAGGTATCTTCAGGGGGATTGGTTTACCGGATTTAAGTGGCTCAAGCTCAACGAGGACCTTAAAACGTCGCACTGTGCTATCTGTGTGTGGGCACTTCAGACCAACAGGGTTCGTGCACATAGGAAATACAACAGCCTGGGAGCCTCAAAATGGACCAAAACTGAGAATGGCGCAGGATGGGCGAGTTTCAAGCAAGGCAAAAGCCATCTGAATGAGATGACCGTGGCACAGAACACCAAGATGCCTGGAGAGTGTACCAGCTGGAACTCAACAAGCAGGGTGTGGACATGAGGCTCGACACGGGCCGTGCAGAGACCGTCGAGAATAACCGTACAGGGCTCAAAGCGGTTGTTGACAGTATCCTCACATGTGGCACACAGGGTATTCCGTTGCGTGGTCATGGGGACGAGAAGGAAACTGGCAACTTGTGGAATCTCACGCGTCTGATTTCGCTTCAATGAGACAGTGTCGAAGTATATGACGTCAGAGACCAAGGTTAAGTTCATGAGCCCGGATATCCAGAACGAAATTCTGCAAATCATGGGACATAAGCTTACAAGATCTCTAGTTGCCAAGATCCGAGAGGAGTCCACTGCTGGTATTGCTATGAAAGAAGGCCGCTTCATTTACGCTGTCATTATGGATGAAACGCAGGATATTCGCAGGCGTGAACAAGTTTCTGTCTGTATCCGACTCATGGTTAGTGCCCACTGAAGTTTTCTTTGGATTTTTTCACACCAAGACAACGGATGCTGAAACTCTGTTGAACATTTTGAAGGAGTCCCTTGCCACCCTCAATCTTCCATTTGCGAATCTCCGAGGCCAAGGGTACGACGGTGCATCGAATATGAGCGGAAAGGAAGGCGGGCTGCAGATGAAAGTACGAGAAGATGTCCCGAGGGCTCTGTGGATATACTGTTTCGGACACAATTTGAATCTAGTGGTGAAGGACTGCATGGAGGGTACTGATAATCGTGACATGGAGAACGCAATCGAGAAGCTCCGTGGAGTTGTTAAGTTCATCAAAGGATCACCCAAGCGCTATGAAGTGTTCAATGATATGGTTGCGGATGCTACCAACCACGATGCCCACGAATTGAGACCGCTCTGCCCCACTAGGTGGCTCATGAGGCTCGAGAGTGTGAACAGTCTACTTGAGCACTACACAATCGCACTCAATCTTCTCGAAGAGGCACAAAATGATGCATCTCTGAAGGCCGACAACCGTGCTATGGCTCGATCCTATGTTCGAAGTTTGGAAGACTTCGACACCTATTTCTGTATGCGGTTATTTCAAAAGCTTCTTCTCGTCACTAACCCCATCCACAAGCAGTGCCAAGGGCGCGAGGTGACAGTTGGAGATATTCGGGGTTGGGTGAGTTCTTTGGTCTCCACTCTGTCCGGCCTCGCAACAAATGACGCTAAAGCAGTGGACTTCTACCTCACGTGCAAATCCCAGGCTGAGGAACTAAGGATCGATGTGCCGAAACTTCCAAGAACCGCGAGGGCGGATCGTGCCTTCTTCACCCCCAGGAAGGCTGCAAGGGCTGAAGGTGAAGATGGGTTTGATGCCGAAGCCGCACGCCTCAACTTTGCTATTCAAGATCATTTCACGAAAAAGTTCAAAAAGGTCTTCAAGACCCTCATTCGCCGGTACAGTGATCAAGATCTCCGTATGGCAGAATTGTTGAGAAGGTCAATTGAAGACCCGAGCATTTCTGATGATGAACTACGAGTTCTGGTGAATTTCTACGTGGGTGACTTGCCAAACTTTGAACAGTTCCGCTTCGAGAGGCAAGCATGGTTTGCTCGTTGTGTGAACAAGGGAAGAGAGACAACTTATAGAGAGTTGAGGGACGTCTTGGTAGCGGAGCCTGGAACGAAGGCGATGCTTCCCGGAATCCATACAGCCTTGGTGCTCTACATGATCCTCCCTTCCACTTCGTGCGAGGCAGAGCGCTCGTTCAGCATGCTTCGCAGACTTCTCAACTACCTCCGAAGCACTATGAATCAGGAGAGACTGAGCAGCCTGGCAATGCTGCATTGTCATCGAGATGTGGCACGAACTATCCTTCCCTTAGAAGAAGTGATGGCCGAGTTCATAATGAGGAGTACTGTGAGGCGTAACATGTTCCTCAACGTTGAGGAGATCTAAACATCAATGTGGAAGTATGATGCAGATTTGTTTATAACAAGAATGCAATGTAGTATGTACTGTATGTGTTATGTCAAAAAGTATAATAGATATCGATTATTCGGAAATTGTCAGTAAGATAAAACCGAACGTTTGGAAAAAGTTACACAATAGGTAAACAACTTTTCGGATATTTACGGAAATATACTACTTTATACTAGGTGAAATTTGTAAAAATTCATAACTCGCCCCGGCATGAATTTCTGAAAAATGGAAAAGTTCGACGCCACTGGTCTCACCTTTCTGGAAGTTTCTCAATGCCAGTGGCGATAATTCCTGGGATTCCCTTTGCTCACAGTTCTACCAACCACAACAGGGTACTAAACTTTTTAAATAATTTTCCACAAGGGACTATAGGCAGGGTGCGGTCGACATTCGAAACCCATACCTCTAATGGCATTGGTAGTTAGGCACTGACGTGGGCCTAACATTATCATGTTGAAGGATAACTTTTCTACTTAGTTTAACACGTCACTCAAGCTTGATGGCTGAGCAGTTTTCCAATTCAGTTATATAATAATCGCTATTGATGTTTGTCTCTCAGCGAGCCAATCTGTTTCGATCTCTACCGCAGAATACATTGGCCATTCTCTTTCCGACAGACTTTGTGCACTTAGGCTTGGTCGGTGTAGGCTCATGTCGTCTTTTTCCACCCGACTACTTTTATATTTTGCTTATTAGCAACTCTCCTATTAGCAATATTACTTTGTTAGCAACCTCTTTTCGGGTCCCAAACGTGATAGCATAGGCGCCAAGTTTGGAGTTTGGGGGGACGCCCCCCCCCATATTGCTGATTAGGGGGTTGGGGTCACTGGGAGCGACCCCCGGACCTATCGGTGGATTTAATTTTTATATGAAAGTGGTCCTTTTGATCGACCAAGGGATGATGGAGGGTGAGAATCACGTTAGTTTACTCAATTAATCCAGATTTTGTTTCTGAAGAAATAAATCTGGAAATATTTAGTAAACCTCTCAGTGGGCCTTCCAGACCCCCAAGTTTTCCCCCAGACCCCCCAGACCCCCCATATGTGCCCCCTCATCTTTGATTATATTTTTCCAAAACTTGCCTCCTATGCTTGATACATACTGTTAATTTCATTTCCCTATTAACAATTTCGCCTATTAGCAACCAGATTTAGTTGCAATCACGGGGTGCTATTAAGCGAACTCCATTGTATATTTTATATCGATGCCGAACTCAAGATTTTGACTATAGGAAATACTATGACAATTTTCTCCTGACTAGCTGTATTGTGCTAATCGATCTTTATTCTGTATACAAGTAGTGTGAACATTCGCAATTGTCTGTTATATCACAGGCCTAGCTACGCTTGTGTGTTATTAACAAATGAACGTTAGAAGAGTTACTGTTCGTCTTTACAGGGTTCCTTCGGAGCAGTTGTGGGGTGTTTTAAATACGATATTCATAATAATATTAATATTTACTAAAATTAAGATGGATTCAAATTTGACGGACAAACGAAGTCAGATAGAATTAGTAAAACAATAAGGCGGAAAGAGAATTAGTATGTTATGATGAAAAGGTTTGGTATCAAAATGGTAATTGATCTTGGAATTTTCGATCTGTCGGAGGAGAAATATATTAAATCTAACTTGAATACCAGAGTAGCCAGTTTTAAGATAAATATGTTTAAGCGTAAGTTCAAGGCAACTAAAGAGCAACGTTCAACGTTTCCCGACTTTCTTGTATCACCTGAGCAAATTATTTAATCTTTATATGATCAGGAACTGAAAGATGTATAGAGTCTTGTATGGCGCATTTAATTAAGAACATTGCACTTTTTATGAAGTGATCAATCATGGCCAGTTGGTAGAGTCGAGGGTAAAGATCGAAAAAGATCGAGATAGGTCTTCATCGTCGTATTTTTCACACATTATTATATCTTGGTTATGGTTGTCTATATCAACAGGAGATCACGCTCGTATTCATTTGTGTTTGATCAATATGGAATTAGAGCTTATAATCAGGAGAGATGTAGTTTCCTTTCCAAATAGGAACTGAACATTTATTGGACATAATAATGCTACTGAATATTGAAATAGAAATAAATATTAACTTAAAGTTTCAATTATCATTAATTTCGTTTAGACATCTGAGGATTACACGGAAATTCGAATTCGTCTCAAGAAAACAGGTATATTGTGAGGTTAGAGCAGTAATTGTATATGATAACAGTTGAATATCATACATAGATCAATAATTTACATTATGGTTTATTCATAAAAATGGCCTTGCCTTTGGCCTCATCCTTGGTTCGATTTTCGAAAGTAAAGATCTATCCTTATACTTGAGTCATCTATGTGCAACCGAACCTTATAATTAAATCCTTGTAGATAGGAAATTTTAGTTTTCTGATCATGTAGAGATCCTTTTGGATACATAATGCAATAATAGAATTACTCTAAACCACATATTGTGAATATATATATATATGGTCAAGCGTTTTCACTATTAGGTATATAATATATTCGTCCTCCAACCAAATACCAAATACTACTGAATATTCGTAACCAACCGAATATCAACAATTGGAAATTAGTATTTTGTCATTTCGAATATTGAAGTACTATTTCGTTGCAACATTAAACAATTAAAAACAAATTCTCAAAAAAATGTCAATAACAAAACCTTCATATGTTTATTTGTTTATGTACTTATTATGTGTATAAATTTTATTACTTCATTTTCTAATTTAGTTATCTTTGATTAAAACCTTACAACAAGCAGATTTATGGCTAAAAGAACGTTTAAATTCTGGTCATTATAAGGAAGCTGCTCATTGTTGTATGATTTTTTTGAGAGCTTTAAATTCTTTTCATAATTTTTCCTGTTGCATTGACCTAACATCAAAATTATTTAATATTCAACATGTTATTACTACAAAACTTGATATAATTCTTCTGAATCTCTCACAAACTTTTAATCCTGATACTTATCTCGATATAATGGCTGCTTATCACTCACTTGGTAAATGTGAAGCTGCTATTGAAAAACTTGTGTTAAATTTTATTCAATATATAAGAAAACTAGTAAATAATATTCTTTACAATCAGATTAGATTTATTTATGATGACGACGATTCCACAGTTGAATTAGATAAAAAAATTTCAAAAATAAAGGCTTCAAATAGTAACCTTTCCCCTCAGACTATTACCTCAACAGTTTGTTCGCTTTGTTTGGAAATATCTAAATTTATTTTTGTTTATTTTGATATTGCTTCTATTCAAGAAAAGTTACCATCGAGAATATCAGAAGATTCGTTTGTTTCAGAGGTTATATTAAATCGGAAATTAATCCAGGGAAGAATGTTAATTTGGAAGGAATGTGAAAGAATTTTTAATTCCTTCCTGCATGTAGTTAAATTTGATAATTTTTCCTTTGAAAATGTATTTCATATTATAAAGATAATTAATACTTTTATTGATTTGGGTAGATCCTTTGCTGATTCCCCTTCTTCTTCTTTGGTTGAAACTTTACGCAGTTTATCTCTAGAATACTTTGAACAATTCCATAAGTTAAGGATGGATGATCTCAAAGTATTTTTGGAAAACGAGTCTTGGGAGCTTTGCCCGCTTCCATTTAATTTTGCTCTTGAACAGTTTAATGAATTCACGTTTTTGCAGAGTTTCAACACTGATAATTCTCAAGTTATTCATGAAAATATTAGTACTTCTATTAAACCTCCCAATTTTTCTAATATTCTACTTCGTAAATATTTTATTGATTATTTTGAACATTTTGATATCAATCCAAATCCTCTTCCTACGGATTCTTCCCCTATACTTTCTTCTAACGACATTTGTAATACTGTTTCCCACCAATACATTTCACAAAATGTTACTCTCGTTGCTAATACTACTCTGATCACTCTGAAGTGTATCGGCCGCTATTTACAAATTATGATGGCTATTAAGATAATCGCTGTTGAACTTTTCCATATGCTGACACAGTTATATAAATATTATTTTTACGCAATAAATATGTACTTTGCCGATAAAACGTCATTTCCTTCAGAGAGACTTGTTCCAGGATTACACGGATTTGATAATCACCAAAATCACTATAATTCTAAGTTAAACACGAGCTTATCTCAAATCGTTTCAGAACTAAACATACAACATCAAGGTAACAATTATTGTTTTGACCTTCTTGCTGAAATTGAAATTTATTTTGGATTTTTTTTAGAAGGATAATATATTAATTGAATTTCATTGTGTTGATCTAGTAGTTTCCAGTTCGTAAATAGAAAAAATTCAAAGTTCAAATTTTTCTATTCATTAAATTATGAATTAGGCAAATTACGTATTTTCTATATAGTATATCCTCCATAGTACGAACACCAGTGGACTGTCAAAATTTGTTCACCTTATCCGAAATTTGTATTAACTAATATCATTTGTATTGAAAAATATTTAAAGGGGACTGAAATAATGTTCGTATAAACTGGAATTTTGTATACACCGTGTTCGTTCTACTGTATATATGTATGTATTTTGCAGTGTATTAACAATTTCTATGTGTTCACGAACTCACATGTATATTTACGAACACACAACTACAAACTTCGTGTATTATTTACGTCATTAAGTTTCTATGTTTGTTTATATAATATCTATGTTATGGTTAACCATGGCCTACTAGCAGGGTTGGGGCCGATTACTTTCAGATGATTATGATTACGATTACAATTATGATTTATCTTTTTTAAACGATTATGATTACAATTACGATTACGATCTATAATTTTTAAGTGATTACGATTACGATTACAATTACTATAGACTTGTAAATGATTACGATTATGAAAATAACCCAAAATGTATACTAAATGCGGTCTGGCTAAGTCTGATAAATTCGAATCTAAAAGTACTAACAACAAAGAAAAATATCAAATTCACTGTTACTGTTATATTATGATGGAATTCAAATTAATGTGACTGTTATTGAATAAAAGCACTTTCGCAGGTGCAATCCTACGAATTGATAATATATCCTTAATTTCAAAGATAAATACGCTAATAAAATAGCCTGATTAATATACAGGAATGGTAAAATAATGATTTTTTCAAATAAAATCAAAATCAAAATCAATTGATTTAAAGTTGATTTTTACTATTTGAAAATGGTGATACCTATTGCAATCGTAGTTATTTCGACGTAATATTACAATGTATACTTGCTGCGAAATTCGCAATTGAATACCTATTATATAATTTGAGTTATGTTCATTCAAATCAATGATTTTAATTTCCAAAAAAAATCAAATAAATAATAAATTTTCCTAGCCTGCTGATTATGATTACAATACGATTACACTCTAATATAATTATCTGATTACGATTACGATTACGATTACAGCGAAATGTGTAATCAATTACAATCGATACGAAGGTAATCGTAATCGGCCCAAACCCTGCCACTAGTATATTATACGGCTAGATAAGTCAAAAAAAGTATTTGCTCATTTCAATTCCAGACCAGTTTTACTTGCTAATTACTCGTAAAATGAATTACATATTGTAATGGAATAAACTAAACTTAGGTTTTCAAATACGCTAGAAACATCTAAAGTACTTTTTAGTATGATGTAGAAAATCCTTGTACAATTCTAATCGCACTTGTATTACCAAGTGTTATCTTGGAAGAAAGTGCTTCAATATGTAACAGATCCACTTAGAATGTAGTCGAGTCTTATTTGTATTTACTGGGTAATACCTTCTTCACACGAAGTATGAATTTATTATCTACCCATTACATAGATATTATAGTAATAAACATAGTAACTAAATAACGTTTCTAATACACAAGTTTGAAGCTGTGTGTTCGCGAACACACAGCAAACATTGTGTATTCATGCCACCGAATCTGTTGTTGCTACTACCCAACAAGATGGAGGGTACATACTAGGATATTTTTGTACTTCGAGAATGCTAAGAAATACGTATAGCGCAAGGCACGTCTGTTGGCCAGATCGCTAGCATCCAGCTGTGTCGTAGGTCCCAAAAAAGGGCCGGTCAGTAATACAGACTGTCCAAGTCAAACCTGGGACGAATTTACCAGCCCAGGTCAGAGAAATTATATTGCCACTAAGTAATAACCGCACATGCCTACATTCAAGTCTCTCGAGCTAATTAGCTAATTAGTCTGCCCAAGTATGAATCAGTGATTCAGAATATAGTAAAAACAAGTGATTTTCCATAATATACTACCTGCTAATTACTCTATACATAGCCTATTCTATATATGGCCTGACAGTAGATATACCAGGGATGCACAAGAAGATGGGAAATTAAATTTTTTTAATGTTTTCTATATTGAACTACTAAGTTCTTTATACGTTTCTAGGTCGTAAACATAACTCAGCCCTGCTAGCCCGTGATTAGTATTAGCTGTAATGAGAAGGGTGATTGGATTTTCATAATTTAATAGTAATAATAAACACAAACAGTACAATTTATAATATTAATATACAGTAAATACTACACAATTATTTGCTTTATTTCTTCTCTCCTCTTTCTCTCTGTGGCTTTAGCAGTGCACACTTAACTACATAATAGAAATAAGAATAAACAGAGTAATACAAATCATGGTAAATACAAATAAGTAAACACATAATTAAGAGAATTTCTTAAATTTATGCTTTTCTATACTTTTTTAAAGAACCAGCGAGTTATAATTCTTAACTTTATTTGCAAGAAATCAATTCGCTGCGGTAAAGACTAGCTTCGATAAGATGTTCCAACTAAACACACCACAGCTAATACAAGTAGACTTCCAAATAGTATTTGGATCACAATTATCACTATCTTCCAAATACAGCAACGCGAGTTCAAATATTATTTTTCTAGAAGGTCGACTTACAAGCTTCGCCAACAGCTCTTTATTGTTTTCGATGGCACTAAAGGTCTTCCATAAAACAAGAATGAATTTCAAAACTGACTCAGATGGATATTTAAGTCTGCCACGGTCCGTTAGCTGCAGAAGTTTATACTGAGAGTCCAAGTTTAAATCAAGGAGAAATTCTTTATCAACTGTTAGCATATGTAGACAGACATGACACAGTTTTGTTCGTTCAGGTACTGATGGACAGTATAGCCTGCAATAAAGGCTAATTATTGAAGCAACTGTGAACCACAATCAATTGTTGATAGGTCATTAATCTCATCAAGAAATGGCTCCAAATTGAATTCACTATCAGTAGTGGAATACGGACAAAAAAGAAAATGACTTGACAAATGACTTGAATAGATTGAAAGGAAGTGTCTTGTTGGTCAGTAAATATGTTTGATTATGCTAGAAAGTTCAAGTCGATGCTCGGTTCAAGGATTTGAAGATAGGAGATGTGATAATTAGAACCCGACATCATACGGTATAGACCGAAATGGTGTTCCAAGGGATCCGTCTGTAGAAAGGAGGACAGCACATATGTAAAGCCACAAAATTGATTCAAATGGTTGGTAATTTGTGGTAAGGCATACAAGCATGTCTAAAACTGGTCTATGTTTGTTTACTCAGTTTGCCAAATTTTCTGGTAAAGTTTGCAAAGCATCTAACCAAAAACTACACAAGTCAAAAATGGAAATCGCTCGTCATTCAAAGTCAAAGGTCTTGAGAAATTATCGTTCAAACGTATTCCTTTAAATGGTGTATTAACTTTGAATAATTTCCAAACAGTAAGAAGGGTATCAACAAACTCCGGAGTATTCTTTCTATATTCTGGATAACGCAATTCGTTCTGGATCTTTAGCGCAGATATTGTTATTTCGTTAACGACTTTCAAAACCAGTTTGACATTTGACGCTCTATGCTAGACGGAAAACAGGACTTCAAAGTCAAATGAGGAGCTAACTTGGCTAAACTTGTTCTTACTGAATTATATAATTGACATACATCTTCAAAGGATGCACAACCGAACTTAAGGGGATAATCACAATAAGAACTAGAGTTGTATTTTAAAGCAAGTTCCTGCAAAACAGATTCAATTTCTTGAATGTCACTAATTGCAGCAATGGGAACGGATATACTCTGTCCATTAAAATAGGCTGAGGTGGATAGATAAGCATTGATTTCAAGGTACAAATCTACGGAGATATTTTTTTCAGCCATTTTAGCGAGGACAAACACTATGTTACTCTCATTACGGAACCACACCAACCAACTATTAGGTAAAGAAATCAAGGATAACTTATTTTTCAAGTCCTGTAGAGAGTTGACCACAAACTTCTCTTTCTCTTGACTCTCGGATCTCATGCTGAGTTGTAGTATTTGGTTCATCAAGTCTTCCTCTTTTGTATCGTATGACAAGCGATTCTGTTTGGTAGGTTTGGTTGAAAAATACGCTGGGCAGCGAGGTAGTAAACTTGGTACAGCGGCTTCCTTCAGCTTTGGCTTCGCCCGCGGTACTTCAGTAAAAGTACCATCTCCTTTGGGACTTTGAAAGTGTAGCCTATGTCTTCTTTCTGAAAATGTTTGATACATACATAGACCACCTTCAGGTCACCAATATCCTCACGACGAAGAGCGCATGTCCATGCATGATTCAGGTGGATTTTGAGTCATCTTGAAAACAGGAACATGGTCATCCAGGTTGTAGTTGCTCTTGCAATCGGGGACAGAACACGAGTTGGGCATGAATAGAAGCTAATATGAATAAAATACCAAAGCGAAATTAAAAGGATGAGATTGTACCTCAATAGAAGAGTTTGGAATAAAATCTGATCAATAGTTGTATATATTTCAAGAATATTTCTAATTAATGTGGTTGATTATTATTATTATTTTTGAAATTAAATATTGTGGTTTGGATAAATATTACCATCTTCTCCTTCATCCTTGGTCCATATTTTATAGGTTACTGTCAGGCCATATATAGAGTAGGCTATGCTCTATACAAATCCCTTTACGACCATGCCGAGAATTCCCTGATTTCAATTCCCTGCAGACATTTCTAGAATGTCAAAAAATCTTCACTCTCTTAATACGCTCAGTGGCTACTCGTATACACAATGTTCATTGGTAAACAGTTGCATTGCAGTAGTTCCCTGTGTTCATGAATACATATAGTTGATTTGAACAAACAAGAATAGACGAATTGCTCCATTTTCCCAGTCAATCCTACAAGCTCATTATCTGAAATATTATGACCTTCAATTGTCACTTTATCTGTGTCTGGATTGATTGACTCAGTCATAAACTGCTGATGTTGCTCTTATTTTCTTTAGAAGCACAAATAAAAAATGGTCGCTGTCAATAAAGTTAAAAAGATTTGTGGAGGTATGAGTACTGTGCTGATTGTAAATAGTATAACTGGTAGAACCATCTAAGCAATTTGCTATCTGAATTAGAGAGTGAAATCTTCAAGTGAAGGTGGAGTCCATGGAGAGCTATATAGTAGCCATTATTAATAAATTTATGTTTGACAAATTCTGACTGAGAAACACTTGAACGCATCGGTGTCGTAGGATTAATATAAAGTAGCAGTGAAAAACGCAATGCGATGCTATTTCCATTATCTCCAATTTTCTCCAGAAAATTGGATGGCACTAGAAAGTATTAGTTACAGTGCACGACAAAGTGACATTTTGACGGTGGATAATTAAGACACCACCTCACTTTTTCTGGTGGCTAAAGAATAAACAACGGCCGGTTAAATAGAAATCAATCATTCGATTCGGCAGGAAGAGGATTTCTCTATTAACCTGGCCCCCCAAATCTTCCGATATCATCCCATTGACTTATTGGTGAAAGACTTCGAAAGAAGAATCCACAACCGAGAACTCCTCCAGGTTCAGATCTTCCTTATTAGATGAATGAGATAAGCTAAGTGTCGAACATAAACTCACTAACCAAAAGTATTTGAACCACACAAATTCTAATGTAGACACAATATTCGTCTGGTAACTTATTGACTGCTGTTTAAACTACTCTAAAATGACTATAAATATCTTACTATATTTATAAATTTAAAATATGCCTATTTCATGCTCTTTTTGAAAATATCTATGAAGTGGCATAAATGTCTTCCACTTACCAGTTGTGGTACAAGTGGCACTAATGGGAATGTGGCTGCATCTCAGTAAAATAATCTAATGATTTGAAATTAAGCACCTAGAGTAATTCTACCACGTTGAATTCAAATCTGAAATCAGAATTTGTAGATTCTAATTTGCTTATTAATGATCATAAATCATAAATTTATTTAGCTCATTATATAGTTAATGAGTTTAACACCTCGATACAATGTGAATTTATAAAATTGTCATCTTAGTATACTGAACATATCGTTTTATGTAAACATACATGCTGAAACCTCTACAACTGTTATTATGCTGCTCCAAGCTTGAATGTATGAATACAAATTATTGCTGATCAAATACTTTTGGCCGGGCAGTATGAACTAGTTGTTCGAAAGCTTTCCCAAAAGACTCAAGGAGGTCAACAAGAAGAAAGCTCTGGCTACAAAATATTAGAATTGAATATAACTAAGCTAATTTGACTTGCGAGAACATTTACTTATCTACTCATGAATGTGAATATTATAATGATTCATTGATTGATATTTCCTACTAGTATATAATATTTAGGGCTGAAACGAATATTCGATATGTAACGAACAAACTTTTTTCTAAACGAACGAATATTCGAATATTCGTTCGTTTTGATGACTAAGCTCTGGAAATAATAAACAATCTGTCGTCAGTACTTAATAATATTCGATCTAAAATAACCAGAACAATCCGTCAATATTTTCTTGAAAAATTACAGCACCCTCATGTCGATGCATGATTTACAATGGGTTACTTGCGGTAAAAGAGATTTCCCCCAAACTTAGTGAGAAACGCACTAGTCGTTAGTGATGGATATTTTTAAGAAGTATATTGATTAGCTGAGTGCATGGAGAGACTGAGAAACATGGCTTCTCATTACAAACTTTTGATGCCCTTGGAAATACAAATCGGGCAATACCGAATTTGTGTACATATTTATTAGATGAAGGCTATAAATTCGTTTTCAATGGGAATTACAGACTGATCCTCTTATAGAGTTTCTCCTAATATCGACAGATATTAGGGTGTAGATTATTAGTTAGTCGTAAAGAGGTGTTGTCAGTAATCACATTTGTATCCAGTGTCCGGAAAAACGGCCCTTTTCTAGAAATACCGGGGCTGGTGGAAACGCTTTTTCCGCGGTAGTCTTTCGGGCAAACACTATACTATCAGGAAATACTAGTATACTTCGGTCATTACTCAAAAACTCAGACTGTGACTTGTAAAAATCCCCCAACAACGATCCTGTATCCACTATGCAGTGCATTTGTGGACGAAAAGACAAAGGCGGTCTCAAGTTGCCAAGATCTTTGCTAAATAACTATACTGTGCATTTTAAACACTAAACCTTTTTAAACAAACTATTCTGCAGTTAGTCTCCTTAAAAACATTTTGTTGAGAGGATTTTAGATCACATGTGGATGGGATGATTCTTTCGTCTGTGTCAATGACTCGATTATTGGTCGACAAAAAGTAAATTCAATAATTTCAAAATTGCTTATTAAAGAATTTAGCTATATGTTAGCTTATCAAGGAGAAGGGATCAAGTAGGAGAAATTGTATTTCTATAAGGAAGTTAGATTTTTCAAATCTTATTTAGTCTAACTTGATGAGTAATAATCATAATCAATTGAAACTTGAAACAGAACTATTATATATACCCTGCCCTCTCAAAAGTATTCGTAGTCTAAAATATTTGGAGTATGCAATTTTGATTTCAGATGTTCCCAACTTTTCCAACCTAATCAATATGTAATTGAGTTGAAAGCTTCTACAATTTATAAGTCGCATGCGTATATAACGTTTCTGAAATCAAAGTTGAAATATCCCATTTATTTTGAATACAATACACTTTAATAATAATAATACTATAATAGTCTATTCTCAATTAATATAGTTAAGGAGTACGAATGCTTTTGAGAGGGGAGTATATAGTATTGTTGGGAGGGAACCTAAATTTAGTAGTTTCATTAATCTGGCTACATGACAGGGGAGTAACGAACTTTTTCTCTCCAAAAAATGATGATCTCATACTTCTCTGGACTTTATAGGGCTATAACTTTGAAAATACTTTGGTTAAATGAATAAAATGGGTCCACTCCCTAAAGTATTATGTAAACATGCCACTCAAACACTTAACACATTACTGCTATTATATAAGCTTAGATATTTGCAGTATAATTTAGGTTGCTTTGGAATCGATTTAATGAAAATATCATAGGAAATGAATTTCCAAACGACTGCTACAACAAAACTACATGTGCGATTGATTTGAACCTTTCACTGAAACTAGTCCCCATAGTACACTGTTCGAATATGAGTTTATCATGACTACAAGAGGGTACTTCAAGAATTTGTAATTATAGGATTATTATTGGGGAATAAGAATAAACAAATTCTGATTTCAGATTTGAATACCATTTGGCCAAGTTACTCTAAGCGATTTACCAAATATCGAATATAATATGCTCGTAATCTTTGGATACATTTGACAACAAATTTTGATTCTAGTTATTAGAGTGGGCATAAAATCTTATATTATCTAGCCGTCCGATTTATATTAATTCTTCGTAATCTTGATTATAGTTATAATCAGGCTTGGGGCTGACTACTATTACAATCGTAATCGATTGTAATCGATTGCAACTTTTCCAGTAATCGTAATCGTAATCATAATCAAGCTTTTTTTGAAGGATGTAATCGTAATCGTAATCGTAATCACCCACTAGTAATCAGCCCAAGGTATGGCACCAAGCGGTCCAGGCCCCCCCCCCCAAATATTCCACAATAACTTTCAATAAGGACATAGTTTGAGGGTTCGCTGACCTCATTGCTCTCCCAAACATATATCCGACCCCTACAAATAATTCTTGGTGGCTACCCCCATGCACACGGGCCATACTTTTCGTGCGGATGAAACTCCGGGGGTAATCGAACAATCGTGATTGCATGGTAAAGAAAATGAAATTGTATTCAATTGTAATCGATTATAATCGATTACAACATTTCCTGTAATCGTAATCATAAAAAATTTTTCTGACGGATGTAATCGCAATCGTAATCTTAATCACTCACTAGTAATTAGCCCCAGGTCTGGTTATAATACCACTTTTCTATGAATACTTATTATTTACCTTGTCATTTTTATTTTCCTCGTTATTTGTATAATAATTGTATTATGGTATTTCTTAGGGATGTTTCCTAATACATCTACTGTTTTGGGTCTCCTATCTGAAGATAATTTAATGTTTGGTCTTCGCCTCCGAATAATCGGGATAGAGTCATTAATATTTCTCTCAGAACAAATCCAAAAATTAAGACCCATAATTGAGGGTATTTTCCTTCAAAATCAATATAGCTCCAACATGGGATATGTTTCAGCTTTCTATTCTCAGTATATAGATATTTCATTTGGATTGAGAAGACCAGCTTATAGTGGAATCGCTCACTTTACTGTTAACTATGATCAGGTAAAACCTCAATCATAATTATATTAAAATTATAGTTCATACACTAGGTCAAGACAATTTCATTAATCTAGCGTTAATTATAGAGTAAATTGCCTTGAAATACTCCAATTTAAATAGTGAATTTTCAATGATTATGTCGTCATTCTCATCAATGTACTTGTTTATTACTTTTCAGGTTTTTATGAGCGACTAATTGAATTTTCAAAAATACACGCTTCAAAATGTGACAATGAAATCAAAAGTTGGCGATGATTGGGTAATTTTGAGTGTAACTTCAACTTGTTGTCGGGGCCAATTGTTTTCCAAAATTGGATTTGGAAACCGTCCAGTTTCTTCAATCAACTCGGAACCAAATATTATACACACAGCCTGGTGTTTTAATAGTATAATGACCCGACGGACTCGATACATTGTGCAATTTTATAATTAATCTCGATTTCCTTTATGATTAATTTTGGTTGCTACTTACTATGTAAATTCAGGAAATTCACGAGCTATTTTATTACTAGCTTGCTTGTGATCACTACGTATACGTATGCAAAACTATATTTTAGAGTAAAATATAGATAAACTCTAATTGTTTGAATTATGACAAATAAAAATTATGATGACGTCAGATTTTGGAAATAGATTTAGAAATTCTGAATTTATAAGTCTTTTCATCTAATATGATAACTCAAATGAAAATAATGCAAAACATTGAGTTATCTCGTCCCCAAGTGCTATCCATTACCAATACCCATTTCAAGTCACGTGGAATAGTATTGCTGATGTGCTGATTAAATTTTTTATTGAGGGAATATTTTTGTTCATTATTAGAATCTTGAATTGCTTCAGAAAATCTAGGCATTTCGAATTTATTGTACAAGTGACATATCAGTGATGTGCTCTGTTACTCAGTAACGGCAAAGGTAACGGGCGTTGCAGAGTAATGGTAACGGAAAAGTAACGGTAACGGGCGTAGCCGAGTAACGGTAACGGACATCCGTTACTTTTAACTAGTTACCGTTATCTTTAATCAGTTAATCTTACCATTACATTTACCCGTACTACGTTACACTTATTCCATTGTCATTACTCCGTTACTTTTAATCAGTTACCGTTACATGAAGGTAACGGTTACCAGTGTTTCATCCAGACATTTAGGCAAGGGGGGCAAAATAGAGTTTTGGGAATGTGAGGGGGGCGGCTTCAGCTTTGATCAATGCATTTTCAAATCCCAAGGGGGGCACATAGGATCCAAGGGGGGGCAAAGCCCCCCCTCGCCCCCCTAAATGAAACCCTGGTTACTGATTAAAGGTAACGGATTAACTGAACAAAGTAACGGAGTAACGCTAACGGGAGAAATATAGTAACAGAGTAACGGAAGAATTTGTATCGGAGCACATCACTGGGACATATAATTTGACTTATATAACTTTTTGCTCTTGAGATTGTCGGGGGAGGTTAGGGGACCCTATAGTTTAGTTTAAATAATTGGTCCGAAATATCCGATAAAATAATTGGTCCGAATTGTCCGAAATGTAGTCATGTAATCAAATTAAAAGTAAATTACTGGGATTTTTTGAAATAGTTTTATATTTTCTAGTATTCAAGAGGCAGAACACTTTATGTTCAACTCCTGCAAGTCTGAAGAAATTTATAATGCCAAGAGTTATAGGAAGTAATTGTCCCAAAAGGTTTATTACCGATTTGTCACAAAACAAATATATTTGCATTCACTAATTAAATTAATCATCATCAAAATGTTAAATATATCCCTCTTCAACTTTTTGCAGCGTTTCTTCCTGGCAACTTATCTATGCCCGCACAAAGAATTCGGGAGGGGTCCTTCTAACCCTGTGATTTATTTCCCTCTCCAGCTATTTGAAGTCGCAAGGGTCATTTCATTTCTCCATTCAACCAGAAATCACTCGGAGCTAGTTCTGGACTGTAGGGTGGGTTAGGAAAATATTCAAATTCCAAATGACGAATAGCGTCCTTTTGTTTGATAGCTGACATTGTGTGTCCCTTTTTCATGTTGGAGTATAATTCCATTGCTAAGTTTCCCATGGCTCTCCGGCTTAATTACTTCCCGGAATTATTCAAGTTCGCTTATATAATAATCGCTGTTGATGGTTGTTTAGTCTGAAAGCCAATCAATTGACAATATTCCTTTTAAATCCCAGGAAACGGTATCCATTTTCCTGCTGCGGGAGGTCTCTTAATTTTGTTAGGGCATCCACATGTTTCGCTTCCATTGATTGCTTTGCAATTTAGTCTCGTTCGTGGTATGGGACCATGTTTCATCGTCAGGAACTATGCGATCTAAAAAAGTTTCTCATGAATTTAGTAAATCGCTACTGACTCTCTCCTGTTCTCACTTTTGTTCCTCTGATAAGAGTTTTCGGTCGCACTAGGAACCACTCATTTAATTTCCAGTTCATCTTGAAATGCGATGAATGCTTGATTTTTGGATCCCACTTCTCTCCTTCATAGGCATAAAGTTTTGGAAAATATAATCAAAGGTGGTGGGGGTGCCATCTGGGAGGGTCTGGGTTGCCACTTACTCAATATTTCCAGATGTGTTTCTTCAGAAACAAAATCTGGAAATATAAAGTAAATAAACTTGATCATCATCCTCTATCATCCCTTGGTCGATCAAAAGGGCCACTTTCATATAAAAATTAAATCCACCGATAGTCCCGTGGTCGCCCCCCCAGTGAGGAGTATATAAACCACACACCAACCGCTTTGCGGTTGGTGTGTGGTTGTGTTCTGCCGCGAAGCGACCTAGCAAGCGAAGCGCGCTAGTATTATATAAATCTAGCTGAAATGTTATTCTTCTCTACTTCAGTTTAACTATGCATTCTTCCTTAGTTGATGTCAAAATAGTGTTGTAGTTGTGTTATTATACTTAATAGATCGCTAGATAGATTCCATCTTTTAATGAATTTTCTTCAAATCAATTGTAATAGTTTTCTTAAATTAAACCTATCAAGACGAGAGCAAACAGCAATAAACATTATTATGGAGTTAATCAGGGGCGTAGCTAGGGGGGGGCGGGGGGGGCGTGGGGGGCGGACCGCCCCGGGCGGCACCATTAAGGGGCGGCATAAATTAAGGGGCGGCAATATTAAGGGACGGCATAAAGCGGCATTAAATGTATCCGCCCCGGGCGGCATAGGTGCAAGCTAGGTGCAAGCTACGCCTCTGCTCCTAATATTGATTATAAAGCGTAAATAGGTCTAAATATTCAAATTTAACAATGTGAAATTTGAATGATTACGTCATCATGCGATAATGAGTAAGCATATTGACAATCTGTTGTGAGCAATGTGTCTGCATCATTAATGTATATGTTCTATTAAATATTCAGATTTTTATCTATCTCTTAGAGGGCGCGAATTATGTGCGATTGAGTGAATTTTCAGGTTTCTCGAAATGTGACAATGACGTCATAACTTGTCGAGGTGTGAGAAATTTTGAGTGGAAACCTCAACTTGTTGGCGGGTGCCAAACGTTACCCCTATATGCCAAAAATCACATTTGGAAACCGTCCACTTTCTTCAATCAACTCGGAACATACAAACAAATATATATATATATACATATATAGGTTTGTGTTTTAAAAGTATAGATATATATTGTGTGATTTGTGATATGATATGATATAATCAGGCGCGGCGCGAGAGGGGGGGCAGCTGCCCCCCCTAGTTTAAATTCTGCCCCCTCGCAGGCCTGGCAGGATTTCAGGATATTCTCAAGTTAAAATAATATGTGACTTCGCCCAGGCTGATCCCTGGATTCATGCCTAGAATTCCATGGAAATTACTCATTCCCGTGGACACATTTCTAGAGGCTCGAGGTCTAAAAACTTTGGCTCGCTCGCTACGCTCGCTCGCTCGATTTTCATCAAAACCTACATATTGTTACCGTATATCTCGAATAGTAGCATCGCCGCACCCCCAAAGTATCAAATACAAATTTATTACCGCAATATGTGATAATTATTTTCTTCAAGAATAACATTATTTGTATACAATGCTTAATTACAACGGGATATAAGCAAATATAATTTCAAAAAACCCCTGATTTTCGTTTAAGTCGCTATATCCCTGGATAGTTTGTAGGTATGACAAGTTCATCGTAGCTCTATTGTTTTCAGATAAATTGTGACGGATGGAAAAGCTGCCCCCCTTCAATATGGTTGACCCCCCTCTGCCCCCCCCCCCAGTTCGAAAATCTGGCGCAGCGCATCGATATGATATGTTATATATATGTTATATATATTAAAAAACAGTCCGAGTATCCCGTTTTTGTCCAAATATCTAAGAGACTCGGACAAAAGCCAGGGTTTTCCCTAGGCAAAACATAAAGCGTGTCCTATGGATAATTTGCCGAGTAAAGACATTTTTGCTGGATAATAACCTAAAACACACTTAAAGACACTTTATGAGATATTTGGACTTTTTTTTACATATATATTATATATATATATATATCGCAGGCGAAATTGAGTACCAGGCGAGATTGACTCTCATTTTCGCCTGAAAATCATTCTCGCCTAGGCGAGATTGAGTACCAGGCGAGATTCAGTCATACTTATAGAAAATGTTTAAGTTAATATTATGGGTTGTTAAAAATTGATTATTTCCCAGATCTAATCCCGCTATTTGTTCACTTCTAAATGTGAATACTAGGTAAACAAGTATGCTGAAACGAATTTGACACTCACAAATTTATATTATGTCTATTTGTTGTTGTTATTGACATAAGCGTAGAGTCCCGTCAGCCCGTATGCAGTACGGGGCGGAGGCCTCTTCGCCCCGTCAGCTTTCTGTCAAAGATTCCGGAAAATATATAAATACGTATATACAGAGTATGAAATCATGACTATTTCAATCAAGAATAACTATACTTTCCGGATATTTTATCAATAATTTACTGTACAAGTATACCAATTGTGGAATCCCGCTTAACGACCAACTCAGAATAACGATCATCCCGATATTGCTATTACTTTTTATATTCTCGTTCAACCACTTATTAACATTAGTATTAATTGATTTTGGAATTACGACCACCCCGCTATTCAAAATTTTGGCCATTGTTTATGAACAAAAATTATTTTCAAACACAGAATCACGCCCCGTCAGCTTTTGGTAAAATAATTAATAACTCTACGCCTATGGTTATTGACATTATAGGTAAACAAGTTTGTAAAAATATCAAAATTTACCTAGATACTAGACGGTTATTTTAAGTAATTGCATATGCTAAATACGAATTTAGAATTATCTACTTGCAAGTTAGGGCTGTTTGTTGTTAAAGAGACACTTAGTGACACTTGTATTTAAGATGCATACTAATTTATAAGCCACATACTGTATAGCGTCAGGAGGGAGGAGTCGACCCCACCCTCAAGTCAGGGGGAGGGGAGACAGAGCATCTTCTTGTTCCCAATATTTTAATCAATGGTAAATTCCTGGGGCTACGGTTACAATTCAATTTCTCGCCACGGTTAACCGGTTAACCGCCCATGCTGATCAACACAGTAGAACATTTATTTATACTACATAATTAGTAAGGTTCAGCTTTGTTTTTATTCCTACTACTGCTACATTTCGTCCTTCAGAAAATATTAAATCAAGCTGGATTCGGTTAACCGCCGCTAATACCGGTTAACTGTTACGGATTTTAGTGATCAGTTAACCGATGTGTTAATATTACAATTCGAAGTACAAATTTTTGGATAAAAGTGTGAATTTGCACGCATTTTGTTCAGAATATAATAATTGTTTATCTTATTAAGTTATTACCCATATTCACATGATATATTTTGGTGACAACAGTGTAGAAGTAACCTGAAGTGATAAACTTGTACGCAGTTAATTGTACTTATAGAGTACTTGGCTAAAAGAATGTCTTTTTCGTTACTACAAATTAGATATTTTCCGAGAAATGTCCATATATTTTGTTATAACTTTCAGTGGCGGTTAACCGGTTAACCGTAGTGTGAAGACAATCGTAACCGTGGCCCCAAATGGTTAACCAACCCCACCCTTAACTATTGTCTATACAAGGCTGGATTCGTTAACCGGCTGGATAATCGCTTAACTTTTGCTATTAAATATCGGTTTTCGGTTACAGATTTCGCTAACTAGTTAGCCAGTCTGTTGATAATCAGCAGTATTATTTGGAAATTATCTTACAGACATCCTCGCTAGTCCGAACAGGAGATCCAACGTATATTATAATGGAATTATATATTACTAAGTCTCAGACAAGTATTTAGGTACTATACTACATGTTTAGTTTGGATTAAAAAGGTTTGACCCAAATTATCGGAATCTCATGTTGTGAGGCCAATAGAAAATGTATCACTTCACTAACCCGAACGAATTCACTAATCGGAACAGAATTTTTTCAATCGGAACACCTCTGTTGGTATTAGCGAGGAAGTACGTATAAATAATTAAAAATATCTGAATTTTGTTGGAAATGATGATCATAAACCTATTTCTCATCACAATGACCACATTATATATTTTCTGTAACTACACTGTTTCTAACTTGCCCAAATTGCGAAATGTATTAGTTAATGTGCCACTTATGGGGTAATACTTTATAATACTGAGTCCTACACTGTAGTATAAACAAAACGAATCATACCTGTACCCCAGAACGGTTAACAACCCCACCCTTGGTTTATAGGAATTTACTACGTATGGAAATGCATAGATTTAAGATTACCATATTCTAACAAAATTAATATAATTTAAATTAGTGTTTTATATACGCAATTACATTGATATTATTTAACTAGATTAACAGACCGGTTAACTACTCAATTAAATCTGTAACAGTTAACCAATATTAGCAGCGGTTAAGCGTTCACCCGGCGGAACCGAATTTAGTCTAGACCTGTGAATTGAGTCTGTATGTTCAAAATAAAGTAGGTATCATTTCTCCCCTCATGAATATATTTGGGGTGGCCGTTAATAGACAGCCGGATCAAAACCTCTTGAATAAGAAGCGTTACGAGATAGCATAACAATTATTGAACTACTAGAATTACAACTGGTGGATAACCTTAATCCTTAAGATTGCACTATGTTAGCCCGCCTATGGTCTAGCGGGCTACCAAATCCGGCAGTGCTTAAGCAGACCACAATAATCTATATATTATAAGCACAACAGTTATTTGTGAGTGTGTGTGTGTTTGTCCGGATTACATTAAAGTAATTCGGAGATAAAAAACGCATCTCTATTTGAGATAAAAACTAACGAAGTGCCTGCATTTGTCCGATTCCGTATGTCGGCATTTGTCCAAAAATTCCAAATATCAAATGTTTAGAATTTTCCGACTATACTTTGTTTCTATGTTTTATGCTGGCATTACTCCGACTGTTTATTAATTATCGTAATGCGATTATTCAATAACAGTTGTAATTTATTTATGTTTTCACTCAACACAATATTTGTTGATATACGTATGTACTTTTCAGATCTTGTGTTTTATTTAAACAACATGATATATTGGTTAATAATAGAATACGTATAAGAAATATTATTAATGCTATTTAGTAATTGATATTTAGATTAACATGGATTTTACTTTGACTCAATACAAATAAAATCGCTGTTCAAAATATAGAACATCTGAAGGTCACAAGTTGTTTGTATCCAAAAGAAAGATAATCAATATACCAAGGCTTGTGCTCTTTTTCGTAAGAGATGCAATTACGTCCACAGCTAAGCTCAGTCAAGAATGTAATCATATTAGTTAGCTTTCCCAGTCAATATCAGGGGCGTATACTCGGGATGGGGATTGCCCGGATTGGTAGGGCCTTTTATGCTAACTTGCATCATACTTAATAGAAGATGATGGCTCTTGACAAATTATTGGTAGGGCCATGGCCTCACCAACCCTACCGGAGCCTACGCCTATGAATATATGTTACTGTGCTATTTCTTTTTCAGTCGTTACATAGCACCTTTTTATAGAAAGTGGTCCTGAATTCACATTTAACAAGGCCTCTTAGTGTGTAAGAGGTTTTCTGCTGAGCACCCATTAGGGACGCTGGCTACACTTACTCCTACCGTCCTACGCACTTGACACCCACTATAGTTAGGGCTGACTTCGCACCTGTCCAAATATTATATTACTTAGTGAAAGTATAATGAAGCTTCTAAATAATTATTTATTATCAATTATATAATTTATATTACATAATTACAATACACATTTGTTGTTTGTTTGAAGGTACGAGAAACGAAATGACTTTCAGACCCTGTAGACATGCAAATTGGTGTAGATTGCCGCATTAAATTAAATAACTTGGATTAACATGTCCTAATTGTCATTCACCAATTCAGAGCAGTTTCGAAATAACATCATTTAGAAGTTCCTTAATTCCCACACACTGCAGTACCTTGAGTTTGAGATTTTCTGATTCATTCCCGATCCCAGTTGAATTCACTGGGATTAATCTTAAAATCTTTAAAACTCTAATTCCCTAGGGAGGGATTTGGCCCCATCTCTGGTTGCATATTATAACAATTGTTATTTTTAGACTACTTTTCCTTATTGAGAAAGTAGTCTGAAAAATGTCAACATCTTAGATTCGGAGAATTCCCACATACAGAGTTTGACGTAGTCTCGGAATGGGATTAATAGGGCCCATAAGTTAGTCCATTACGGTGACATTGTGAGGCCATTGCATATTGGTGATTCAATTGGCAAATTTTTGTATGTCCATGGCCCTACCAACCATACCAGAGCCTAGCCTTTGTATTGTTAATTTATAGATGCACATTTAAACACATTTACTACATAAATAGAACGTAATTACTCATTTACTCGCTATACATTCTCAACTTAGTGATATTGATAAGCTCATTTAACAGGAAGACCAGCTATTAAAGCAACTAACAACACAACCAGCTTATCAATAAACTAAACATTAATTTGAGAATGTGTCACGTATAATTATGTTCTATTTATGGTGAATGTATTGAAAATTATATGTATTGTAGATTAAACTGGTGGCTTGAGTGAAATGATTAGAATTCGCGAGTAGATTACGATGAATATTTATTACGAGCCTATAATCTCGTTCGCTTTTGCTAGGGAATACTATTTACATTTTTACCTCGCATTATAATAAACTTACAAAAGGACTCGTATTCATTTTGTCAATCTTCAATGTTAATCTATATACGTACTATATGTACTAGTTTGCTTACTTACTTATAATTTAAAATCTTATTCTTAGTCATTAATTCCCCAACTTTAACAACAAGCAGCCCTTACTTGCAAGTAGATAATTCTAAATTCGTATTTAGCATATGCAATTACTTAAAATAACCGTCTAGTATCTAGGTAAATTTTGATATTTTTACACACTTGTTTACCTATATTGTCAATAACAACAACAAATAGACATAATATAAATTTGTGAGTGTCAAATTCGTATTCAGCATACTTGTTTACCTAGTATTCACATTTAGAAGTGAACAAATAGCGGGATTAGAACTGGGATATAATCCATTTTTAACAACCCATGATATTTAGTTAAACATTTTCTATAAGTACGACTCAATCTCGCCTGGTACTCAATTTCGCCTACAACATATATACGGAAAGGATTCGAATAGGTAATAGGAAAGGATTCGAATAGGTAATAGGAAAAGTTTAATGAGATGGCTAACAACAATTTATCTTTCGATTAGGGCACATCAGAATTTCACTATAATAAGGTAGGTTAATAATTTTTCGGAGACTTGACTCGATTTTTCGGAAGGCGCACTATGGGCGCAAAGTTCGCGGGGGTTTGAAGGAGAGGTAGAACGTGTCGGTATCTTTACAGAAGATGATCGTGGGATGTTTCTTTCGGAGGTAATCGACCATTCGGGTCTCGGGTTCTGTAGAAGTTCGTGATGAGGTTGTAAAGTTGGCGGGTAGAAGTCGGAGGATCTGCCAACGTAGATCCGGGGTTTGGCAGAGCGCCTGGTGTTTTAAGAAGCGGTGGTTGTGTGGGCGTTGATTGAGAGTTCGTGAAGTTGCTCCTGTTTGGACAATGTATACCATGGGGTGGTTGGGGGCAAAAATTGCGTAGACGCATCTATACATCATGCATGGAATTATGGGGTGGTGGAGAATGGTCAGGGGCGTGCTGGCCATACAATCGATGCGGGATTCCCGCTCGGGCCCCCCTTTTGAAGCTGTCTTAGGGGCCCCCTTGTGGGACCGCAGGCCCCCACTGCGATTACTTTCTGAATGGAATCCCGCATGGGCCCCCCAACCCCAGCACGCCCCTGAGAATGGTGTAGAAAAAAGGTGGTATGATTCGCATACTTCGCAGCGATCGGGACATGACGTAAATTGAGAGATGGCGGATGGGTTTAAGTAAGATAGAAGGGACTTAATAGATGCCATGGGAATTATGGGAACGAGGCGAAAACGGCGAATTGTATAAGGCTGGAGTTGGTTAGTCGTGGGGCGAGTAGAAGAATAGGCGTAATTAAGCGTATCTAAATCTGATGGAGGAAGTTTGTCAGTTTTGATTGGGAAATAGCAGAGAAGGGCTAATTCTGAGATTATATCCGCGGGATCTCGACCTGTTAGGCGCAAATTTCCTAGGAATCGTGAGACCGCCGAATATAGAGCGAGGTTGGGGTCGCTACAAAATGCAGAGAGACGATGGACGGTAGAATGGTAATATTTGGCGACCATTCGGCGGTGTGGGTGAATGGGGTTTGGTGTTCGTAGTTGGTAGGGGTTGGGGCAGAACTCTCTTAGTTCTGAATGGTAGCCAGCGTTTTGTAGGGTGTTATGTTCTTCGGGTAAAAGGGTGAAAGGGGAAAAGACTGCAAGGATCGTTTCTGGGTCATGGGTAGCGTATAGGTTATCAAAATAGAGGGAGAGGGTTACTGGTGGATGAATGTTGAGGCGGGTGTCGAGTTGGAAGGCTGTCACTATTCGTGCGATCTCAGGATCAAATGGGAGGCCCATAGGGATTCCAGTTGATCCCATATGATAATAGAGGTATCCAGAGACTAAGAAGTTGTAGGAGAGAATGGTTTTAAGGATCTCAAGTTCATCGGGGTTGTTAGGGTAATAATGTTCGAAAGCCTCGATGGCTAAGGTGTGTGGGATTGATGGATATAATTTCGAGATGTTGTAATGAAAAACTGCCGAGGGGGTCCATAGATTGATAACTGGGTTATAGCTGAATGCACATCGTCGGATAGCATTGGATGTTGGGCGATTATCAGGAGAGAGGAGTGGTCGTAAAACTTTAGAAGCTAGGGTGGTAATTGGAGATGAATGGTTTGCGAACGGGCGGACATAGGGAAAGATGGCGTAGGGGTCAAAATTTAGTATTTTGGTGTAAGGGGTGTGGGATGAAGGGAAGGAGGTCTTATGTGTTTTCACCTTGAAATATAATGTTGGAGGTCGGTCATCGGTGGTTAAGGCTTTGAGATTGTTGTCAAAGGTGAAGAGTAACCTGCGGAGTTTAGTCGTAGTGGAATAATACCAGGAGGGGGGCACTGTCCGGTGGTTTAGCAGATATGTAGACTATAGGACTTGGAGTTCTGTATTCGTTAAGATAAGAAGACCCCCAGATTGGTCGGCGTTAAGGATACATAATTGATACTGGGAGATGTATTTGCGGAAAGATGATAGGTAAGAAGCAAAGGTTCTATGAGTGGCGCGGTGGGAAACAGGAACTGGGTATCTAGTGAGTGGCGGTGCATTAAGGTCCGGTCGAGTAGGTGTTGAAAAGGGGTAAGGAATGGGTTGGAGTTGGGCTGAGCCGGTGTTTGAAATGCCATTCCGAAGGTCATTAATTGTTGGAGTTTTAGGGCAACTTTAATAGGGAGCGAGTTTGCATAAAACACCAATGGTGCGATTACTGTAAAGGTGGATAGAGGGGGTACATCGAATGGTTCCCGAATGACTTTGCACGGGTGATTTGGGGATACCTTATTATAGGAAATTAACGCGCCATGTAATTAACGCGAATGGAGCTGAACATTTTCAAATGCATTAAATTAACGCGAATAAATTTTATAAAAAAATTTCAGGATTATTAATCTCTTGATTTAATACTATTATTGTGCCCAAATAGGCTTCCAATCTACTTGATAGACATGGTATATCCTTTCAAACTAGTTGCACATCTGAAAATATGTAGCTCGGAAGTTTGTCCATCCATTATATAATTTTGCTAAATAGCAGGAAATTAAGCTCATGGAAATTGACGCGATTTGGATAAATTCGCGTTAATTTCATGGCGCGTTAATTTCCTATAATAAGGTAGTTCAAAGTGGTGCCGAAGTGAGCGTAAAGAGGGGATCGAAAGATGCTCGCATAGTGGGCAGAAGTGCGTTTGGAATATAAAACGGAGGAGGCTGGATGGTGGCGAGTCAGATACCCCCAGCCTACTTAAAAAGGGAGACTGGTGTTTGCACGAAGCATGTTGTTCGTTTTCGGAGTCACTTCTACCTCATCCATCCCCCAGAGGGATGGGTAGTTTGGTGGGGATGGGTGCAAGAGCCGTCACGGCAACGGGGGGTGAGGTCTCGTTGACAATTTCGGGGTCCTGGTCCGCATCGCACGTGGTGGAGGGAGGTGGCGATAGTTCTTGGACGGCCGCACTTCATGCAAACTCCGTGGGAATTACACGCTTCGAGGAGGCATTTCGATAATGTGGTCTGCTGATATTGGTTTAAGGGGTTTGGGGCAGATTGGGCGAAGAGTAGGGGCGAGTGGGAAAAAGTTGCGTTCGGAGTGGCCGGGTAGGCCGCAGGTTATGGCATTGAAAATGTCCAAGAAACTTTGTCGAAGGGCAGCGAGAGGTAGGAATCGGCGAATTGTTGGGCGGTTTTGCCTTTGGTGGAAAACTTTATTGCGTGCTAAATTGCCTCCGAATTGTATAAAAAGTGCTTAGTTCGATCCTTAGGCTAAGTGTTTTCTCCTTAAGGGACCACTGTTCCGTTATTAGACGTTTGTTCGCTACATTATATCGAAAAACTATCTTGGAATTTCATAGCATCGAAATTCAATGATGAATTCTGTAAAAATATTTATTGTTGCGCACTGTTTCGAAAGGTAACATTTCATATTAGTTATAGCTACATTGATCAATAATTTTTAAATTCTCGGTGTACTATTATGTACTTTTTTGAAATTTCGATTTATGAATTTTGAATAATTTTGGGGGTTGAGTTTGATCCACTGTTAAAATTGAAATCGATAAGATAAATTTGTGCATGTTTGATTAAAATGAACAAGATAAACTGCTATACCATGTGTAAGCATAAGAAAAATATTTTATATTGATCAAACCCGAAATTTGAACTATAAAGTTGATATAATTCGATGGTACTTTTTTGGGTCAAGTATGTTTTCGATTGATTTATAATTTTTGAAGCCACTGTACTCTAATTGATTCCAAGCTCATGGTTATACTAGAGGAAATGAGGTAGGATGGTACTCGTATTCTGAAGATATACAAAATATAAGCGGAGGGACGCAGCTAGAAGCAAATTATTTATACTGACCACCTGGATTCATCCAGAATTTTTTGCGCGCGCCTAGATTTAAATTGCGCTCGCTCACTTTAAATTCCCATATGAGAAGTGTGGAAATTCACTTAATTGCTCATAATTCATGATAATGGATAATTATCTGAAAATTTAACAGAACATGTACACTAATTATGCGACATGTTGGCCACACCTGATAACCAATATCTTTGAAGTCAACAAATTTACTATTTTAGGCTTATTAAGTTTTAATTACCATTAAGAAAATGCAACCACACTTCAGCCGCGAAGCGGTTGTTGTGTGGTTGTGATTTGCCACGAAGCGACCTAACAAGCGAGCGCTCTAGTTTAATTAACATAAAAATAAGTTACGTTGAATACCGTAAACTGGGGCGACTTAGCCCCATGGCGTTTAGATTGGTCCAAGGATTACTAAATTCAGGAAATTATTGAAATCAATCATATGCCAAGTAAATAGATTGGTTCCATATTATTTAAGAATACAGTCGTTTACGCTTAATAGACACCTCGGGATCAGGCCGCTTTGACCCGATTAAGCGGAGAAATCTATTAACTTAAAATATTTTAAGCTAAATGTATAATTCCGTCTTATAATTCCTGTGAAATTTTGACCCGATCAAGCAGTGAAATCAATTAACCGGTGACTCTATCAAGCGGAGTCGGCTGTATATCTAAGAAACTAAATTATATTTCTATGGATATTTTTAGCTTATTGTAACATTTGTTTACATATTATAACATTTGGAACTTAGTCTCTATCTCAATTATAAATGCGGTTTCTATTCCCCATCACTTTATTACAATCCGGACAAAACACACAAAAATCTAGATTTAAATAATATATATATTCACAAATAATAAATTTGAATTCCCATGTCGAGAATAGAAAAAATCTATATTCCTCTGATCATCTTAATCTGATGTGTTTTATATACATTTAACTTAAGTTCTGGCCATAGCCAACCTTGTGGGCTAATTCGCCCCAGTTCATTAGTATTTGTCTTTGCAATGGTATATCCACAATCTTATAACATAGATCCTTCAAAAGATGGTACAAACTAAATGGGATATAAAAGAATTATCATCGCATCATAATACTTATATCGATTTAATAATTAAAGAGTTTGAGTCCATATCTTATAATATGGAAAAAGTTTCTCTGTCTATCCCTATTCCTAGTTTTGTAAGGAATATGATACTAGAGGAATGTTCTTCTCTTACGAATATACTACTTGTAGAGGGATTTGCAACTGGAAAAAAATGTACACACCAAGGACGTGCATTAATGTTGTTTGATTTTAGAGAATTAGTTGTTAATATTGAAAAAAACTGCAAAATGAAGGTTTCTAATAAAGGCTTTGTCGAAGATTATATACATGCTTTCTATCTAGATGAAGACGAATTAGATAAATGGATTCAAGAACATAAAGAATATTCTTTATCCCAACTCAATGCTTTATTCAATTGCAAAACTTCTTTTACGAAAAGAACAACCAACAAATTATTAAATTTAATAGAGAAAGGAGCTCCCTCACATTGATGCTGATTTGTTATTATATTCAATATGATTAATTTTTTCATTTATATATATATATACGTACATACGAGTAAATTGACTGTTACCAAGAGAATATATTTATTGACACTTTCTAATAAATAATTATTTCGTTATTTTGTATATTATTTAATTGATCAGATTAAATATTTGCGTTATCATTATTATGATAATAGCGAAACTATTCAGGAGCGTCGGAAACCATTATAAGTAGTCAAGCCCAATATTAATCAAGCTGATTTGCTTTACCAATTGATAAGGCCCTGATTGAAACAGGTATCGAAATGCTACAGAAGTGTAGCAGATAAAAAAAATCCAAAATTGCAGCCTGTGCCGACGCATGTTACTTTGGTGGCACTATATTTTGATGGTGGTTTATTGATAGTGCCTCCAAAGGAACAGGCTGCAATTTGGGATTTTTTTCCGCCAAGTCATCAACGCCTCAAGGCGTCAAGAACTATTTGTTAATTGGTCCGAGTCACAAGGAACGGTAGATAAATTTGAAGTTTGTTTCTATCATAAACGATCTTGAGTTTAATGCCATTCATTCTTTATGTATTGATAATAAATTATATTATTAGTTATTTATTTTATCAATGTTATCCACGGTGAGTTGAGTAAAGTCAACAAATTCCATATATTATTTTATTTTATTTACTTCATTGTATAGTAATACTACAATTCTATAGAAGCCAGCTCGAATTCACAAGTTGAATCAATATAATTATCGCAAGTTGAAACAATAGTGAAAGATTTAACAAGTTAAATCAATAAATTAATTACAAATTAAAACAATAGAATTAGATTTATCACTTTCAATTGAACTGAAGTGTTAGTAAACAAAGGAAACTTGCAACTCAATTGTGGCACAAACTAAGTACAATTTGAAATTCGTGCACTGTGAAAAGGTGTAGAATTCGAATGCCTATAGATTGAATATTCGGGTACTATTTATTGTGCCTGTTTTAATATTAAACAGGTGCAAATATGTGTCCATAAAAATGTAATCAAAAATCGTGACCCCAGGTGCACATCTGTAACCCATGAGACACATATCCTGAAAATTTGGGCTCTTAGTAAATAAAACTCTATTCTGTGGAGAGGCTACGGATAAAGAATAACAACTAACCAAAGCACTAAGACCAATACTGGGCCACTATACTATAGTATAGTCGGTACAGTAATAATAATAACCAAGGCAGTAAGATTAGAACTGGGCCACTATACTATAGTATAGTCGGCACAGTAATAATTTGGAGACATTTATTTAATGAGCTCATTATCTCGATAATTTGGAAATACAGTGGATGCCGTTTCACAGTGGGCAATTTCAGGGGTATAAGTGGAAATAGGAAAACTATGCTAGATAGACTCTAATGAAGTATTATTTACATATAGGTTATAGGTAGCTGCAAACCGAATGGAATCATAAAAATGATATATGTAGTCTCCTAACAGTAGTTTTGGACGATCAATGGCAAATTCATTATTTATTATATTTTGGTTTTATAACAATCATATATTAATCACCCATGATTATTGATAATACATCTTAAACTTGGGTAAAATAATTGAAATGTTAGTCTTATCCCAGGTATTCTATATCTCATTGAATTTATAGAAAGGGTAGATGGATGTTGAGTGTAACTGTCGCAGGTGCAATTACTCTTGGGAAATCCCTAGATAGTTTTAGGCAGCATAGTTGTATAATATGGAACATTGCTAGCGCCTAAATTTCTTCCGGATCTCTTAAAATTATTTACTGAAATTCAAAAGCATGGATGAATTTCTAACTTGGTATGCTGATTGAGAGATTTGAATTAAAAATATCATAAACTGCTTTGTTATTCATTATCACTATCAGTTAATGGAAGACAAAAACTAAATTAATTGGATAAATAGTGGAGAAATTCAATTTAAATTATATGAATTTTCTGAGGGGACAATGGTAAATTGAAAAAAATCATTCCGGGGCGGGTTTGGGCGGATGCCAAACTAATATAAATTTTTGCTAATATGTCTATGTAACATTTAAAAGCATTAGAATATGTGACCACGACCGAGCACCTAATGTTTTGAACAAAAATGCCAAATAAATTCCGTCCGAAATCCATAAATCCTTCCATAAGATTTTGTAAATTTAGCTTCAATTCCACAATGAAATTGTTTTTACAGCAATGACATCAAGAAGTTACAATCTTGAGTCTTGATATAAATTACATGTTGATAGTATGAATCATCATATGGGTAGAAATCGTACAAGTTTGATTACGATCTTAATATTACAACAGAATTTATATATTGGTAGAAAATATATTTAGAACAGTCATTCCAATACATATTATTCGTTACCCCGATAGTATAGGACTTCGAAAATTAGTATTTCTAAGTTTGAAACAATGGTGAATCTGAAAAAATATTAAAGTTCGTAATCCAAGGGTGTTGACAAATAACTCTATTTCCCCTGGTTTGCCCACTGGTTTATAAGCACATCGTCGGGAACTGCACTTGATGTGCTTTTAACCGGCATGTTCTTATAACCAACATAAATTATATAGGGTAGATGGCAACCGTTTTCCAACATAGTGTTCTTATATCCGACATCTACTGTATTACCAAAAAATTGAAGATGATTAATTTTCAATTGAGTGCATGACGAACTTGTTATTCAGAGATTTTAAATATTTGAAGTAGATAAATTTATGGTATCACTTATTATATGGCCAATGGTGGTAATGAAATTGGTGTGGTTGAATGCTTTTGTCTGTGACTAGTTTCTCTTCTTTATAATTTTCGTGGATACTCCCTGTCCACGAAAAAGTTTTACAGTACACGGAAGTAACTGTGAATTTTTTCTGATCATTTATTATCTTACACTTGTCCCCACGTTCAACCGATTAGCTGTTACACAAGTAAGTAATGTGACTGTAGATCAATTTTTGTTGTGCATGTATATACCCAATCGAGTTGATTTTTGGAAAATTTGGTATCAGGGGATGAAAGTTCCACGAACGAACTTATTGAACTTGAAATGAACAAAATCCTGGGTTGTCTGAACGGGAGTTCAACTAACTGAAAGAACAAATTGAACAATGTTATATTATGAATAAATGTATCATTAATCAATATGTAAAATATAATTACATCGCTACTAAAGTAAATATAAATAGATTACTACTAATATATGTTTGCCATACCTAGTAACCACCACTACCCACTAATCCAGGGTTTTTTTCAAGGCCGATCTTGGTGTAAAATTTGCACCAAGATTTTTTTGAATTACACCACGATTCGGGTCGGCAGCGGCTCTGCAGTGTTGAGTTACACCACGATTAAGGGTCGGCCGCGGCCGATACAGTATTGAGTTACACCAAGGCCGCGCTGAGTTGCACCAAGGTCTCAACCTTAAAAAAGACCCTGCACTAATCTGAACTGAACGAACTGAACCAACGCGGGTCAGCCCGTTGAACGAACGCTGGTGGGTTGAAGTTAGGAGGTAAATGTGAACGAACTAACGTGCGTCAATTTGCGATGAACTTAATTGGGTTTATTCAGTCCGTTCGTAAACCTTTCATTCCCTGCTTGGCAGCAGGGAATGAAAGGTTTTTTGCAATTATCACAATGGAACTTTGGCTAGAACGAGCATTTGGTAGGTTAATATATGCATAATTAGGCACATAATTAAGATCGGAACAAGAGTAGGGGTCACTCGATAAGGTAGATGGAATGTGTTCGCATTCCAATGTTTTTTAGTTGCTAGGGGAATAAAGTGTAATTATATGATCAAATGATAGCTCATATTGTTGGAAAATTTATGCTGATTCCGAATATCAGCATTAATGGAGAAATATATATATACGTTATAATAATTTGTCCTAGGTAAGGATTGACAGACCTAAAAAATTCGCAACCTATAGCCGGAAGAATAAAAGCATCATTTAATTCCACAATCATTTACACATGCAAAGGCAACCTTTGGCCATAGCCTACTCAATATAAGGCCTGACTACTACTTTAAATTTCGGCACCAGGGATGCACTAGTAGATGGGAGATAATAATAAACCACAACTTTTACTTTTAGTAGTTTTGACCAACCATCAGGTTTAAATATTATTTCGTTACCACCTATCGACTTTGATAATTTATTTAACTAAATACTAGCTTATTTTCTCAAAATGCCGAACAGTTGTTCAGCACCCGGGTGCAAAAGTAATTTTACTTGGCCAATGTTAATGATAATATTGTTTCAGAAGTCTATCGGAGGATGCGGGCGGCATCTCATTATTTGATGACGACATAGTTAATAATTATATGAGCAAATATTATAATTTGTGAAAGCTTATTGATAAAAATGCAATCGTTGGGTAATAAATTAATAATACTTGTCATAGTTTCTGATTTTTTAAATGTTGATAATGGCTATTTTAAAGTGTGTAACAGTTAATCCTACCACAAAATTTGCAACGAACAGTGGCCCTTACTTTGAAATGTAGGTGGAATAAGAACAATAATTAGTATATTGGTGCGGGAGTGATATCTGACCCGCGCGGTGGGGCTGAAAAGAACACATTCCCACTTTCAAGATGCCTGAAAATTCTCCAGCTCTTGTTTAATAATAAATTCAAAAGTACAGGAATTGGAAAGGAAATAAAGTTAATACGTAAATGTGAATTCAAACTTCAAGATGCAGTTATTTTTCCTTAAATAACCAAATGTTATGGTGTCAAAACTAAACATGTGATCGTTAAGACAATAACAAATTATAAAAAGGAACGGCGGATACCTGGGGGGGGGGGGGCAATTGACCCCCCAACCCAGTTTTTCAACATTAGAATAACTGAAATTAATTAGTGAACAAGATTATATAATTTATTGGAAATCCTAATAGGATGAACACGTATTAGCTAGCATGGACAAATTGTAGTTTAGTATGTGTACTGTGTAGTATTCTATAATGGAATCAAAAAGTAGCACTGATAAGTTAAATTTTGTCCCTCCAGAATTTTTTTAAGAATCCGCCATTGATAAAAAGTGACATCATCATAACAATGAGTGAAATATCAAGAGTTGATGATTGATCTTTAACACAATCTTTTCTGCGGTCATTAATTCCCATGACAATCTTTTCATCAGGAATAATTTTTCAAGATCTCTTTAAATTTCTAGCGACCATCTTTCCGTCAATGTTAAGGATGCTTGCCGCCAAAAGTGTCTTAGCCCTATGGGTAGTTTTACGATTATTTTGGATATTGAGCTGAAATTCTCCATTATTGCCTGTAATAGCCCAACTAAGCATATAATCATGACTTTTGAACTTTTTATGAGCAATTTTCAGAATTCCATCATATTACGTGGCGGATGGCTTCCTATCTCCGTAATACTAAATATTGTATAGGCGTTGAATATTATCATAAAAACTGTTAGAGCTCAAGTTCTAAAATTTGCTGAGTATATACAGCACTACTATAGGAAGAAAATTGACCATTTTCAGACTGATCCGTTAACAAATATTTATTTTGGATATAAATACCCTAAACATGCGGACATTAGTTCGAAAAGATCGATTTTTAGCCAATTTTTCTTGGACATGTCACGCAATATAAGTTCGTTTTGTTCAATCAAGGTCAAATATATAGTAACCGTTATATACTAATATGTGCCAAATTTTTGGCGACTTTTGATATGTATTTTATAAAAAACAATTGGTCAAAGGTCAGAAATCTCTGTTTTGAGTTATTAAGGGTCAAAGTTTTTCCGAATAAAACACTCTCTAACTAAGATATTACAAGGTGTTTCATCCCTGTATGGAACGAGTATGTAAGCTTTTATTCGTACGATAAGCTTTACATGTATTCAGTCATTGTTCGTAACTAAATGACTTGATATATATCCATTTATGCAAGTCCACTTTATTTTGGGACACCGGCTGGAAAAGGAATTTGATGTAATCGGCTGTGAGAATTGTTCGAAATTCAACAGAAAGTTCATTCCAGCAATGTTTTGAACTACTATGAACATGCACCATGTATATGTGTGGAATCTTTCAATTGAATTGCTGTATATCCCAGAATAATAAAATGATAGTCACCATTGAGATTCGAACCCATAACCTCAAATATACATTCTCCATATGAATTCCACCGTGCCGTTGATGCATATTAGTAATATATGAACTGATATTAGTATCAAAATGCACATAAATAACCATCAATGGTGATAAATGTGAGGAATGTTCACATAATCACCGATGTCATCAAAAATGACGTCACTAATAATGCACTTTTGAGCAAAAATATTCTAGATTTTTGAAAATTTGCACTTCCAACAGAATTCCGGGTTATTTTTGCATGTTATTTCACAATAATCAACACTTAAATTTTTGAAGTTAAATACCGGATAATTTGGCGGCAAGCATCCTTAAATAATACATTTCATAGTGAAAAAGCGAAAGATTAAACTTATTGCAAATTTTTTTAAATAGATATCATAATGCAAATATCTTGGAAAAAGCCATATAGATATGTCAAAAGCATCTAAATAAGCGGAAAGTTATATGTAAATAATACAGTTAAAGTGCCTATCTACAACCCAAATACCTATTCCTTACTAACTCCAATTTTAAGCCACGTTTTGATTTTAAGTCGAGAATACTGTTATTCCTTATTTTTTGAATTTCTATACATCCTACAAGCTTGAAAGCTAGTTCAACTCAAATGGGAAGGCTGCTTTAGCTATAGTCAGTGTTTGAGGGAATTTCAATAACAATACAGTATAAGGGATGCAAATACAAAATTCTACCTAGGATCGGACAACAATAGAAAATAGACTTACATAATTTCCATCTGTATGCACTAAGTGGACAAAATATCGGAGTACATTATATTGTACACAATTAAAAGGTTTGACCATAGCCTACTCTAAATAAGGCCTAACAGTAGATGCATCATGGATGCGGTAATAGATGGACTTTATGAATATAATAATCTTATGGGGAGTGAACATAAAAGCACTAAGTGCATCTCAAGTAAAATATTTCCCAACCCAGTATATCCTGTGAAGAATAAACCCATACATTTATTTGGAATTAATATATTTTAATGTAAAATAAGTTGCCATACATACAAAATACAAACATATAAAGTACTGTAATACACAACACTGTCTTGGAACTCCTCTCACTCTCCCTCTCTCTCTCAAATTCACATCACTTGACAATTAGTATGCTTGATAGCGAAAAATCTAAGATACAAATATAAAGAAATTAAGTGCTAACAACAATAATTATTATGTAATGATAAACAATAATTAATGAGAATTTTTTAAATTTACTTTATCGATACCTAATTGAAGCACAGAGTTGTAGTTTTTCTATGCAATCAATATCTTCCATAAAGTTGTAACTGAAATAAGAACAGGCTCAGACGGATCCTTAAGTCCGCCACGATCTGTTAATTGCAAGAGCTTAAACTCAGTATGTGATTCAACATCAAAAACAAATTATTTATCATAAGTTAAAGTATCAGTGCATACATGACATTCCTGAGATCTTTTTAAGAACTTATGGACCCCAGTGGCGTAGCCAGGCCCGGGAAATCACTCGGGGCTGGCTACGCCACTGATGGACCGTATAACCTGCGATAAAAGCTAACGACTGAAGGATTTGTTTAGAGCATTCAATTGATGATAGATCGCCAATTTCATCAAGAAAAGGCACTACAACTATTTCATCATCACTAAATGTAACAGAGGGGGAAGAGAAAGACTTTATAAATGTCTGAATCGATTGGAAAGAGTCTTGTTGGTCTGCAAACATGTTTAATATACTAGAAAGTTTAAGACGACGCTAGGTTTCAAGAATCTGAAGGTAAGAAATATGGTAATTCGAACCCGACAGCATACGGTAGAGTCCAAAATGGTGTTCCAACGGGTCAGTTTGAAAGGTTAAGAAAGAAAAGCCACAATATTGAGTTAGATGGTTAGTTATGTGGTAAGGCAGTACAGGCGTGTCTAAAACTAGTATACGTTTGTTTACTCAATTTACCCGTTTTGTCAGGTAAATCCTGCCAAGCATCTAGCCAAAAATACTATACGTGTCAAAAATATAAATCGTTCATCGTTTAAGATCAACGGTCTAGAGAGGCTATCATTTAAACGGGTCCATTTGAACGGCGTATTGATATTGAATATTTTCCAAAGAGCAAGAAGGATACTTACGAAACTAGATGTATTATTACGATACTCCGGACGGCTTTCATTTTGTATTTCAAGAGCAGATAGTGTAAGTTCGCTAACAACCTTCAAAACCAATTTGACATTTTGCCTTTCTAAACTAGAAGGAAAACAAGCTTTTACAGTCAAGTGAGGGGCTAGTTTTGCTAGACTGTTTCTTTCAAAATTGTAGAGAAGGCGTACATCTTGAAAGGAAGCTGAATGGGCACTAAGGGGGTAGCTGCATTTATTAATCTCAATGTGTTCAAAATTTGGAAAACGTAATGTTTTATCAACAAAAATTGATTTAACCAATTATTGCGTATACTTTTCAATATATGAACAAAATCAAATGAAAGGAAGAGCGGTCTATTTTAATCAAAAGGATGGGGTACTCTAGTTTCCAGCTCTCCACTGAGAGAAAACAATTTAAAGAGGTTTACATTCAATGGGTAGTTTTCGGTAGAAATTATTGGACCTTTAAACCACAATGCTCAATATTGATTATATAGGATTTGATAGTGGGAAATAATTTTTAGCAGAGATAGTTGCACATGGTAACAAACGGGTAATACAAGACCATTTCCTATGCAAACTAGACACCATAATCGCGAATACAGTTCTCGTCGGATCCTCAGGGTTTAAATTTGGTGCAAATATTCCCCCCCCCCTTTATAAGCAATATCAGATTTAAGATGGATTTCATCCATTTGAATTATGACATTTTTTCCCTCGGAACTAAAGCAAGATGTAGCCTGGGTGAGATAAGTGCAAAAATCACTTTCAAGACCGAAGGAAGAATACAACTTATCTAATGTATGGATTCTACCCTGAAGATAAATATAACAAACTGGAGAAATGAGATAGCCTTAATGGACATAATTTGTGTAATTATAAAGTCTGGTTCTTATATTATGAACATTCAAAGGACCAAAAATTGTGTTCATAAAAGATATAGATCATAATAAGCGAACTCAACTTAATACAAACCCTATGTATGCTGTCAATTGGGACCGTAGGGCTTGTTCATAATAAAAAAATTTCACAATAAACAGACCTGAAGGTATTGTAAATCGCCAATTTTTAGGAATAAATGTATTATCTAATTGACAGAGGATAAATTGAAGCTTAGCTAAATCTGAAGAATTGTATGTAGGTCCGTTGATACGCGCTAAATCATCAACAACATAATATGTTTTTTGGCAAGAGGAATATGGTATGAATATGAGTTACAACTAGAATCAGAGACATATTTTAAGTAGATTTCATGCAGTATAGATTCAATTTGTCGAATATCATTAATTGAATTTATTGAAAGGGGTATACTAGTCCATCGAACTAGGTGGATACAGATAAAAAAATTATTTACTTTCAGACATAAATCGACAGAAACAGTCCTATCAACCATGTTGGGTTGAATGAACCTAGTATTATGGGCAGGGTTGGGGCCGATTACTTTCAGATGATTACGATTACGATTTATATTTTTTAAACGATTATGATTACGATTACGATTAAGTTCTATAATTTTTAAGTGATTACGATTACTATTACAATTACTATAAACTTGTATATGATTACAATTATGAAAATAACCCAAACTGTATACTAAATGCGGTCTGGCCAAGTCTGATAAATTCGAATCTAAAAGTACTAACAATAATGAAAAGTGTCTATTTCACTGTTACTGTATATATTATGATGGAATTCAAATTAATGTGACAGTTATTGAATAAAAGCACTTTCGCAGGTGCAATCCTACGAATTGATAATATATCCTTAATTTCAAAGATAAATACGCTAATAAAATAGCATGATTACGATTACGATATAATTGGGCTCTAATAGAATCATCTGATTATGATTACGATTACGATTCAGCGAAATGTGTAATCGATTACAATCGATTACGATTGTAATCGTAATCGGCCCCAACCCTGATTATGGGTATCAAGATGCTATACTAACCAATTATCAGGTAATGAAATCAAAATTAACTTAGCTTTTAGATCCTGTATATTTCTGATGATGTACTTATGTATCTCCTCACTCTCAGATAGTAAGCTAAGCTGTAGTGTCTGATTCATCAATTCTTCTGCTTTTGCGTCATACGACAAGCGAGTCAGTTTGGTTGTTGAGGTTTAAGAATAGTAGGAGAGATAACCAGGAAGCATGCAGGGATCTGCGCCGTCTCTCAACTTGGGCTTGGCACAAGGTATTTCAGTGAAATTTCCGTCTCCATTGGCATTGGGAACCTTTTGAGACATCTTCCCGAAAATGCTTCACGCATACGTTAACTACCTTGAGGTTATCAATATTCTCACGGTGAAGAGCCCGTTTCCAAGCTTGGAGTTCTGATGGATGTTCAGACATCCTGAATATAGGAACTCGATCATCTGGGCTGTAGTTACTTCTGCATCCGGGGGCTGAGCAACTGCTGGGCATAATGTAAACGAATATAATAGTTAGAAGTGAATAGGAACAGTAAATGGACAAGAAAATGAGAAAATAAATATGAGGGGCTAATAATCAGTAAATCTGAACTTATTATTTAGTGGGGTAATTGTAACAATAAATGTGGTTCATTATAAATAGAAATATCGGTTAAAATATTGTGGTTGGTTACATATTACCATCTATTAGTGCATCCCTAATCCATAATTTCAAGGCTACTGTTAGGCCTGATATTGAGTAGGCTATATTTTGGCCTATTTTCAGATGGACTACATACAAGAATTTATAGAAAATCTTGAGCTCTTGAATAAATATACTGACCAAAATTGATCAATCAGAATATTAATGCTTACAGGAATGCAACCAAGAACAATTTCAATGCACTTGAACCTATTAATGGAAGATGTCGTCACTGGAAATGCGTGGTCCTACCTTGTTGCCACATGACCTCACATCTGGCTACACCAGAATCTTAATAGAAATCGGTGTCTTAATGTTTTTTGAGATGTCAATGCATCAATAAAGCAAAACATATTTTACAGTGTAAATTAAATACTACTATGAATTAAAGTTTAATATTAAATATAAATATACATTGGGGACTAAATCATAATCGGCATAAAAATATAAGAATTGGGATGAATAGGGCCAGGATTATAACCAAAGGCATGAACCATGAATCATCTGAAGTGTAAGGATCGATACTTTTTATACCAGAAGTGCGTTTGAAAGAATTTGGATATGGCGAAGAGATTTCTTCAAACTGGTTAAAAGTATCTTCCAGCTTAGGAATATCTAAGAATAACAAATATATAACATTAGTCATCCAATCGAAATCATATTATCAGCGTTCCCCCGGAATTGATACTAGTGCCAACTGCCCCCTCTGATTAATGGCACTAGGGAAATTTGTCCACACTCTAGGCTAGGTGTCCACCAGGAAAATGAGTTAGTACACATCAGTGGCGTCGCGAGGGGGGGAGGGCATCCGCCCCCCTAGATTTTTGGTCCCCCCCCCCGTTGGAGGGGCGGAAATCCAGTGTTTACGTAAGAAAATCGGCCGTTCCCAAGCAAGGTCGGGAAATTATCATTACAACTGTATGTCTGCCCCCCCGAGGCTCCCTGGTACACAGGTACACACTACTAATTAGTATTAAGGAAATAAATTCATATAAGATATATACAGAAACAGATATATCTTGTAACCAAGAAGTGCCCTCAATGTCTGGGTGGGACAAAAGGAAAATTATTTGTTTCAAAACCATTATACAATATACGCCCGCGTATAGTTAGCCTAAAGGTCGATTAAAATTGAAAAAAAATGGGCCGAACGTAAGAGCATGGGGGTGGCAAACCAAAAAAATTTGGGGGGGCCCCCGAAATTGTATTTGGGGCCATTATTTAGATGAGTCATTAAAATAAAGTGAGCGAACGCTCAATTTATCCTTATTCAAAGTTATTGTAGAAATTTTGGGGCCCAGGCCGCCCATGCGTAAGAGTCATCAATACTTCGGTTTTAGTTTCGGGTTTCAATGGGCATGTGTTCAAAATGCTTCTGGCGGAAAAGGAATTTCACGCCTAAAGGTAATGCTAAAAACTAGAATATATTACGTTTAAAGGACTAGTTCGGTGACTGGCAAGGAGGGGTGGTACCCGGAGCAAAGGCCCCGGGTTCAAGCATCGTGCCCCGGGCCCAACCAAGATTGTTAGAATAATTGCACTCGGCATGCCCCGGATTTATTCTAAATCTCCTCCCCTGCCACGAGCTGCCCATATCCTGTGACGGCCCCTGCATACTGGACTAAGCACCAAACTTTGAACACATGAGATCCGCAGTTGTTAAACAAGTTTATGAAAGTGGACACCATTCCGTTCAGTGGGAACATTTACCCGTGGATTGACCGAGTGCTGTCCAAATGTATCACCTTGATCAGAAGGGTTCAGCCTATCGGGGAGAGGAAAGCTTCAGTAACTGATGGGAATTAGACCTCTGCGCGGGCTGGTTAATAAATCGGGTAGCGGAGCCCGAAATCCGGGGGTTCTTACGGGTCAAATGCTCAGAATATTTGCAGGTTGGTGCTGGTCAGCGCGGGATAGCGAAAGTATTCTCGCTAAGCCTCATTTGGGGGGCGCAGTACCCTATTGTAACAACGTCCCATCTATAGTGCCTAAACATACTACTGTACATGACAATTTTATCTGAGGTTGACAGAGTGTTGTGATCGAAAGAATTTTATAGTAAATTATACCATAATCCCGTATAATAAACTCGGAATTCGGTGTTCAAATAGCCGCCTTAATGCTGTAAATATTTTGTGCCAGCCGAAAGTGTACTCCCTATTATATAATCCTGGCGACAATACTGGTTTGCGCGGGTTAGTGTGGAATCATTTGAATATAGCACTGTGTCTTGCTAGGCGGGGCGGGGCGGGTCAATCACCAATGGATTTGGGATCCGCATAAGACCCGCGCAGAGGTATAATGGAAATATCATCCACGACAACCAAATTACATCTTTGCTCATCAATACAAGTTCAATGTGATATCTGAACCAGTAAATGCATTAAAAAAGGAAGTATTCGATGTTCAAATGCTGGGAAGTTTTAATAGTAATATTTTAATTATTGCCTCTTAGCGTTATTAACTGACTAGAAAACGAGATATGCACTAATATCCCAAAATAACTGTGTTCAAAAATTATTATAACAAAACATTCCGATTTCAATAAAAAAATTATTTACAAATGATGTTATCATGCTTTTTCATGTATATCAGCTCGACAAAATTAAGTAGGTAGGGCCATTGGATGGCGAGGATGAAAGAATTCCACCAGCTGCGATTTAGAGCTTGGAACTCAGGCTTTACCCTGTTGATTCAAGGCCGAGAGGTAGAGAGAAAGACAGTAACTTGATGAATGTGTCTTGTTCTGGTCAAGTGAGATACACGAAATGATTCTGCAGTTCTTGAAAAGCTACGCAAACCTCACTTAAAATTGTAGTCCAGCAACTATCTTCGAATAGGTGACCAACGAACTTCCAGAATCTCAACTCTATGTGAACGACTGCGAACATTATGACATAATAAATTTACCGAATATGTCTGGCCATGACAATTGCAAATATATAGCCAGGTCAAAAAGTGATTGATCTATTGTTTCATGGGTATCTGTCCAGGAATTCGCTTTTGATTAGCCTGTTGTATGATACTCATCCCGTGTCTAATGGGATGAATGATAAGAGCGTAAGCAATGTATTCGCTCTTCTAAATTTTTAGACCATAGACTACTTAATATACAGATAGGCAACTAACCGAAAATTGAAAAAAAAGAGAGGCCATTCTTGAATACTCTCTCTCGTATAATCTAGTACTCTTATCACCTAGATACTATCCACTACTAGGTAGTCAGGTATGGCGAAACTATTGGGACAATTTTCGAGGTCCTTAGGAATGTAGCTTTGTGGTTTAGGTCCTATTTTATGTTGACGGACACATTATTTCTATTCATTAGATACATCCAAATATCTCGACATTAATTCACATTTTTGTTATACTGTAATCCTATAAATTGTTGAAAGCGCTACTATATTTTCTATATTGAGATTCGTGTTCATTTAGAGGAAATAGAACTATAATACTACAAAAGTAAACATAGAACTACCATTAAAAAAATTCATAATAGATTATTTTTAAGTTTGTTAGCCTTAAATGATTCTACTTGATCTTTACGCCTAGTATCACTGATTTCCCTTGAAAGTCCAGTTAGGTAGAGGTTAGCAATAATAGAATTTCTTTGATTTCGGAGGGTAACGTAATGTGATTCACAAGCAATTGTGTCCGATCAAACCGGAATCGAAATACCAGAATGAGGTCACGAATGACCAGGACACGGTATATGTAACGTCTAAGGAAGAGTACAGGGGTGCGACGAGCTATCGTGGTTATGGAAGGGGTAGAGGCAGATCAGGAATGTCATATTCAGGGAATCAACATCGAAACACAAAGAATTCTCGCTGCTATATATGCAACTCTGATAGACACTTCATGGCGCGATGCCCTGAGCGACACTGCCCAAAGTGTGGCGAGAAGGGTCACCCAGTATGGGACTGTCACCACACAGGAACTGGAAGGAAAGTGCTTAGCGCTACTACAAGACATGCTGTAGTAAGAGATGCAGCAGTGATGATACCCGTCAAATGTGACAACAAAGCGATAGATGTATTAATTGACACGGGCAGATCCTTCAGTGGTAGACAGAAATACGGTCGAAAGGATGGGGATATCTTACACGGCGAAAGAAGATCGAGTCTATGGGCTGGGTAGGACCTCGCTAGCGGTATGCGGTACGGCTCGTGTATCGATAGATGTGGGAGATGGTCAACCGGTGGATCACTTAGTAGAGGTTTTGGATACAAACGCAAGGACAGCGATTTTAGGCCGACGATTCTTATCGTTATTCCGACAAACGGTTTTCGATTGGGAAAGGATGCAAGTTAAGCTAGGAACTCATTGGATAAGCTCCTTAGCCATGGTACAGCGTGGTCAGGCCGTCACGAGAGCCGAGGTCTTACAAATGGTGGTGAAAGAGGTCAAGGGTGCAAGGGTTACGAAATATAACGTAAATCCCAGTCTCTCCCCCGCGAAATTACGGTGATACACCGAGTATTGGAAAGATGGGGCGAGGTTTTCGCGGATAATCCAAAGAAGCCTAGAGAGGTCGAGACCACAGAACATGTAATCACGCTATTTGACGAGCGCCCGGTCCGACATCGTCCCCTCCGAGTATCTCCTGAAATTGAAGCAGAGGTAACGGGACAAATAAACGAGATGCTCCAAACAATATCATACGTCCCTCGACCTCTCCATGGGAAAGCCGAGTCATATTAGTTTTTTAAAAAGGACGGATCGCACCGTTTCGCTGTGGATTATCGTGACTTAAATGATGTTACGAAAAAGGATGCTTACCCCATGCCAGACGCACGGGATATTTTTTACCGAATAGGGGGAGCACGATTTTCTCTAAATTGGATGGAGCTTCTGCTTACTGGAGTGTACCAGTTAAGGAAGAATATAAGGAGCTCACTTCGTTTGTATCAACGCGGGGACAATTCGAGTTTAACCGTATGCCATTTGGGCTTTCGAACTCACAAGCGACCTACCAAAGGGCTGTGGATCAGGCTCTCCGAGGATGCCCGAATGTGCAGGCGTTCGTGGATGACACATGTATTCATACACCTGATTCGAAGCGCATCTGAGCCACCTGGAGGGCGTCCTGGAGAGGTTCTATGAAACTGGAATTCAACTAAGAGTGGAGAAGTGTTCTTTCGGGTATGAGGAAGTGGAATTCCTAAGACATTTGGTATCTAAGGATGGAAAGCGCCCCTTACCTACCACTTTATGGAGTATCGCACAGTTTCCACGGCCTAATCTCGAAAAAAGAGGTGCGCCAGTTCATTGGACTGATAAACTGGTATCGGGAGTATATCCCCAGTGTTTCCATTACCGCGGAACCACTTAATGAACTCACGAAAAGCGGGGTTCCGTGGATGTGGACTAAGGAGTGTGAGATGAGTTATCAAAAGTTGAAGGATCAACTGGTTAATGAGCCTTGCAGTTGGCCTTCCCGAATTGGGAAAGGCCATTCTTTGTGGAAACAGATGCGTCTAAAACTGCTGTCGGAGCTGTATTGTCCCAAGATGATGGGGATGGAAACCGAAAACTTCTTGAGTTCTGTTCGAGTAGTTTGAATGATGCGCAAAGGAAATACTCCGCAGGAGAGCTGGAAGCATACGCGGTAATTGCTGCTCTAAGGAAATGGAAGGTCTACTTACAGGCAGCAAGGAAGGTTGTAATAATTACAGATCATCATCCGTTGCAGTGGCTAAGACGGAAAAAGGACCCTCGCAATAAATAAGCCAGGTGGATCCTGGAGTTTGAGCCAATAAACTATGAAATACAGTTTCGCAGGGGAAAGTCCAATGGCTGCGCCGATTATTTAAGTCGAACACCTGTGAGTGTGGACAGGGTCATGAATGATGAGGAGAGTTTCGAGCGAAACGTGTACATACTAGATCAAGAAGTGGGTGCACTTCGTTACGAACTCCGGGATGGACAGCTCAGAGACCAGAGCATTGTGAACGCCTGTCAACAACTAAGGGAGCACGGGAATATATCGGTTGGACCATATAAGAAGCAATAAGGCATGAGGATAGACGTAGAGGGAAAGCTGTTTCTCAAGAGAGCTTTGGTAATACCCAACCGTTTAAGGTTAAAGATGACCGAAATAGCACATCGGATATCACACCCAGGGATAGAAAAGACGTATGCCTACCTCGGAGATCGATTCTACTGGGTGGGAATGCGAAAAGACGTAGAACAATGCTGTAGGGCATGCGTCATATGTCTAGAGAACAAGAGAGCTACTAAGAAGAGGGAACCTCTGAATTCCATCGAATTAGATGTAGCAGAGCCAAGAAGAATGATAGCCACCGACATTGCAGTCTTGCCGTGGTCAGCCGACGGATACCGATATATTCTTATTATTGTGGACTTGTTTTCGAAATTTGTAGAGGTAGTCGCTATGCAAGACCAGACTGCTGAATCTGTACGGACGCCATAGAAACAGGATGGGTGTATAGATATGGGGTACCACATGTATTACTGTCGGACCAGGGGCGAAATGTCGATGGGGAAGTGATACGTCAGATGTGCACTTATTTCGGGATTGAGAAGAGGCATTCTTCACCTTATCACCCCCAAGGGGATGGCCAAGTAGAGCGGACAGTAGAGATCGTTAAACAAGCTCTACGATGTTTGCTGTCAGAGCGAAAACTGGACAAGACTGTTTGGCCGAATATCCTGCAGGAAGTGGCCTTCAACGTGAATTCATTGAAGAGTAGCAGCACCAACTTTACACCCCAAGAACTGATGTTTGGAGCGAAAATTAGGTCGGCGCTGGACCAGACGATAGGAACTAGCAAGTACCCGACCACCGAAAAGAAAGAAGAATGGCACGAAGCGGAAGAACACATGATCCGCAGCAAGGCGCATAGTAAAGAGTACTACGATAGAAGAACAGTTGGTGCACCTACGATAGTGTGTACTGGGCAAACCATAATGTATAAGAACTTTACTCGGAGCGATGGTCTAGAGAAGATGTACACTGGACCGTACTCGGTGGTCGATGTAAAGTATCCAAACGTTAAAATCAAAAAGGGAAATAACCGATTTTCATGGATCCACCTCAATGATTGCAAGGTTATCCCCATGTCTGCCACGGATGAGTCGTTGGAGTTGGAACGCGAGGATGAAGGATCAGAGGCAGGACAAGACAGCTCGGGAGAAGTGGGGTTCGATACGGATGAACAGTCTCAAGACCGAGATACTGTGGTAGTCGAGAATCTACCTGGAGAACAAGTCGGGATGGAATGCTCGGAGCAGCACATGTTGAAGCGTTCATCCAGGATCGGAAGGAACCGGATAGGTTCGGCAACCCCATACACTAGCATCAACACCTCATATTTTGGGAGGGAGATGATGTGACGAAGATTTAGTTGTTAGTCAACCTTAGCTAAATTAGTTAATGTAGAATATGTATTAGTACTCGCTTTAGTGTACGTATATACTTTTGAACTACAATTATATTTCTTACGGATTACAGTTTACCGTCCCAACTATCGTGATCGTAAAGGTTAATTCCCGACAATAGCATCAGTTGTAGAGTATTGTAATTTGGTATAATCTATATCGTGTTTGAGTAATATCTTGTACAATAAAATTAATTCAGAACTAAGAACTTCAGTCAAGCTGACTAGGAAACGGCCACCACTCATTTGCCTGTATTGCGAGAAACGCCTTTCCAAAGGATCCGTTTGAAATCGGCCAGTTAACACATATATATAACCATCTTGGATTAATTCAGATGACAAGTCAGAATTAGCATTGTTGGTGGTGATTAATGCGTTAAAGGTTTGTTTCGACAAACCAAGTCTTTCAGAATCTTTCCAAATTGTTAATTCATGCCTTGGATAAACTTGCATATGTTGTCATAGGTATTGGCATGTATCGCATTACCAATTGAGTTTGGATGATACGGTTCTTTCGCATTAACAATTAACCACCATGCATTCATGAGTTCTAAAAAAGCTGGGGTTACGTAATCTGATTCCTTTAGATATTGCCTCATTGCAGTCGTCGTTTTAGAATCAAATATGGCTAGCGCTAGACGGCTAGAGGAACTGATTGTTTGTTATTACCTGGATGTAGTACTGAATAGTTCAGTGCAGGAGCTTTGCGAAGGTGACAATTCAAAGAGTGGTCAAAATCGTGCACTTTGTGGAGGCTACACCATCGGATAATACATCCAAGAAAGAGAGTCCAAATTTATGGACAGTAAAGAAACGCCTGCCAAGTAAATTATTTCGAATATTCTTTACGAGATGAACAATATCATAAAATAAGTAAATAATTTTTGCTGCATAGGATTCTTCAGGCAATAGTTTTTGCCATTGATAGGGAAATCTTCCATTAGTGTATTGAAAGAGGAAACATTAGACTGGTGATTGTCCGAAATTAAACAACGAAGTTGGAAATCAGCATAATTCAGAATCTTTGTACAATTGAGTATTCCATCACATTTGATATGTTTTGATAACTTGACAATCGGTATCGCTTTAATAATATAGGGAATTGATTTTTTAAGAGATACAACCATTAAGGATATAATGCTCTTAAACATCTCAAGACTTTCGTTACAACCAATGAGATCTCGGCCATCAAATTGCACTTGCTGTTGAAGATGCATTTCGTCTAAGAGAAGCACCACATCATTCCCACAAAACCTATCATCTCGAAGTTTACAAAGTGCACTAATACTGCCAATAGATTCTGATTTAAGATTACGCAATCGCCGTTCACTAGGTAAGGGGATGTGGTGATGTAGTAAGCTATATGCGGCATGAGATGTGTAACGTAATTGGAGTGCGAATCTAATAACAAGTGAATAATATTTACAAGACTTAGGGTGGTAATTTCAAAGATGGAGGAGTTCTTTAACAGGCTCAGAATCAAAATTATGCGTAAAGTTTGCAATAGTTTGGTAAATTGGTGAGCATGTCTAAAGACGTGATTTTAGAGTTCACTGATTTGGCAATAATCTGGTAGTGGTATGGAAGAACTTTGAAAACTTAGTTTAACATGCAAGTCACTAGTAATGTGAATGCATTCTTCTACCTGAACTATTCCTGAATTGATTTCGACGCGATATGCAGTTACACCACTTTCAGTTATACACGAGTGAAATTTTGATATTCTCTTGCTGTGTTAATGTATTTTACAACGTCCTCAATATCAGCACAGCTAAATTAATCTCGGAATAGAGGAAGTTGGTCAGACTACAACACGTTTAGTAGGTGTTTTTCTGATGGATTTAGGAACAGTTACTTGGCTTTTATGAATTGAGTAATGATGAATAGTTGGTGTAGGAATCATTGACATATTGAGTCTAGTTTTGTATAAATGACGTAGAATGTACTTAGATTCGAAGTGATCGATACAAATTCTTGAAGAAGTAACATAAAAACCTTCACGGTTAATAAATTGTATCCATCTTTGTCTGAGATCAGTATTGGAAGGAAATGAAAACATTGGTCTCACAGGTCCATTAGTATAACCAGCACGACACTTGACTACAGAACATTTGTGAGGCATTATCTAATAATTGAAACGAATAAGAAAATTAGTAAATGAGTCCCAATGGAGACAAAACATTTTTAATATAGTGAGAATAAACCCTAATTCCCTATATTAAAACGACTCGAGTCACATGGGAGAGGGGGAAAAAGAATTGAGTGAAAATAAATATAAACAAATTTATTGTAAACAGTACTTTATAAATCACATATATCGTTCAATTGTGGTTGCATCAAAATTACATAATATATAATGATGCTTATGCATTGTTGTTCTAAATTTCATGTAAACTAGTTAATAACTCCCAGAAGGAAGTGCTATATAGTAGCGCTTTCAACAATTTATAGGATTACAATATAATATATGAATTAATGTCGAGATATTTGGATATATCTAATGAATAGTAATAATGCTACCGTCATAATAAAATAGTGCCTAAACCAAAAAAAAACATTCCTAAGGACCTCGAAAATGGTCTCAATAGATTCGCCATACCTGACTACTTAGTAGTGGATAGTATCTAGATGATAAGAGTACTAAATTACACGAGAAAGAGTATTCAAGAATGGCCTCTTTTTTTCCCATTTTCGGTTAGTTGCCCATCTGCAAATTAAGTAGTCTATTGACTATTCACCATAGGCGTCGTAAACGCAAAGGTCAATCCTTCGGGCCGCCCGGAAATTCCGGGTAATGTCCGGGTAAACTCCGGGTATAGTATTAGTAGCATAGGGGCAACCCTTCCGGGCCGCCCGGACATTTCAGGGCACCCGGGCGGGTTACGACGCCTATGCTATTCACTTCAGCGATGCTAGCCTTTGATGCAGTTACACCATTGATATTACAAGCCCAACTGGATTAATAAAGTAGCTCTCTGGCAAGAGTGATGTTCTGGCATTTTCAAGGGATACAGTGATGTGGCCTGCAAGTACAATGGTTGGAACCATTGGGCTGTTGCGGATGATAAATTGTCGTCAATTATCTAGTGACCGTACTATAGTGTGATGGATCTGAAAAGGAGAGCTGAATCGTCATCTTCAAATCGTTGACATACAGTTGCGGTGATCCAGTATTATACCTATAAAGTCTTCATAACTAACTCTGATTCCTAGCTCATAAGTATGTGTAAATATTTTTGATGCTGGTGAGAGTATGCACTCATCGACATTTTTCATATTCCCATGAAATATTTAACTTGATCAAAGAAAAAAAAGCTGTACAAAAGCCAAATCTTTGTACAAAACCTGGACGATAATATATTATGTCCTAGTCTAATGACCTATAATAAGGTAAGTGTTTCAAAGCCCGACTGATTTGCAATAGTAGGTGCCATTTAAGCCTAACCTGCAACAAGTGACATATTTACTATCTTAATATTATTGTAACTTATAGTCCTCAAACAAAAATTTAGTTTGACCTTATGGGTATTTACACATTATACATTATAATGAGAAACTTAAAGAGTGCAGTTTGATTAACAAGGTAATCTCAAGCAATCTGTGAAATTATAGTTTTAAAATGTATAGGAATTTCTATCATTTTATAAATTGACAAAGTGAATTAGTCATTTTTCAAATTTAATAAAAGTTTCAGTCATTTTACAATTTGTCTAATTTACACATTGACTGTACCAAATACATATATACATCAACCGATCAAAAGCACTTGAACAACAGGAATTGTATTCCAGACACAATAAGCTTCCTGTAGAGTATTAAAGATTGTTTAACCTACTCTGAAACACTTTAAATATGTTGCTATTGTTATAAATTTCCTAAACTTTCAATTTTGAGTCATTTTTATCCAATATTCATGAAGTGGCATAAGAGTCCCTGTAACGTGCTACTTGTGGCACAAGTGTCACAAAAGGGAATGTGGCTGTATCTCAGTGGAAAATAATCGTAATTATTAGAAATTAAGTATCTAGAGTAATTCGACTACGCATTATTCAAATCTAAAATCAGAATTAGTATATTCTTAATGATCATAAATAATATTTTTAATTAGCTAACTATATAGTTAATGAGTTTAACACTTCCATAAAATGTAAATTCAAATATAATCTTATTTTATTATAGTTAACATATCGTTCTATGTTAATATCCATGTTGAAGTATCGTATCTACAAATGTTAGAATTCTGCTAGAAGCATGAATGTAGGAATACAAATTATTGTTGTTCAAATATTTTTTGGCCGTTTGGTGTACATAAATAAATATAGGATTGTGTTTTAATAGTATAAATAAATATAAAGTTTTTCTTTAATTGAACCGTAAGGGGCTTGAATAAACACCCGGTATATAAAAAAGGCAATTGTTTAATAAAATTAACACTATTTTCTGATGACTGAAGTGTAATTACATTGTTAAGGGCAATTCGGTACCTTTACTTTCACTGAGAACCAGCAGAATCCAGATAAATAACACAAGCTGCTCGTCCTCGCGACGCACGTTCTAACAACTTGCACTCGCTTGCATTTAAAATAATACTTTTCAAATATATTCAAATATTGTGGAGTGTAACGAAAATTTAACGAAAATTATACATCTCCTTTCCTTAGGTAACTTTTATTGCCATTTTATAATAAAAGTACCAGGCTGTCACATTTCTAAACCCTTCTCCCTTGTAAGAGTTAAGTCAAGTTCGAAGGCGTCATACACTTGTAGATAATATTATAAGAACTAGTATAGGAATTATTTAACTGGACGCAGCCTATCAAATGACCGTTGTATAAGGTGACAATTATCTAATTCTACTGTACAGCAGCAGATACTATATAGCAGAACACTGAGAACAGGGAATTATAGATAAGCTTGCCAGGGTGTACAACACCGACTCCAAATATTGTAATTAACGAACATTATGGAACTGTACAACTACTTGGACCCAGGTTGGAAAGAGTTATTATATTGCTTGATAATAATCATAAAGACACATTGGAATGCTAGAAATGTATGGCTAGACAGACGGAACACAAATAACTGATTGGATGTATGAATTTACTCTCGAACAATTAAATTAGAGTATCAAATAGGGATTCTATAAAGCACACTAAACAAGTGATAGAGACAATAAATATATTTAGACTATTGAATGATAGCTGCTAATTCATCTGGGAGAACCATCGAATGTTATTTGTCAAGTTTTGTCAACTTTTGAGAGGAAGATGTGAATTATTCCTAGATCCTCCTGACAAATTTCAGGTCTGTAGCTCTTACCAGTTCCTCAATCAATTCCGAACAGAAAAAATCATTGTGATTTAATAGATAAAAAATATATCCTAAATTTCAGAAAAATGAGGGTAATTTGAACCACGAAAGCAATAAGCGCAATGGTATGTAAATATTCGGGGAAATGCGGTAATTTATAATATTGGGGCCATAATTTTAGTCCGGCCTTGTTTTTATAGTGGGCCAGTTCTAATTTCACTGCCGTTATTTTGACTATGCCGACTACTACGTTTGTTGTAGCCCAGCCACAGTGGCACGAAAAAGCCCAAGCCTGGAAGTAGGCAATTAGGTTGCAGATAGCATTGTAAACTATATTATTGACCTAAAGGAAATCTACCCCAAGGAATCATTTGGTGTAATCAGAATTATTCCATCGTTTGAGGTGTTAAATTTATGACATCACTGTCACATTTCGAGAACCATGAAAATCCATTCAATCGCACATAATTCGCGCCCACTAAGAGATAAAAACCTGAAAATTTAATAGAACATGTAGATTAATGATGCGAACACGTTGGTCACACCAGATTGCCAATATGCTTACTCGTTATCGCATGATGACATAATACAAAAATTTCAAATTGTTAAATTTGACTATTTTAGGCCTATTTACACTTTATAATCAATCTTAGAAGTATATAAACAACATACCAACCGCGAAGCGGTTGGTGTGTGGTTGTGTTCTGCTGCGAAGCCACCTAGCAAGCGAAGCGCGCTAGTATAAATTAAAGAACTCTAACTCCATAATTTAATCCTATTAATTATGATTAAATTAATAATATTAAAGAACCACAATATTTTATATTAAATTTTTGTTTTAATGCGAAATTCGTAATCAGCATACTTGTTTCCCTATTATAACAATTGGAAGTTAGTTTCTATCTCGTATATATATGCAGTTGGTATTCCCCCATCACTTTAATACAACCTGGACAAACAAACAAGCACCAGTGTTCGACAAATTAGGTGGTTTGGTGGAGTTAGCCACTAAAAATCTTTCTTAAGGAGTCAGGAAGTTAAATATGGCCAGTTACTATAGTACATCTCTACAAAGTTATTCAGAACACTCCAATTTTTAAATGGACTTGACTGGAAGCCCATAAAAAGTCATTAAGAATTTTCTCTAGAAGATTGTATGGTATATTCTTGTCAGGATAGATCAAAACGTCGAAAATCCAACACCTGCAGGGGGCAGAAAATGGACCATCAGCTATAAGTCCGTCAAATTCAATCATATTGCTTAACAAATTTGGATTTAGACCTATTAGAATGACTCTAAACAGTTGAGATACTAAAATTCATATTTTTTATTTAACCATATATGGTCATATGGATGCGCCACTTTTGATGACGGAGCAATTAATTATCTCACGAATGAGAAGTCGTTGCGACTAGCTCTAACCATGTGACGATGTCAATTAATCAATACAAATTCACTGGGCAACAAATTGGGACTACATACCATGTAGTTTTACATTCTATGATTTTGTATACCATATATGGATGTGTCATGTGGCACAATTTGATGACGTAAACAAAAATAAAATCTTCGTTAGAGCTTAGGTCTAACTTCCGGACACTAACAGCGGCAGATTTTAGACTTCTTACCAGGATTATGATTATATAACATAGGTATTTAGACCCGTTATAAATGACCGGAGCCACGTAGTTTAGTGTCCTTTTGTCCGAATTTCAGACGGATCATTGGGACGTTTTGTACTTTCCTTTCAAGAATATCTATATTATTAAATCTCGATTGTTGCATGTTTGTTTGTTTGTTTGCTTGTCCGGATTGAATTAAAGTGATGGGGGAATAGAAACCGCATTTATGTATGAGATAGAAACTAACTTCCAATTGTTAAAATAGGTAACAAATGTTATAATAGGTAAACAAGTATGCTGAACACGAATTTCGCAATCACAAATTTCTAATATGAATATTTATTGTTGTTGTTTACAATAATAGGTAAACAGATTTATGAAAATTCAAAATCAACCTAGAAGTTTGCTCTCAACGGGTATTATAGGTAAACAAGTATGCTGAACACGAATTTCGCATTTATAAATTTAGAATATGAGAAACAAGTTAAAACTATGGAACTCTTAAAAAGAGATGTATATAACGTCCCTTTCTGCCATTTTCCATGGCAGAAAGGGTGAGGAGTAAGGCCGCACAGCGGCCGTTAACTTGAGGTGCGTAGCACCGATCTGTCGCAAAGCGACCGAGATCGAAGGACTCGTACATTATAATCTTCTAGAATTTTTTTGATAACTTTTTATGTGCTTCCAGTCGTGCGGATATAAAAATTGGAGTGTTCTGATTTACTTTGTAGAGACATTCTATAGAAACTGGCCATATTTAACTTCATGACTCCTTAAGCATCATATTTGCCTTTGGTGGCTTAACTAATCAGCCATAAATTTCGGATTATTTGACTTTGTGTAGATTATATTTCGTTGCATTATTTGTTATCAATATTAATATTGTTTATAGCATCTAAAGCTTGTTAAGCCATAAGTGGTTTGTTAAACCGGCAGTTGCTAATTCTTCAGCCAACAGAAAAAGTGAGGTGGTGGCTTAATTAGCCATCATAAATTTTTTATTTTGTCGTCCACTGACACACACACACACACACACACACGATCGATTCATCAATAGATTCTTAAAAATCTTTACTTAACCCCTTCAATGTTCTCGCCTAAAATATTAGCGACCGCTTAAACTAAATAGATCCTAATTAAAATAAAAAATTGAAATATACAATAGAACCTCATTAGTACGAACACGGATAATGCGAAAATTTTTGGACCCTTCAAAGAATCTTCCATTCGAATGTCACCGATTGATAGCAATTTGTTCTCATGAACGTGCAAATGGACTAGGACAAAATAGCCGAATAGAAGACAGGAAAAGTGATTTTTTTTTTATACAGTACTAACTGACTTTACAATAATGGATATAATATAAATTTACAAATTTGTTTAAAAAATTAGTACGTACCTACTAAGCCGAAGTACGTACTAACCGAGTTCGACTGTAGTACAAACGCAATTAACTCTATCAATTAAAGTTTAATCAATTCCAAATGCTGATATTCGTAATCAGCATAATATTTCCAGTCATTATAGCAGGGTTGCCAATCCAATCCAATCCAATCGACAATCCAATCCAATCGAGCCAAATTTGGACAATCGGCAATCCAAATTTCGACAATCGATTATTCGGATGAGAATCCAATCGCAATCGACAATCCAAAATATCATCGATTTTTTTGGATTGTTTCTCCGATTTTTTTGTATCGTTCACTCCTCAGTATTATATCAAAAAGAGTTATGTTTCATCATATGTTCAAACTTAAAACATATATTATTGGGTTTAATTGACGAGTATTTTAAATTTTGGCATTATTTAGAAATTGAAAAAACAAACAATCAAAAAAATCGATGAAAATTCATCGATTGCAATCCAATCGATAAAAATCGAAGCAATCCAATCGACAATCCAATCGATGAAAAGTGCAGCAATCCAACCGATAATCCAATCGATGAAAAATACAGCAATCGGCAATCGAAAATCTTCTCGATTGGATTGGATTGGCAACCCTGCATTATAGGGGTCATATGACATTATTTGGGAGAGAGGGTATTCCTTGACAACGCTGGAATGTAGCACATTCCATTCTCAAATATTGTTTCTACCCTATCGAGTGACCCCTCTTTCTTCACCGCACAGTCATTTGAGAATAACTATGCGTATATAAACACTCTACGAAGTCATTTAACAAGTATTCGCGAGAGCGGGCTTATGTCCGACTTTTCGACAATCTTTGGCCGCCATCTTTGAAAATAATATAAATATTATGATTCCTCCATATCCATATCTTTTATACTATATTTATCTATGTATGTGCCAATTTTCATGCTTGAATCTAAATTTCAATAATTTTATTGCTATGCGGCCCCACTATATAGTCAGGTCGCTTAACATCCATTTCGGGAAACGCTGGACAAAAGTACCAAATTTTTTATACGTAACCTTTATGACCCTGGCATCAAATTTTACGCGGCCCCACGACGAACGGAGGCATTTTCGATGTTATCTTGGACTTTTAAAATTGCGTCTCTACTAAATCGCCGGTATTACCCCGAACGGCAACTTTCCAAAATCAACTCTGGTCTACTTTTAACGACCAGATTCGTTGTCCACATGAAATTCCCCGTCGTTTAAGGGGTCACTTGCCCATAGTTTATCCCTAGCAACGCAATAATGTCTCAAGAATGTGACAACATTCCTGATACTCAGTTAGTAATTGCTTTAAGTGAGTTGGTTTATACTAAATAGTTTAATCTGATCTTTAAGTATTTTAAGTACTTTAAAGACTTGAATATCCTACATCGTATTTATACCACCAAACAAGTCAGTGTTTCGACTTGTAGATTATGTGTACAGATCAGTTAGTACGTACCTTTTAATTGTTTCCCAGGGTGGTATGTCTTAACCGAGTTCTACTATACCTTAACTATAACGTATGTTAGTATATTATGTATATGTGATGTAACTTAGGGCTAAATTCTTTAATGGTCCATGTTCTCTAATAGTCCACCTGGGTCCTTTTACCCACTAGTGGACTATTAGAGAGAATATACTGTAATGATAACTAAGGAAATTGTCGTAAACAGCATCAAATAACGATTTAGAGTGTCACTATGATTATAACTAGATACAGATAGCTATTGGGAGTCGAACAAGGGGTCACTCGATAGGTTTAGGACAAATTTTGAGAAAGGAATGTTGTCACATTCCTGAGACATTATTGCGTTGCTAGGGGTAAATTATGGGACAGTGACCCCTTAAACGACGGGGAATTTCATGTGGACATAAAAGTCCAAGATAACATCGAAAATGCATCCGTTCGTCGTGGGGCCGCGTAAAAATTTGATGCCAGGATCATGAAGATTACGTATAAATAATTTGGTGCTTTTGTCCAGCGTTTCCCGAAATCGATGTTAAGCGACCTGACTAATAGGCAGGGTTTCATACAGGGGGTTGTAGGGGGGGGGCATTTGCCCCCCCCTGCTCCTTCAAGGCCCCCCCCCCCCTAGAAAAACTACTTACACTACGAAGTATAATATATGCCCCCCTTAAGAACATACATATCGCAGAGTGCCCCTCTTGAGAATATAAATACCCCAGATTGCCCCCTTGTAAGCAAATCCTGTATGAAACACTGATAGGGGTAGAAGGTATAAATAGAAAAATTGAAAGTGAATTAACTTCCGGATTACTTTCATATTCCTGGGCATTGGAGGTTTTATAAAATGATACTTTGATTTAACCTGTGAGATCGAGTAAGCATCTATTTTCAATTGGAAAACTAAAATTATATTCTATACTATGTCCCGGTGACAAGTTACTTACTGAGCAGTGAGCACTAATTGAACTTAAATTATAGACAAAACCTAAATATCAACATGGTGCTTTTCTTAATTTATGGACTTAAAAAATACCTTTAATAGAAGATTTAAAAAGAACAATTGCATTGATCTTCGGATTGTCCAACCATCCCTAGAAAATAGCTAATTATAAAATAAAATAAAATAATCAGAAAATAGAGAAATAAAATAAATTACGGCATTGTCGGTGCTTTCTTTACATGAAGCAATGCCAATAATTCAATATTTAACCCAGAATTTAGTTAGTAGTACAGTACATATTGGATATAGTGATAATGGTGGGGACATCTGATTTGTGGCCAAATTATCACTATATCAAAAATATCACTATACCCATTCTATCACTATATCCACTGTATCACTATCACTATATCCACTGTATTGTCAATACATATATTCTGAAAAGAATAATCAAATTCCTTATCAAATTCAAGTGTTAACGATATTTATACTGTAAAATATGAAATTATGGGATACAAGGAAGGTCAAAAATCCAATATTATTGTGTGATCTGTACACAAATTATCACTATATCCAATAATGATATCACTATAACCAATATAATTTGTATGGGATTTGCTCGGGGAAGCACCTAAAGCTGCAAAATTATCAATATATCCAATATATCACTATATCTAATATCACTATATCTATTATGTACTGTACATATATCATTATTAACCAAATGGAAAGGGCTGATAAAAATCATAACTTAAAAAATCTGATTGTTATATTTCAAACAATTTTTAAATTAATTCACACGTATATTTAATCATTAGTACATATCTTGAAAGTTAAAAATGTATTACATTTAGACATCAAATCTTAACGTAATCCTTTTTATTATTATTTATTTACTATAATTATCTATATTTTTGTGAAGCTGTAATGATCTACCTGAAATTGATCAAACGAACAGAACTGACTTAGACCAACTCATACATTATTTATTCTTGTCTTTATTTTTTGTGATTACTTATTAGTTTATTTGTATGTGGAAATTGTAATATTATTAACTATTAATACAGTGTATTCATTTGATCACAACATTAAAAAGTTAATTAATATTGACCTATTTCATATAGAATTGAAATAGATTTAGTATTCACGCCGAGAATACTTGAATTATATTTAATCTATAAAAATTAATCATTAAAATGTACTTTGCAATCCATCTTCGACCGCATCTCTAGTCCAATTTTGATATTTTGATGGGAGGCCTTATGATAGAGTAGGCTATGGCAGGGTGTATATGTGTATGTGTGTATGTATATATTTGTTTGTATGTTCCGAGTTGATTGAAGAAAGTGGACGGTTTCCAAATACAATTTTTGGCAAAAGGTAACTTTTGGCACCCGCCAACAAGTTGAGGTTTTCACTCAAAATTTCTCACACCTCGACAAGTTATGACGTCATTGTCACATTTTGAGAACCCTGAAAATTCACTAAATCATACATAATTCCCGCCCTCTAGATAAAATTATGAAAATTTACTAGAACATGTACATTAATGATGCGGATACGGTGGTCACACAAAATTGCCAATATGCATACTCATTATCGCATGATGACGTAATCACAAAAATTTCACTTTGTTAAATTTCACTATTGAGGCCTATTTGCCCTTTATAATTAATGCTAGAAGTATGGAAACCATACACCAACCGCGAAGCGGTTGGTGTGTGGTTGTGTTCTGCTGCGAAGCGACTTAGCAAGCGAAGGGTGCTAGTTAATTAAAACACAAACCTGTATATATGTGTGTATACTAAATGTATATTTGTTTGTATGTTCCGAGTTGATTGAAGAAACTGGATAGTTTCCAGATCTGATTTTCGGCATATTGGGGTAACTTTGGCACCCGACAAAAGTTGAGGTTTCAACTCAAAATCTCTCACACCTCGACAAGTTATGACGTCATTGTCACATTTCGAGAATCATGAATATTCACTTAATCGCACATAATTCTCGCCCTCTAAGTCTAAGAGTTAAAAATCTGAAAATTAATTAGGATTTGTACATTAATGATGCGGACACGTTAGTCATACCAGATTGTCAATATGCTTACTCATTATCCCATGATGACGTAATCACTGAAATTTCAGATTGTTAAAATCGACTAATTATGCCTATTTACGGTTTACAATAATGTTAGAAGTATGTAAACCACACACCAACCGCGAAGCGGTTATTGTGTTGTTTTGTTCTGCCGCGATGCGACCTAGCAAGCGAAGCGTTCTAGTTATCATTAATATCATAATGTATCCCATGTTCGAAAGCTTGTAAGTAATTTTCTGTTATTCTTCATTAATGCCTAGAGTTGATAACTTGCTATGAAAGGTAGGAATCAGACAATTTGCAGTTACACAAATCAATCTACGAACAATAAACCATCCAGAGGTATTGCATGAACGACAATTTTAATTCCACATCTCAGAGTAACCTCCATTCTATAAATAAATGATGGCAAGTTCGGTCAGAATATTTCTAGATGCTCCATTGACGAGCATGTCCATTAATTGGGTAATTTGTTCAATCGCAATAAATAGCTGCCAAACTGTCACTATAACATCAAGAGCAGGTTCAGTAGGATACTTGAGCTGGCCACGATCGCAGAGAGATATGAGCTCGAACTGTGTGTGTGCCAATTCTTCAAGAAGGAAGTCTTTCTTCAGAGTTAATAATTGAGTACATAACGTACATGCTTCCTTGCGTTTCAAATATTGGTGAATAGAATAGCCTGCAATAAAAGACAAAGCTTGAAGTACATGTGAGTCAATTTCTATGACTGATAGATCTTCAATTTCATCAAGAAAAGGATCCAAATAAATTGGATCATCAGTAGTTTCAGGAGTCATTGAGGTAAAAGACTGAATAAAGGTTTGGATAGAAAGTTGGTTAGTTTCTGCTTGGTCAGAAAATAATTTTAAGATGTTAGATACCCTTAAACGGCGTTCGGTTTCGAGAATTTGTAGAAAAGAAATATGATAATTTGAACCAGACATTATCCTGTAAAGGCCAAATTGATGCTCTAATGGGTCCGTCTGCAAAAATGAGGTTAACAAATATGAGAATCCACAGTTTTCAACTAAATAGTTGCAAATCGCAGGTAATGCAGTGCAAGCATGTATAAAACTAATAAATGTTTGCTTGCTTAGTTTCCATTTTTATTAGGTAAACATTCCCAAACTTCTAACCATTTCACTATTCGGGATAAAAAGGAAAAACGCTCATCATTTTGTGTTAAAGGACGACACAAACTTTCATTCAAACGATTATCTTTAGAGGGAGTATTCACGTTAAATATTTTCCATAAATTTAAGATAAATTCAACAAATGAGATGTGTGTGTTTTTAACCAGGATGTCCAGATTCATTTTGGATGGTTAAAGCTGCTAAGGTAGATTCATGTATAATTTTGAGAACAAGTTTGACATTCTGTCGCTCAATATTTGATGGGTAGCAGGCTTTTGCTGATAGCCGAGGAGCTAATTTGGCAACACTTCCTCTCTCGGAACGATAAGAGTACACGAATATCCTCAAAAGAAGCAAAATTAACTTGGAAATCAATAGTAGCATCTAAATTAATGTCATCAAACTTTGGATAAACAAATGATTTGTTATAATATTTTTGATTCAGCCAATTATATCGGATCTTTTTCAAAATGTGTACAAAGTCAAAAGTAAGAAAAGTTTCCGATTATCATCATAAGGTGATAAGGAAGCGGGACTTGTGTTTGTAGTGTACCAATAGGAGAGAACAATTTGAATAAACTTACATTTAAGGGATAATTGTTGGTGCAGATAACATGTACTCTTAATCCACAATTATCTATATCAATAAGCAGGATTTAATGACCGGGAATATCTTTTCAGCCGAGATTGAGGAACAAGGTAACAAACGGACGATACAAGACCACTTTTTATACAGACTGGAAATCATTATTTCGAACACGATTTTGGTAGGATCTTCAGGGTTCAAGCTAGTACCATATATTTTTCCAGCCTTGTAAGAGATGTCGGCTATTACATGAATTTCGTCCATTTGAACAATGATGTTTTTTTTGTTCCATAATAAAGCCTGAAGTTACCTTCGCAAGATATGTAATAAATTCATTTTCAAGTCCCAATGAAGAATAAAGTTTGTCCAATGTACAGTAAATTCCCTCATGAACTGGCTGGTAAGCTTCCCCAGACTCCAACCAATGAACTATAGTATACATTCAATTAAATCTGGGAACATTATGCACAAGTGGCAAAGAATCTCGCTCGTTGAGACGAACTCTCAAGAGTGTTGATTACCTTATTATAGGAAATTAACGCGACGAAAATTCAGGCTCCATTGAAATTAACGCGAATTGGAGCAATTCGAGTTAATTTCCTATAATAAGGTATACCCCCGAGTATATAATGTCCTAGTCTAATCATACTCCTGGGTATATTATATCCTAGCCTAATTATACTCCCGGATATATTCTGTCCTAGTCTAATGACCTTATTATAGGAAATTAACGCGTCATTAAATTAATAAGACGGAAATTAACGCTCCATGAAATTAACGCGAATTGGAGCAATTCGAGTTAAATACATGGCACGTTAATTTCCTATAATAAGGTAAGCAACAATTTCCATATCTTACAGTTTTCACATATACTCGGTGGCATACACGACCGTATATTAAGTAGGCCATGTAGTAACTAACACATTACAAAGTACTAGTACAAACAATTATAATCGATGATATTCTAGAATAAAATTTATTTGATTAATATTTTTCCATCGAAGGTATTATTTGTATATCGGTTAGCATATACAAGCTAGCATTCTGCACAAGCAGAATCTTTATATGCGTTCTGAATTTTGAATTATTTGAATATTTCGGTATTCTGATTTTACACTACGAATAGCTTGTCAACTACTATAAGTACTATCGAATGCTCGCTAGCAATATATATACAGTGGAGCCTCCCATAACGGACATTCCAAATAGCGGACAACCTCTAAATAACGGACAACCCTCGTGGCACGGATTTATTTATTTAGCATATGTCTAATAGAAAAGCAACCTCTAAATAGCGGACAACCTCTAAATAGCGGAAAACCTCTAAATAACGGACAACGGTTCCGGTCCAAAGGTGTCCGTTGTTCAGAGGCTCTACTGTAGTATAATTATACAAGCGAGTAATAGTATCGAAATTAATTCAGTAATCTCGGATACTAACTAAAGCATACCTAAGTTGTACAGATCTAATTTGTAACTGATCAGAATAACTACTGCTATGGTTCACTAACAATGTTGCCAGGGGCGTCCTGGCCATACAAACCAGCGGGGAATCCCCGCTGGGCTCCCCTTGGGGGTTCCTAATTTGGGCTCCTAGTTATATAAGGGCCCCCTTGGGGGCCCTTATAAGGCTATTATATCTGTACAAAAGCATAGAAATTTCCCCGATGGGCCCCCCCTGGCCAGGACGCCCCTGAATGTTGCTAACTATGTTATTATAATATCTCTAACATCACCCCCTTTTTAACTAATCTTTTGCCTATCAAGTATTTTCTTCCCACTCGACTTTCTTGCACCTCTCATGGGGACTTGATCCCAAGAGACTACCTCTCCATAGTACTGCCTAGGTCTTCTATTTCGTGCGGGATACATTCTCTCCATCGAACTAGCCTCATTCTCCGTAACTTTAAGGTTTAAGTCCTGGGTTACCACTACAGCATCACTATCCAAATCATCCCTAATTTCTTGTTCAGCATGGATATCTGCAAATTGTATACCTATCTCCTCGTATGACTGTGAAGTTGGCTTAGTATTCGACCAGACTCACTTCAGTAAATAACTCACTTCTAGTTATCAGATTTGAATAAATTTAGTGTCATTCGAAAGAGAAGATACAGAGGTTTTCCGTGATATGATTTATTTTCAAATTTCTTAACTTTAGTTGGTTATTTTTAGCATACAAACTACAAAGCCGCACTGGTATCTCATCAAAAATCACTATCTCTAAATTTAATTAGATTTCTGAAAAATTGGCATTATACTTTTGAGAGATGGAGGTTTATGTGATTAAAATATTATTTCAAAATTCCCAAAATTTTGGAGTTATCAACATTCAAACTTTAAGTTGGGAAAATGAGTGGAAGTCGAAATTAGAAAAGTCAACTTAGTAGGATTAGTTCAAAGTGTCAATTCCTATCCAATATCAAACTGAATCTAGTTTATTTGGTATCATTCGTTAGAGGAGACACGGAAGTTTACCTCAATGTTATTATATTATCGAATATTCCCTAAATAACAGACAAATCAGTCTTTAGAAAATGGCGTAAATCTCTGTTTTTATGGTGTTCTCTTTTCCAACTTTGAACTCAATTTTCCGAGATCATATATTATCAGAATCGATTCAAACTTTACAGGTACTTTCTCTGATATACTATAATTTATTCCCCTGAAACAAAACAGGGGTCGCTACTAATTTCTTTCAGAATTTTATTAATTTCTTGTACAGCAATAGCTAATTAATTAAATTTTCAATATTCATACATTAGTAGCTCAGCAGTGCTCGACAAATTAGGTGGTTTGGTGGCGTTAGCCACCAAAAATCATATTTAAGCCACCAAATTTTGCATTGGGTGGCTTAACTATTCTACCATAAATTGTAAATTATTAGAATTGGTCTAGAATCTAGATTATATTTATCTTTGCATCATTTGTTAATAACATTAGTGTTGTTTTACGGCATCAGATCTATGATAAGTCATCAATGGTTTGTTAAACCGGCAGTAGTTTATTCTTTAGCCATCAGAAAAATTTATGTGGTGGCTTAATTATCCACAATCAAAATTTCATTTTGTCGAGCACTGTAGCTCAGTATACACAAGTACGCACCTATAGCCCTAAATGGTATTTTCTCACAAGTTTAATTTGCGTCACACAATCGTTAGTTCTACTTACAAATTTAGCTGTTGCGCATTTAAGCTATTCTTAGAATATTTAAGCCTCATTCAAGCTAGGAGGAGATTTCGAACTTGACATTCATTGCTTTTAAAATCTTTATCATTCTTTCAAACTTTTCCCTGATTTTTCTACAATTATTTCTCGAACTTTAGTTCTCTTATACAATTATTTCTTTATTCATTAGTTCTATTCTACAATTCTTTCTTCATTCATTAGTTCTATCTCAATGATTTCTATTGAATTGTCGCGTGCTCGCATCGGATTGCATTGCACCCGCAGATGCAATAATACCCATCATTATCATCAATCAACTGACCAAACTGAATCATCTGTTTCGATCATCTCGGCTTTTATTGCATGTATAGTAGCCATTCTACTCTTCATTGGCGGAATTGAGATCAATCCTGGGCCTATCACCCCAACTCAAGATTCTCATCACGAACGAGGTAATTTTGACTGATGTATGTTATGGATAAGAATATCCTTTATTATTATTTTTTAGAACTACTAGCTGAGATCAAATCTTTTTGTCGACGACACGAACACGAAACACGAACGTCAACACGAAACACGAACACGAACATCAACACGAACTACAAATTGGAAAAATTAAATGAATAAATATAATGAATTAAGATCATAACATACGAATATTATACAATAACTTGTTCACCATAAGTATTGTATAATATCTTATATATAAAATCACAATGATTTGTTTTTTTGTTTGTTTGTTCGGAATTGATTGAGGAACTGCTAAGAGCTCCAGACTTGAAATTTGGCAGAGGTGTGGGAACACGACACGAACATGAAAATCTTTGCCCACCACGACACGAACCCGCCACGAGACATGAACTTTGAACACGAACACGACAAGAACACGAATTCGTGTCGTGTCGTGTTCGTGTCTAATCGCTCGGCTCTAGAAGAAACCTGATAGTCGTAAGGTTAATAGTCCTTTCTTCAGAGCTAGAGCGTCTTGTAAGTTTGAAAATTGTCGATCTTAGATCTTTTATATTGATGATGCACTAAATTTGGTAGATAATGACATACTTGTCAAGATTTACTCAGAAGGATATTTGTCATTTCAACACACAGATGGGCAGAGTGCATTTAGTCGCCATCTATCTTGCAGTGAGCGTAGTAAAATGGGAGAATTATTAGTTAATAATTCGGTTAGTAAATTTATATTAAACAGTTTAATAATTCAAGTAATCAGGGTCTCTGTTATGGTAATTTGACTTCTCTTAAATCACATGATTGTTTGCGGAAAGTCAAAGCCGAATTAAAATCCACGGAGCGGTTTCTAATGTATATATGGAAGATGTAGCAGCAAACAGCAGTATTTCCGTTATATACTTCCTGAATCCCTCCTACCAGGCTATGTTCAGTATTTCGTACAGGATCCTTTCATTATTCATATGTATTTTTATAAGCAGCTGGAAATTCTAAAAGTAATGAAAAATAATCATATTGTCTTGAATTTAGATCCGACTGGTTCTCTTATTTCTAAACCCCCTTCCTGTTCTAAGAAAATATTTACTATGCCCTTACAATACAACACCCGGAGTTTTCCATCAGTCCCATCCCATTAGCTGAAATGATAAGTAGCGATCATAGCACAGCTGAGATCTAACACTTCCTGAAAAAATGGTGTTTGAGTGTAAATTATTTAACACAATGGAGTTAAAAATTAAGAAAGTTGAGATAGATATTAGTTTAGCTATGATGCACAGTACATGTTTAGCGTTTAACAAATTTACTATTTTTCATTATCTCCAATATTGTTGGGAATTTATAGCTAATAATGAGAACTTAGGTGATAATATCATAACAGTCCTCCATCTTTGCTCGCACGCTACGTGGTATACCGATGGTATAATTAGGTATAACCAATTATACCAAGTTAGTGTCTAGTTTCGGTATACCACCTTATACTTAATATTTATTAAATTTTACCTAGATAGCACCTAGATTAGACCAATATTATACAACAATGTACTACGTTAATTTCGAGTATTTAAGGTAGTATAGATGTAGGTATATTAAATGTGTAATGGAAGTTTTGAATGTTATACCGAACAATTCCTAATTTGGTATAATTAATTATACCTAATTATACCATCGGTATACCACGTACCGCTAAAATTGCTCGGCTCAAATCATGCACAGAATTAGTTATTTTAAATAAGAAATTCAAATTATAAAAAGCTTTAAAAAGAATAATATTGCATGTATTTGGTCGTATAGTTAATTGAAAACAAGTGGATGAAATTAATCAACTTTTCGGGTTACTTTGTTATATTTTGTGTAGTAATAAGCAAACTAGTGTTTATTGCACTAAATTAAACCAACTAGAAGAATGTATTAAGGTGGGCATTAATGTCATTAATGATGCCCCCAATGAATTCGAGGATGAGACTGAAGTTAAGAGTAATGCTGTAACTTACAGAGAGAAATCCCCTTCGGCAGACATTTTTAATTGATTTATCGTGATACTTTAGTCTCAATAAGCGAATTCGAAAATAATTCGCAACTTGATCCTAGTGTATCTTATAACCCCAATATAGTTGAATTTCTTCTCACGTATTATATGCCATTGTTACCGTTGTGGAGTGGGATAATTTTATGTACAGTTAATTCGTCAGAGAATGCAACAGACAGTAATGCGATTGTTGAGAATTGGTTCAGAATTGTTAAACACAGCATATTTAATTCAGAGACCGGGATACGAGCTGCTGATTTCATCAGAACAGTTTATAATAACATAGACGATAGGATTGAGGCTTTTAAATTTGTTTTTACCCCACTGGCTCATAAAGTGTTTAAAGTTAAGAAGAGATTAGGCGTGGAGAATGAAGAGGAGTGCAAAGAGGAGTGGTCTAGAAGTAAGAATTGTAAATTTAGTCATACTAAATCAACTGTTGATAAAGTTAGTACGATATTTACAAATTTCAAGTCTGTAAAAGTTTTAATGTAGAAAGTATAAGTATACGTTCAAGAGACAGAGAGGAAGCTACAATTTGTGAAGAAAAACCAGTTTATTTCGATTTCCAGTCGACAGTTATTGATGATAGAGTACGTGTAAATGAAATTGAAATAATTAGTGATTTAGATTTAGTAGAAGTGGCTACCATGGAATATAAGTTACCGGCATTCCAACCACTTACATATCGGGAAAGAAGAAGTTATGTGAAGATTTACATTTACAGTTGTCGAATTCTACAAATTCCATAAGAGATAATATCCCAGCTAATTCTAATTTAAAAGAATATGTTCCTTCGAAGTGTTTGCGAATTCCTGGAGATGGAAATTGTTTATTTGCATCATTATCATACTGGTTGACTGGAAAAATTAATAGTTTTAATTTAGTACAGTTGAAAGTTGTAGAGAATATGGTTGGTAAGCTGAAGGAAGCATACAATAAGTTTATTGTCTATAAATTTCCATACGAGTGTAATCAACTATCGTAATGTGGCAGACTATGTAGTGAAATCAAATACGAAGAGGAATTCTACGTCGGTACTGATGTGGAGTTATTTTCTTAAGCCTTATTATTGCATACGGATATTTGGGTATTTAGTTCAGACATGGGTAATAAGTGGATGGTATTCTCAGACAGAGGGGCTAAACTAATTGATACTTTGGAGTCTCCTCCAGGAAATAATGAGGGCTCTTTCTATATTAATCATAATGGAGTACATTATGAACCAATATTACGGGTGGATTTAATATCTACGAGGCAATCAATGAATTCACTGATTACGTAGATATTAATTAATTAAAACTATATAATTAGATAACCAAAGGATTAACTTTATTAGTTAATGATTAATTGTCTTATGCGGAATGTTATCCAGGTTTAGAAGTGACTCCCGTTATAACGAAGTCCAAGTACTAGACTTCGTTATAATGGGAGTTCACTTCTATCGATGTAATTAAGAGGATCACAACCAAAGTGATCCTCTTAATTACATCGATAGAAGAAAAAGAAGAATAAAATTATTTCGGCTCTTATAGCGCAAAAATTTGCGATTAATATGTCTACAGGCAATAAACAAACAATTATCAGCCACCTCCACTTAAATAGTAAAGATTTTCAACAACATTTATGTTGGACAGTTATAAAGTGGTAAGTTATTTCTTAAATGTACATGTGGATGATTTATAAATAATTGTGTAAAGATGTTTCCTATAGTTCTTAAAAGAAGGCAAATACAAAAAAGGAATTAATATACTGTAGTCTCCCAAACGGTCACTCCGAGAAGCCTCTAAAATGGACAAACATCCTGGAACGGAATGAATTTACCATGCATGTAATTAATACTTCAGCCGTCTCCAAGAAGCGGAGATCTCCAAACAACAAACAAAGGCCATGTCCCCAACGTGTCCGTTATTCGGAGACTCCACGGTAAACACACATTATTTTAATGAGATGCCTCAATGCCATTCTCTCTTCTTGGAATTGGATAAGTATATCAATCCAAAAAGCAGTGGGAATTGATACAAGCACACATTGTGAAGCCATTCTTCGTGCATTTGTTAACAATTATAGAATGATCACCTACCATTATTATAACTAGAATAATTCATTGTTTACTGATTCTGTTTGCATTCCAATCATTTGATGTCTAGTTATATAGTTGCAATAACAATTTGCTATTATTAGTTGAAACTCAATACTAGAATGGGAACTAAGAGGAAGCGAATGAATTGTGTTATATTCTGTAGATAGTATAAATGATATCACTAATATTGATGTTAATGATGAAATAAAGGTAGGCTTAGCAAAAATAATGAGATCGAAATTGAAACATTTTGGAAAATTAATAAAATTCTGAAAGAAATTAGTAGCGACCCCAGTTATTCTTTCAGGGGAATAAATTATAGTATATCAGAGAAAGTACCTGTAAAGTTTGAATCGATTCTGATAATATATGATCTCGGAAAATTGAGTTCAAAGTTGGAAAAGAGAACACCATAAAAACAGAGATTTACGCCATTTTCTAAAGACTGATTTGTCTGTTATTTAGGGAATATTCGATAATATAATAACATTGAGGTAAACTTCCGTGTCTCCTCTAACGAATGATACCAAATAAACTAGATTCAGTTTGATATTGGATAGGAATTGACACTTTGAACTAATCCTACTAAGTTGACTTTTCTAATTTCGACTTCCACTCATTTTCCCAACTTAAAGTTTGAATGTTGATAACTCCAAAATTTTGGGAATTTTGAAATAATATTTTAATCACATAAACCTCCATCTCTCAAAAGTATAATGCCAATTTTTCAGAAATCTAATTAAATTTAGAGATAGTGATTTTTGATGAGATACCAGTGCGGCTTTGTAGTTTGTATGCTAAAAATAACCAACTAAAGTTAAAAAATTTGAAAATAAATCATATTACGGAATACCTCTGTATATTCTCTTTCGAATGACACTAAACTTATTCAAATCTGATAACTAGAAGTGAGTCTGGTCGAATACTAAGCCAACTTCACACTCGTTCTCCTCGTTGGGGGCTATCTCCTCCCCTCGTTCATTGTCTACCTGTCCCAGAGCCGGGCATCCACTGACTTGAAGAACTTCCATGATACACTTTGCACCTATCCAGATGGATCCATTCTGTGCGATGCTGAATTCGAGCGCCCCAAGTTCTGTTTCGGAGCTGTCTCTGAATTTTGTTCTTCACGTCAGGTCCTTTTCTGTCTAAGACTTCGTACGGTCCCTCGTATCTCTGGTCTAAAGAGTCATGTCTGGCCCAATTTCGTAGCATCACTTTGCCTCCCTTTCCAACTATGTACTGAATCGACCTTCCAGCATTCAACGACTCCCTAGCATTTGTTAAAGTTCGTTCAATGTTTTCTTTTACCAAGGCGTGCAATTCTGTCTGATTCGTCCTTAACGTATCAAGGTATTCACCATGTGAATTCTGAGTACCACTTCCAAGGTATCTACACCACAAGTCTATAGGTGACCGAAGTTGTCTGCTGTATGTCAATTTATACGGTGAAACTCTACTGGACGCATTTGCCATCCAGTTACAGTGAAAGCTGGCCAAGAACCCTTTGCTAATTGTCGACCCAACATCAAACAAAGTAATACTTGTTTGATGAACCCGACGTTCCTTTCCGCCATACCATCGCATTGCGGATGGTAGGGAGTGGTGTGGCGTTTATCAATATTTAGAGGTGTACTTACTTTCCGGAACTCGGAGTCATTGAGCTGTGAACCTTGGTAAGTAACCACGATTTCCGGAAAGCCATGGCCCTTATAAATCCAACCTTGTTCAAAGGGAGCGATTACACTACCAGCTGATTGGTCGTGAGGTGGCATTAACTCAACATGGCGTGTGAAAGTCGACCCTCACTAGAAAATATCTATATTCTCAACCCCTATAGCAGCTCCAGGACAATCCTTTCCGAGTGAAATCGATTCTATTGGTTCCCTCGATCAACGCGATGGCTTAACTCGCTGACATATTATGCATTCCTGAGAGAACAGTTCGCATCTCTTTCCGGCAGACAACCTCCCTATAGCAGCTCCAGGCGTAAGAAGGACGGTCGAATGCGCTTTGCAGTTAATTACAGTCCGTTAAATTCGGTAACGATAAAGGACGAATATGGTCCCCCAAACCCACAATCGATTTTGGACAAGCTTGAGGGGAAGCGATTTTTCTCGTGTCTTGACGTTGCTAGCGTCGTCCCTTCTTTTGGGTCAGGCTGGTCGATCTTTAAATCAGTTTTTGCCTGGACTAGAGTTCCAACTAATATAATTTACATTTTGATTAATGGTGATGTTGGGTTTCCTATTATTCAAGTGGTAATAAATAAATTAAGGAGTAATCGCTTCATTTTAGCGAGATCTTTGTATGCCCGAAAAAATTTATCTAGAACGCTCAAATTTATGTAGGCTCATGGGTGGAAGTTCATAATTAGTCGTTCAAAATTTACTCTGCAATATTATATGCTATTTTGTTGTTAGGGTGAACAAAAATGTAGCAGAATTTAGCCCACTGAACGGACAAATAGTCACTATGACCACATGGCAATAGAAATTTATCGCGGATGTAAATACACTTGTTGTATATTGGTAACTATAGTCAGGGACTTCTTTAATATACGGACTGTAAACTTCGTTTTACGGTAAAATTAGCTTAGGCCTAAAACAGTATTGTTACTTATTGATATCCCGTAATCCGCTAATGCTAGACATAGGAAATGTATTATTGTCGTATAGGAAGTCATATTTTGGGAGTCCAACGATCATATTGGTTTATGGAAAATATTTGTGGAATGTAAGTTATGCGATTTTCACACCCTTCCATATATGGTAATTTTGTTAAAATCTCGAGATTACTTAACTTTATACATATGAAATGTATCATTTTCGTACAGGAAATCATATTTTGGGAGTCCAACGGTAATATTGGTTTATCGAAAATATTTGTGGAATGTAAGTTATACGATTCTCACACCTTTCCATATATGGTAATATTGTCAAAATCTCGAGATTAGTTAGTTTTATACATATGAAATATATTATTGGCGAATGGGAAATGGGAATTCATATTTAGGGACTCAGTAGATCACATTGATTTACCTAAGGCGTTCCCATTAGCCTATATTATTATTTTGGCACTCTCCACAGGAGGATTGCCCCGACCCTGTTTTGTAGTTTAGCTAATACTTACATATCAGATATCTGTCATTATGTTGTTTATTAAAAAAAAACAAGGCTGGATTCGGTTAACCGGTTACCGTTGCTGACATCGGTTAACGATTAGAGATTTTATTAACCAGTTAGCCGGTCTGTTGAATAACAGTAGAGTTATTGGGAAATTAATGTATAGAGTATTAAATTTTTTGAATTTTATCTGAATATGTAGTCCTAAATCCATTTCTCATCACCACTTAATACATTTTATTGGACAACATTGATTTAAATATAGATTTGAAAGAAACTTATCAAGATTTTTTAATAATGTAAGAATTAGCTAAACTACAAAACAGGGTCGGGGCAATCCTCCTGTGGAGAGTGCCAAAATAATAATATAGGCTAATGGGAACGCCTTAGGTAAATCAATGTGATCTACTGAGTCCCTAAATATGAATTCCCATTTCCCATTCGCCAATAATATATTTCATATGTATAAAACTAACTAATCTCGAGATTTTGACAATATTACCATAAATGGAAAGGTGTGAGAATCGTATAACTTACATTCCACAAATATTTTCGATAAACAAATATTACCGTTGGACTCCCAAAATATGATTTCCTGTACGAAAATGATACATTTCATATGTATAAAGTTAAGTAATCTCGAGATTTTAACAAAATTACCATATATGGAAGGGTGTGAAAATCGCATAACTTAGATTCCACAAATATTTTCGATAAACCAATATTACCGTTGGACTCCCAAAATATGACTTCCTATACGACAATAATACATTTCCTATGTCTAGCATTAGCGGATTACGGGATATCAATAAGTATCAATACTGTTTTAGGCCTACGCTAATTTTACCGTAAAACGAAGTTTACAGTCCCTATATTAAAGAAGTCCCTGCTATAGTAAAGCGTTCTAAAATCACCCGCTGATAATGTCCGGAAGTTAGAACTAAGGTCTGGGGAATTTTGAATTTTGCCTACGTCAACAAATTGTACACATGAAACTTCCATATATGGCATACAAAATCCTAGATCGTAAAGCTTCATATATGGAGTCATAGTTTGTTGCCCCAGAATAATGATTCGGAAACTGATAGTGACTAAATTGACGAATTTCCCGCGACGCCGGAATTTGACCTACATCAAAGTAGGAATTTGACCTACATATATACCGGTGTAGGAATGTGACCTACACATATTCCGATTTAGGAATATGACCAACGTGGGAATTTGATCTAAGTAATGAGAAACCTTTGCACTTTTGAGGTACGAATTTATTCTCACACAATTGTTAAAAGTAGATGGCGAACAACAATGCATTAAACAAATCGAGAAGAGTGATAAAAAATACTTCAATTGTTCAAGTGAAGTGGGAAATAATAAAATTTAACCACTTCTTTGAATGGCTGCATGTCATATTTATATATATATATATGCGATATATATATACGTATATAGTATACTCATATTCAACGGAAAAAATATTGGATATTTATTGTTTACTATTGTTTGCCAAATGGAATATTATATGGTTGAAGGGAAAAAGGTTAATTCTCTTAATTACGAATCAGGAGATTATTTATACGTGAAAGTTCGCTCCTCCCAAAGTTGCTCCTACGTTAAATGCATACTCAATAGAGCCTCAGGATGTCCAGGATATGTTCATATTGATCATGTTGCTAATACTTTAAGGTTAACACGGGAACACCACCATGATGAGAATGCATACAAACGTCCCAAAATCGCTTTACGGAATCAGTTGAAAAGAGCCGCTGAATGTGACTCAGAAAAATTACGCGAAGTTTTCAATAATACATGTCGGGGAGATCCTGCTAGCACATTGGTATCATTTCAAGAAATAGAAAGTAGCATGTGCAAAAGAAGAAGAAAATTACTCCCACCTCTCCCAAAGGATATTCAAGATTTCTGCCAACTAATTATTGAAACTCCATATTCCTATTTGTATAAGGCAACTGTTAATATTAATGGAGGGTCAGCAGTTATTCTAGCATCAGACTTCATGCTCGAGAAGCTAAAGGTAGCTCAACAAATTCAATTTGATGGCACATTCTACACAGTACCGCGTTTATTTTACCAGCTATTCACAATTTTCATATCATTTAATCGACACAGTGTTCCTGCTGTTCACATTTTGATGCAAAATAAGATCGAAGAGCTATACTTTACAGTTCTCGTGAAATTACTCGAAATAATTCCTGAATTTTCTCCAAAATGGCCATCAGCGATTTCGAAAAGGCACCTAGGAATGTTTTCAAACGATTATTCCCAGGAATACAGATCACTGGCTGCTGGTTTCATTTCACCCAGGCAATCTGGAAGAAAGCGCAAGTTTTAGGAGTTCAACAGTTTACAAAAGGGATTCTGAATTTTCCAGCTGGCTCAGAAAGTTGATGGCATTACCCTGGTTACCTGAGAGTGAGATCATAGAAATATTTTCTCAATTGGAAGCACAAAATTTTGAAATGGGTGAAATTGTAAACAACCTAATCAACACTTTTAAAAGATATTACAAAAAGACTTGGATTCTTGGAGAAAAGAATTTATCTATATTTTCTTATGAACATGCAACAAACAATGGTGCAGACTCTTTCCATAAAACATTGAAATCCGTTGTTAAAGTTCATCACCCAAACTCATGGAAATTCGTATCAGATATGAACAAGATAATAATTGATTTTGAAAGTGAGTACCAGAGGTTAGAACAAGGGCTCAATATTACCCGAAACCCAAAGAGAAAGCATATTGTAAATGCTCAATTTAGGAAGGAATGTAAAGATAAATTAAAGAATGGAATATATTCGAATCAGCAATACCTCAATTCTATATCACTCACAATCGGCTACATAGGGAAATAGAATTCTGCACAGTACATCACCATAAATAATACAGAAACTGAGAATGAGGAAACGAGAAATGATGAAAATGATGCAAATGAAGGAACTATTAATATTTGCTTAATATGTTGCAAAACTAAACAAGTAACGTTCGCGCTAGTTCCATGTGGTCACGCGAATTTATGCAAAAACTGTGGGCAACACTTTATAGATGAACAGAAACCATGTCCAATATGTCGCAATGAAATAGTTACTATTATGCAAATCTTTCAATAATTAGCAGTTATCTTGTTATAATTCATTCATTCGTAATTACTTCGTTATCTACAATACAATAAAATACATTATAATCACTGAAAATGTGTATCTTTGTTATAATTTGTAGATTAGCAAATGTCTGCGTTAAGAATAGTACTTAATGTAATCACTTTTGTTGATCTAAGTCTTAAATGTGGGTACCGTAGGTCAAATTCCTACTTCGGAATCTACGTAGGTCAGATTCCTACATCATACGTAGGTCAAATTCCTACTTTATTTGTATGTCAAATTCCTAGTAGGTCGTAGGTCAAATTCCGCGTTCCCGAATTTCCCTGGAAAGCTATCGCACAATAGACTTGGAAACCTGTGCCGGTTTTCGATCGTCTGCCTTATTTCACAGGAGTTGAAAGGCAAGTGCCGCTATAATAATTTCAGGAATCTTCAGAGTATCTGATAATAACTTGATAGAATCAAAAAGACTCGAGAGACGAGAATGCTGTTGTTCATAGGAAAGATCAATAAAATGTTCAATATGGTGCACATAAATAGTTAGGAGACCAAGGGAAGAGAAAGACGGTCCCTCTTCTCATCAAATCCAAGCAGGGTTAAGAATTCCACCAATCACCATCTAAGGATTCCAAGGACTTGTTTGCCTTTCTCAGCGTATCTCTAAACCTGCGAAACATCGATTCCAAAGTTTTCTTCTTTTCGACGTCGAATTCGAGTATTTGTTCAAGTTGGTGTAGAGTTGTGGGGATGCAGTTATCATTGGCCTTCTTGAAAATAAAGGCGAGATTTGGGGGTCAATTGTTCAACTATTGATGATTGTTAAAAGTTTGGAATATACAAATAGATTTATCAACAAATACTACATCTCGAAATATATACATGCTATATCTATAAATATAATTATTGTGTTGCCATTTTGAGTTGTTAGGTATGATGATCAAATTACATAGTACAATTAGTTAATCTGGAATTTGCATAGCAGCCAATAATTAACTTATAGGAAAATAATTGTTACGCTCTGTTTCGGAGGCAGTTAATGTTAAATTAACTTCCAGCTACAAAACGCGGTTATAACCAGAAAAATCTTGGCAGAAAATCTAAATGAAACCTTGAAGTAGTTTCAAAGAATATAATTGCTGTTGTATGATCCATATGGTAATATTAATAAACATTCGTATGGGTTTTGGATAAATTAAAGTACTACTAAGCTTGTAATCTGTTATAGGGAATTAAGAGGGTGTCAGGAGCTAGAATAGTAATAAAATACACCATGTTAGCATCATGTAATTACATTGTTATAGTACACATGTATTTGATTATTAGATTATACTACAGTGGAACCCCGGGGGTATCGGGGCACCTCCGTCCAAACGCTCAGAGCCCCGATACGAGGGAGTGCCCCGATATGCGGGATTCTAAGAGAACTCCAATATGTTTGGTTAAAACAATCAAGTTAGCACCTACATAACAAATCATTCACAAATAGTCAAAACCTAGAGTTAAGGCTAATATTTAAGCTGTACTAAACATTACAATTTCACATTATACTTTACCTACACTAGGAGTCAAAAATCTATGATATTCCCGGAATATTTCTTTTTGAAAAACTTCCTCGAAAACGTCAGCACGAGTGTCTAGCGTGAGTGGGTGACGTATAGCGGCCTTTACAAAGAATATAAGCTGCTCAAAAGTAAAAAGCATGTTACTCAAGAGAAAATAATCTTCGGTGGAGTGCCCCGATAAGTGAATGGCGCCCCGATACGCGGGGTTATTTTTAAAGGGAAAAAAGCAAATTCCCAACCTACTGCCCCGATACGCGCATGCCCCGATATGCGGGGTTCTACTGTAGAATATTATACTGGGTAGTGACAATTTCTCTAAAAGTAAATACACAAATTGTATTTTAATATTTAAGGTTTTAACCAATTTTGTCCAATTTTTAGGTTTTGGACAGGCCGGTTTAAACCCGGTTTAAATCACCTGGTTTTAAACCTACTAAACGCTGACTAAACTTGATGTATATAACTGAGTAAATGTATTGGTGTTAAATTAGAAAATAATTAAATATAATAGATATTAATTAACTAAATATTTTTCATAACAGAGACGGAGAAAATTTATAAAATTGTTCAATATGGCACTCAACATTTACAAATGGGACTTAACACCTTGAGGTGATGATGACATCGTCAACAATTTTAGTTGTCGATATTCCCAACTATTCGTTGGAGTTAGTGAACACTCAACATGTACTGAAAATGCTGACTCAATACATAATTACTGTGGCTTAAACTCGAATAAATAGGAATTGAAATAAGTTTGAGGAAATTCGTATTTAAAAATTATTAATGAATCTGAAACACCATCTAAATGGGTTAACAGAAATATAGTGATGATGAAATGACAAAAAAATCAAAAATTACAGCTAAGCCGACATTTTTTCTTGAGGCACCATCGGCCATCAATCAACCAAACAACGAAATCTAATAATAAGTATATACAAAAACTATTACCCAATATAGTCACCTATACTAGAAAACGATTTAATGCCTAAAAATACGTGTACTTGCTGTAATTACAATCAATAACTAACCATCCGCTATTAATACAATGTAATCCAATATTCCATTAAGTAATGTTAGGAATTTAGAAATTCTCCAGTGTATAAGATTTAGGATTAATGATCATGGGTGAATAATGAATGAATATTTTAAAAACTAAATTATAATTATTAGTGTAATCACCGCCAAACGTCCAGAACTTCATTTATGAGACTAGATATATCCTTTTCTGTGTGATTGCATTTAATCTGTAGCTATCAATAACCTATATGTCAATTACACAAACCGTTTTCTAACTAAAAGGATATTTCCACTTAATAGACATTTAGTTCCACTGTCTGCAGGATACATAGACATTTAATAGTAGAATTATATAAAAATTAATATTTCCAAAATTTCTAAGGTGCATCTAGAAGCAAATGTTTGTTTCATATGCACTCAGGATTTCGATGCTATGTTGGTAGTATACTTAATAGAGAATTAACTCCATTTGGACTGTTTGCCGATAAATTAGTCTACATTTCAAAACAAGAAATGTGGCGTTCAGATAAATTGGGCCAGATAAAGGAAACTCTAGGTATACGAGCATTTTCCTTTCGCGGCAATCATTTTCCCGTCTTTACTCTTGGCGAGTCCAAATATTCATACAGAACAATAAAATTAAGATTAATATTTTTTCATAGACTATCTGGCGAAGAAAATCTTTTGGCGATGGTTTAAGGAACCCTTGAGCAGACAATAAATACGTAATAATAAGCCATTATAACTACCAGATAATCACTAAAATAATGTAAAATAGCAGAGAGAATATTCTGAAGAATAAATAGAAACATTACCTTAATAAATTCAACAGATAGAACACCATTGAAAACAAAACTTTCTGAATATATATATAATTGACCATTGTGTAGTTCAAATTCAGTGTATTCATCGTGCGCAGTACCTCTGCCGACTTTTGAAAATATATCTAGATCCTTAATAATGATAGTATGTCCATTAAGACGGACATCAAATACCTAAAGGTTTCAAAGAATGAGCAAATTGGCATAACAAAGAGAGAGGATAATGAGTCATAATAATCAAAGTTTTGAATAGTACAGACTGATACATAATCAAAAATCGGTTGAATATATTATATTATAAAAGAAAATCCTTTTAAATCATATCTTACTAATTTAAGTACATTAAGTACAGTAATCCCTCGGTAAGTTTCCGAAACTTGGCTAATCGGAACTGATGGGCCAGATATCTCTTTAAAATTCGTCATACTGTCTACTCACATTGGCATATATAGTAAGTGCCTAGGGTCCGAATTAGTGAATTCTTCTTAAGTGCCGACATTTGATTAAAATTAATGCATACGGATATAAGAACATTTTTGGCATATACGTACTCCTATACAATATATGCCAGTTATAAAAACATAATGTGCAGTTCCCGTCGATGTTCTTATAACCGGCATCCACTGTATGCATAATCCTATGATAGGCATTAGAATGGGGATTAGTACACTAATCAGTTGGATTGTTTTAATTGGACTAGAGCTTTTCAGATTAGGGAAGGTGCATTGTACAAAAACACAAACTAGCTATATTTATTGTGTAATTTATGATGGTACTAATTAGGTAATATCAGCTGGAAAAAGATTCATCAAGCAAATTAGATAAAAGCAAGATGATGGCGAATCCTGAAATTTTATTTGTAACAATGTTTAGTTACTATAGCAATAAAATATTTGTAATACGAGAATTCGCAATTGACTTTCATAAATTAAACCAATCAATGTCTTTTTCTGTGCTCGACATATTAGGTGGTTTGGTGGAGTTAGCCACCAAACCATTTCGTTAGCCACCAATTTAACTTCAGTGGATAACAAATCCATCTTAAATTGTGGATTATTTGACTTTATGTAGATCATAATTTTCGTACCATTATTTGTTATTAATATATTAATGTTGTTTTACAAGATCAAAAGTTTGTTAAAGCCATCAATGATTTGTTAAACCGGCCATTGTTTATTCATTAGCCACCATCAGAATTTCATTTTGTAGAGCACTGGTCCTTATAGGAATGACTTACAGTATACACAGTGGTCATTATAGGAGAAATTTGTGCAGATTCTGAAATCCATTAAATGATTCAAATACATACTATAGTAGAACTCGGTTAAGACGTACCACCTTGGGAGACAAGAAAAAGTACGTACTAACCGAGGTACGTCGTATCCGTATGGGTATTCCACATGTTGAAATACTGACTTGTTCAATGATATGAATAAGATGTATGGTATACAAGTACATAACATACCTAACGATATGGTTGAAGTATTTTAGTTGACACCTGCTTACTTAAACCAAATAATAACCGTGTTCTGCTGATACTTTTCTAGAGTACGCACTAACCGAATTAAAATAAATACATTTTGTTTACTTGGGAATATCAATTAGTACGTCTTATCCAGTACGTATTAACCGAATCATTTATAATGGATCAGATAGGAGAGAAAATCGGTTATTAGCGAACAGTACGTAATATCCGAGAGTACGTCTTAAGCCGAGTACGTACTAAGCGAGTTCCACTGTATAGAATTGCTTATTGCTCAAGAATATGTCATAGCTATGACAATATTTAGTAAGCAAAGGTATTTATAAGGTATTCATAATAATAAACATTTTAAGATTTGCATTTCTTTGTTTCTAAAATAACTCTAGACTCCCTGACTTTGTCTATATTCATAGCATTTTAATCGCTCTTTCTTAACACTATTCTTTTGAAAGTTTGTCTCATTTAAGTATCTAGTCGATTTATTTTTTCCAAGGTGGTTTATTGAAAATCAATAAATTAATATTATATTTTCAGAGGAGAGGATTTCAAAGTTGCCAGCAGTTGCCAGTTGTTAACTGTATATTTTATCATTTTTGGTTAATTTTATAACAAATCAACTTAACATTTCACCCACCGGAGGGCGCCCGAATATAAATTTATTAAAATTAAGTTGCCATCTGACGAGATTTATCTGAAAATCTTCAATTTAGGTTTATCTCGAATAATCTCGTCAAATCCCATTTTAGAGGGTCGATATGTGCTTAATTATACTAGTGGAGTTGAACGAGGGGGCACTAGATTGGATAGGCCTACAATTTGAGAATGAAATGTTCGCACATTCCTGACATATTTTTGATACATTCCAGCGTTGCTATGGAAAAATCTCCAAATGTTGTCATGTGATATATCAAATTGCTGGAAATTTTACGCTGAGTACAAATATGGTGATTATAAGTTGATTAGATTTGATTTGAGAAAGTTAGCTACGAAAATGTCGGCGATTTACTATGAAATGGCCGACACTGCCACCCGTGTAAAATATTTTCCTCAAAACGGATTTTAGCGGATTTTGGATATGTTATTCTACGAAAAATTCCGCTTCTAGTGATACTAAAATACGTTTGTATGAATTTTTTCTAGGTATGACCCATTTTGGGATTTCAACGACCAGATTATACTAGTTAATTAATAAATGTAATTAAATTTGTTACATTGTTATATTAGTTTCGTTCTATATATCAAATTGTATGATTTAATTACATAATATAAATATAGAACATGGACTGCACAGTCTGCATGCTGCACTATATCTCGAAGATGAGGAATTTACAATGAAATGAAATGCTAGTAAGTCTAGCTTTTGTACCGGAGCATGACGTGATTGACTGCTTCATAATACTGATGGGATATTTTCCGGATTTGTGAAAAGAGATAGCTGAATATTTTGAATCTAATTATTTCGGTAAGAGAATTTTAGATCAAAGTAGACGTATACCACTTTTCCGATTCGAATTTGGTATATGTTTCCACGAGTAAGATGCAGACTACTCCAAACCTACAATTCAATCGAAGAGTGGTATAATGATTTCAATCAGGAATTGCTTGTTCAAAGCTAAGGTTTCTAAAGCTCTTTAATGCACCTACAACATGAGCAATAGGAGGCAAATCTAGTTAGATGGGAAAGTGAAGAAAAAACAGTGTGCATCATGGCCTACTAAATAGACGGCTATATATGTCCCCGAGGAGGCCATCAAACAAGAAGGCCAGTTTTTAAAATTTCATAATAAGCTAAACTAAGGCATCCTATTGTTATAAATTGGATTGTATATGGGGTAATCAACTATTGCGAGTCGATTGAAAACACTTTTGAAATTCTAACATTTGTGGTTAATCCGATTAGGCGCCATTTAATGATGACGTTAACAGATTGCACTTCATGTAATACTATACTGTATTATCTGATAACTTCGTATATACTAGGTTGAGTAGCCTTATGAAATACGTAATTCTAAAATTTACAATAATAATTTTCCGGAAATTGTCATAGTATACATAATTAACCTCTAAGTATTTGAAGGAGTTCATGGAATGTAAAATCAACGTTTCCAACATATCTCAAACCATTAATTCCTTTTGTAATGTTGAATCACTTGAGTAATCAAACACAATGAGTATATTATAATAATACATCTTTCAGAACTCATCAATTCACCATAATTAAGTTTCGAAATCTGCACTTAATTAACATGCCCAACAAGTGTTGCGTAACAGGTTGCAGGGAAGTGCTGGCCATACATTTGATGCGGGATTCCCGTTCGGGATCCCTTTTGGGGCGCCCTAGGGGCCTCACTTATGGGACCGCAAGCCCCCACTGCGATTACTTTCTGAATGGTATCCCGCATGGGCCCCCAACTCCAGCACGTCCCTGACAGGTTGTCGCACTAACTACCAGGATGGTCCAAGCAGACCAGGCTTCAAATTTCCAGATGAGCCTGAGATGTCAAATAAGTGGGTAGCATTCTTGAATCGGGGACATTATCAATTCAGCCAATATTAGGTGATTTGCATTAATCATTTTGAAGAGAGGTACATTGCATTAATCATTTTGAAGAGAGGTTTTTTGGGGATTCATCATCCCAAAAAAATAACCCTCAATTACTTCAATGAAACCGATTCCTACCATTCATCCACATCTCATTCCTTTTAGACTGGCAACAGTCCCAAGTGAACCTCGAAAACTCCCAGCAGTTCGAATCTTTCGGCAAGATGGGTTAGTCCTTCAAATCGACATTCGTTATAAGGTCATATGCAGATGTAGCGAGGCACATCAAACAGTAAAAGGAGTATTGCGGCTTTCAACTAGAAATAAGTGAAAACTGTATTACAGCATTACACTTCTTATCCGCTAATTTTTTCCAAATACCAGCCTTGGAAACAACTCTTGTGGATGTCTCCATTAATATTTCACCAAGGCCTATCTATTGGTCAATTTTTTATCGTGTAGTGATAAAGTTTTAACAATTGAATGTCATGTGAGAAAGTCCCCTAAGATTTTCTATCAAGCTTTGCACCCCGGAAACAATAAACAGAATGTCCCCCTAGCACTATCAATATTCCATCCAACCACCATCACAGCAATTCGCCCATATTTTGTGAAGATACACCAACGTCATATTTTCTAAACTTAATTCACATTTGGTGGTTGGTAGTAAATGCTAAAGAAAGATTTCATCCGGATGCATTCGGGAGTGCACTAATCGCAAGTGATGGAGAAAAGAGTTTTTGAATATATTTTCGAACTGGTTGAGTGATTGTAGAGAATCAAAGAAGCACGGTCTCTCCAGGCAATCATTTGATGCTCTCATATCTACAAATCGGGCTATACTCTGATCTACTTAAAGTGGGATACAAATATATTCTAACTGGACGCTTAAAGACTGATCCTCTTGAACGAAGATTTTCACAGTACAGGCAGAATGCGGGGGGCAGACTTTTAGTAGGTCTATCGTTCATAATCTATTTTAAAGCTGAAAACATTTCTATCTAGAATATTGAACTCACTTCAGATAGTTCCTCCTAGTCCAGCAATATGGTGCACCGTGCAAGATTGTGCATTTTCGAGTTAAAAGTGCCAAATTTTGCACAATTGTGGTATTATTGGTTCTGATCAACTTCAGCTATGGCACATAGCAGAATTTTTGGAAGAACAAATTTTTCAGGGGGTCAAAAATTGGTGCCCAATCGAAATCGCCGACAGTATAAATACAGGGTAGATGATTCAAATGAATTCTTAACTACTTTATATTGTCAGATTCGTGCTCAGCACTTAATTTCCAGCATTTTGATAGGTATATTGACTATATTTGGTGATAATATTTTTGGTTTTCCATAGCAACGGTAAGAATGTGATAACAATCCGATCTCCCAATTTGGAGTAACCATATCGAGTGACCCCTTGTTTTTCTCGGGTATGCGTACTGAGTGCGAATATACTATTACAAACACTCCAAATATTAATTGTCGATCCAAAAGTTGTATTTATCATATTCCTGCTCAAAGCCAAGATTTATCCAAGATAAAAAGTAGTAGTTGCTTGGACCGGCCATAGTTCCATAGTGCAATGCACATGCTCCCCCATTTATTCGTCCTTGTGTCAGGCCAGTAGCTAGGGGGAGGCTCCCCGGCTAGGTTAACTTTTGTGATATATCTGACATTTGGATTTGTTGTTGAATTGTATATTATTGGAGTTTCAATTTCCTCCTGCTCAAATTTTGTATTAATACTGTACCCTCGAATAATCTTGTATCGCACTTGTACGTAGGTATTGAAATTTGGGTGAATAGTACTAGTAGCATTGTATCTGGCTTCCAAGGGCTTCGCCCTGGATCCAACTGGGGAGCTAACTGCTCTCCCAGACCCCAAGCTGGCGATGCGATGTTTTAGAAACCACAACTCCCCTTATAGCAAATCCTAAATCCACCCCTATCCAGGGTCTTCATATTAAATTATTATACTCAGCTCCCCTTCAATCCTCATAGCCTCACCCACTACTTTCTGGCTACAGGCCTGCCTTGTGTAATAGTGATTTGTTAACCTGCCCCTCCCTTAGTCAGTTAATGGCACCACCCCAAAGATAGGGGATTCTAATCCTGCTTCAAGGTAAATGATTAGCTCTTTCAGTCTCAACCAACATTTTATTACTATTTTCACTCATTTTACTCACAATATCGTCAAAATATTGGATGTTGCAACATATGCATCTTTTGTTCTTGAATCAAATGGACCTTTATGATTTATTAAGTATCTATATGGTATGAGACGCATTTACTCCAGTCCAAACAATAATTCGAACTCATTGACCCATTTACACTAATTAGACAATAAAACTTGCATTAAAAAAGCGCACGCAAGGGGAGGCTAGCTAGGACCATGGCACCCTTTCAGGGCTGTAGATGGGGCTAACACCGCATGCGGAGTGATATAAATAGTACGAGTATATAGTTTACATATTGTTTATATAAATTCTGGGAGGACTTAATACCCCTAGCTCCCCAGATCTACACCCTTGCCCCTTGAGATACTCTGGCACTACCTCTGACCCAACTTGGCTTCCCTCCATTTAATTACTGTTAAGCTAATGACGTCTAAGCATTCTATTAGTACAGTAGTGAAAACTCTTTTCACTACTGTACTTATAATATATTGAAGTGATAAAATTCGACCTAACTCTGGATTCAATTCTAGTTTTTATACAGAACTTCCTCCAATTCAAGCGATGGCCCTTTGTCTATGAATCGCCCAAAGTCCGCAAGTCTCTCATCTCTCATAGTTGTTCTGAGGTTGGTTGTTCAGCTATGATTCAAAATGGAATTTGTAAATACGAAAATCGGATTCAGTATACATGATCAGTGGCGGCGCCAAGGGTGGTCAGCTGACCATCCTATCAAAGTGCTTGACCACCCTCCTGACTATACCATATTTGGTGTTTGACCCAAAAATATCCATACTGACCCATGGGTGACCACCTAGTGGTGAAGCACACGCCGCCACTGTACATGATTACTTCTTATAACATTGGAAGTGAGTCTCTATCTCAATAATAAATCCGTTCTATATCGACCTATCACTCTAATATAATCGGGAAAAACAAACAAACAAGCAAACAAAAAAAAGCACAACAATCGAATTTTAATAATATAAATTTATCGTCCCATGCAGCCAGAAAGAACGAGATATCTCGCTAATACATTTGTTTGATAAAAAGAGAGAAGCGGCTGCGTAAGTTTTAACACTAATATCTGATGGCGTTACAACAACATAAATACTAGTCATAAATGTGACTAATTATAACGGTCTAATAACTAAATGGTAACTATTTAAAACCACATATAAATATTTGCAGGGTGACGCAACTCCACATATGGAAATAAGTTGGCAGATCCCTCCAAATAGCAGGCTTATGGCTAGCTCACGAACAAAACGGCCCTACCGACAGTGCCCTTGGAACTGTCTCAGTCCGCCCTAGTTGCATAAATACAATTACTGAAATGGTTCACTTATTTATGGACAAAATATTGAGGGATCAAGGTATTAAAATGGCGAATCAAATAGCAGGATATGAAAATGCATACTTTTGGATCGACAATTAATATTTAGAGTGTTTGTAATAGTATATTCGCACTCAGTACGCATACCCGAGAAAAACAAGGGGTCACTCGATATGGTTACTCCAAATTGGGAGATCGGAATGTTATCACATTCTTACCTTTGCTATGGAAAACCAAAAAATATTATCACCAAATATAGTCAATATACCTATCAAAATGCTGGAAATTAAGTGCTGAGCACGAATCTGACAATATAAAGTCGTTAAGAATTCATTTGAATGATCTATCCTGTATTTATACTGTCGGCGATTTCGATTGGGCACCAATTTTTGACCCCCTGAAAAAAATTTCTTCCAAAAATTTTGCTATGTGCCATAGCTGAAGTTGATCAGAACCAATAATACTACAATTGTGCAAAATTTGGCACTTTTATCTCGAAAATGCACAATTCGACCATTTCCTGCTCCATATTGCTGGACTATCCATTACTTACGAAGAATCGGCCATTCTCCAAGATTTTGTGGAGACAATCAATGAAGAAAACTTTAACAACATAACCATATCTCAAGATACTGTTGAAGTGTTAATATTTGTTCAGGCTATATATCGCGTTCATTACTGAAGAGTATTGACTATGAAGAGGAAAATAGCCCTCATTAACGATCCTGTGTCCTGCACTTATATTGATGGCCTCAATATACCAACCTCTGCACTGAATAGCTACACACAATGTGCATTATCTACACTTAATAATCTGGAACAAAGGATTCTTGAAGTAGACGCTCCCTCTAAAGTCTTGGAACATGGCATCCTGAATCACTTATCTTCCGAGTGGGAGGATTCATTTGTCTGCCATGATCACTCTATGGTCGGGCGTCAGAAAGACAATTTGAACAATTTAGCTAGGGATATAACATAACTAGGATAAGGGACCAAGTCAGACAATTTAAAAGAATTTAAATAGCTGAAAAATAGGAGTAAATACTGAATTCTGAATGTATACTTGTAGTAAATTAACAAATATTAGCATTGTTTTAACATCAGTTTGAACATTATGTAGTTAACAAAAAACTAATTAAGGGTGCTTATAATAAAAACAAGCATTAATGACATGTGATAATAATAAGATTATATGCTCAATAATCTATTAGATGGGTTTAAAACAAAGTCACAATGCATGTACAAGTTATCTAACATCAGTTGACTACAAAAGTTAAGCATAGAATACAGTATATGAAATTTTTTAAAATTGCTGACGTCATCATTAATTGGCGCCTAATCGGATCAACCACAAATGTGAGAATTTCAAAATTGTTTCCAATCGACTCGCAATAGTTGATTACCCCATATACAATCCAATTTATAACAATAGGAGGCTTAGTTTAGCTTATAATGAAATATAAAAACTGGCCTTCTTGTTTGATGGCTCTCGGGGACATAAATAGCCGTATATTTTGAGGCCATGATTCATAGCATTCTATAGCAATGACTCACTTCTATACGTATATTAACCATTTGTAATAAATATGATTACTGTAAAGTTCTGACTAGAAACATTTGGCGCGCAAGAATGGCAGTATATAGGACATCGAAATGCACTATGATTTAATAGGAATTCTAAAACCTGCTATCAACTGCAACCATATATAGCAGGTTTGCCAACCTACGGCCCGCGAGAGGATTCTATCCGGCCCGCCGACATGTTGGGGAACTTTACCAGTTTCGGATGATAATTATTGATTGAAACCTACAGTGGAACTCGCTTAGTGCGTACTCGGCTTAAGACGTACTCTCGGATATTACTTACTGTTCTATAATAACCGATTTTTCCTCCTATCTGATCCAATATAAATGATTCGGTTAATACGTACTCGGATAAGACGTACCTCGGATAAGACGTACCAAAAATACTTTAATCATATCGTTAAGTATGTTATATACTTGTATATCATACATCGATTCACATCATTGAACAAGTCATTATTTCGACTTGTGGATTATGCATACGGATAAGACTTACCTCGGTTAGTACGTACTTTTTCTTGTCTCCCAAGGGGGTACGTCTTAACCGAGTTCTACTGTATTTGAGCGAACCCAATAAAGAGAAACTTAATTATGCAAAACAAAATTGAATGAAACCATTTTCAACAATGGTGTGATTTACATAACTAATAAACTCCTTGTATAACCTTTTAGTGGGGTTTTGATCAAATATTTATCTAGCACATAAGGTGTTCTCTCAACTGGAATAACTCATATAAATTCCATAAATTCCAAATAAAAGTAAACCAACTCAAACAATATTCAAAATTTACAAACAAATATGTCCACTCCCGTAATTAATGGAAAGAAAAGGAAAATTGATAGTGAATGTCGAGTTTTCAAATCCTCATGGGCATTCGACTTTTTCGTTGTAGAACACAACGCGGGCTTATTGTGCTTGATATGTCAGGAGAAGATAGCTGTATTTAAAGAATTTAATGTCAAACGACACTATTCTACTAAACATGCAGATAAATTTGACAAGCTTACAGAGCAGGTGAGAATCGATCGGGTGAATCTGTTGAAAAATAGAATAATCAGTCAACAATCTTTCTTCAAAGCTGTTAAATTAAGTTCTGAGCAATCAACTAAGATCAGCTTTCTAATAACAGAAGCCATAGCTAAGAGTGGAAAACAATTATCTGAAGGGGAATTTGTAAAAGACTGTCAGACATATTTGCATCTGTGGCATGCCCAGATAAGAAGTCAATATTGAGAGCACCAATCTTTCACACCAAACTGTTGCTAGAAGAATGAATGATCTATCATCCAACCAGGGTTGGGGCCGATTACTTTCAGATGATTACGATTACGATTACGATTACGATTTATATTTTTTAAACGATTATGATTACGATTACGATTACGTTCTATAATTTTTAAGTGATTACGATTACTATTACAATTACTATAAACTTGTATATGATTACAATTATGAAAATAACCCAAACTGTATACTAAATGCGGTCTGGCCAAGTCTGATAAATTCGAATCTAAAAGTACTAACAATAATGAAAAGTGTCTATTTCACTGTTACTGTATATATTATGATGGAATTCAAATTAATGTGACAGTTATTGAATAAAAGCACTTTCGCAGGTGCAATCCTACGAATTGATAATATATCCTTAATTTCAAAGATAAATACGCTAATAAAATAGCATGATTACGATTACGATATAATTGGGCTCTAATAGAATCATCTAATTATGATTACGATTACGATTCAGCGAAATGTGTAATCGATTACAATCGATTACGATTGTAATCGTAATCGGCCCCAACCCTGCATCCAACATCGAATTTTGACTAATTAAACGGCTCAATGCATGCAGATTTTACAACTTGGCCTTTGATTAAAGTAACGGTGTAAGCGATACAGCTCAATTGACAATTATTGTACGAGGTGCACAGAAAACTTTGAAGTAATCGAGGAACTGCCCGACTTATGTCCAATGAAAGACACAACCACCGGACAAGATATTTTCAATGAAGTAAAACGTGTCTTCACGAAATTCAACCTTGCAGATGATTAATTAACTGGTCTAACAACTGATGGAGCCCCTGCTATGACAGGAAAGCATAAAGGCTTTGTTAGCCTAATGCTCAAATCAATGCACTTTCCTGTCATGGCATACCATTGCATTATTCACCAAGAACAACTTTGTGCCAAGACCTTAGAAATGAAACATGTGATGGAAAATGTTGTCAATACAGTCAATTTCATAAGGTCGAAGGGACTCAATCACAGACAATTTCAAGCGTTTCTTGCAGAGGTAGGATCAGAAAGTAAAGATGTTATTTACTTTAGCCAAGTTCGCTGGCTCAGTAGAGCGTCTACTCTAGCCAGATACTGGTCACTACTTGAAGAAATAAAAACATTCATGACTATCAAAGGAAGAGATGTAAGCTTTCTGGATGATGATCAGTGGTTGAATGATCTCGCATACCTAGTTGACATAACTAAGTATCTCAGAGATTTAAATCTAAAACTGCAAGGAAAAAGCAATTCGTTAACAACCTGTATGAGTATGTCAAAGCGTTCATTAACAAGTTACAATTATTTCATCAACAATTTATCTTGAAAAAGGTTATACATTTCTCAACCTTATCTACAAAAAAAAGTGAAACAGTGAACCATGTTAAGTATTCAGCACTGATCAACAACTTAATGAATGAATTTGAACGAAGATTTTCGGACTTGAGTGACAGATATAATGAAATGAAGTTGTTTGCAGATCCGTTTGGAACTGATGCCACTAATGCTCCTGATATGTTCCAACTAGAACTAATTGAAATCCAAAATAGTTCTGAGAAATAGAGAGCTTTTGCAGAGACTGACCTTGTGACATTTTATGGTAAATATGTTCAATCAGATCTATTTCCAAATTTATCGCAACACGTCCTTAAATTTATTTCCTTATTTGGCAGCACATATTCCTGCGAACAGAACAGCTTTTCTCAGTGATGAAAAATGTCAAAAGCAAATCTAGATCACTTCTAACAGAGAATCATCTATCAGGAATCTTACGAATTGCGACATCAAGTATACGAGCAGACATTGACTTTTGTGCAAACAAAAACTATGTCAAATATCGCAGTAGATTATATTTTTATAATTAAATTAAATATGTAGTGACCTTCCTAAAGTGTCTCATATATGATCTTCCGGACCACGTTAAACGGAATCCCCAAATAAATGTCAGTCATCATGCTACCTTGGCAAGTCTAAGGTCGTGCGGCCCTCAGGTAGCTCAAGGATCCCTTAATGGGCCCGCGAACCAAAAAGGTTGGACAAGCCTGATATATAGCATATTAATACAGTAGAACTCGGTTAAGACGTACCACCCTTGGACAGTGGCGGCGCCAGGGGGGGCAGGGGGGCACACTTTTGAAAGCTTCTTTGGAAAACAAATATTCTCAGATATTTTTAGCGAAATATGAACAATATTGAACATGAACAACAAGATTCATCAGAGTCTTCAAACATGAATGCCCAATCAAATGTTAAGTGTTAAATGCAACAGTGTTATTAGACCAGTTTTGAATGCGAACGGCTTGCGATTCTTGGAGTTTTGGGAAAATTGGGATTAGTTTTCTATACTTTTAGTTAGGGAATTTTACCTCAAATTATAGGTAAACCTTGAAAAAAATTGTTACCAAACAATTTCTACACTACTGTCTTCTTCTGGACCCAAATAAACATAGAAAAAAAGTTGCAAGCCCAAACCCGTGAGGAAAATTTTTTACACGGGTTGCGGTTTCTGATTTTCCATAGTAAATCGCCGACATTTCTGGAGCTAACTTTCTCAAACCAGCTCCAATCAAATTATTATCACCATATTGGTACTCTGCGTTAAATTTCCAGCAATTTGATATATCACATGTCCATATTTGGAAGAATTTTTCCATAGCAACGCTGGAATGTCTTAGGAATGTGTAAAAATTCCATTATCAAATTGTGTTCCCACTTAATCAAGTGACCCCTCATTCGACTCCATTCAGCTACCTGAGTAAAATTATACACATACCGACACTCTAAAATGTGATTTTATAAAATTATTCGAGATTTTCGAGATTAACTGTAAATCTCGAATAATTTTATAAAATCACATTTTAGAGTGTCGGTATGTGTATAATTTTACTCAGGTAGCTGAATGGAGTCGAATGAGGGGTCACTTGATTAAGTGGGAACACAATTTGATAATGGAATTTTTACACATTCCTAAGACATTCCAGCGTTGCTATGGAAAAATTCTTCCAAATATGGACATGTGATATATCAAATTGCTGGAAATTTAACGCAGAGTACCAATATGGTGATAATAATTTGATTGGAGCTGGTTTGAGAAAGTTAACTCCAGAAATGTCGGCGATTTACTATGGAAAATCAGAAACCGCAACCCGTGTAAAAAATTTTCCTCACGGGTTTGGGCTTGCAACTTTTTTTCTATGTTTATTTGGGTCCAGAAGAAGACAGTAGTGTAGAAATTGTTTGGTAACAATCTTTTTCAAGGTTTTGAGTTAAAATTCCCTAACTATTTACTGGGAAAATATGTGGATTCTCGAGTCTCGACGGCAACAATGAACTCCTGCGTTTTTTTCTAAAAGGTGTGCCCCCCCTGGGTTCAGGTTTGCCCATCTGGTGCCCCACCAGTGGCGGCCCCTGGCGCCGCCACTGCCCTTGGAGACAAGAAAAAGTACATACTAACCGAGATAGGTCCTATCCGTATGCATAATCAACAAGTCGAAATACTGACTTTTTGAATGATATGAATACGATGTATGGTATATAAGTATTTATGTTGCAGCCCAAATGCGAATTTGGCCCGTTCGCGAATGGGCTGGCCCTTTTGCAATTTGGCCAACAAATTGGTCTATTCGCGAATGGGTCAAGCTAGCTTGGCCCATCTGCGAAATATTCTAAAATATTTTCATTTGGTTTATTAATAATATCCTAACTGTATTGGTAATGATTTTAAAACAAGGTTGCAACCGAATACTGATATATTTGGTTGAACCGAATATTATTTGCCGAATAGTTGATATTTGGTAGAACCGAATATTATTTGCCGAATAGTTGATATTTGGTTGCCCTGATATCAGTATTCTTATTCGGTTACTCAGCCGAATATCAGTATTCGTATTCGGTAGGGCAACTATTCATGAATACTGATATTCGTCGGTTCGAGCGATTTCAACCTTGGTTTAGTGATATTGTTTTGCTGAAATTCATCTCCCATAAAATTGTTTCGGCGGGATCAATTTCTGCAAATTCAACTTTCAATGCAGAAATTGATCCCCTCTTGCAGAATTTGTTCCACCTTTACATGCATAGTTTAGACAGCCATTGAAAGTGACTTTATATATTTTCAGAACTGAGCATGACTATTACTATACTTCAAAGTTTTCCTTTAATTAATTTATCTAGTGAGTATTCCAACACGTTAAGCAATACATACAAGCTAGTGGTCATAGACGCCTTAAACCACCCGAGCACTCGGGCATGTCCGGGTCCAGAGGAGCTAGCCGAAGCCCGGGTAAATTCCGGGATATAGTAACCTATATAGTTTTGGATCGAACTATGGTCCTCAAGCGGTTGGCACGGCCCTAGATTAGATTGATCGGGCGGCTCAAAGGGCCAACCCTCGTATTTACGACGCCAATGCTAGTGTTTACCTATTATAACTTTTGGAAGTTAGTTTGTATTTCAAATATAAATCCATCACTTTAATATAATCCGGACAAACAAACACACACACAAACACAACAATCGAGTTTTAATAATATAGATATATGTGGCCGTGTGGATATATCTGCCCTCCTAGGGTATATGAAAACTCTAAAGTTCTTATACTTATGTTCAGTCAAGGCGGTTACTATTCGAGCAAATACAGGGTATCAATCTACAAGAGACTCCCGCTCACAGTTACCATCAGTACAATATTATATTGCGTCAATGATTTAATTGGTGATTTAACAGTAGCTTGTCTGTAATATGTTAAAGGAAAACTAATAATAGACATGCTCAGTTCTGAAAATATACAGTCACTTTCGATGACGGTCTAAACTATGCATGTAAAGTTGGAACGAATTCTGCAAGAAGGGATCAATAGCTGCATTGAAAGTTGAATTTGCAGAAATTGATCCCGCCGGAAGAATTTTATAGGGGGGGGGGGGGAACAATTTCTGCAAAACAATATATTGGGTTGAATTTATTTGACTTAGATGGCTAATACAAAAAAAAATCCGTTCTGCCTCCTTTTCTAAACAGGATTTCTACTAGAAATGAAATTAAGTTAAGTAATCTAGGATTTTGGTTCTGCCTAACGATGAGATTTATTATGTTAATTATTGCTAACCCAGCTCCTGCAAAAAGAATTGTTTATTGAGATGTAGAACTTTAATACTATTTATAAATCAAATATTTTGCAACCCTGGATTTACCTCTCCATAATAATGGTTTAATGGTGAGAATAAGACCGCGAAGATGTATTATTCTCATCTTTAAACCATTATTATGGAGAGATTACACCCAAAGTTAGTAGTAATTACTTTGCAATACAATTTTTACTGAAATTATAATTGCGTATAATATACCAACCACAGGTCTCAATTTATTTGAGCTAACAAGCTGAACCTTTAATATAGCTGAACGAGCTATCCTTAAGAATTATTGAGCTATTAATTAACTATAACTATTGAGCAATGAGAATAACTTACTCAACATAATTCCCAAACAAATTACAGTAATCACAACCCAAAATGAATTTTAGGCACGCATTATTAAATAATAGTGTATAATTCACTAGCCACAGGTGAACTCATTAGTAATATTATAGCTTTTTGGGAAGGGAAAGGCCGCGAAGCGGCGTTAATTGCATCGCGTAGTGCCTAACACGAACGAACAAAAGTCGCGAAGCGACTTTTGTGAGAGAGTGATCCGTCGCGAAGCGACCGAGACCGAAGGGCTCGTAGAGTTAAATGCAGTAGATACTATCTAGTATAAGTTTCCGTGTATTCATCTTATTATTGACGTATTACTAATTTAGTTTTGTGTACCTTAGTAGTCATCGAAATACAAGCATAATAAACTTTTTCGATATACTAGTAACAATAATTATTAAATGGGACGAATAATAAGGAATACCGGTACCACCGTCTGTAAATTGACTAACTTCATGATTACTCCGCGATCCGGGGTGTATCCGGATTCGGTAATAATATTATCAGCATAATACGTAATAGTTAAGTGTTGCTATTTGGATCAGAGTTAGGATATTATCAATAAACCAAATGATAATATTTTAGAATATTTCGCAGATGGGCCAAGCTAGCTTGACCCATTCGCGAATAGACCAATTTGTTGGCCAAATTGCAAAAGGGCCAGCCCATTCGCGAACGGGCCAAATTCGCATTTGGGCTGCAACATTTACATACTTAACGATATGATTGATGTATTTTAGTTGTCATCTACTCAGTTAAACCTAATATAACTGAGTATTGTGATACTTTTCTAGAGTACGTTCTAACGGAATTAAACTACATACATTTTATCCACTTTGGAATAGAAATTTGTACGTATTAATCGAATAATATGTAATGGATCAGATAGGAGGAAAAATCGGTTATTAGTGAAAAGTACGTGATATCCGATAGTAAGTCTTAGGCGAGTACATACTAACCGAGTTCCACTGTAATTGCAAATTGTTAAGCACCAAATCAGCTATAATATTCTTAGACTACATAAAAGGAAATTTGTAAACTTTAAGTAATGTGTTATTAAACTATTGTATATTTAATGGCTAATTGCTAATTATCATCTACGAACCTACACTGTTATATTGGTAGTAGGAAGTGGTTGTGGTCGATACATGGCTCAGTATGTACAAGTCGACAAATTTGAGAATGAAGATATCGACGAATTTATGGACCACTTCGAGATTTGTTCTCTAGCTAACGAATGGTCAATTGAAAGTAAGTCAGTGATGATAGCAACATGCCTGAAAGGAGGCACTTTAAGTGTAGAAGTCTCTTGAGAATGATTAGAGCAGGATTTTTTTAAAGGTTGAGACCTTGATGGAACTCAGCGCGGCCTTGGTGTAACTCAAACTGCAGTGGCCACAGCCGACCCATAATCGTGGTGTAACTCAACACTGCACAGGCCCAGGCCGACCCGAATCGTGGTGTAACTCCAAAAAATCTTGGTGCAAATTTTACACCATGATCGGCCTTAAAAAAAACCCTGAATTAGAGTATGGTAACATCAAGCGGATCGACAAAAATGGTTTTAAACAAGAAAATCTTAAGGGTCTGGTATTATTTATTGGTATACCATATTGCAGTTCTATACTCAGTTTTCATCCGGTTCAGATTAAATTTTACTGTTATTTAAATCATATAGAAACTGCCAAATCTGCAAAAAAATAACGCTAGAAAAACTATAAAATGTTTTGAAAATTGATAGTGACATTTTGAAAAATTTTAAATTAATATATCTAACTTCAGAATTTGCTTATTTATCAATAAATAAAACTATTAAGTAGTTCAAGTTTTCAATATTTATGAAAAAAAATTCCCACAAATTTGAAGCTAACATTAAAAATAGGAGGTACACCGGGCAAAGATTTTCTGATGAAAAGTCACAATTTGGACGAAAGTAGCACAAATGATTGTAAAATATTTATTAGATATAGCATTATACTGAAAATATAAGCACTATGCAATGTTAGGGGATAGTTTGAGGTAAAAAATTCACATGAGCCACAAGATTTGGGGGGGGGGGGAAATAATAAATGATTTATTTTGGGGGGAGGTATTTGGGAAGAACTTTTGTGATTGAATAACTCAAAAATTATTGAACTTCATGTATTATCTATAACATTTGTCAAAAACAATGCAAATCCACAAATTATGGGTTTTCGTCGGACCGGTGGTATATCTAATTTATTAACATCGCTAGATGTCAAAACAAGTGAGGATGTAATGCAAATGGCTCAATTCGAATGCATGAAGAGGCGCCATTTCGAAGCTCTGAAGACTTGGCTGTTGTTAGCTCTAGGATTCCGATAGATAGTTTGCCAGAAGAAACAGCGAATAAAGAAGAGAGTGAAAAATCACAAGCGGCTTTCAATGAAGCGGTTAAGCTTATTAAAGAAAAGTAGAGGACAATATTTGATAAAATTACATATACTTTACAGAGAGGAGCAGGAGGGCGATCGTTCGCCGAAAATAAGAAACCTGGCAATATTAAGAGCTACCTATGTGGAGAAAGCTCAAATCTTACGCTCAAATCTGTCCAAGTTCCAGACGAACTACGAACCAGCCGAGTTGTAACCGTCGAATTACACAAGTACGTTGTTACAATTGAAATTGCTTAGGACACAATGATATACCGTAATGAACCCGCGACTGGAAAAAGTTTAAACTCCTTGAAACCGATTGGGAGAGCCGAGACAAGGTCCCACAGATTTAAAATATGGCTGAATCCATAAATCAATACTCCAGGGAATCAATTTTAGTATTGTTCCGACCTACTTACCATTAAAGGCTATAGTGAAGAGTTAATTGCAACGTTATGCTGGATAGTGGCTCATCACTAAGCCCTATTTCAAATATAATATTTCGAAGAGTTAAGAAAACCCCTACAGGACAGTAGTGATTTAGTGCTTCTGAAAATACAATGGAATCCTTGGGTGAAGTAGAATTGGAATTTATAATTGGAAAACTTCATTCGACACAAAAATCTACAAAAAAACCTTTCCTAATAATGGATTGCATACGCATACACGGCGTGAAATTTTAGGAATACATCGAATTAACTTGGATTTTTTATTAGAGCTGCTACGAGGAAAAGTGGAATGTGTCCTAATCAAAATTGGAAAATATCCTACATCAAATTAGGAAATTGTCCTACATTTATCTAGCGGTAGGAATTTATCCAACAACCATTATTGGTGATTGTTTGATATTTATCACTAAGAAACAAAGTATGTGTATCTATGCATTAATTTGACACTAACACATTTGTAATTATATGTTAATTCCACCAAACAATCTTAAGATTTAAAAAAAATCAATACAATATAATATTATGTAAAGTGATATTTATCAAATTATTTGGTGAAGGTTTTCGTTATGTGAAAGCATGGGAATCGGAGTCTATTATATATGATGAATGGCGGACAATTAGTCGCATAGCAAATTAGTCTCAAAAACATGTTGTTAGATATAAAGCGCACATACATATATTATTTTATGTATGTGTATTATATTCCAGCCTTCTACACTATTATTTGTTATAGGCATTTGATCCATCACTCTTTGATGCATGTTCCACATTCTTATAGGTATAGAAAATAGTGGCGTCCTTCGAGAGTAGTGGCGTCCTCCTTTTCGAAATCCACCATTATAGATGTGGGTTTAATTCTGGTTCTAGCTGGATTAGTTTAGAGAGCATCCTTTCGTAACTGAATTCAGTCTTAGCCTGAAACAAGGCATACACACAAGGGAATATATATGCATCTCTTTGTGCATGGATAGTGTAGAGTGGGAAAAAAATGTTATGGAACCACTTTAAATGTAACATGACAGTACCAGTCATTTAATTATTTAATTACCTATAGAAACTTCGTAGTTCCAAAGAGCATCATTCCATACATATCGCCTTCTCCAGAATCAAACAATAGCAAGCAGTTACCATTGAGTGAAATTTATATCTATCAGGTATTATTATTTCAGCACAAGAGCTTGGATTCCCATAGTATATTTCTTCTACTCTCTTACACCATCTAATAGTTTTCTCAACATAATCAAGTTTAGGTGACGTGTTAATACATTCTGCAGTCATTCCCTCCACTGAATTAGCAAGGAAAGTGCGGGTACTTGAATCAGAAATACGAGCAATGCCTTTGAGGTTTGTATACCCTTAGAGCTCATCGACCCTAATTACTTCAGATCTATGGGAGCTATTGTGGAAGATCTGTAGGTTTTATTATTTGATTATTATTTGTGAGAAACCTCGCTTTGCAGATCCCGCGGTTTTCACAGACTCCCTTCAATATCGTGAGATTTCCTATTCAGATTATAAATAAAACTTTGTATAGTTGCTTTATCTTTATTATTTTCACTCGTAATCCTCTCAATCAAAAATAAGTTAAGGAAGTAGCCATAGGTTCTTGTAAATATGATTTTCTGTAATTAAGTCATTACTATTGACTATTTCGTATTATATACTCTATTCTGATGTATGTTATAGTAGATAACAATTAACAATGAGGTGGGAACGCCAAATTTCCAGAGTGGGAAAATAAACAATTTACCATTCACAAACTCATTCGTTGTTATGTTCCATAACAAATTCGTACTACAAATTGGTCGGCGACGAATTGTCCGCCAACGGTTACAGATTGTCCAACTGAGGATGATGAGAACACCGGAAACCAATGGAAGTTTTCCTGTTAGCAGGGTGGAAAAATCGTACTGTTACACGATGTATGTATGCATGGAGGATTCTGTAAAGCAATGGTTCCCAAACTGGGGTGCATGGACCACTTGGGGATCCACAAGATATACTACGCTCAATGGGAGGGGTCCACAGAATGACTATAGGCGGTCCACGGATAAAAAGGTGGGGAACCACTGCTGTAAAAAGTATTGCAAGACAACTATTAAATATGAAGGCTAGATGTCCCATTTGCAGATAAATATAAAAGAAATCATACAAATCATTGAATGAATTATCATAGTCAAATAGATATAGCTTTTACTAAATAAGAATTTAATAAATTTAATATTTTAATCTTTTAGTAAATTTATCCTTTTCAAACTGTATTTTAATTAAGATTACTTAATTTACTTAATCTTAATATCAACTATAGAATTATTATTTGGCATGTTCTTACACCGGAATTGCTGTAAGACAAATTCCTAGATTTAATAGTCTGTAGGACAAATTCTTACTATTGAGCTTGTAGGACAAATACGGGGCTTGTTTAGGACATATTCCGCATACCCTGCTACGGCAACAAACCTTGGTTTAATAAAGTATTTGATCATCAAGATAGTTTGGAAAGCGTGAATCATTCTTGTCCAATACATGGTTATAAAAAAATGCCCCGAATCTTATGCAGTATTATGATCGACAAATCAAAAAGTAGAAGAAGATTGTTAGTGTTTGGAGCCTAGGTTTGACTGCTCCCCTTTGATTGAGTACCAAGACAGAGAAGAAGAGGAATAATACTGAAGTTTCAAAATATATTTGTTTTTGTACTTGGCGTTGTAAAGGTCAATCCTCTTCCAATCCGTACAAGGAGCGGCTCTGGTGAAAATCTCTCCGCGAATGATTCCACAAGCATATTAACAGGAGATGAAGTTTCAGATTCGAGTTTCAAGCAGCCCCTAGCTTACCCAAACGGTGGTAGTTGAAAAGATGGAAATATACGATAAAAACTTAAATAAAGTAACTCAGAAAGATGCATACCCGCTGCCGCTACCAGATCAAGTGAAGGACAAAACAGGGGAATTAAATAAATACTTCACAAAGCTTAAATTGAACACGGAGCATTGGAAGAAAAATTTTTTATTGAAATGGATCGCGAAAAAACAGCGTTTTCTCCAGGACCTGGAATGGGACTTTATGAATTGAAAGTCTTGCCATTTGTGTGGACCAAGCAATTTTCAGAGAATATGGTACAGGTCTTATGAGGACATGAATATTGGGAAGACAATTTTATTGATGATATACTAGTATTTTCACCTAATCTGGAGTCACATACAGGGTTTCATCTAGGCGTAAGCGACGCGCCTCCAGGCGCCTAATTTTGGAAGAATTTTTTTAGGCGCGCGAAAATAGAGAGATGCTCCAATAGACGTAATACAAATTGAGTATTTTAGGCGCGTGTGAGCGAGCTCAAACTTAATCTAGGCGCGCAGAAATTTTGCCTAGATGAAGCCTGATCACATAGACGAGATTTAAAGAAAGTTTTCGACGGCTTCGTGAATACAAATTGACTTTAAGAGGAAGAAAATGTGCAATTGGAAAGCAATCTATTACCTACTTAGCAGGGCCGAATTAGGGCAGGGAAACAGGGTCCCACAAATAAGGGCCAGACATACTTAATAAGAAGTTTAAGGAGTAAGGGCCTTCAATAACAGAGTGTTGGAATGGGGGACCTAGCAACAAAATTGCCAGGGGTGGGCACAATTAGTCTAGGAATGAGAAGGAAACAATTTTTAATTGAAAATATCTAGGTTGTGTATTTTTGCGATTATTTTTGGGTTAGACATCCCTGCCAAGGGTACAAGGCTGTACTGCACAGGCGTACAGTGATTTTAGTAAGGAGAAAAATATTGATTGTGAGCATAATAATACCTCAAATGTCTACATGCTACACCTAAAATATAGCATTTATTTATGTGAATTAACAGTTCCGATTCAAGCGTCCATAGATTCCCTATACTTTCTATATAATTCAATGTTTCTCCTTACCAAAGAAATTAGATTTGAGTCAACCGCAACCTTATTAAATATAAATAACATTATTGTAGCTTTGCCATGCATTTTGCATTAACCACAAATTGAATTTTCTTGGTTTGTGTAATTCCTCTTAGTATAAGTGTAGATGAATTCCTTAGATGAACGAGCGCAACCAACGATAAAAATGCTAGGGCGCCGGCGGAACGGGGCACCGGGTGCACGGTGCACCAGTTGCTCCGGTCAATTTTTTTTCCCAAAAAATCTGACTCAAAATTAACTAACAAACTACCATAATAATCAATAACTCTTATATAATTCAACAACATATTAAATCAATAAATATATTATCTTAACGGTGCATGAAGGGGGGTGCAGGGGCTTTGCCCCCCCGATTTTGGTTTATCATTTCTACTCGTGCACCCGTTGCTCCGGCGGGTCGCCGGCGCCCTAGAAATGTATGGGGTGTACAGGGATTTTGGCCAACATATAGGGGAAAACACATTAAAACTATTGAAGGATTTATGGATATTCTCTTTAATTGTTGAATTCAATAATTGATAGGTATTTGGCTATTTCCCCCTCATGTTTCAAAGAACTGTTCAAGGGCTTGAATCCTGAAATGCGCTGCGCTGGAAATCAAGATAGCGCTGCGCTGGAAGTCAATGTAGCGCTGCAAACAGCGCATGCAAACACTGGTTGTAATCGATTAACATTAACCAATTTAACTCTATCATAAATGTGTTTGCAACGGGCGATCAATATGTTCTTGGCTTTGGGAAATACGCTAAATATCATTCTAAAATCGTACACTTTCTTGATATAACACGCTTATTATCAATAACCCGTTTCAAACGCGAAAGCCAATAAAAATATTCTTGTTGGTAGTCCTCTGGAGGTGACTTTAGGGATTTTAGGGAGATATACCCTGTTCATAAAATGCTTCCCATCAAGCTCTTTTTTAATCCTAGCGAACAGACAGAAGTCGCAAGGGGCAAGATCAGTGAGTATTTCGAACTGCCTTCCTAATATATAATATTGAAATCATTTCACAGCTCCGTCAATCGCAAGACACTCCAATTCAACAGTGCTTTAATGTTTTTCTCCAGTCCTCAATCCCCTAATATACACTAACCAGCCAAAGTAATTGAACAACAGGAATTCTTGTGCAGACACAATATTCTCCTGGTAAATTATTAATGGCTGTTTGAACTACACTGAAGTGACTATAATATGTTACTTTCCATTATCAATTTAAAGATATTTTTATTTCATGTCATTTAAGTCAATATCCATGAAGTGGCATCAATCTGCCACGTGCCACTTGTGGCACGAATGGTAATGTGGCTGTATGGTGGGGACATGGGATTTTTGGCCAAATTATCACTATATCCAATATATCAGTATATTCCTTATATCATTTCATCCACTGTATCACTGTATCTAATATTTGACTGTATACATTTTCAATACTTATATTCTCATAAGTATAATCAAATTCCTCATCGAATTCAACTGGTAACGATATTTATACAATAAAATATGAATTTATCGGGCCAAGGAAAGTCAAAAAATTCAATATTCTTGTATAATCTCTGCACTAATTATCACTATATTTAATAATGATATCAATACAGGTAAACCTCTAAAAGCGGCACCTCTGAAAAACGACAACCTCCAAGATACGGCACAAAACCATTCACCCGATTGACTTTCCAACATAAATAATGCATGTGGGGGCAACCTCCGAATAACCGGCACAAGCGCTGCTCCCAAAGTGTCGCATTTCGGAGGTTTACCTGTATAACCAATAAAATTTGTATGGGATTTGCTAAAGGACACACCTAGAGCGGTAAAATTATCACTACAGTAGAGCCTCTGAACAACGGACACCTTGGGACCGGAACCGTTGTCCGTTATTTAGAGGTTGTCCGCTATTTAGAGGTTGCTTTTCTATTAGACATATGCTAAATAAATAAATCCGTGCCACGAGGGTTGTCCGTTATTTAGAGGTTGTCCGCTATTTGGAGTGTCCGTTATGGGAGGCTCCACTGTATATACAATATCACTATATCTATTATGTACTGTAGTTTGTATATACAGTCAACTCCGCTTAATAGAGCCACCGGTTAATATATTTATCCGCTTAATGGGGGAAAAATTTCACAGGTTTATATGACGGAAAGACAGTTTGGCTTAATATATTTCTCCGCATAATCGGTCAAAGAAACCTGATCCCGACGTACCGCTATTTAGCGTTGTTGAATGTATATGTTTCTGGGCAACAAGAATCAAAGAAATGCACAGTGGGCGATAATAACAATTTAGGGGAAATAGTCAAATAGGAATTTTAGTAGCAATGATGAAGTATTATTGACAGATAGGTTATTGATAGCTAGGAAATTAATGGCATCATAGAAAATTATGCATCTAGTCTCCTAATAATGTTCTGGATGAAAGGTGATTTCAAAAATAATTAAGTTATTGAATGGTTAACAGTCCTTTATTATTCATCCATTTTTATTGAATAGGTATGTTAACATGGGAAAATAACTAAAACCATAGTTTTTAGACAGGAAATATTATATTGCAACGAATGTAAGAAGGGTGGATGTATACTGGGAGAGATTCTCGCAAGTATATGCATTCTTAGCAATCTTAGAAAAAATTTATAACATATTTCTCTGTTTTGGATTATAGCTAGATCACTAAATATCCTACCAACTTTTTCACTGCGGCAGGACGAAGTCAGATCGCTTTGGACTAAAAAAAACTTCATTTTTGGAATTAAATTGATTGAGTTTGTTAATAGAAAATGAATGAATTGATTGAATTGCTGGTGGATCTTGAGTTTTTTTTAATGATTTGAATGATCTGAATTTTATATGAATTGAAATGAACTGATTTGAATTGAACTGAATTGAATTGAATTGAATTGATTGAATTAGTTGAATTGAATGAGTTGAATTGAATTGAGTTGAATTGAATTGAATTGAATGAGTTCAATTGGAGTGAATGTAATATAATTGAATGATTTGAATTGAATTGAATGAGTTGAATTGAATTGAATTGAATTGAATTGAATTGAATTAATTAAATTTAGTTGAATTGAAATGAATTGAATTGATTTTATTTTATTTTATTAATTTGATTGATTCCCGCACTGCCGGGTTTGAATACATGATCTGATGAAAGGTTAAATAATGAATTGATTGAGTTGATTGATTGGAAGAAGGGAAAATGATTGAACTGAATGATCTGATGACCATTTCGAAAATGATCTGGTGCAATATTTTGACATAAATAATTCAAATCATTGAGTTTAACCGAACGTTGCTACCAAGCATATAAAATCAATTTATTGGAATTTCGAGAGCCTGGTAGAGTTAATAGGTTGTTGCCTGGTTAATGGTTTTGTACTTAATAGATGGCATATTATTTGTTGTTTATTTTTAGATACAAGGAAGTATGGGAAAACTGTAACAAATATAATAATCCATTTAATGAAAATGTCGAAAATCCAAGCCAGTTCTTAAACAAAATACATGTTCACCGTCGCGCCTTTTCGCGGGGATGGAATTTAATTTATTATATAGTCGATAGTCTGTATATAAACGTATAATAGAAAAGTTTAAATTATGTGGCCACGACAGTCCACAACAAATTTCAACATTTTATAATAAGGGGATTTGATGTCAAGTAGTAGTGAGCTTACGAAAGTCAAATTGTTACGCCAAAGAATATTTTAGCAAGTGATTTAGCAAATTGGTGTCATTCAAGATGTAAAAACATATCATTTTATTACTGAAAATTAGGATTCTAAGCGCCTAATACAAGAAAAATCCAAAATTGTAGCTGTGCCGACGCATTTCTCTTTGGTGGCACTATCTTTTGGTGCTACTGGTTGGGTAATTGATAGTGCCTCCAAGGAAAATGCTGTAACTGCAATTTTGGATTTTTTCGCCATGTCATCATCACTATGAAGGTATTAAATAAATTCAGAAAGGTGTTCAGAAGGCAACTGCCCTTAGAGTGGTGGAAGTTCCATTTACCTCACTTCGTAATAGAGATATTTATGTTTCAGTAGAATAAAATAGGTGATGAGTCAGGAATTTTTATGTGCGTGTTGGGTGTTCACCCAACTCCAACCTTCCCATTCGAAATAGAAAATTCACAAAATTGTAAACACATGTTTTTAACAATGTCATCATCACCTCAAGGTGTAAACACCCATTTGTAGAGGTGTTACGTGGCATAAGGATCAATTGATAAATTGGAAGTTTGTTTCTATCTTGTATCATCTCCGAGATTAAGGCTAGTGCACACCAATAGCATGGAAGCCTTGTATTATAGAGCAATATCTAAGCAGAAATGTTTTACTAAGCGAACCAAACTACCAGTGTATGTAAAGTAATTGAGGAATATCAGAATGCCTTTATCTTGTTTCTATAGTATTGAATTTTTTAAAATTCTAAAAATAGTATCAATTCAAATTAATACAATAAAACTAATTTTTTGAAGTACTCATACTATACTAAATTAATCTTTTTACTGTGCCGACTATACTATAGTATAGTGGCCCAGTTCTAATCTTACTGCCTTTAATATTATTATTTTTACTGTGCCGACTATACTTTAGTATAGTGGCCCAGTATTGGAATCACTGCCTTTATTATTACTGTGCCGACTATACTATAGTATAGTGGCCCAGTATTGGTCTTAGTGCTTTGGTTAGTTATTATTATTATTATTACTGTGCCGACTATACTATAGTATAGTGGCCCAGTTCTAATCTCAGTGCCTTGGTTAGTTATTATTACTGTGCCGACTATACTATAGTATAGTGGCCCAGTTCTAATCTTAGTGCTTTGGTTAGTTATTACTGTGCCGACTATACTATAGTATAGTGGCCCAGTTCTAATCTTAGTGCTTTGGTTAGTTATTATTATTCTTCCGTAGCTCATCCACAGAACAGAGTTTAATTAACTAACAACCCAAATTTGCAGGACAGGTGTCTCATGGGTTACAGATGTGCACCTGGGGTCACGATTTTTTATTAACAAATTTTGGACTTTTTTTTGACACCTTTCAAATTTTGTCTGGTCCATAACTCAAAGAATGTTATACTAAACCCCCAATTTTATTTTCACCATTGGATTCACTATAAAATTCTCCATCTGATGGGAGATGAATGTTTTTACTAATAGGTTTGATTCATGCCATAAATTGGGGTTGAAATTTCTTTGTTTACTAACACTTCAGTTCAATTGAAAGTGTTAAATCTAATTCTATTGTTTCAACTCGTTATTATTATATTGATTCAACTTGTGAGATCGAGTAGGCTTCTATTTTCCAATTGAAAAAAAAGATTATATATTTCACAACAACGACAGATTATGTGATTATATTTACTTCTGCGAGAATATTATTGGACTGTTAATATACTGACGTAATTAATTATAATTAATTCAGTCAGTATATGACTTATATAGATGCTCCCAATTTGTTTATTAGGGGTTATCGAGTGTGTGGAATTGAAATTTGATAGCCAAATTAATTAATTAATTATTTATGACAAAATAATTAAACTTAATAATTGTAAGTTGACATTGAAATTGGTGTTAAATTATAAATAATATTAATTATTATTTATACTAATTAATTAAATATCAGAAATCTCAGAAATCAAATAAGGTAGAAACAAACTTCCAATTTATCAATTGATCCTTGTGCCACGTAACACCTCTACAAATGGGTCTTGACACCTTGAGGTGATGATGACATCGTCAATAAAATGTGTTTTTACAATTTTGTTAATTCGATATTTAAAATGGGATAGTTGATGTTGGGTGATGACCCAACACTCACATAAAAAATGCTGAGTCATCAGCTATTATATTCTACTCAAACTTGAATATCTCTAAAATTAAGTGAACTAAATGGAAACTTCCACCACTCTAAGGGTCGATGCCTTCTGTAACACCCTTTTGAAATAATTTAACACCTTCATAGTGATGATGACATGGCGAAAAAAAATCCAAAATTGCAGCTGTGCCGACAGCATGTTCCATTGGAGGCACTATCAATAAACCACCACCAAAATATAGTGCCACCAAAGGAACATGCGTCGGCACAGCTGCAATTTTGGATTTTTTTATTATTTATCCGTAGCCACTCCACAGAACAGAGTTGTATCAATTAAGAGCCCAAATTTTTAGGATGGGTGTCTCATGGGTTACAGATGTGCACCTGGGGTCACGATTTTATATTAACAAATTTTGGACACATTTTTAAGACCTTTCAAAATGTGTCCGGTCCATAACTCAAAAAATGTTATACTCAACCCCCAATTTTTATTTCACGATTGGATTCGTCATAAGATTCTGCGTTTTATGGGAGAAGAAAAGTATTAATAAACGGTTTAATTCATGCCATAAAAAGGGGTTGAAATCTCTTTGTTTATTCACACTTCAGTTTCACTAAAAGTGTTAAATCTAATTCTATTGTTTCAACTTGTAATGAATAAATTGATTCAAGTTGTTAAATCTTACTCTATTGATTCAACTCGCGATAAATATATTGATTTAACTTATAAATTCCAGCTGGCATCTATTCAATTGTAGTATTACTATACAATGGATTAAATTAAATATAATAATATAAGGAATTTGTTGACTCAACTCAACCAACCGTGGATAACATTGCTAAAATATATTACTACTAATATATTTTATTATCAATACAAAATGAATGAATGGCATTAAACTCTAGATGGTTTATGATAGAAACAAACTTCAAATTCAACAATCGTTCCTTGTGACTCCGACCAATAAACAAATGGTTCTTCACACCTTGGGCGTTGATGACTTGGCCAAAAAAAATCCAAAATTGCAGCCTGCGCCGACAGCATGTTCCTTTGGAGGCACTATCAATAAACCACCAACAAGATATAGTGCCACCAAAGGAACATGCGTCGGCACAGGCTGCAATTTTGGATTTTTACTGTGCCGACTATACTATAGTATAGTGGCCCAGTATTGGAATCACTGCCTTTATTATTACTGTGCCGACTATACTATAGTATAGTGGCCCAGTTCTAATCTTAGTGCTTTGGTTAGTTATTAGTCCGTAGCCTCTCTACTGAACAGAGTTTTACTAACTAAGAGCCCAAATTTTCAGGATATGTGTCTCATGGGTTACAGATGTGCACCTGGGGTCACGTTTTATGATCACATTTTTTTGGACACATTTTTGCACCTGTTTAATATTAGAAAAAGAACAATAAATAGTGCACAAATATTTAATTTATATGCATTCGATAGAGAATTAAACTGTACACCTTTTCACAGTGCACGAATTTTTAAATTGAGTTTCGTTTGTGCCACAATTGAGTTGCAAGTTTCCTTTGTTTACTAACACTTCAGTTCAATTGAAGTGTTAAATCGAATTCTATTGTTTCAACTTGTGATAATTACATTGATTCAACTTGTGAGATCGAGTAGGCTTCTATTTTCTAATTGAAAACTAAGATTTTACATTCCATAACAACAACAGATTATGTGATTATATTTATTTCTGCTCAGAATATTCTTGAACAATGGATACATGAGATATTTAATTCTAATTAATTCGCTCTGTGTTTAACTCAGAGAAACGGTTCCAATTAGATTATTGGGGTATCGAGTGCGCTGAATTCAAATATGATAGTGAAATTAAATTTAAATTAATTATTTAGCAAATAATTGAACTTAATTTATTTTGATGTAAATAATATTGGTGTTAAATTATCTTAGATTAATTAAATATTTATACTAATTATCTAAATTTCATTAATCTCAGAAATGATACAAGATAGAAACAAACTTTAAATTTATCAATTGGTCCTTATGGCACGTACCACCTAGACAAGTGGATCTTGACACCTTGAGGTGATGATGACATCGTCAAAAAAATGTATTTTTACAATTTTGTGAATTATATTATTAAAATGGGTTAGTTGGAGTTGGGTGATGACCCAACACTCACATAAAAAATGCTGATTCATCACTTATTATATTCTACTGAAACTTGAATATCTTTGAAACGAAGTGAGCAAAATGGAAACTTCCACCACTCTAAGGGTCGTAGCCTTCTGAAACACCTTTCTGAAATAATTTAACACCTTTATAGTGATGATGACTTGGTGAAAAAAAAAAATCCAAAATTGCAGCCTGTGCCGACAGCATGTTCCATTGGAGGCACTATCAATAGACCACCACCAAAATATAGTGCCACCAAATGAACATGCGTCGGCACAGGCTGCAATTTTGGATTTTTATTATTATTATTATTTCTCCGTAGACGGTATCCTGCCCTCACCTTTATACATTAAGGGCTAACATTTGGCATGTAGGTGCGGGGTGACCGCTTAATTTGCACCTGGGGTTACGATTTTTGATCAAATAATTTTAACACCTATTTAAACTAATTATGGCTCATAACTTTAAATAATTAATATTGAGCTTGATAAAATTTACACATACGGATAGAGAATTAATTTCTACACCTTTTGGCAATTCACAAATGTTCAATTTAGCCTAGGTTTGTGCCATAATTGGGGTGCCAATCTCCTGTGTTTCCTCACACTTGAGATTCAGTAAAAGTGTTAAATCTAATTCTATTGTTTCAACTTGTAATAATTATATTGAATCTTATTCTATTGTTTCAACTTGTAATAATTATATTGATTTAACTTGTTAAATCTTTCACTATTGTTTCAACTTGCGATAATTAAATTGATTCAACTTATAAATTCCAGCTGGCTTCTATTTAATTGTAGTATTACTATACAATGGTTAAATAAAATAAAATAATATATGGAATTTGTTGACTAAACTCAAATCACCGTGGATAACATTGCTAAAATAACTAACTAATAATATAATTTATTATCAATACATAATGAATGAATGGCATTAAACTCTAGATGGTTTATGATAGAAAAAAACTTCAAATTTATCTACCGTTGCTTGTGACTCGGACCAAATAACAAATGCTTCTTCACACCTTGAGGCGTTGATGACATCGCGAAAAAAATCCAAAATTGCAGATGTGCTGACAGCATGTTCCTTTGGAGGCACTTTCAATAAACCACCAACAAGATATAGTGCCACCAAAGGAACATGCGTCGGCACAGCTCCAATTTTGGATTTTCTTTCCTATTTTCTCCGCAGACGGTGCCCTGGCCAGAGCTTTATAGTTGATGGGCTTAAAGTTAGCATGTAGGTGCGATGGGACCGTCTAATTTGCACCTGGGGTTACGATTTTTGATTAACAAATTTTTGACACATCTTTAACACCTTTCAAAATTTGTCTGGTCCATAACTCAAAAAATGTTCTACTAAACCCTAAATTTTTATTTCATATTTGGATTCACCGTAAAATTCTGCGTCTGATGGGAGAAGAAAATTTTCAATAAAGAGTTTTATTTCTGCCATAAATGGGGGTTGAAATCTCTTTGTTTACCACACTTTAATTTCAGTAAAACTGTGAAATCAAATTCCATTGTTTCAACTTGTAATAATTATATTGATTTAACTTGTTAAATCCTACTCTATTGATTCAACTTGAGATAATTATATTGATTTAACTTATAAATTCCAGCTGGCTTGAATTTAATTGTAGTATTACTATACAATGGATTAAATAAAATAATATAATATAAGGAATTTGTTGACTCAACTCAACCAACCGTGGATAACATTGCTAAAATACATTACTATTACTATATTTTATTATAAATACATAATGAATGAATGGCATTAAACTCTTGATGGTTTATGATAGAAACTAACTTCAACTTTATCTACCGTTCCATGTGACTCCGACCAATTAACAAATGGTTCTTCACACCTTGGGCGTTGATGACTTGGGAGAAAAAATCCAAAATTGCAGCCTGCGCCGACAGCATGTTCCTTGGAGGCACTATCAATAAACAACCAACAAAATATAGTGCCACCAAAGGAACATGCGTCGGCACAGGCTGCAATTTTGGATTTTTGATCATAGGACTGTTGCATGATATTTTGACGCGTGAGATTTTGAGACGCCCATGTGAAACACTCTATACACCATGGATGTGCTATTACAAATTATACAGTGATATTTTGAGACGCTATAAAAGGAAATTTTGGCTTATTTTTACTTATTATTAAGGATTTAATTTAAGAATACTATGATTTGAGAAATAAGAAACTTAATATATGCATTAATTGTCTTATTCATTTACAACAAATAAACAATCAAATCCTTTCTTATTTTGAAATGAATCCAAATGAATATGACGAAATCATTCATTTTATTCGCGAAGAAAAATATCCTGAGGCATCTCAAGCTTCACGTCAGACAAAATGGAACTACAAAAGAAGATGGTCTTCCTATTTTATTGGAGATACCAACATACTTTTCAAGGTAATATTGACTTCCTTATTCCCCTAGACCATTTTAAATATCCCATTGTTTAATTGAATTCTCCCTTTAGAGAGTAAAAGTGGAAGGTACAGAGACAGATTTGGCAGTTCCATTGCAGTCTTAGTTGGACAACATTTATGAGAAGTTCCATGACCAAGTCGGTCATCCCGGAATAAATACGACTCGACCCTACATTCAGTTCAGCAAAGACACACATGGGCAGGCGTTTCCCAAGACGTTAAAGAATATGTGAGTTTAATTATCCGGTATACTTTCCTAGGTAGCACGTGGTTCGGTCATGGCCGGACCACTTGCCATTTACAGTGACATTATTATAAAGGATAGTCCATCTTTGTCCGGACCACTTCTGCATTTTGTTCATATTTTATAAAAATTACCTACCTATCTCGTTTCAGTTGAACATTCTAAACAGCTGAAGTTTTATTCCTGTATTACAATATACTTCTCGTTTGCGAATAAGCCTGCTGAATTACTCTCAAATGACTTTTTCTTGTAATATAATTATATATATCATAACATTATGATTTTAATAATCCTGAATACAGAAAACATCAAATACTTGATGGGATTTTTTTCATGCTTGCGCATGTGACATCACTTATTTTTTTAAATATTTTAAAATTTTCTACATTTATTGGAGCAGAATGTACTTCCGGTGTTGATATTTCCCAAAGTATTTGGAATTTCTGAATGAAACTTTCAGTGAATATGTTGCAGTCCAAGTGCGTTTCAACGCCAAACGCGTTTGGCGTATTTAATTTCAGCAAAACGCGTTTGGCGTGTTTATATACGCCATTCGCGTTTCTAACATTATTTCTTTTTATTTGTTGTTAATTAATTAAAATGCTAGTTAGATTATTCACAAACAGAGTATCTAATTAATATTCAAATATCTGTTCTACAATATTTACTGGTAATTTCATCTGTGTACTAAAATAATACCATTGCGACTTATACTAAATATTTAAAACCATCGTGAATTAAAAACAATTCACGTTCAAACTAAGTAATATGTACTTGAACAGTTGAACTATATGTACCTCGCCTTAGACTTAGAGGGAAATATAATTCCGAATATGTAACTCAAAATTATTAGTATTGTTTAAATTAAATAACAACAAATAAAAAGAAATAATGTTAGAAACGCGAATGGCGTGTATAAACACGCCAGACGCGTTAGGCTGAACTAAAATGCGCCAAACGCGTTTGGCGTTGAAACGCACTTGGACTGCAACAAATCACTAGACCAGTGGTTCCCAACCTTTTTCAAAAAAATATCAGGATATTACCCCCCTAACCTATATTTTCTATAATTCCCCAAAGCACTACTGTCTTCATGTACAATTTTGGTATGGAAATAACTGGAAAACTAAGTCAATATTATCAATACAAGGTATTTATAATTACTCAGTGATTAAATCATTCAGTAAGACAAAGTAATCCAGAAAATTTCATTAATATATCTAAGTATACCTATGTGAAATTCCTCCCAGGTTGGGAACCACTGCACTAGACTTATAAAGCTTGCTAAATATGCACTAAACTAAAAAGTTGTCTACTTTGGGATTTTTGTCTGGAGATTGCGAGTCGAGCCTTAAGTCATGTTTATCCAATATCCATGAAGTGGCATCTGTGTCTTTGTCACGTACTACTTGTGGGACAAGTGGCACATAAGGAAATGTGGCTGTATGCCTGTATCTCAGTGGAAAATAATAGTCGAAGCGCACAACAAGATTCTGAAACAGTTAGTATTTTGTAATATTAAATTTAGACCCATTTTACGAATTATCCATATAGAAAACTGATTAAAATTGAGAGCCAGATAGGGGATCATTGGTCCAAACTGCTGAAACAGGCTGTGCTTGCAATGAACTCCTGCAAGAAAAGATCCCTCGGACAAGCTCCATTCAAGGTTATGTGGGGGAAGAGAGTCCCGGCATCAAGATCTCTTGTCCACCATTAACAACCTGCATACCAACGATGAGGAAGACTTTTTGATTTGGAAGAATCGATTTTCTCTGAACTCACAGATCCACTAGATGATATCGAAGGGATAATCGACATTTTTTGCCCACCTCCTGATAAGCCCCTCGAAGCAGTTAGCAACATCGATGAATCTCGAACTTCTACACAGCAATCAGCTATGGACTGCATCAATTTTGAACAACTCAAGCAGAAGATACAATATGATAAAGTTAATTAATTAATTAGCACTAGTCGGTTAGTTGAACTGATGACGATATTTAATTCATACATAACACACAGTCTATCTTGTTACTAATGTTCGATTTATTCTTTCGATTATAATTATTTTCATAATTATTCTCTCTGTAATTAGTGCCCCTCTAAAGAAGGATGATAAGATAATCTATACCAACATGCCCAAACTAAAACATATGCCCAAAACAAAGAAGCAAACGAAACATCTCGGGCCTTACACGGTGTCGAAAGCAACAGAAAGCCATGTTACAATTTTTCAAACAGAATTAGGAACGAAGAAGGACAAAAGATTCCAATCCATATCAAGACCTTACTTCGAAAGATCCTCTAGTCCCAAGAATACTAAGAAGAAAGTAAGCCTCGATACTAGCATCAGAATCAACACCTCACAGGTAAATTCATTATGATTGAGTTGTTATTTAAAAGATAAAATAGTGTTAACTTAAGGAAAACCGCTATTGAATTTAGCGCAATTTCGTTGCAAAAGGAAGAAATATTTTAATAGACAATATACAATAGAATCGATAAAGTCCGAAGAAATGTCAAGAAAACGAATCCGAAAAAAATTCAAAAAATTTCACCCTTGAGGTCACTTCGGGAAAAAATTTAAATTTTTTTTAAAAATTTAAAATTATTTAATAAAAATTTCTGCCGTAAATGTTGTTGTTTTTGATCATTCTGAATTTTTTAGAAAACTAATACAAAATTTCAATATTAATAAAAGACACTTTTTCATTAATAACGGTGCAAGAAAACTAAAATTTTTTGAAACGGACATACATTGTAAAAAAGGAGTATATGTACCTAAACTGATGTCTGTCCGGATAGAATTTGAAATTTTATTAAGTTTTATTGACCAATAATTTTTTTAGTGCAAAATATATATAATTTTTCTACTAAATTACTAAAATAAAATATATTTAATTTAAATTCTAAAACCAAAATTCTAAACCGGACAGACATCGCTAAATAGAGTAAGGAACATTTCATAATTGAGGTTACTATTCAAAATCATAATTCTAGATAGTGAATTGTCGATAATTGGCTAGTATGGATCAGTATAGTATATAAATTTGAATAAGCTATAACCGAGGATATATGAATTCGCAACTTCTAATATTATGGATATTTACTAGATAGTATTAGAGCAAATTAATGGCAATTTCAAATTTTAAAATTCACTAGCGGTTGCCCTTAAGGTCTTAATAGTAAATATTCCTTTTTTAGATGTACCAGAATCTTTTCGGATTTTCTACGGAGTCTATATTCAACACCTTAATAACTTAAAAGTAAGGTTCCGTTCTCACCTCTACAGTCTAATTAATTGAGTTTCATCTTTATTGACACTCATTCATATTTTCGCTTTACACCTTCAATTGACGTCAATCCAGAATATTTGTAACATCCAGTAATATTTTTCTTACAATGTTGTCATTTGTAGGAAATCCTAAAGCAGAATATAAGTGGGCAGACCTTCATGACTCCTCTACATGAAGAGCTGCACCACTTGTTATACAAAGCGCACGACTACACTCCCAACACGATGCTATTCGAGTATTTGGATGATGGAAAAGAAGAGGAAGTAAGTTAACAATGATTCATACAATAACTACAAATTATCATTTTACCCATTTATTGTAGAAGAGAGATGTTATGGAGATTACACTAGGATGGACAACAGATCTCTACCCCAGCTATACAGACTCCCAACGTGCTAGATACACACACAAAGTACTTATTTCGTGGTAAGTTAAAATAATCTAACAATACACTCATACAACTCAATTCAATTAAAATTAGTATGTTTGTTTAGTATATGAAAGCAGATTATGACATCAAAATCATTCTTATATTAATTAAATTATAAACAAATTAATATTTTAGGGAATGCAGTATCTAAACACAATGCGATGCTCATTCTGCAATTCTGTTATGTCGTTACACACAAACGAACGAAGGCTAATTTAATTAAAAATTGGGACGATTGAATGGATATAGATATGCGGTTTCCACTGTATGAATGGAGAGGATAGGGCGGCTAAGTGGGAAAAAGGAGGAGGCCCCCCCCAAAGTAAGCTAATACAATCAAAACTGATTGAAAAAATAGTTTACCTTCTATTTATCTTATAAATATATGTATATCTCTTTCTAGACATTCTCCTCGTTTAAGTATGATACATTTAGAAAGAAGTTAACCAATTAAATTGGTAGGATAGTAAACGAGTGTTATCTAAGCAGCGGATTCAGCAGCGGATTCGCAAACCTCACTAATAGGCTAATAACTCAAAAAGTATAAGTTGCACATGAAAAGTGATCACATTATCGGGAAGAGAAAAGTTGGGACAACCCATATATAATCCCAAAATGTCAAAATTCCTTAAGATGACTCAGCAATTTTCGCTCAAATTTAGACCTCGGTTTTTCCATAAAAACTCAAAAACTATTCATTTTATCAAATTTTCCTTTTAACCACATATATATCTCACTTGGGACATCGTGTCATCTAAATTTCAAAACAAAATATTCATTTTTGAAAAAATATTTTTAACATAAATTTCACTAAATTAAATTTCATGATCTTATCGGCGGATTCGCAGACCTCACGTTTATGCTAATAACTCAAAAAGTTTACGCTGTACGTGAAAAAATTTCATATCAGCGGAAAGATGGGAGTTGGGACAACCCATATATAATCCCAAAATGTCAAAATTCCGTAAGATGACTCAGCAATTTTCGCTCAAATTTAGACCTCGGTTTTTCCATAAAAACTCAAAAACTATTCATTTTATAAAATTTTCTTTTTAACCACATATATATCTCACTTGGGACATCGTGCCATTAAATTTCAAAACAAAATATTCATTTTTGAAAAAAATATTATGAACATAAATTACACTAAAATCGGCTTACAATGATGATTTCCAATATCCATAATGTTGGATATGTTGTCAGAGCATCCTTATATGTAGACCGTCTAGAAATAGACGGTCTATATAAGCCCATACAAATAAGCCAAAAATTTGTAGACCGTCTATAAATTCTGTAGACCACTTGCCCTGCTTTTTATGGGTAATACTAATGTATAGGGAATAAAACCTGGTCTATTTCTAGACGGTCTACAAATAAGATATCTCATGTTGTCAACTCTAATAAAACTATTGATAAGAATGTATTTGATATGCGTCACAGTGTTCACAGGAATTAAAGTTTTTGGTACCTCTGTAGAATAATTAATGACTGCATTCCTAATTATATCAAGGATTAGTGATTACTTTCTGTAAACACGATTGCAATACCTTACATAATACAAACACCTCATATACAAATATATTTGGAATGCAATATTCATTAAGAGAATAGATTCAGACATATAAACAATATTATGGTTAATTAATACAACAATGTTAGGTATTTTAAGCATCTCCAGGTTTTTCCAATTCCATAATCTGCGTAACTTCTATCTGAATGATCTTACTTGTGGCCATGTTCCTTCTCTCCAAATATACGTATTTGCCTTTAAAGAGGGTGAATCTCATATAAATGTAAAGCAACATATTATCTCAGAATATGACTTACCAAAACGAGTGCATGATATTAAAATGGTGACAAATATTAGTAATGCTTATATGAGATAAGAAAGATCGAGATAACCAAATTATCCTAAAAAAGTAAGAGAACTACTTAGTAGAACATGGAAATATAGAGAGAACTAGTTTATTGGTTTAGGATTTAACATATTAATCATAATATGCATTAATTCCTTTCACTGATACGATATTAAAAGGGCGCCATTAAATATAACAGGATAGTACATCTACAAATTGTGGTAAAACTATTGCAACTCTTCTAAAACTCTGCCTGTTCAATTTAAAAAATAATTAACTATTATTTTCGAATTTAACAGAAATAATTGGTTCATAATGATTCCCAATATTTCGTATATATATCCCATTTGGGGTTGGCGCCTTCATTAACTCTTCAAAAGTTGATCCATTCCATTCCATTCCACTTAGCAAAAATTCACCACAGATTTCCTCACTAAACATGGATTGTTCAACTATGACTTCATTACCCAGAGTACTGTCATCTACTGATGGCACTAGCAATTTGGACTCAGGGATATTAGAGGTAATAACAATTTCAGGTTGCGGGTCATCGGTAGATGACAATACCGGGACTTGTTGATTTGAAGAAGAAGAGGTATGATGCAATTTTAGACACAGAGATTCATGAAATGAGCTTAAAGTATCTGATCTTTCTCGACACGATATAATAAAGCTAGTGAATAAATCTAGTTGTTGGACTGTGATAGCTATATATGAATTCCCGAATAGCTCTAATATCCTACAACTAATGTTTTCAACTAAAATCCATGCTTCCACTAAGTTACAATTTCGCCTAATTAGTCGAATCCATTGCATTGACTCCATTAGACAGCAACTAAACTTTTTCGACTGGTCGTGGAGTTTGTCATCCACTAGCATGAACTCACCACTAACAAGCGGACACTCTAAGCTGAAAAATTTCATAGCATCTAACCATAGACTATTATTACAGTTAATGAATGACCAAAAATGGCTATCAGTCCTCCCTGTTTGGGGAGGAGGAGAAGCTATCTTAGACATGAGACCGTAAAGCTGGCAGTCATCGCAACCAGATGCCAATAAACCTAACAAACTGTTATTCGTTACGTCTCGCTGTAAACTAGGAAAACTTAAATCGATTTCATCCAAACTCCTCTTACTGAGTTCTATAGTGTCAGGATATGAGCTAGCAGATACTAACTGAGTACTGATATGCTCTACTGCCAATTGGGATACATCATTGGTAATGATAGACTTACGCGAACTGATCATTTGCTTAACGAGATGCTGAAAGTTTCCTCTATTCAATCTCCATTTGGAGCTGAGAGAATCGCGCTTAGTAGCCTTGTTTTTTCCAAAAAGAATAATTGATAATTTTCCCCAGACAGATTTTGGCTTATGTTTGTCTCCTTTGTTCAAAGCATCTCTTACGCTATCGAAGCTTTCATAGCCGAGTTTCTGGAGAGCTTCCACGAATTGCTCTATTGAAGTCATTACTAGATGAAATTATTATTATTATTTTAATTATTCAATACATACATATCAGGGTGTTATCCAGGCGTGCTGAGCGCGCCTGGAGGCGCGTAATTTTAGGAGGATTTAAATCTAGGCGTACAAAAATTGAGTCTAGGCGTAAAATATTGAGAGATGCTCCGATAGACTTAATACATAATTAGTAATTTAGGCGTACAAAATTAAAAATGAACGAGCTCAAACTAAATCTAGGAGCGCGATAAATTTTACCTGGATGAAAGCCTGATACATATATACTACTACAGTAGAACCTCGTTAGTACGAACACGTTTAATTAATACGAATTTCCGGATAAGAAGAACAGTTCCACAAAATCAGGTCCCAACAATGGCGATTGAATGGGTATTACTCCGGTTAATACGAACTCCGAATAAAGCGAACAAATTTTTATCGTCCGTTGGTATCGACCGCATATAGTAATTATATTAGTATTCGAGGCCAGCGGTATTTCCTTCCGCCGGCCTTGGGCATCAAAACCTTGAAGGCCACGTTATTGTAAATTAAATTTTAGATCTGATCATTCAAAATGTAGTGGTAAAAATATCGGTCCGGCCATGGCCTGCCCTGGTATTATTAAAATAAATAAAAAAGTAGCTAAAAGGCAAATAAAATAAATAACTCACTTGAATTGGAAGAATCGACTTGGAGGAATAAAGAAGAGAGCAGAAATTGAAATGAGAAGAAATGGAAATGAGAAATATGCTGTAAAGTCAAAAAGATCTTTGAAAAAACTTGAAAAGTGTTTTGAAAAAATGAAAAAAATGAGGAAAATCAAGTAGAAGAAAGGCAGTGTACCATTTATAGTGAGAAATAATTGAATTATAAATAAAGGATATAATAAATTATGATCAATAGTTATTAGACAACATATTCTGCATTGTGAATACAGGATAGGTATACTAATCATCATTGTAAGCCGATTTTAGTGAAATTTATGTTAAAAATATTTTTTCAAAAATGAATATTTTGTTTTGAAATTTAGATGACACGATGTCCCAAGTGAGATATATATGTGGTTAAAAGGAAAATTTGATAAAATGAATAGTTTTTGAGTTTTTATGGAAAAACCGAGGACTAAATTTGAGCGAAAATTGCTGAGTCATCTTAAGGAATTTTGACATTTTGGGATTACATATGGGTTGTCCCAACTCTCATCTTTCCGCTGATGTGAAATTTTTTCACGTACAGCGTAAACTTTTTGAGTTATTAGCATAAACGTGAGGTCTGCGAATCCGCTGCTGAATCCGCTGCTAGGATAACACTCGTGGATAGTAACCATAAGTCGTAAGAAATCAAGGAATATATTATTGAAATTCAGGAGAAATAAAATGGTTTAAATGTTACAGTTTATGGAACGTGCCTGGTGTACCCGCGTGCACACCAGGACTTTCCATAAACTGCAACATAAACATTTAAGAAAAATCGTTTTATTTCTCAACAACAAATTTTGTTTCTAATATTTGTTAATCGTAATCAGATAAGGTAGAGTTGGCTATTGACGTAAATGACACTGTGAATTATAATTACGTATGTTGCTATCAAAGTTAATAACTATAAGTAATAGCTAACAAACCTATCTAATTTATATGTTACTTCTTTATTTACTACTATTTTATTTTCGGAAGTGAGAAGGGGAGAGGAGGGAGATGGAGGAGAGGGTGTGCCTTTATCAGCGACTGAGGTAATGCGTGTGTCCATTGAGCTCTTTTGGATAACCTTCGGGTAAGGTGGAGCCTTTGAGAGAGCTACAGTGGCGCTATTTACGGGTTTATGTGTCTCGATAGTACTGATGGGCTGGTTAACAGATTTGTTGCTTTTCCGCATTTCTACAATTCGTTTCGAACTAGGTGGGTTGCAGAACCCACCTTTTTACTCTACGAGGATTATTTGGGGGAGCAGGAGGAGCAGGAGGAAGATTTTATATTTAGTTTATCTATTTAGTTTATGTTTCATTTAAATTAATTTAGAATATTTATTTTATTTGTTTGTAATAGTTGTTTTTGTTTATATTTATAGTTAATTAAAGTTGTGTCCCTGCAATTGTTAATATTATAACCATTTGCTGAATTGGGAAATTATTAGATTAGGAAAAACTAGTCAAATCAGTTATATACACTGGAAATTGGGTTACTGGTATAACTTGCCTTAATTATCAGTAATTAAGTTAATTAATTAAAAAGGGATAAATATTGCGGATAGATTCCCATAGAATATAAATAGAGTGAAAGACGTTCAAAACAGGTAATCAAGTCAGAAATTGTTATATACCAGCGTCTCAAAACAATATATATTAGCACTCTATGTCTCGATGGTTAATCTATACTATCGTCTCAAAATTGCAAGAATCGTAAATTCATAATAAAAAGTGATATTAAGTAGAAAATTACTTTTATAGTAGTGTCTCAAAATCTCACGCGTCTCAAAATATCACTGTATAAATTCTAATAGCACATCCATGGTTGCTAATACAATGTCTCAAAATCTCACGCGTCTCAAAATATCATGCAACAGGACTAAGCTATAATATCAAATATATAATTCACAAAATTGTAAACACATTTTTTTAACAATGTCATCATCACCTCAAGGTGTAAACACCCATTTGTAGAGGTGTTACGTGGCATAAGGATCAATTGATAAATTGGAAGTTTGTTTCTATCTTGTATCATCTCTGAGATTAATGCTATTTAGCAAATTAGCATAAATAATAATTTTAATAGTGAATAATTTAACACCAATTTCAATGTCAACTTAACATAAATTTAGTGAGTTCAATTATTTGTTATAAATAGTAATTTAAATTATAAATTGGCTATCAAATTTTAATCCCGCACACTCGATAACCCCTAATAAACAAATTGGAGGCATCTATATAAGTCATATACTGACTGAATTAATTATAATTAATTACGTCAGTATATTAACGGTGCAAGAGTATTCTTGCAGAATGAAATATAATCACATAATCTGTCGCTGTTATGGAATATATAATCTTAATTGCGATTAGCAAATAGAAGCCTACTCGATCTCACAAGTTGAATCAATATAATAATCACGAGTTGAAACAATAGAATTAGATATAAGACTTTCAATTGAACTGAAGTGTCAGTAAACAAAGGAAATTTGCAACTCAATTGTGGCACAAACGAAGCACAATTTGAAAAATCCGTGCACTGTGAAAAGGTGTAGAATTTAATTCTCTATCGAATGCAATAAATTAAATATTCGGGCACCATTTATTGTTCCTTTTCTAACATTAAACAGGTTTAAAAATGTGTCCAAAAAAATATAATTAATAATCGTGACCCCAGGTGCACATCTGTAACCGATGAGACACCTGTCCTCAAAATTTCAGTTCTTAGTTAGTTAAACTCAGTTCTGTGGACGATGTACGGACCAAAAAAATTCAAATTGAGCTGTGCCGACGCATGGTCCTTTTGTGGCACTGTATTTTGGTGGTGGTTCATTGATAGTGCCTCCAATGGAACATGCTGTCGGCACAGGCTGCAATTTTGGATTTTTTTCGCCAAGTCATCAACGCCTCGGGGTGTCAAGAACCATTTGTTAATTGGTCTGAGTCACAAGGAATGGTAGATAAATTTGAAGTTTGTTTCTATCATAAACTATCTAGAGTTTACAACCATTCATTCATTATGTATTGATAAAATAAATTATATTATTAGTTATGTATTTTAGCAATGTTATCCACGGTGAGTTGAGTAAAGTCAATAAATTCCTTATATAATTATGTTATATTTAATCCATTGTATAGTAATACTACAATTAAATAGAAGCCAGCTCGAATTCAAAAGTTAAATACATATAATTACGCAAATTGAAACAATAGTGAAAGATTTAACAAGGTAAATCAATAAATTTATTACAAGTTGAAACAATAGAATTAGATTTAACAGTTTTACTGAATCTGAAGTGTGAGGAAATACAGGAATCGGTACCCCAATTATGGCACAAACCTAGGCCAAAATGAACATTTGTGATTTGCCAAAAGATGTAGAATTTTATTTTCTATCCGTACATGTAAATTTTATCTCGCTCAATAATAATTATTTTATTTTATGAGCCATAATTAGTTTAAATAGGTGTTAAAATAATTTGATCAAAAATCGTAACCCCAGGTGCATATTAGACGGTCACTCCGCACCTGCATGCCAAGTTTCAGCCCTCAATGTATACAGGTGTGGACAGGGCACCGGTTACACAGTGGCACAGTAGGTAGTCTTAGCAAGAAATTTAGTATCAATAAATGATTCTGAAAGTAGTTTTTATCGAATCCTCCATATTCGAGTACATAGAAATGTTACAACTACATGTCATTACATAGTGATACTTGGATAAATTTGGAATTATTAGTCAATTAACCACAATGACAGAAATTTTGAAATGTGTAGTTTCATTAAAGTGAGTTTGGAATCCAGAATAGTTACACCTTATGCTCTGAGCTTTATGCCTACTATTAGATATTATTTTGAAGTATTTAAAATGCACAATATGATAAAATGTAGTTATTCGTTCATTTCCATAATTGGTTGGGTTTATAAAAATTTCAAAACGACCGTAAAATTCGTGCCATAAAATATATTTTTGCCTACTGTTGCCAGTTGAAAGCGATATACGATTTTAAAGGAAATAATATCTCGGATGTAATAAAATTATTCCTAGGTTACCGCAAGTTAGCGCTGAAGGGTATTTTGTTTGTTTATAATAGGTGTTTTTTATTTAAATTATAATTTTTACAAAATATTCCTCAAATTAAATGTTATGGGTGATTAGCATAATCAATTATTTCCCTTTCGTTGGAAAAGATGAACAATGAAGAAGCATTTAACTTCTACACAATAAACTCACAGAAAAGCTTCAGTCAAATTTCTCGTGAATTTATTGCCAAATTCAATCTTGATGAATCAGAGTTTGACATTTTCAGGAGAAAATTTGCTAACATAAAGAATGAGCGAATGATCTATTCAAAAGAGAAGGACATAGCCACCTGGAATAACTTTTATTTCACTTCTACTCTTGTAAATTCAGTAGTGAGCTCTCACTCAAATGAAGACCTCTCCATGGAACCATTACCTGCTAGCCAATCAACAGTCGAATTCACGGAGAATTTCTGTCGAAAGCTTCTGAAACATATTTCCGATGTACAAAACAAAGCTCTTCGTAACCGACTAGCAACGATCATGTCACATATTGAAGCTGTTGCTCAACATGAAAATTTTTCTCCAAAGATAATATCCATGTACCTAGTCAAATTATATTCTTTGGACGAATACGACATAAATACAGCAAATCTGACCAAGGAGCTAATCCAAACAGGAAAATTCGGACAAACCGATAACAAACTTTCGTTAGATTCGTCAGCATTCATGTTCGACTCCCTCGAAATTGGGAAGTCTAAGTATATTGATCTTAGGCGTATTTTACTGGCTGAATCCATTAACCTCCCTGGTTATAATCGCGTAGTTCTTCATCGTAGGCAAATTAGCTTAGTGGATGAAATGCATTTTGTGGAGAGGGACTATCCAATTGGCATCGGCATTTCGTACCACAAGTTGCTTACTCATACAGTTAATCGAATTATAGAGAATATCCCTATCGATGATTTTGAACTACCACTGAAAGTTAGGATTTCAGATGGCTTAGATGGTTCTGGATCCCATCGTGTCTATCAACAAGCAGTACCTCATCCAGATATCACTACGAAGAATTTTATCATCTTTGGTTTTAAAGTTTTAACTATTTCGGATGAAAAGAATAATACTGTATGGAAAAACTCTGTACCCAACTCTCCCTTCTCTATTAGACCAGTCACAATTCTTGCACTTCCAGAAAACCAGGAAAATGTGAGTTTTCTTATGAAAACAATGATCAACAAAGAAACTGCTGATATTGAAGCAAATGGACTTGATTTAATTAATAGTCATCATGCCAGCGTAGTGATCTTACGTTCACAGTTGGATGGTAAAATGGCCGGAATTCTTAGCGGTGCTGGAGGTGCGTCCTGCCAGTTCTGTACTGCCACATTCAAACAGATCCATGATGTAGATATCGTCAGAGATGGTTTTCCAATTAATAGGTTTATTAGTGATGCTAAGGTTATATTCCAAGAAGTAAACGAAGAACAATTCCTCTCGCTAACTACTGACCAACGTTTTAATCTCACTCATGTCCCGTTATCTGACATAGACATAATTCCCAGTTCACCTTTACACGCATATCTTCGATGTTTTAGTTGGTTAATGCATTTGTTAGGTCATCTGAGTGCCGGAGTTAGAAAATGGTCACCTAGTTCACCGAAAGTCCATAGTGCGAAGAATTTTCTCTGTGGATTACTAAAAGAAAAGTTAAATATCATGATTGATTTTGCTTCTTCACAAGGCGGAACTTCAACCACAGGAAATGTAGCTAGGCGATGTTTAGTACGAAAAAATAACAGTGAGAAGGATTTCTTATACTGGGTGCTGTCAACAATACCGACAGAATCCAAAGAGGCTATAATAGACATTCATACCTACCTCGGAGCTATCTTGAGAGTGTATAATTGTGGAAGACGAATAGACACAGAAGAACTAACGGTAGTATGCCAGAAACTATATATCTTGATTTTGAATTCTTTTCCTTGGGCAAATATTACGCCTACGTTACACAAAGTGTTGGCACATGCACCTAATATAATCTCAGCTTTCAATAATGGACTAGGGCTGGAACAACTATCTGAAGAAGGTCTTGAGGCGAGTAATAAGTTAATCCGTAGATATAGAGAACGCTTATCTCGTAAGTTCAGTTTTGAAGATAATATTAAGGATGTTTTTACTCGAATGTTATGTCAAAGCGACCCAGTCCTCTTACTCAATAGAAAGCTAAAGAAACCAGTACCAGATAATTGCATGTTAGAAGAAGATATTAGTAATCAAGAACTGCTTGTTAATTCACTTCTGTTACCAGAACTTGATTAAAAAATCTCATCTATTGGATATGTTGTATTTAACACTTTTTGGAAATTGTAGCATAACTCCCATGACGTCATAACTTGTGAACCATAAGCTTTACAAATTATCTGAATATGTCAATCGATTTTTTAGGTTCGATAACCTATAGGTCAATAATACATTTTATAGCCTTAAAGTTTACATAAATACTCAATACCACCAAATTGACGTTTCGTGCCACTGTGGGTTACGGAGAAATATAAATAATAATATAAATAATAAAGGCAGTCATTTCAATACTGGGCCACTATACTATAGTATAGTCGGCACAGTAATAAAGGCAGTAAGAGTAGAACTGGGCCACTATACTTAAGTATAGTCGGCACAGTATTATTATTAACTAACCAAGGCAGTTAGATTAGAACTGGGCCACTATACTATAGTATAGTCGGCACAGTAAAATAAAAAAACCCTCACAGACGGGATGGGAGTGTGCTTCTTCTGATTGCACTTCCCGAATGTTTGATTGAACTAGAATTTAATGAACTAGAATTTCAATATTTAAATTACATTTCATCTTAGTGTAATATAATTTAATTAATGTTTGAATTGTGATTACTTCAAATGTTTAAATTCACATAGAAATAGAAATACGTGTAGTATTTACCTTACTATTCTATTTTGAATAATAGAAGTGACATCATCATCAAGTAAATGTTCCAAGAAATTTTCATTGCACTTGTATGAAACAAAGTTTTACACAACCAATCAAAATAACAGTTATTATCGAGAAGTAAAGTAGGCTTATGTAATATGTTCTATAGTATTAGATTATACTATAGAGTAATTACAATATGGAGAAGATGGCTGATTTACGTAAAACCGTTAATAAAACGTAGAATTGATTAGCGACCTAATCATTTTAATTGATACGTATACATAAATAACATCAGTAAGAGAATACAACCTCTATATTTTCAATAGCTAATTCGAATTATTAAAGAGTCACTGGACCAGAACACAAATTTCGATATAACTGACGGACAAAAGCGAAATTGAGAAATCGGGCATCGAGCTGATCATCTCCAGGCAGGGTTGTATCAACTCATTTTGAGTTGGCAAAACAACTCAGTTTTTGTCTACCAACTCATTCAAATTTCCTTCACCAACTCATTCAACTCATTCAAGAAAATGAGTTGATTCTGCCAACTCATATTTTATTAAACTAATTGTAACTAACGTATATCTTAAATCTTCAGTTTACTAATACATTTACAGCTGCGTAGGTCGGCTCTCAAAAGTGATCCGGCCAAATTTGGATCTCCCTACGCATTAATGTTACGACAAAGTGAAAGTAGTCTGGCCATGGTCGGAAGTAGGGTTGTATCAACTCATTTTGAGTTGGCAAAACAACTCATTTTTTGTCTACCAACTCATTCATTTTGCTGTCACCAACTCATTCAACTCGTTCAAGAAAATGAGTTGATTCTGACAACTCAAAATGAGTTGATACAACCCTGTCTCCAGGAGATTATATATCTCCTGTCCAAATTTGAAATCTCTATCATCAATGGTCTAGTCAGGCCATCGCGTACGGCCGGCCGGCCGGAAGTCGGACAGAGATAAATTCAATACTGTGCACTTATAGCATAAAACTATAGTAGGACCCTACTATAACGTTTTTTAATAGAAGAAGCACACTAAAAATAAAGACAGTGATTTCAATACTGGGCCACTATACTATAGTATAGTCGACACAGCAATAATATACAATAATATACAATAATAAAGGCAGTGATTTCAATACTGGACCAATATACTATACTATAGTATAGTCGGCACAGTAAAATAGAAGCCATATCGATTTTTGTATCGGCCAATTAACTAGTTATATATACCATATACTTATCCCATAGGTAACTAATACATTTCTACTTCTAACTTGTACCTAACTGCCTATTACCGCTGATGTACCTGTTTTGCCCACTCCGCATTTAAATTAAATTCCAAAGGCAACTAAAAACACCAAATTTTCGAAACTTAGTAGGTACCTTCTGATTTGGTTCATTAAAAAATACTTCAGAAAATTTAGTTACAAGTACATAGGTACCATCTTCCGATATAGGTATATTGTATACAAAATTACTTGTCGAATATCTTTCTGTTTGGTATAATAACTGATCTTGTTGAGAAATGCGTTGGATATCAACTCCAAGTCCATAATCAGATGAAATACCTTCGTGTTCTACGGAATCTTCTTGATAGAGAATACCATTGGAATCAGTGTGAATACCACCTCCACAATTGACTGCGTATACAACAGTAAATCGATTTGTATTTGAACTACAGAATAAAATCAATCTGAAGAAAAAGCAAACCAATATAAACTTATAAGACAATCGAAACATCAAATTCATAGTAAAATTCTAATTGAAGAAAATAATTAGTGTCAAACGGACGGAGTACGCAAGTTTGAGTCATCTTCATCCTCAAAAGTACAATATTCTATAACAATAACTACCAAATTTGGTGCTACAAGAATGCAATAAAGAACAGATATATAACGAAATATAGCCATCCTACAATCACGTAATACAGCAGATAAGGGTTATACTGAAGGGCTGTACTACAATACAGCTATTCAATAATTTAAAGTCAGTGGAAGTTTCGAATAAACTACTTAGACTTAATGACAAATGTTAAATGTTGTATCAACGGTGAATAATTTCCAAAAGTAAGAAGGGTATCAACAAACTCAGGAGTATTATTTCTATATTCTGGATAACGCAATTCGTTCTGGATAGTCGCGCAGATATTGTTAATAATTCGTTAACGACTTTGAAAACCAGTTTGACATTTTGACGCTCTATCTTACACGGAAAACAGGATTTCATAGTCAAATGAGGAGCTAACTTGGCTAAACTTGTTCTTTTTGTATTATACAATTGACGTACATCCAACGGCGGATTCCTGGGGAGCATTTGCCCCCCCCCCCCACAGTTTTTCAACATTAGAATAACTGAAATTAATTCGTAAACAAGAAAGATAATATAATTTATTGGAAATTCTAATAGGATTAACGCGTATTAGCATGCATGGACAAATTGTAGTTTTAGTATGTGTGAGAAAGTCAGTTATCCGAACATGATGGGACCGAGGGGGGTTCGGAAAAGTGAATTGTTCGGATAACTGACGCTATAAAGAATCTATAGAAAACATATTAATACTACAGTACACCCTCGCAAATCCGAACAGATGTTCCGATTCAAAAATCTTCTGTTCCGATTAGTGAATTCGTTCGGATCAGTGAAGTAATGCATTTTCTATGGGCATCTATAAATGAGAATCTCGATAATCCGAACCAAACTTGTACAAACCTTGTTAATCCGCACTAAACATCTAGTGTACTCCTTAAAATACTTGCCTGAGACATATTTTTTATACTTCCATTGCAATTTACGATTTTTCCCACATTTATTAGAAGAATATTTTGGTTTCTCCTGTTCAGATTAGCGGGGTTCGGATTAGCGAGGGTGTACTGTAGTAGTATAATAGTGTAGTAAAAATTAATCCATACATTTTTCAAAATTATCACTAACTCTCGACTGCTTTAGAGTATTAAATCTTTTCATGGCAGTCTGATTAAGGAGCGAGTTGATTATCACTTAGTTCCAAACGCTACATCGGGTTGCTGCTCCAGATACGCAAGAAGCGTTTCCAATGCCTCGCAGGCTTGTGCACGAGGGTAATTATGGTCATCTTCTTCGTCAATCTCCTCAATTCTTTTTTAACATTCGCCAATATTTCAACATCAGTATATTCATGGTAGCCTTTGTACTATTCTCGAGCATGAGCCAATCCGATTTTCTTCAGTTTGAACATGAAGTTCATCCATTATTTGCATATATCTCTATACTACTGGTATCGGTTCCTTCGTATTCCGCGACATCCGGCAGACAAGAACTTGCTCCAGCTTCCAGCTATTGTTGATTCCTCTATCTCTCTCCAACATTTAGCAGACATCATAACAGCATCTAAGATAGTAAGGGTTTTGGTGAACTCGGCTATGTTCAATCCTTCATTCTCCTTGTTAAGAATGCGAAGCAACAAATCACGCTTTTAACGACGCTAAATGTTTATTATTAACCCCTGATCCATTGGTTGGATTAAAGACGTAGTATTAGGAGGAAGGTAAGGGAAGATATTTCTCCGTAGCTTGTGCATAAAGATTTTATATTAGGATGGGATGGAGCATTGTCCAAATGGAGAATGGCCCATTTGGGAAGAACTTTTTCTCCAAGAGCTTTTTGGCATTGGGGGAGAAACTTTTCGTTGAACAAATTTGTGATAATGGAGGAATCCATCCAGGAGCTCTTTTGTGCATAATAGTCGACTGGAAGATCATTTTTGGCCACATTTTTAAAGCAGCGTGGATTAAGTGACTTGTGAATGAACAAAGGAAGGAATTTGATCGATCCAGTGGCATTTGCGCAAGGCATGACTGTAACGCGATCTTTCGGACCCTTGAAACATTTAGCTTCTTTCTCCCTGGATGAAACAAGTGTTCTATTCAGCATCAACTTCCAATACAGACCAGTTTCATCGCAGTTGAACAACTGGTTCAAAGATAAGCCCTTCTCCTCAATGAGTTTTTGCAGATGTTCCTTGAAGGGATTGATACTTTCTGAAGATGCAGACTTCGATTCCCCTTGAACCGACACAGCTCTAATTACATGCCTGTTTTTAAACTTCTTGAGCCATCCTGTTCCTGCTTTGAATGAGCTAGGATCTGAGTCATTAGTATATATCAATGGATAAAGTTGCAGGCTTTAGCCATCAACAGTGGGCCACTAATTGTACTTCCCTTGCAACACAGCTGAACGAACCACATATACACTACTTTATCTAGCGGCACTAGATCAGCTCTTCTAACTATTCGCCTATTATTAATACAGTCGCCGTCCTGAATTTCTGTAAGAAAGTCTTTAGCTTATCCTGGTTATTCACTATGACATCATGAATTGAAGATTTCGATCTATCAAATTCTCTAGCAACGCTCGTCAAAGATCTTCCATTACTCACCATCTCACAGATCTTGAGCTTGTCAGAAATAGTCAACACAATTCTTTTTCTTTTCCTCCTAAAAAGCATCACAACTAGAAACAGGAGTAGCCATTGTTTTGTAAGACAAATAAATTGTAAACCTAACCTAATATAAATAAAATGTAAACATATAATATTGGTATAAAAGGGTTTGAGAAAAGAATGAAATATAAGTGGGTAGGTAAGATATGCGTTCGGTTAACTGACGTTCTACTGTATTCTATAATGGAATAAAAAAGTAGCTCTGATAACGCTAGTGCACTAGAATTTTTTCCCAATGTCGGAATATCTTTTCTAGCGGTAAATTTTTTCAATTCTTAATCAAGGGTCTGAGTATGGATCATATGTTAACCCTGAGAAATTTTTAGCACTTTCTGATAGTTATTCTTGGTGTTATAAGCGTTTTAGGGCTGCGGGCTACGAATTTCTCCGAATTTCGGCACCTTAAGCGGAGAACCCAATTAAGCGAAAAATTATTTAAAGTAGTGAACTACCTGCGATTTACAACAATTTAAGTTTTAAATCTGTTACAAAAATTCATCCAATGCCTGCGGACCCTTGATCCTACTCATTTCAATAGTATGAGCCATATTATTTTGTGAAACGTTTGTAATCATCCGTCAACCACAAGCTCATCATCTCTGGTAAATTGCGATTTACAGAAATCAATAAGAAAATCGACACTATTTTGAAATTATGTTTACCTTTGTGAAAATTGATCAAGATTATTAGAATGTGCTGATCAATAGGAATTTTGCATTGAGCACCAATTTGGACCCAATTTGTTGAGTTTGTCCCGGTAAACGGAATTTTTTTGCATTAGCAATATGGAAGGATTCGGTTCTTTGGAAGTTGTCCCAATTAAGCGGATGTCCCGATTAACCGGTGTCCCAATTAAGCGGAGTACACTGTATTTCAAATTACACAGTATTATTCAACTTGAATTCCAAAACTTGTGACAACCTTGCGTGCACCTTGATGATTCTTGCACCACCAGCTGTCTACAGTTGGCTATTTACACTGATTATAGGACACATAACCTGGAACTCGACATTAAATAAGCTCAACTAGAAATTCTTCGATTATTTTTACTGTACATACTATACTATAGTATAGTGGTCCAGTATTGAAATCACTGCCTTTAATCTTACATATTATACATCCCTCACTTTCTCAAGAATATTTATCAATCGAATCTTACTTAACGATTGATTCTCATTGTATACGAAACAGTTTTTTCACAATACTCAAATTGGTCTTTCCATAGTAAAGTATCAGATGTTCGTCAAATCTATTCATTTATTGAATAATTATCCAATTATTCCTTGGATTCCATTGAACTAGCTTTAAGGAGTGCTATGGGTAATCTGTCTCAGTCTATAACAAATCTCGAAGAAAATCACGACGAATATTCGACAACTACATATTCGGAGCTACTTCCTCGGTTGCATTTAATTCATTGTCAGCTGAAAAATGTTCTAGTTCTTAAACTCGGAGGACTAAGATAATCAGAAACAATTGCCTCAATCAAACAGACTACAACCGGACATTCATATATCCATCGTTTGATAACTTAACTATTACAAATACATATACAATTGAAAATGTCAGGTTGCGATTCAAATCAGAACATTTGCCTCAGTCGAACAAGCACCCAAGCTGACTGCTAAATCTTGCTGGCCAACAAAACTTGAACGTCAGATTGTACACTAACCGGCCAAAAGTATTTGAACAGCAATAATTGGTATTCCGACATTTGATGTTATACCAGCATAATAACATTAGTAGATGTTACAAAATGGCTATTTACATGAAACGATGTGTAAAGAATAATATAACAGCAAATTTTACGAAATTCATCATTTTTATGGAGGTGTTAAACTCATTAAATATATAATTAGCTAATTAAATAATTAATTTGTGATCATTAAGATGCAATGTTAATATATTAATTCTGATTGCAGATTTGAATTCCACATGGTTAAATTACTCTAAGTGCTTAATTTCAAATCAATCCGAATATTTTCTGCTGTGATACAGCCACATTTCCATTTGTGCCACTTATGCCACAAGTGGCACGTGGCAGAAAAACTTATGCCACTTCGTGAATTTTTCAAAATTAAATAGAAATCACAATATTTTGTAATTTATATCTATAATAATATATTTATAGTCATTTCAGAGTAGTTCAGATAGCCGTTAATAAGTAATCGGAGAAGTAATGCGTCTGCATTAAAATCCCTAATGTTCAAATACTTTTGGCTGGTTAGTGTATATCTAGAATTTGAGATTTTCAATGAACAGAATGCCGCAGCTATACAAATTCAAAACTCCATACGAAAAATTAAATCTCAGAAAAGAGTTTATTCAAATAATCTGTAGTGTGTGGAAGGTTTTCAACGTCATTATGCCTATAAAGGGACTCCGTCACAGAGATAACTCATCGCTTCACTCTAGCGCTCTAACATATAATGACTCAAGGTTTTACTCCTTTCAAGCATTGCTGAAGGCGCGAATATTTTAAAAATACCTGTAAATATGGAAAATTGAGTCCACAAACCTTCACTAGTTTCCACCATACCACCATGTGTCTCACTAAATTGTCAATGATTTAACAAATAGCTGTGGTTTTGATTAGGTTCTCATTATTCACTTGAGCACCATTTCGGATTAAACAAAATATTATCAGGTGCACAATATCAAGTAACTGCATGTCAAGTTTTCGAAAGTGAACGACGGTTGGAAATTTCTAGTATCCTCAAACTTTTTCTAAACAAACTTCAAACAACAGATCTCTTTAAAAACATTCATTGATACCTTTTCATCCACATTCAAAGACGACGAAGAGAATGTAATTTGGAAATGTTCATTCCCATTCTTGAAGAGATAACAGAAACACCTCTATCCATTATTCAGTCTCTGGCATTTATAGGAGGATACGCAATTCATTCTTTACTTAAGAAATCAAAGAAAAATTCGCTGATTGCTTGATATTTCTAACGGAGGACAAAGTTATTGACTTCGTAGATTATCAATCTGCTTAAACACTTATTGAAACCATAAATCGTGGATCAATGAAATGGCCTTTTCGAACTGTCCTTGATGTAATACTGAAGCTATGGAGCATTTATACTTCGATTGAATCTAGCCACAATTGAGTTTCTAATTTCCTATTTATACTAACACTTCAGTTGAATTGAAAGTGTTATTACATACCCTCCCCTACCAAAAGTATTCGTACACCCAAAAATTTCCTATGGAAATAGTACTATACTACTCTAATATTTATCGCTAATGTATACAAATTCTATGAGATGTCGCCACTTTGGTTTCAGAATCGTATTCTACGCCACCGAATTGACCATTGTAGAAGCTTTCAACTCAATTACATATTTATTAGTTTGAAAATTATCATCCGGTGTCATCATGTACCACTTCTTCCATTTGTCCCCATGGTACAAGATGGGAATAAGTGGTACATGGTGGCATAGGATGATAATTTTCAACCTAATCAGTAGCTAATAGAGTTCAAAGCTTCTTTAAATGTATATTTCGAATGCGTAGATTACGAATATGAAATCTAAATTGCAATATTCCATGTATTTAGTGTACAATAAACATTATTATTGACAACTATATTACTATTTTCTATGGGAATGCTTATGGAGTACGAATACTTTGGTAGGGGAGTGTATAATTCTATTGTTTCAACTTGTGATAATTATATTGATTCAACATGGAGATCGTTGTAGGCTTCTATTTTCCAATTGAAAACTAAGATTGTACATTCCAAAACAATGACAGATTATGTGAGTTTATTCCTTCTGCTAGAATACTCTTATACTATGAATATACTGACGTAGTTAAATGAAATTAAATCAGTCTAAATTGTTTATACTAATAGGAGTTAACAAGTGTGCTGAATTCAAACAATGTAATCAAATTCATTTTTAATTACTATTTATAACAAATAATTAAACTTAATAAATGTAAGTTAACATCGAAATTGGTGTAAAATTGTTAATAATTTAAGAAAATATCATTAATCTCAGAGATGAGACAATATAGAAACAAACTTCCAATTTACCAATTGATCCTTATGCCATTAACACATCTACACTTGGGTCTTGAGTCTTGACACCTTGAGGGGATGATGACATTGTCAAAAAATGTTTTGACACCTTGAGGTGATGATGACATCATCAAAAAATGAATTCGATATTTCGAATGACTTTGTTGGCGTTGGGTGCACTGTGGTCCAAGTAGAAGTTAAGTTTGTTAAAATTAAAATATTTATCTTCTATTGACTCAGCTTAGTCGAAATCCTAGAAAAATGAATTGCGAGAATTTTACAGAAAGAGACAATAACTTGAGGCTTGGAAATGTGAAATCTTTGGTCCATCTCATGACGAAAATAAATTTCTTTACATCCCAAGGAAAGAATTAGTTCTCGATAAAAGCCTTTACTTGAATGTACTCTAAAAGATCAGATGAAGTAGAATGGCGAATCTTTTGAATTATGTTCGAGAGTATGCAGATCATGAAGAAATATTACCAAAACAAGTAGCAACCCTAGTATTGATGATGGTTTCGAATGATGATAAGGATTATACAGTAACAAACATCTGTAAGGAAATAATCGAAACTGGCACCCTTGGGTCCAATAAATTTAAATTAAACTCTTTAGCTGTTCATTCCTCCTCAACTTATTATCTTTGGGTAGGAGAAAGTATTCCGAATTCAGACGCTTCATGAAATTAGAAAATGTTGCTCTACCCTCATTCACAAAACTTTGCCTGTTCCGATCTCAAGCTAATTTGCTAAACGAGTTGAAGATGGTAAACAAAGGTTTGAACCATCCAGTTGGCATTACTATACCCTATAGAGATTTCTTCAGCAGCTTATCGAATTTGATCAAATCCTCCAGAATGCCAGTAATCCGATTACGGTAGAACCCCGCGTATCGGGGCATGCGCGTATCAAGGCACCCCTCGTATCGGGGCAGTCGGTTGGGAATTTGTTTTTTCCCCATTAAAAATAACCCCGCGTATCGGGGCGCCATTCACTTATCGGGGCACTCCACCGAAGATTATTTCTCTTAGGTAACATGCTTTTACTTTTGAGCAGCTTAGTATTCTTTGTAATGGCCGCTAAGCGTCACCCACTCACGCTAGAGACTCGTGCTGAGGTAATCGGGGGAGTTTTTCAAAAAGAAAATTCCGTGAATATCATAGATTTGTGACTCCTAGTGTAGGTAAAGTATAATGTGAAATTGTAATGTGTAGTACTGCTTAAATATCAGCCTTAACTCTAGGTTTTGGCTATATGTGTATGATTTGTTGTGTAGGTGCTAGCTTAATTGTTTTAACCGAACATATTGGAGTTATCTTAGAGTCCCGCATATCGGGGCACTACCTCGTATCGGGTGCTGAGCGCGTGGACGGAGATGCCCCGATGCGCGGGGTTCCACTGTAATGTAACAGTAGTTGTTGGGATAGATGGCTCTGGAAGTCACATAATATATAACCAGTTCCAGATCATCCTGATGTCTAAACCAAATCATTCCTTCTATTTGTTTCAGAATAGTGAAAATAAGAGATTCTGCAAATAAGATAATTTGGAGAAATCCTGTACCCAACTCTCCTTTTGTTGTCCGTCCTTTGTCTTTGTTTGCAGTTCCGGAAAATGAGAACAACGTACACGCTGTATAATGGAAAGTATCAACATCAAAAGTTCGAAACTATGACAAATGGATTTCACCTTCCTCAAGGGAATTGTGACGTGAGGACTGAACGTGCTATGTTTGACACCAAGATGGTAGGCATTCTAGATGCTGCCGGAGGAGCAGCGTGTCACCCGTGAACAGCTACAAGGGAACAGTTGAGCAATAAACATCTCGTTCAACATGAGTTCCCTATTAATAGGAGCTTCGAACAAGCAATAGACATATTTCTTCAGGTAGATGAAGACGAATTGTTGTCAAGACCTCCTTCAACCAGATTCAACATTAGTCATCAACCAATTTCAGCGATTGATAATCTACTAGCCAATCCATTACATGGATATATGAAAATATTTTCTTGGTTGATGAATCTAGTTAACCACATTCAAGCTGGAGTAATTAAATGGTCACCAACGTGCATATTATTGACCAGTCAAAAACATTAGTTCGTAACTTCTGGCAGAAGAAAACAGGGATTAGAATAGATTTACCCAATAGTCAGGGTGACACTTCAACCAATGTAAACGTGGCAAGACAGTGCTTTTGCAATAAAGTTGAGGAGCCAAACAGCTATCTGAGATGGATTTTGACATTGTTGCCAAGTACTTGCAGAGACCATCCACTCTTAATCTTGGTGTCATTCTCAGAATATTAAACAGTGACAAATTGATCAATGAAGCAAGCTTCGAACGTGTTTGTAAGGACACTTATGGACCTATTCTCGATCTATATCCTTGGGCCAACATAACACCAACACTCCATAAACTAATAGGTCACTCAGTTGAAATAATGATCGATATAATGATTGAAGAGGCATTAAATGATTTTCAGAAGGCCTGGAATAGTGTAATAAGCATATTAGACGATTTCGCGAGATGCTAGCACGGAAAACCAACTTCCTGATAATATTCACTATGTTTCCGTGCGGTTACTCTGTCAAAGCAATTATGTGACATTCTTTAGAGGAAAAGCATCGAAAAGGTGCTTAAAGTTTCAGGCCATCCTGATGATGACCATGTCTTCTTCAGTCTAATTAGAGAATAACTATTGTAACATAGCAACGGTCTTGTAGTGTAAAATCTATTTCATGACTCAACTGGCGCTGGCTCTAGACAATATAACATACAATATAATAGCCTATACTACATACACCGTTTTTGATCAGCGTTAACCTGGGATTGGTGTTAAATATGGCTGTTATTTTGCTTGGTCGATTTTTGTTGATAAATCGGTTTCATAGGTCTAAAATGTCATCAATCGTTTTTGACATCACGGTGACATCAGAATTCGAAAAGTTGAAGCCATTTAAAAATTTGATATGTTCAATCGACACCTTATGGCTGATATAGTTTATAAGAATAATATGTTGTATAGTTCTAAATCGTGCTTTTATATCGATTTCTCCTAATTTTACGTTTTAGAGCACTGTGGGGTGAACACCCAACATGCACAAAAAAATGGTGACTCATCAGTTATTACATTCTATTGAAACAAGGATAGCTCTGCAATGTAATGAGCTGAAAGGAAACTTTGAACACACTAAAGGTCGTAACCTACCGCAACGCCTTTCTGAAATGGTTCAACACCTTTACCATGCTGAGGGCATGACAACAGAATCTAAAATTATAGCTTTGCCGACAGCATTTTTTTTTGCAGGCACTACTAACAACCAACCACTAAGATAGTGCCTCCACGGACAATGCGGTCGGCATTGCTGTAACTTTTTTTCATCGAAACAGGGGCGTTGCATAAGGGGCAATGCACCCCCTGAAAAAGCATTTTAGAACTATTCCATTGCTGTGATCCACTGATGCTATTAAATTCAATTTAATGAGTTAATACCTGCCTATCCATTTGAGTCATTTCCCTGTACGAGCCTTCAATTTTCCTCTGTATATTGGCCAAGATCCCACAGTGTAGAAAATAGGCATAATAGGCAAAAATTTCACAAGATTATTTAGTCAATGATTATTTTCCTTATTATACTTTAATATCAACGGATTAATAAAATGCAAGTTTTGAGCCATTAAACTGGTACCAAAGCCTAATAACATCAATTTCAAGTAAATCTATTTTGGATAACAATTAAATTGTTGAAAAACCCGCAAAAATATGTGCCAATTCAAATTGCTATTCTACATTAATTTTGCTCTTTTATCTAAATTGAAGTAGTTCCAATGTTCGTCTGTTTTTCCAATTTGGGATCCTGAATTTTTGCGGTGTGATAAGTGGTGCATCTTTTGGTTGACATAATTTGACAAAAAACTGCTTTAATAGTATGGACTCAATCTCTAAATGTTTTATTTGATTTTTAATTGTTTTTTGACCCGCCCAAGCCCGCCCAAACCAAATTTATGGAAATTTGCATTTGGACGTGAAAAAAATCGGACTGATTTTTAATTTTTCCCAATGTGATTCTCAACACAATTGACTAATTTAATTTCCCTTTTACTTTACAGCAAACAATTATTGATCATAATTTAAATTCATATCGCTTATATATTTTAACAGATACTAGTGGCTACGGGTTAAAAATATTTCAGAAGAGTTTATGGAAGCATCTAACAAATATATAATGCCATTTCATCAAAAATTAGCTCGCAACACGTCATTTAAAGAGAATGTGCATGATACATCAGTCCGTATATAGGGTAATAGCGACCCTGTACTTGTATAAAATGGTTTCAAAGCTACAAAGGTATATAAAGATCCTACAAACTGCGTACAAGACACATTATACATTAATTAACGTGTGGAAAGCTATCAATAAATGTCAATTAATACTATATAGTTACTGAATTATTTGTATTAGCCTCCTAGGTATACCTTATTATAGGAAATTAACGCGCCATGTAATTAACGCGAGTAAATTTTATAAAAAAATTTCAGGATTATTAATCTCCTGATTGAATATCATTATTCTGCCCAAATAGGCTTCCAATCTACTTGATAGACATGGTATATCCTTTCAAACTAGTTGCACATCTGAAAATATGTAGTTCGGAAGTTTGTCCATCCATTGTATAATTTTGCTAAAAAGCAGGAAATTAAGGTCATGGAAATTAACGCTCCATGAAATTAACGCGATTTGGAGAAATTCGCGTTAATTTCATGGCGTTAATATCCTATAATAAGGAAATAACTTTGTTCTTGTTTCCATAAAAGTCTTAACATAAGGTAGAGTAGCTATTGCAGTGTCATACATAAGGCGTAGCCTCGAGTTAAATATTGGTATTAAGTATTATGACTTATGAGACATCATAGGTAGGGCCTTTTGGGACGATTTTGTGTATGTTTAATAGAAAATACTGATTCGGAGTAATTTATTGGTAGAACCATGGCTCTACCAAACCTACCGAAGCCTACGGACATGATACACGATCAATTTTGCTAATTTGCATAAAATATAGTGATAAATATATGATTATTATTGACCCATATTATAAAAATATTCAAAATAAATGAATGATTATGTCATTTTCACATATTTCTAGTTGAGTAAGAAAAAACTTATAATATTTTTGGTTTCTACGGAGTCGATTTCCTATCTGTACTAATGCAACTTTGATGCGTACCATTATCGTAAATACCTATTACCCCTAATTGGCCATTTTGCCACAGTGGATCGATCCCTGGACACCACAAATATTATTCTTGCTCGCTCGTCTAGGAAGTAAATCTACAATTACAGTCAACTCCCGTTTACGGTTATAACCAAGTCGGATATAACGAAGTAATTTAATGGTCCGGAAATCCTTCTATCTTATTGCATTAATAAAACTTCGGTTATAATGAAATGTATATAACAAAATTCCGCTTATAACGAAGTCATTTAAATCCCAAATAGCCTCTAACTATTGATTTTACTCCGGGTATAACGAACTCCTCTCATAACGAAATCCGGTTATAACAACTCCGGTTAGAACGAAATGAAACCACGGTCCCGAGCGCTTCGTTATAACGGGAGTTGACTGTATACTGAAACGAATTACACTAAGCAAAGCATTGTAATATGTGTGTCAAGATATACGATCATATTAAGTTTGACATAAATCGAAATAAACACTTAGGAACGGAGAAAATTTTGAATGATATAGACTGTACTGGGAATCCCTGCACGCTTGTATAGGGAGTGTTAATTTACACGAAACAAACTGCTACATTTTTGGGTTTAGGCTACTTTAGGTATTCCACAGAAAATCAATAATTTTCCAAACTAGTAAACATATACAAATTTAATACATCCCTGAACGCCTGGGGAGAACATCCAATATGGTTGAAATCCCTGTAGTGCAGGGATTTTTTTAAGGTTGAGACCTTGGTGTAACTCAACACTGCAGCGAGGGCGACTGAACCGAATCGTGGAAAATCTTGGTGCAAAATTTAAAACAAGAACGGCCTTAAAAAAGCATGCTGTAGTGCAGGGGTCCCCAACCTTTCTCAGTCGAGGGACACATTAGTTATAAGAACTTGATCGAGGGCCACAACTCAAATAAACTAAAATTTCAACAGCATATACATTTCAATTTTTATTGTAACCTAGCATTAAATCTTTAAATTATGTAATTATAACTTTTAACATCAAAATTGACTTTTAACTGTCATAACAGCTAGTAGGTTTTTTCTGTAGTATTATTGGCTGGGATTGCAAAATTCTTGTTAGTGCTGGGTTCCACGCAGGCTTTCATCCAGACAAAAATTTCTGCGCGCCTAGATTTAGTTTGAGCTCGTTCATTTTTCATTTTGTACGCCTAGTTTGCACATTTTGTATTAAGTCTATGGGAGCATCTCTCAATATTCTACGCCTAGACACGGTTTTTGTACGCCTAGATTAAAATCCATCCAAATTACGCTCCTTTGGGAGCGCCCAATACGCCTGGATAACACCCTGGTTCCACGGAATATTAATAGACGGTTATGGGGCCACAACACAATAAAGTTGGGATTCCTTGCTCTACAACAATAGTGTTACTGTTACGTGCTAAGTAGGTGAAGTAAGTAGAATGTGCTCAACTTATTCTTACAACGGTCATCTGCACATAGACTAGCTGTCAGAGACATCTGATTTCCTTTTTTAGCATCACCTGTGTATGGGGCCTTTATGTTAAGCAACGTATCGAAGGGAATATCATACAAGGATGACTAAGGTAGCAAACTAGCTATTTTTACAAATGTCACAAAGCATGCAGTATAGATCAGCTATACTTACGTAATTATATTTGGGGCCTAGATTTAGTTTAACTCAGCTACACGTCTAATTTACTCAATTTGGATGACATGTATGGATGTATCTCTTAATTTTCGAAAGCCTAGAATATTTTTCGTTAAAAGTTATGTGATTGTTTAAACATTGGTCCTTACTATCAACTAATTACAACCCAAATTTCATTTGAAAAGCATAATATATAAATACAAGCGAGGGCCGCTGGGCTGATTGCAAGTTGCAAGAATGCGCATAGCGCGGACGAACAGCTTGTAATTTATAAACCAATAATCAGTAATCAAATATTTCAGAGGGAAAAAGCTGAAAATAAATATCATAGTATTTTAGGTAAAATTAATATAAATGTGATGGGACGGAAGCGAGAATTCTATCATCCACGAATTCGAATGTGAATGCGGAGATGAGTAATCATGCGGATGCGGAGCTCCGTCACATCCTTAATAAAAAGCAAAAGTATCTGTAAATTACATACTATTTTGACTCCATGTTTGACTATGTCTACCAAAAATCATTCAGAAAACTTAAAAAGAATGTATAATTATATTATGTGGACATGTTGGTTACAACAAATCAAAATTAACTTTCACAAAATTCACTGTATCATCAGGGATGGAAACAGCCAAGCTGTTAACAGCCACTGGCTGTTAACAGCAAATGAAAATCGAAGCTATTAACAGCTAGATGCTGACCAATGCAATAATTGAAATATTATTATATAATCATTTAGTTTCATTTTCACTGTTATGTAAATACGATATGCAATTCGAATCTAAACATTTTTGAGTATAACTTTCTTTGCTTGTCCCTTTTCCTTAATTTTACTGATACAATTATTGAATTTGAACAGCTTGAATTGGCTGTTAACAGCTAGAATTGGTTGTTAACAGCTCACATTGGCTGTTAACAGCTTAAAGGCAACTTAATGCAGTTAAGGTTGAATGCCAATTGGGGACGAATTCTTAGCTGTTAACAGCTAATAGTTAGCTGTTAACAGCAAACAGCCAAAATGGCTGTTAACAGCAGATTCACCACCCCTGTGTATTATGAAACTACACATTAACCGCAAAGCGTTTGTTGCGTGGGTCTATTTTCGAGAAAGGATCTAGCAAGCGTAGTGCGTTAGTGTTTCAATAAATTGTCAAGGCTGGATTCGGTTAACCGGTTATCCACCGCAAATGCCGGTTAACGGTTAGGGATTTTATTGATCAATTAACCGATATGTTAATCTTAGAATTAGAAGTATATAATTTTTGGATAAGTATGAATTTGTACTCAATTTGTTAGGAATATACAGTCGACTCCGCTTAATAAAGGCACCGGTTAATAGATTTATCCGCTTAATGGGGTCAAATTAACGTGGTCCCGAGATTACTCTATTAAGCGGAGTCGACTGTAATAATTTTTGTTATCAAAATTACCCATAGTCACACGATATATCTTGGTGACAACACAGTGTTTAAGTATCCTGAGATAAACTTGTATGTTAATTGTACTTATAGAGTACTTGACTGAATAATGTCTTTTTCGGTACTTACAATTTAAATATTTGCTGAGAAAATATATACTATATATATTTTACTTTTAATTATCAGTGACGATTAACCTGTTAACCGTAGTGTGAAGACCAATCGTAAACGTGGCCTCAAAACAGTTAACCAACCCCACCCTTGAAATGGTAATCATTAATATGAAAATCATTATTTTAACAAACAAATATAGAGGCTAAATAGAAAAATCGCATAAGTAGCTAATTTACCTTATAATAAGCCTAAATTGAAGATTTAAGTACTAAAGAAAGCGATAAGGCTATTCATGTTTCTTTTTTTTATCAGGTCTATAGATTCCAACAACTACAGCATGATCTCGCTCATAGGGTTCTAGCGTCAATTGCTCCTGTGGTCGAATCGATTCTCTTTGAAGTTTAACTAACTCTTCAGCGAACACTGTTTCTGGCTGAGCTGTGCTATCAATACAATTAGCTTTAATAGAGATAACTATATACCCTCTGTTCTTAAGATAATAATGAGCATTAATTCCAACAATTCTGGCTTGATCTGGTTGGGCAACATCAGCAAATATTGTGTCAACCATCGAAATGATCATACGGTACTTCTGTGGGTGTCTTGCATCTTCAATAATGGGAATTATATTGGTTCTTTTTTTAGCAATATTCAATAAATCGCGCCCGGATCTTTGGGAAAATTCAACAGCGAAAACAAGTCCATTTGGGCCAATAATATCAGATACATGAGATACAGTTGTGCCTGAAGCAGCTCCTAGGTAAAGAATCTTTGATCCAGGAACAATATGGATCTTATCTATCCCACCAAGAATAGCAGCGGCTAATTTACTGCGGAAAGGATTCCAAACTCTATATTCAATCTTCTCATTATTATAATCTTCAGCTGTTATTCTCTTCTCTCCATATACGGATTCACCTATAAATTTAAAATTCACTAAATATTAAGAAAATTAATCCAATAATGGAAACATACGTCATAGTATATGGTACAGAGAGCAAAAATGAAATTCTAGGGTAATAAGCACTTTGGTAGAAAGTGGTCACTTAACAATGTTATTGACATAAAGTATATCGAGCCCTTCGGTCTCAGTCGCTTTGCGACGGATCGGTGCTACGCACATCAAGTTAACGGCCGCTATGCGGCCTTACTCCTCACCCTTTCTGCCATGGAAATGGTAGAAAGGGACGTTATATACATAGCTTCATAAGATTCCATACTATTAACTTGTTTTTAATATTAGAAATTTATAAATGCGAAATTCGAAATCAGCATACTTGATTACATATTGTATTATTTTAAAGTTAGTTTTAATTTCATATATAAATGCGGTTTCTATTCCCCCCTCACTTATCACTCACACACACACACACACACACACACACACCCAGATTATGTCCTTATATCAGTGATACAGGGACGTTTTTGTCCTTATATCCAAAAAGTGTCCCTATATCCTAAAAGAGTACTTATATCCAAAGGTTTTTGTCCCTATATGGGGGGATATAGGGACAGTTTTGTCTTTATATCGACATCGACATGAACACACACACACACACACACACACGCAGGTAAATGTCCTCATATCCGGTTTTTGTCCTCATATCCAAATTTTTGTCCTCATATCCAAGTTTTTGTCCTCACATCTATAGATACGAGGACAAGTTTTTGCGATATGAGGACATCCTCCTGCGCACACACACACACACACACACACACACACACACACACACACAACAATTGAGATTTAATAAGAGTTTGCTCCCTCCCACGGTTTTGATTTACACGTATCATTTCTACTCGTGCACCGGTTGCTCCGGCGAGTCGCCGGCGCTCCAGAAACAAATAGGGTAAAAAAATTAATGAAAATTCAAAATTAACTTAGAAGTTAGCTTTCAAAGGTATAATAGGTAAACAAGTATGCAGATTTCGAATTTCGCATTTATAAATTTCATAGGCGTAGCACGCGGTCCGGCTGGTCATGACCAGTTTTCATTTGTTCTACTACAGTGGAACCTCCACAAACGGGGCCTGTGGAAACGGGGATCTTCTGAAAATTGGGTTTAAAAAAATGAAGCAAATTCCTAGTCCCACATAAATGAACCTCCACAAACGGGGAATCGGCAGAAATGGGGAATCGGGGTGGCTAAACTTTGCGTCCCTGACACCCCGTTTGTGGAGGTTCCACTGTATATTATTTAGGACGGTCCGGTTATGGCCGGACCACTTTAACTGTTTGGCCGGAGATTTTTCAGAGCCGTGCGACGCCCGTGAATTTGGAATACGAATAACAAGTTTAGTTGAGGTGGTAGCACCGATCCGTCTCAAAGCGAGACCAAACGGCTCGTAAATAAAAAAACTCGACTTTTTTGCTAAAATAAGTCCAGATACGAGTACCAAGTTCTGTCCTACTCATATACTTGTAAGTTAGTTTTAAGATTCTTAATACCCCATATTAATACACTGTACTAATATGTTTGAATTCGAATTTGGAAGAAATTCTAAAAAATATCCCGAGTGGCCTTGTGCCATATCCTCCAGAAAGTTGTTATACTAGAACGATGCTGAATTTTTTCTCGTTTAGTTATATGTGGATCTATGAACGTGCTTTGTAGAAAAATTATGATTCATTAATCAAGAAATTTTGTATTAGTTGTATTATTGCATACAATGGGTGAATACAAAATACGCGGAAAGAAATTTGATAGATAGAACCAGAAAAATTAGCGTATCCTAATTATAGTTATCCAAACATATAAAATTAAAAACGACACCTGTGCCGACAGCATGTTGCTTGAAGGCACTATCTTTAGGTGGATGGTGGATTGATAGTGCATTCAAAGGAACATGGGCACAGGATTAGGCGTCGTATATATGAGGGATGGACGTTCGGCCCGCCCGGACACTGAAATATAGGGCCGTATCAATTGGCGACGTAAATCAAGGTTGGCTCTTCGGGCTTCCCGGCCAATACAATCCTGGGCCGTAGTTCCTACTACTTGTATGTAAGTGTATTATAATTAATGATTGCCGACGATACAGGGATTTTAGCTATTTTTGCAGTTCTATACAGGCGTGCAGGGATTTAGTACATTTGACAGGGTTTTTTATTTTGGACAAAATTACTGAATGTGAGTTATTTCCAAAGAGATTTTTCAGATTTATGTCAACCTTAATAAATATAAATAGCATTATTGTATTTCTTGGCATGTTTTCTCATTGACAACGTGAATGCATGGTCTTATCGTAATTCCTCTTAGTATAAGTGTAAATAGATTTCCTAGACGAGCGAGCGTAGCGAGCGAGAAAAACTTTTTGGGTTGCCCATATAATTTTGCAAACTAAATAAGCTGGCAGGTATGACTTTTACCCGGAATTTACCCGTACTCCGAGTAAAGTCCGGGTAACTCCGTGTAGCTCCTCTGGGCCGCCCGGGTATAGTTTACAACGCCTATGGGCACAAGTGTAATATATCTCAAAAAGTAAAATCGGAGAGTGAAAAACTATCCCTCAAAAGTGATCTTTATCAGTAGAGCTACCAATTCATGGATCTCGATTTTCCACTTTAATACAAAGTTATAGAGACTAAATAGAGATATCATATTATTAATAATTATATAATGCCAAAATTCTGCTAAAATCGAACGATTATTTGAAAAAATAAATAAATCGATATTGCAAATTCTGTGTGCATAAATTGGTACACTAATAGTGTAGAGTTAAATTGGCACTATAATAGAACTTGCAAGAATTTCGGAATCTAGTATGGATTCACTATTAGGCTAAACTTTCACTATGAACAACTAATTCAAATTTTCATTTTAGAGAATTGTGATAATACTATTATTTGTTCCTACTAAAGTCATGTGTAAAAACCAAGGTTGCAACCGAATAGTTGCTTGCCGATTAGCTAAGAATCGGTCGCTTACCGAAACCCAGTATTATTTGTCATTTTGGACAGAATATATATCCATGTCTACAATGACAAGTATTTGCTTCACCTGATAATGATATTTTGTTGAATCTAGGTTAGTATTCGGTTGACAAATTGTACTATTCGGTCAACCGAATAATACTATTTGGTCAACCGAATACTAATATCAGATCAGCAAAATATTATCATCAGGTAAGCCAAATGCTTTTATTTGATGAGCTAGATACATCAGGGTTCACAAAAAAACAATAAACCTTAATTTGGGAACCCGAACGATTCTCAGCTAATCGGAAAACAACTATTTGGTCAACTATTCGGTTGCAACCTTGGTAAAAACGCAATAAAATTGGTTGGCATTCGGGTGTCGAAAATTGACGCTCCTTTTACCTTAAGGTATTAAACCATTCAGAAAGGTGTTTCGGGTTGCATCGACCCTTAGAGTGGTGAAAGTTTCCTTTAAGCTCACTCAATTTAAGAGATATTCAAGTTTCAGTATAATATAATAGGTGATGAGTCAGCATTTTTATGTATATGTGTGTGTGTGTGCGTGTTGGGTGTTCACACAATACCAAATCTATAATTCAAAGAATTGTAAAACACATTTATAACTTAGTCATCAGAGTCCTCAAGGTTACAAGATCCTTTGTACAGGTGTTACGTGGCATAAGGATCAATGAATAAATTGCAAGGTTGATTCTATCTTGTATCATCTCTGAGATTAATGATATTTAGCTAAACTTGAATTATTAGGTTTAATTAATCTATTTCCCCGAATAAGCGCCCCGGCGCTTATTGTTTTCGTTGGCCAAAATTATTTGAGATTTTTGTGAAAAATGACGAATATAATATTTAGGTCGGTTCTAATGGTTTCCACCAACAGTATACCTACCGAATATGCCAAAATCACTGGAATTACATTACAGTGATCAACTAATGTGTATAAATTTTATCATACCAATGTCATTTATATTAACCCGGCGCTTATTCAAGACCCGGCACTTATTCGGGGAAACACGGTATTTATAAAATAATAAATAAAATATAATTTGGCTACCATATTTAAATTCCGCAGGCTCGATAACCTTTAAAAACCATTGGAAGCATCTATACCAGGGAACGACAACCCCCGGCTCGCTGCTCTCTATAAACATGCTCATCGAGATCTCCGATTCGGTCATTCAAATGAAATCCAAATACAGTACACCCTCGCCATTCGAGAGAGAGGAGTTCCGATTCAAAAAAATTCTGTTCCGAATGTGAATTCGTACGGAATAGTGGAATAATAAGATTTTATAGGCCTCTATAAATTATCCAAACAAAAATGTCCGAAGCATTAAGTCCAAAGCTTTTAAAACTAAACATTTAACATGGTACAGTGGATGCCAGTTATAATCACATCGTCGGGCTTATAACCGAGGTCTTATATCCGACATCTACTGTACTAACTAAATATTTCTCTAAGACATTTAAAAAAAATTCCATTGTAATATTCCAAACAAAATCCAAAATTTACGATAGATAGTTTAGGATCTGCTGTTCGGACTAGCTAGGTTCGGAATAGGGAGGGTGAACTATATTTATAAATAATAGTTTTGGTAACATTACTATCTATACAGTCAAATACAGACTGAATTAAATAAAATTAATTACATCAGTATATTAATAGTATAAGAGTATTCTTGCAGAATGAAATATATTCACTTAATCTGTCGTTGTTATGGAACCTAAAATCTTAGTTTTCAATTAGCAAATAGACGCCTACTCGATTTCACAAGCTTATTCAATATAATTATCACAAGTCTAAACCATAGAGTTATATATAAAATTGAACTGAAGTGTTAGTAAACAAAGGAAATTTGCAACTCAATTGTGGCACAAAGTAAGCCCAATTTTAAAATTCGTGCACAGTAGAAAAGGTGTAGAATTAAATTCTCTATCGAATGCATATAAATTGAATATTCGGGCACCATTTATTGTTCTTGTTGTGACATTAAACAGGAATAAAAATGTGTTTAGTGGAAATTGGCATTTTGGAAGCAGATACCAACTCATGAAGTATTATTTAACTATAGGTTATAGAAAGTGGCACCATTAAAATGATGTATCTAGTCTCATAAATGGAATTCCGGACATTCTCTCACAATTTCATTGAGTATTCTATTTTAGTTTGTTAACAATCCATCATTAGTCACCCATGAATTTTGATAATAAATTTTTTAAACATGGTAAAAATAACTAAAACAATTAATTTCCCTAGCAAATATTATATTACATTGAATATACTAGCAGTGATTCCCAAACTGGGGGTCGCGACCCCCAAGGGGGTCAATGAACAACTAAGCGGAGGATCGCCAGTGCAGTAGCTGGGAATAGAGTTTACCTGGGATATACTTGGGGCTTACATACAAAGTTTCTATACTAATGTCACATATGGGTTCAAGGGTTGTAGCAACTTCTGAATGATTGTACCGTCTGTGATTCTAATAACATTTCAAATGGACTTGACCAGGGTTTTTTGAGACCTTGGTACAACTCAGCGCAGCCTTGGTGTAACTCAACACTGCAGAGGCCGCGGCCGACCCGAATCGTGGTGTAATTCAACACTGCAGAGGCCGCTGCCGACCTGAATCGTGGTGTAACTTCCCAAAATCTTGGTGGCATTTTGCCACCAAGAAGACCCTTAAAAAAAACCCTGGACTTGACTATATGTTCTACATTAAGTATTTTACACTTGTTTTACACTCAATTGTCTCAACTTTTTAAAGGTTTACCACAGTTGTCTCTTCATGAGAGGATCCAGATTTTTTTATAATTCCATAGCGGAGGAACCAATTCGGAGAAGGAATAGGTTCGCTGGGAAATCGTCGAAAATTTAACATTATTAACACCGAATTATGCTAACGAGAGTAAAATAATTTCGGCGTTCTTAGTCGAACATGCCCACTGATCTCAAGTTTTTATCCCATAATTCCCATTACATTGTGGTCTTTGTACAGCGAGACCTCGTATTCAGAACCTTTTGGTCTCTCAACTAGTCAGGTTAATCGAGGTAGCACTAATTTTAAATATATTAGTATTGAGAATGATGGTTCGGCACTGGTAAATTTGGGTGCGACATTACCGTATATAGAATTATATTAGTGGGCATTATGGTTTTCACAAATATTTTTTGCTTCAACTTGTGCCCCAAGTGCCGCACACTGGAAACTGCTCTAGATGGGCTCTACACTGATTGTGACACCCGGAGCCTGGCCACGGGTACGCCACTGGGGTCTGAATTTAAAGTGTGGTGATAAGTATTATGAATGGACAAGGTGAAAAGAAGAAATATATCAAACTATTTCGTGTTAACTGAATAAAAATAAGTATAATATAATGAATGGTGTAAGGTATCAAATATAGTTATATTTAGAGATATCTTATACGAGCCCTTCGGTCTCGGTCGCAATGCAACAGATCGGTGCTACGCTTCTCAAGTTAACGGCGGCTGTGCGGCCTTACTCCTTACACTTTCTGCCATGGAAAATGGTAGAAAGGGACGTTATATACATCTCTTTATAAGATTTCCATAGTTTTAACTTGTTTTTCATATTCTAAATTTATAAATGCGAAATTCGTGTTCAGCATACTTGTTTACCTATAATACTCGTTGAAAGCTAACTTCTAGGTTGATTTTGAATTTTAATTAATTTGTTTACCTATTTTGTGTAAACAACAACAACAAATATTAATATGAGAAATTTATAAACGCGAAATTCGTGTTCGGCATACTTGTTTACCTATAATACCCGTTGGAAGCTAACTTCTAGGTTGATTTTGAATTTTCATTAATTTGTTTACCTATTTTGTGTAAACAACAACAACAAATATTAATATGAGAAATTTATAACGCGAAATTCGTCTTCAGCATACTTGTTTACCGATTATAACATTTGTTTACCTATTATAACATTTGTTACCAATAATAACACAGTTAGTTTATATCTCATATATTAATGCGGTTTCTATCCCCCCGTCACTTTAATACAATCCGGACAACACACAAACAAACAACAATCGAGATTTAATAATATAGATGAAGACCGTCTGTTTCTAGACCAGATTTTCTTACATATATTAGTATTACCCATAAAAAGCAGGGCAAGTGGTCTACAGAATTTATAGACGGTCTACAAATTCTGGCTTATTTGTATGGGCTTTTATAGACCGTCTACATATAAGGATGCTCTTATATTTATTAGATAAGGGGGTCGTGAGTTTGTTGGAGAAGTAAAGTGGGTCGCGAAGTAGTTAAGTTTGGGAACCACTGGAATATAGAGACGGTAAATGGTACAGAGCTTAATTATCGCATTTACAAGTACATTCAAGAATCTGAGATAGTTTTTATAGCATAATTGACTATTATTAAGCATGGATAGCCCTCTAAATTTGATATGAATATTATAAGAATCACTTACTGGAATGTAAATAGCATTCCTAAAGGCATATGTGCCTCCCTGAATTAAAGATTAAGTTAACTAATAGCTTCTTCCTTATTATCCTTTGAATCATAGATAAGGTAATCGGACACATCGTCGTTGGACATTTCGTCGCCGGAAATTTAGTCGCCGGACATTTCGTCGCTTGGACATTTCGTCGCTGCATAGTCAACATCCGTTATCTCGAATGTCCGTTAACTCAAACAAGTTTCGAGATACTGGATGTTGAGTGTATGATAACCATGATTTATATAGAATATAAATGAACATATACGAGATTGGAAACTTTAATATTGAATGAAGAAAAGATTTAAAGAATGAAAGCTAAATTAGCAGGTCAATACGATAATATTAAATATATACTACTGATTTTGTAATGTAAACTATTCTTCTTAGAATTGAAAGTTGTAAGCTATCCCTCGCAAATATGAGAGAGTTTCTCTATTATCGTAGTTGGCGACAAGACTTAAAATTCTTTCATTTCTCGCTGCACAAAGTTTTGAGGTCTTTGGGCATTCGCCTGCATCCCGCTTTACAAAAATAGCCTCTTGTAACGATTGTTCCCGTCGTAGATGACTTAGTAGCTTCAAAAAACCTGGATTATGACAATTTATTCCTGATTTGAATGCGTTATGCCATCCCTCGATTGCGTTGTTTGTCCTTGCTAATCTTGAAGTTACCCTGTGGTGCATATTCCATATCCTTATTGGAAAAGGTGGTACTCTTCGGCTTTGGTCAGGAATTCTTTGACCTAGGTAGTTTACCTCAAAATATTCAGCGATATCTAATGCTGAAAACGGAAAATCAGCCATTAGTATCAAGAAACAATCGAAACAATTTTTTCGGGGACAAAAGCTAGGCTCAGTAACATTTTCATCTGCATCGCGAATTCTTCATCTTCTAGATAGCTTGTTTTTGCCTGAATTTGGCGGTATATGTTTTGCGTAAAGTGAAAAAAGCAACCAGAGATAACAGCAAGGAAGTTGTCTTCTAATGCATTAAGGGCTGCTTTTTCAAAATCAACCATGATTTGAGATGGATTTAGGGCTGGTTCTAAGTCAATTAAAATTCTGAATACTTTCCTGTATGTTGTTTCCATTTTGTTTTTCAAGAGTGTATATTGACAGGGTGTTATATAACCATCTTTTTCACAATGAATGGTGTACAGTTGAAAGAATTGATTTGGTACTACTTTGAATGTACCATCTGCGAACCAATTGCTCGAATATCGCAAAAGTGAAAGCATTTGATGTGTACCAAAAACTAATATTCTGTTGACATCGCCAATCCCGGAATCAAATAATAAAAATGATTCTCCTTTCAATGTTGTTCTGAATTTTTCAGGGATAGTTATATCTTCAGCAGACGTTGAAATATTAAAGTCTTCCTTACGAGATTTATGACGACGGATTGTACGTTTAAGCGAATCAAATTTAACTAGAGTAGAAATAGCTGAATCGGTCATTGTTTCAATCCCACTTAAGAATATTAATCTAGTACTTTCTTCCGAGTTTTCCGCTCGAGTCTTCATATTAGTGACGCCTTTAAGCATTTCAACTCTGGAGGTATTTGGCCCATGTGTATGAGAGGAATGTATACCTGCAACGCTTGTAGGTTTGACAACATTTGCATCATTTGTAGATATGCGTGCTTTACAGGTTCCACGATTTTCACAAACCCAATGTGATAATTGTGTGGAAAATTTATTAAGAGTATAAATAAACCCTTCAATGTAGGCTTTCTCCTTATTTTTACTACTCTTGAGTATTTCGATTTTGAAAGATGTAGCCATTGTTACGAAGAAATATTTAATAATGTATCCTATTATCTCACGTATTTATATACGTACATCAGTAACTACAACCTATTCTGTTATTATTTTATATGATTTCAACTGTCATCAAAGCTTACTAGAATTTAATTGTGAATTAAAAACAATTGTTAGCAATGGATTTTTTAGGCTTTTGGTAGAAGTGATCTATTAACGACAACTTAGTGAACCAATGGACTTATTCTTCGGTATTAGTTTGAATTAACAGACATTCGAGATAGCGGATGTTGACTATGCAGCGACGAAATGTCCGGCGACGAAATTTCCAAGCGACGAAATGTCCGGGACAAAATGTCCGGCGACGAAATGTCCGGCGACGATGTGTCCGCCATTCAGCGGTGAGTCCATAACTAGAATTTATGCATGTAATTCAACGAGTAATGCATACAATAGTGTTTTTATAGGAACATAATGGAATTTGACACGAAACTACAGTTTTCTAGGTTTTAGGTTATACTGAAGAGCGTGAAAGTGATTTGAGAAACAAACAAAAATTGCAATAGTTACACTTGTCAAGCCACTGTGTGTGAGGTATTATAGAGAATTTAATTACCTAAATTTAATTAAAAAATTAATAATTTTATACCTGGAACCATGTTCTTTGTCACCAACATATCTTCTTTAGACTTAGCAATATAGATTCCTGGGTGCCTGTGAGGTTCAATTAACAGTTTTCCACCTCTTCCTTGTAGTGGACTTTTACCTCTACCTCTTCCTCGCATCCCCCTGGAGAAAGATGTCTGAGGTTGTGTACCTCTGTGACTTTTAGTTCTGTTTTCTCTCAAAAAACGAGACATGTATAGGGGTTATAACTAATAAAGAAGAATTGAAAACAAGTCTATAGGAAATTGAATTAAAATTTCCTATAGTCTTGAGTGTATTTTGTAGAAGATTGTGGTATTTATTTATCCAACTGTATTTAAGAAAAACGTGTAAGAACATTTTGAATATAATAATTTATAACATTTTTATGAAGAATTTCGTTAGTAAGTTACCACTTTGAAACCAATTCTATATAAATTGTTTAGGTTATACCCAGTCCCGGGTTTACCATACGGCATATACCGGGGCCCCGCGAATGCGACCCTCCGGTGGGTAGATTTCATTTTTTGACAAAAAATGTTCAAATTCGATGCACCTACTTTATGTGCCATAGTTTGAGTATTACTATAGAGTCTCTTTGTCCCGCGCAATGAAGCAATTACCATACCAACGTGACCAAAATCTTGGAATTTTCGAATAAATGAACTAGGGTCTTATTTACTAATATTAATAATTAATCCAAATTCTACTAATTGTCCTGAGAATTTAGCAAGTATTAAGGAGATCCAGGATCAAATTTTCGAAGCCCGATAACCCCCAATTAATATTGCGTTGACGAACAGTACCAGTTATTCTAAGAAGGACGTATAAACTCAGAATTTCTAAGATCGAAAAATTTGAATTAGTTTTTGATAGTTTAAAATAGCGTAATAGTGAATCCATACTAGTCAATGGCACAATAGCAATTTTCTCTTTTTGGCGCAAGTTCTAATTTAGTGCCAATTTAACTCTACTCTATTATTCCATGTTTTCCCCCCACACAGAACTTGGATTTCGATTTTATCCTTTTTTTCGATAGATTTTCGAATAATCACACGATTTTATTAGAAATTTGGCATTATATAATTATTAACTCTATAACTTAGTGTTAAAGTTGAAAGTCGACCGGCGGGAAAAAACCTACAACTGATAAGGATCATTTTTGAGGTATACTTTTTCTCTCCCCGACTTATACTTTATGAGATATGCGAGCTATACAAAGGTCCGGAAATTACTGCGAATTTTCTTTTACAAAATGACGGTGACCTTGACCTTTGGTGACGTCAGAAAGGTAAAAAAAATGTCCGAATCCAATTTTTTTCAGAATTGGATAGATAGTGTATCAAAGTATTGTTGGAATGCTTAAACAAGAATGTTGCATTATTTAATAATATACATTAAGTTTATAAAATTTTTGGGGGCAAGCCCCCAATCCCAAAATTAATCAATCGATACGCTCGCTCTGAAACTCCCTTGCCAAACAGGTTCTAATCCCGTGCCTCGGCTCTGCAAGCGTAATGAATTTCAGACTAAATTCAGATGTATACCCGTATTTCCTTATTCGTAAACAGGAGCGCTTCGGTATCGGTAGCTTTGCGACGGATCGGTGTTACACACATCAAGTTTTCTGAGAATTGTGATTATTGTACTATATATTCAAATGGTTATACACATTTTTCGGAAAATTGGTTGGAGATAGAGCATCGAAATGTATTATGAGTGCTACCAACCTAAAATATATATCCCAAAAGTGGGACCTGTGGCGGGAGTTTCATCTAAAAGCGGTTGGTTGATACTCTAAAAGCGGGAGAAAGAGCGGGAGGTCCGTATTTTAGTTAAATTATCAAAAATATCTGAATAAAAGGCAATATAAAATCATTTTCTCTACCTATCAATTAGTTTCTACCCTCTCATTTTAAAATATAAGGTAGCAGTGAGCATTTTATTATTATTATAAAATATATAAATAAATAAAAATTTCCTAAATGATGTGTTAGAGATGTCATATTTAATGTAAAGAATTATTGCATTATAAGTAGATGTGGCCGATTTTGCCTTTCTTAACAATTCTATCGGAGGCTCGTATTCATAGCAAGGTTCAATACCACTTAGTTTCGTAATTAGTATACTAGACAAGGTACCATCGATGTTCAAACAATTTCGCTGAGGTGTTTAGTTTAGTTTAACAAAACTAAACACTCTTTCTTCCGCTGCATTAGAATGAGGAAGAACTAAAACAATCTCAACTACTTTAGACAAAATTATAAATCTCTTATTAGATCCATCTGATATTAACATTTTAAACAAATATCCCCATAGTGATCGACTGGGACCAATATCTTTTCCGGGACCGGGACCGGGAATATAATCTTTCACCGGGACCGGGTTTTAACCGGGATTGATACCGGGATCGAAGTAAATCAAATTATGGCCCTTACAATAGACATGTTGTTCCCATTAGGGGTTCTACCACACGTAGGGGAAGTTTACTTGGTCCACGGGGCGAAGAATGGGAAGGTGTAGTTAGAATACATATTGTCGAATAATGTTATCAATTTCGTTTTGCTAAAACACAGCTACCAAAAATCAAAAGATAAAAAATTGCAGCCTGTGCCGACGGATGTTCCTTTGGTGGCACTATATTTTGTTGGTTGTTTATTGATAGTGCCTCCAAATGAACATGCTGTCGGCAGAAGCTGCAATTTTGGATTTTTTTTCGCAAAGTCATCAACGCCTCAAGGTGTCAAGACCATTTGTTAATTGGTCCGAGTCACAAGGAACGGTAGATAAATTTGAAGTTTGTTTCTATCATAAATCATCTTGAGTTTAATGCCATATGTATTGATAATAAACTATAATATAATGTTTAATTAATTTAGAAATGTTATCCACGGTGATTTGAGTTGAGTCAACAAATTCCTTATATTATTATTATCTTTTTAATCCATTGTATAGTACATAATACTACAATTAAATAGAAGCCAGCTGGAATTTATAAGTTAAATCAATATAATTATCGCAAGTTGAATCAATAGAGTAGGATTTAACAAGTTAAATCAATATAATTATTACAAGTTGAAACAATGGAATTAGATTTCACAGTTTTACTGAAATTGAAGTGTGAGTAAACAAAGGAATTTCAACTCCCATTTATGGCAGAAATTAAACTCATTATTAAAAATTTTCTTATCTCATCAGACGCAGAATTTTATGGTGAATCCAAATGTGAAATAAAATTTGGGAGTTTAGTAAAACATATTTTGAGTTATGGACCAGACAAAATTTTGAAAGGTGTTAAAGATGTGTCCAAAATTTGTTAATAAAAAATCGTAACCCCAGGTGCAAATTAGACGTCAACTCCGAACCTACCAGTGTTTGCATGCGCTGCGCTGCAGTGCATTAAGCGCAGCGCTACTTTGACTTCCAGCGAAGCGCAGCGCAGCGCTATCTTGATTTCCAGCGCAGCGCATTTCAGGATTTATGCCCTTGAACAGTTCTTTAAAACACCTGGGGCAAATACCTATCAATTATTTAATTCAGCAATTAATGAGAATATCCAAAAATCCTTCAATAGTTTTAATGTTGCACTCAGTAAATAAAAGTAATATATTCATATCTATTCGTAACTACGTAATTTTTAATTAGATATTTGTCTTTGCTTGATTATTACATAATAGAGAAACCAAATGAAAACATGTTTAACTTAAGACTATTTAATTTGAATACGAAATACTGGTGGAAGGCCGAAGGAATAGTATGTACGTTCAAAGTTTACGAAATAGGCTACTAACACTAATGAATTCGGAATAAATTACTTATATTAACTAGAGTTATTGATAGTTATACAAATTTACATGATTATGACTATAGACACAAGGAGTATATTAGTTAGGGAAAATTTGTTACTTTGCGCTAGCCCGCCCACCCCGTAGGCACAGTAGTCATAAGTTATATAATATGATATATATATGATATGATAACCTAATATGAAATTGGAGCGCAGCGCAGCGGGGATCCAAAAAAATTAACAACGCAGCGCAGCGCAGCGGGCACCCAAAAATTAGAAGCGCAGCGGGGTTTGAATAGAACCAGCGCTTGCAAACACTGGAACCTACATGCCAAGTTTCAGCCCTCTATGTATATAGGTGTGGCCAGGGCACCTGCTACGGAGAAAAAGTAAAAATAAAAGCAGTAAGATTAGAACTGGGCCACTATACTATAGTATAGTCGGCACAGTAATTATTCACCATTCACCATTAGATTATGCCAATCTTATTTCCACTGTTAATCAGCAGTTGACTTCTTACCGATATAAGATAGTAATATAGAATTAATAGACACTTTGGGTTATATTAGTTGTTTCAGTAGATCGTAGTTAATAATTTAGAATTTTAGATGTTAGTTATAGGATTTACTTCGACATGAAAGAAAAAGTTGATATTAATATCACCTTCCATTTCATAAATACTATGTCAGAGGACTTGGAATACTTAATGAAAAAATTCATTTTTAGAATTTTAGCTTCAATGACAATGTTTATTCATTCAATTAACAACTTTGAGTTGTCCATTTCGGTTAGGGATCCCAGGAAAACATCAATATTTACCAGGACCGGGACCGGGTTCGGGACTCTAAAAACAGCCGGGATTTCCCGGGGCCGGGACTAAAACCGGGATCCCGGTCGCTTCCTATATCCCCATATAATGTCCATTCTATAATAAACATACTCTTCATCAATGTTTAATAATGATGCGTCACACTGTTCATCGGTTGTAGCTACCCTAACAGAAGCTGCACGTAATACAGATTCTGGTATCTCAGCATCGAGCATTAGTTGATAATCCAAAAATTCGTCATATAAATGGGACACTTCACCGACAGACAGATTCAGTAGATCACTATAATGTGTCACGAAAAATTCCAAGTCCAAAAAATCCGCACCGGTATCACGCTTTTGAAAATCAATAAATTTTGCATGCTTTATAATTGGCTCATTGAAAGGTAATTAATCGATCAAGTAAGAATCCGCACTTTAGTAAAAACTCCTCGCAGATTTGAAAAACTTCAAGAAAACTGCAAAAGATATGGTCCCTTCTTCAAGGAGTCGATTTAGAGACTGACCTGTTAAAATACCAATAAACAATTCAGCATCGCATAATAGATTCTCAATGTCACTATAATCAATTTGTGTTAAATTTCTGGATTTTTTTATAATATCAATACTAATGAATCTTGAAAGTAACTTCTGAAGAAAAGACATTAGGAGGGCATAAAGGATATGAATTAGGGGCTCCTCTCTCTGTAAAAATAAATTCAAATGTTTGAATATTGAAAGGACTGAATGAAAAAAGAGCAGATATATTTCAGTGATTGGTGAATTAAATAAAGTATAGAGCCTATGAAATCGAATGTTGTTTTCTGATTAAGATAAAAATATTATCTAAGTCCTGCATATAATTTAGAGTTATTTCAACTTCAAACTTTTAGCAAATTTTGCCTATTAGACAATACAGTGACGTCATTTCCACCAAGTGGCACCTCCAAAATATGCGTCTTGTACATGACCAAAACAATTACATAAGTAGAAGTAAATTAATACTTTCATGTATAAATAAATTAGTATTTACGAAAGTACGTCATATTCGCAGGGTTGCCGTGGGTATGGGAATCCTGTGGGAATTCCCACAGAATTCCCATATGGGATGGGAATGGGAATTTTTTTTAGCCTATGGGAATTCCCATAGGATTATTAATAGAATTTCCACACATTCATATAGATCATATTACCAATAAAGCATAGTGTACATTATGGTTGTAGACAAACCATAATGATTCATGAACACTATATAGGCGAATTCCCATACGTAGGAATCCTGTGTAAAATTGTAAATGCTATGGGATTTCCCACATGTGGGAATCCTGTGGGAATTCCCACATGTGGGAAATCCTATAGAAATCCCACATGTGGGAAATCCTATGGGAATTCCCACATGTGGGAATCCTGTGGGAATCCTATGGGAATCCTGTGGGAATCCTATGGGAAATCCTGTGGGAATCCTATGGGAATGGGATGGGAATGGGAATGAAAATTCCCTTCCCACGGCAACACTGCATATTCGTAATGATTAGAAATCAAGCATCTAGAATAAATCGACCATGTTGAATTCAATTCTGGAGTCAGAATTTGCATATTACAATCACAGTACGTGGTATACCGATGGTATATTGAGGTATAACCAATTATACCAAATTAGTATCTAGTTTCGCCTGTTTCGGTACACGTACTAATAATATTTATTAAATTTACTCTACATTACACCTAGATAATCCCAATATTATACCACAATATACCACGTATATTTTTAGTATGTAAGGTAGTATAGATGAAGGTAAATTAAATGTTTAATGGAAGCATAGATTGTTATACCGAAACAATTCCTAATTTGGTATAATTAGTTATACCTAATTATACCATCGGTATACCATGTACCGTGATTACAATTGCATCATAATTATCAGAAATTGTCTAAATTATCTCTTTATATAGTTAATGAGATTAACACCACCATAAAAATTAAAATTAAAAAATTCTGCAATTTTGTTAACTAATATCTCTTTTAATAAACAAATGTTATTATGCTGCTAGCACTAGAAGCTTGAATGTATAAATACAAAATATTGCTGTTCAATTACTTTTGGTTGGGACGGTAGTTTATTTCAACGCATACATTAAGTTTGCCTTTACTCTCATCAATGTTCGTGGTTGTTATTGCTATCGGTGTTTATCTGTTTTAGAACGATTTCTGCTGATAGAATGAAACCCCCTCTCCTTAGAAGGAATCTTAATGGTAAGAAAGTTGCGGTAAACATATCAGGTAGAAACAACTGGCACATAAAATAATAACATTGCCTAGCAGGAGAAAATCATACTATAACGTCGTTGTCTCTTTCCTCAGACTACCGCGGCCCCGATTCTACACTCCTCCCTTTCTCACAATGGTTCCTGCCTGAACCTGGAGTATACCGCGCATATATGGCGGTCAGTGAGAGCCTGTCGACCCAATTACTACCCGGTATTAAGGTGGTCACGTTTCCTTAGGGTGGACACACCCTGTACAGGGCCTTTGGAGCAGGTGCGGCAGGTGCGGCCATGGCCGCACCAATAATTTTAGTGACCACACAAATATTCGGGAACACATTTAAGTCACCGACAACTATAGGAGCGGCATAATGGTATTGGTAAACACAACTGCGTGCTGCTGCCACCGCCAAACTGTTCGTAACCATTGTTATAATATCGTATTTGTAACCAATAGATTCTTTACCAAGTAGCAACTCTTGCTACTCTTCAATAAAGACTGTATAAAATTTTATTAGTATCATTGAATTTTTGAATTTCCCTTAGTGGAGTAACTAAAAACATAGAGTAAAAGCGCGTATAAAGAAGAAAAGATTTATGTATGTTTATAATAAATATGGTTACGTCACTGTGCCGCACCAATAAATGTTGGCGTGCTACGGGCCTGACTGTATGATGAGGCTGCTGTACTTTTTTGCTAATACTTCCATTGCTTCACGTTTGCCACTCTTTAATCAAATAAATTACTCTTTATAGGGAAAGACTGAGCCATATACATACACGTCTTGCTCCCAGATAACTGTTAATTGCTCCCACTATTTACTAGAAAGTAGAAACTATCGCAAATTCTATATTTCTCCTCTATTCTGCTCCAAACAATGGCATACTTAATTTCTCTATGGAAGATCATATCCTCAAACTATCTACAAAGTCACTGGTATGTCGATGGTATGTTCAAGTGGTAATCAATTGTATCTGCAATTCTTTATCATGTATTTTAAGGGAATAAACTAATTAATCTGGTCTATTGTATACTTTACTGGCAAAAAACAACCTTATGTGTGAATTCGAAATGCCGGAAATCTCGTCAATGGAAATTTTGTCCACGAAAATCTCGTCCCAAGGAAAATTCGTCCATGGAAATTTTGTCCGACGGAAATTTCGTTATGAATATTAAAAATCTGACAAATGTAAAGTTTAATAAATTTGAAAGAAAGTTAGTATGAAGGAATGAATAAGTATCTATGAGTGTATACGGAATATGCAACTCATTAAAATTCAAAATTGCAACTTATCCCTCAGTGGAACAAGATCTACATAATCTGTAAGAAGATGTAAAAGCCTCTCATCTCGTGCGATACATTCTTTTAATCTTGTTGGGACATCTCCAGCCTCCCATTTGATAAGTTTTCCTTCCTGAAAAGCCTGTTCCCACTGTATACATATACTTCAAAAACTTGCATAATGAAGGGTGAAGTGAAGAAAAACTGATTTCATTGCATTATGCCAACTCTCAACTGAGTTGTTTGTTCTTGAAAGTCTGAGGTTCATCCTTCCAATACATGTTCCAAATGCGTATGGGATAAAATGGTGTTTTGTGAGTTTGATCTGCCAATTTTCCCAATATAATTGTTTTCAAAATATGTTGCAACATTGATTGCAGATTCTAGGGAATTCTGCATGAGCAAATTGAAACAATTAGTAACTTCATTTTCTGGAACGAATGCCAAACTTGGTAGCATCTTTATCCAAGTTGCAAATTCTCTATCATTAATGTATTGAGTTACTAAGCCATTGGATTGAATTTTCTTGTAGAAGTTTTGAGAAAAGTGAAAAAAGCATCCGAATACTACTGCAATAAATATTTCTTCTAATGAATTTATTCCAGCCTTTTCAAAGTCAACCAAAATTGCTGCCGGATTGTACGCTGGTTCAAATTCTAGTAGTTTCTGAATAGCCGAAGTAGTTTTCTTCACTTTTGCTCGTCATTAAAGCATACACGCATGGAAATAAAAACCCATCTTTTTCAACATGAAAAGTATAAAGCTGAAGAAAATGGTCGGGTACAATCTTAAAAGTACCATCAGCATACAAACTATTGCATTCTCGAATAACGACCTCATTTTGGGAGAGGAAAATACTATGATCCTATCTTGATCGCTCAAGCCTGAATCAAACATCAAAAATGGCTCATTGTTAAGTGTTACAATATATTTAGACGGGACTTGGATTTCAGCTGCAGAAGTTGTCTTTCCAACTGCTTCATCCTTACTTTTAAGATTATGAATTGTTCGCTTTATGGAGTCGAATTTTGGAAGTTTAGCAACGAAGGCTTTTCTATTCGAGGAAGATCTGGGCCATGAGTATGGGTACCATGGATAACTTCTAGACTGTCGGGCTTTACAATAATATCATGTTGTGTATGTAACTTCGCACTACAAGTTCCGCGTTTCTCACATCTCCATTGTAGTGTACGTATCTCCTGAAATATGATGGAGATAATATATAAATCCATGTATACAAGCTTTGTCCTTCTGTCTAATGCTTTTAATCTTTTCAATTCGTAGATTTTCAGATGATGCCATTTCTTGGAAGATACGATTTTTGAGTGTCCACCAATAACTCAGAAGGGTGATTAAATAGATGGAGTTTTGTGGTTAGAAGCAATATAAAAGAATGGAAAGTTTTCAGGAAACACTGCGAAGACTTAATTCCATGGACGAATTTTCCTTAGAACGAGATTTCCGAGACGAAATTTCCGTGGACAAAATTTCCGAATACAGTAGAACCATAGGCGTCGGAAATGGGCCCGCAGGGCCTTTGGGCCGCTCGGCCCGAAGGCTCCGGGGCCGGCCCAATCGACCCCGGGGCCGCTACATTCACGGCCGGGTAGCCCCTTTGGGCCACCCGGCCCATGCCGGGTGGCCGGGTGGGTCCGACGCCTATGAGTAGAACCTGCAGAAACGGGGTGCCAGGGACGCAAGGTCTTAGCCACCCCGATTCCCCATTTCTACCGATTCCCCGTTTGTAGAGGTTCATTTTTGTGGGACTAGAATTTGCTGCATTTTTTACCCAATTTTCAGAGGATACCCGTTCCCACAGGCCCCGTTTGTGGAGGTTCCACTGCACGGTGAATTCGTACGTGGACTGATGTCTAGCATCAGACTGGTATTTCCAACTGCACGTATTCGTGGTTGCTACTTTCACTTTTGCCAAGCAGTATATTGCAAAGTTCAAACTTTGGGTCTTTCTCAAATATATATTAACGATGAATACTATAGATATGTATACGTAAACTTCTTGCGGTTGGTTTTGTTCCTTTAGTAAATATTCCCCAAACTTTTGATATAATAACAAATACTACAAAAATTTTAATATCAATTTCTTAATAATAATAATAATAATAATACAGCATTTGTTTGCGTATAATACAAATGTCTCAATGCGATTACAATTTTGTACTTGAAAATAAAATAAACAGAAAAAATATTCAGAATATATACAGTATAATAAGATTAAGATGAGTGGGTCGGTTGATATTTATAAGAGACAGTTAAAGACCTTTCTATTCGGATTAATGAAGATGCCTTGTGGTTAAGTTAAGTTAGTTGAGATCTATCAACATACTCAAAGTTGGAGTAACTCTTAAATTTACAAGAAAAGTGAATATACTGGGTTTTCCCTCGATTACAACTTAACCGATTAGACTTATATCAACCAACATATAATATCATTTGAACAAGTTTCCACAGATTGTAGCTGGATTTTAGGATGGTCAAAGCTGAAAAAAGTAAACACTTGTGCATCATCCGCATATATCATGATGTCAAGTTTATGAAGTCTATAAATTTCTTGAATAGGTGAATATAGATATAAAGTAGAAAAAGAATTAGTCCGAGCACAGTGCCTTGCGGCATACCCCATTGAAAATTATACGACTCCGATTTAACTTTAGAAACAAATGCTGTCTGCGAACGATTTGTCAAATAGGACCTAGTCCACTGTAGCACAACACCACAGAAACCAATTTTGCCTCAACCTCCTTAAAAGTATATCATGGTGTACCGTGTCAAAGGCGCTACTTAGATCAAATAATATAAGAGCCACATCAAAATTCTTATCCAGGGCAAGAGCTATATAATTAACAAGTCTTAGCAGCAGTGTTTCAGTAGAGTGGTGTCGCATATATGGTGACTGTTTACTTGGGTAAAGATTGTTCTCAAGCAAATAGCTCAAACTGAGAAACTACGAAAGCTCAATAATATTACTAAAAAGGGAAGGTTCGAAACTCGACGATAATTTGCTAAGTCATCCAAATCAAGGGAGGATTTTTTAATCATGGGATAAACTAGATTATTTAGGTTTAATGGAAAAACAACAGTTGATAATGATCTGTTTATGATTACTGTAATACAGCGATTCCCAACCTTTTTCAACCGTAGACCCCCTATAGTAAATATTAGACATTCTGTGGACCCCCTCCCATTGTCCGTAATACATCCTGTGGACCCCCAAGGAGTCCATGGACCCCAGGTTGGGAACCACTGCTGTAATAGGTAGAAGGAGTGGCCAAATACACTTTTTTTAAATATGAATAGGAAGCTGGTCATGATCAGATGTTGCATTTGTAACAGTAATTATCTTCATTAACTCACTCGGGTGGACAAAATCAAAGTGAGTTATTTTAGCTGAGCATGATTCAAGTAAACTAAAGACATCGTGCGATCACACAATTTAAACTATTGTGTAATTTAGCAATTTTATGATGAGAAAAATCGGCAAAACGATTTGCTAGATCAGTCTTAGAAGGTGTGTTTGGGGAGCTTAGTGGCAACATAGTTTTTTCAAAGAAGTGAATTTATAAATCCAAATAGGCGATTATTGTCACATTAATCAATTTTAGTTCTGTAATAACAGATTCAAGCAGCTCATTATATATTCGAGATTTATCTTTTAGATCGCCAAGGTGGATTGCAGTCTTGATTTTAGGTATCTTCTTTCAGCTCTCCGTAGCAATATTTTAGCATCTCTGAATTCATTTTGTACCAAGGAGATTTAGGACGGAATATTATCACTCTTATGGAAAGAGGAGCTGTATATCAATGCAACTTTGTAAAATTGATTCCAATCAACCTGAAACATTGTCAACGTCAAAATGAGGAGTTATAATATTCAAACAAGCCGCAGTGAAATCTTTAGTCAAACTATATATCAATTTTCCTCTATACAATTTTAATTCTAGTAGTTTCATGTCGTGGTAATGTGAGTTTACATAGTACACCGGTATGGTCGGATGGTGTATAATATAATAGTTCAATTTTTGATACAGGGTTGATATCACATACTCTTGAAACAATATGATCTTTGTATATAATTTGAAACATGCGTAGACGAGTCTTTTCACTATGGCATATGCATTGTATTCTGTAAAGGACCAATAAAAACTTCGAAGGGTGGCATTTGAATTTAAATCGTGCAGTCGGGCAATCATATGTCATAATTTATGGATTAATTCCTACATTGAGAAAGGAGCAATTAGCAACAGAAACACTCTTAGCTCAGATATAAGCTGGAACATTAGAGTTAAAAGAAAAAGCACCATATATAATCAGATGAATGAAAGAATTGATAACATTACTCGAGACTATATTTGGAGGTCAGAAATGCAGACGAATTCTTAACGGGGGTACTTACAACTTGTACTAGGGCCTACGTCCCGCGCCTGTATTTCAAGCATGTTCAAATTATATGTCGTTCTTGAGGAGTGTCCACTAGCAGTGTATTTAAATCCGTGGACACTAGCTATTGGTTTATATATGGACAGAGTAAATAAATTGGGAAATACTACTCCAGTCAGCGCCGATATTGTTGAATAATTTGAAGAGATAATTTTCTAGATATTAAAGTTTGTCCATGTATAATATAATATAATATAATATACAGGCTCCTAATAGAAAATTAGATATCACTGAAGAACTGTACAGCTGTGGAGAAGTTATTATATTGATTGATGATAATTGGATATCAAGAAGACACAATCAAAGTGGAATGTTAGAATTGTATGGCTAGACATACGGAACACAAATAACTGATTAGATGCATGATTTTATTCTCGACCAATGAAATTACAGTCTCAGACAGGCATTCTATATTGCACACTTAACAACTGATAAAGACACTAAATCAATTTATAATGATCGAATGCTTGCTATTAAACCATACTGGGACAACCCTCGAATTAATTGGTTAAAGGTTTTGTCACCTTTTGGGAGGGAAGATGCAAAAAATTCGAAGATATTCGAATTTGTTTCTAGATACAATATTCCTCACCTCCCTATCAAATTCCAAGTCTGTAACTGCTACCAGTTCCTCATTCAATTCCGAAAAAATACACACAAAAATATTTGTGGTTTAATATACAAGATTATTTATATACTACGTAATATATTTGAATTAAACTTGTTATATTGGTTTCGCTAATAATACTATCGCCTAAAAGAGTTTCGACAAATTTACTTTCGCCTAAATTGTTTCGCCAAATTACTTTCGCTCTAAATTGTTCGCTCAATTGTGTTTCGGTCAAATAAGTTTAGCTCGTAGGGGATATACCTTATTAAGTAGTTTTGTTGAATTTTATCTAATTGTGGTGTAAACTGAAATTTATATATTAAATTTGACACATGAGCAGATTTCAAAATTCTAAAATATTTGTATCTGATAAAAATTAAATAATTTATCCCATCATAATTTAACAACCACTCGACCAAACAATCTAAAACTTACACATACTGTATAGTGTTTGAGTGAGGTTTTGAACTCACAAAATTTAGACAAATAGGTCATTTTGGTGAAATAATTAAAATAGAAAACGCTATTAAACTGAATTCAAGTTGACTGTAAGCGTATTTATCGTATTTTCTAAAGTAATCTAAAATTAATTTCTATAAGACGGAGAATTAAAAAATAGATTGGCTCCTCATAATTAATATCATTTGGCAAGACTTCTCATCTTTCTAATAAAACTACGTATGATCAGGCATAACCAAAAAAACTGAACGACAAAGATTACAAAAGAAAAAATATAACAGAGAATAGGTATTCTTTTGGTCATCTGCCGAAATGAAATCTGGTAGTTGATACAAAATCGTATAAACAAGACTGGGATTGTTATCGTGCGAAAAGTCACAAATGAGAAGATGAATAATAGTTCATTAATGGTGTATATTGTTGAATTCATCTTTGATAACTACAGAATAATTTTAATAATATATACTAATAATAATAATAATAATAATCAATATAATTGAGTTGGCTGCGAAGAGGCCGTTAGCAACCTTAAAAAATCACTTAAAATAAATAAGTAAACCTGCAAATTACACTTACACTATCCGGCCAAAATGATTTGATAAACTAAATTTGTATTCAAACATTTCAGCTTCTAGAGGCATAACAACATTTGTAGATCCTTCAACATAGGTGTTTACATTAAACGATAGGTTTAAATGCAAAAACAGCAAAATTTTAGAAATTACATGTTTATGGAGGTGTTAAACTCACTAACTATTTAATGAGATAATTAAATACAGTATATAAATCCTGATCATTATGAGGCATTTAGAATAAACAATTTGTTATTTCACATTATATTTCACAAGGCCGAAATTCTCTAGGTGTGTAAACTCAAAAACATTACGATTATTTCTTACTGAGATACAGCCACATTACCATTTGCACCACCTGTGCCACAAGTGGCACGTGGCACTGGCAGACAAATGTGCCACTTATGGATATTGGCTAAAATGACTAGAAATCACTATATTCTTTAATTTATAACTATATTAAGAAATTTAGAGTCACTTAGGTCAGTGTGTTTAAATACCATTAATAAGTTACCAGACGAATAATGTGTCTGCATTAGAATTCCTGTTAATCAAATACTTTTGGCTGGTGAGTGCACTTAATTCAGTTCACAATGGGGGCGCTGCATTAGTTCGAATTTGGACAGTTGGCAATAGTTCGACAGTAATTTCAGACAGTTGGCATTAGTTCGACAGTTATTTCAGACAGTTGGCATTAGTTCGACAGTAATTTCAGACAGTTGGCAATAGTTCGACAGTAATTTCAGACAGTTGGCATTAGTTCGACAGTAATTTCAGACTGTTGGCATTAGTTCGACAGTACTTTCATACAGTTGGCATTAGTTCGACAGTACTTTCATACAGTTGGCAATAGTTCGACAGTACTTTCATACAGTTGGCATTAGTTCGACAGTAATTTCATACAGTTGGCATTAGTTCGACAGTAATTTGTATGATTTTCATTGGCTTAACTCCTAGCTGTGAATTATATACTATTATTATTCTATTGAGATTTGTAGGTATTCTTATGGTAATATCGGATATCATTTCGCATTATCTTGAGGTGTTTCCCCAAGCTACAATGTTTCGTCTATTAATATAAATACGTAGTATAAGTAATACGTAATATTAAAATTATCAAACAACTCCATGGAATACAGATTGGAAGATTATCGACGCCACAATGGAAGGATTTTTCAAACTCCAGATGGTCATAAACATTACAAGTCTAAACTAAGAGAAAATAATGTTTATCTAAGATGTGTTCTTTTTAGAAATGGATGTAAAGCTGGTGCGAAGTTAGATCTAGTCTCAAATCTAATCACTCCTGCCATAAACCATAATCATAGCATCATAGAATATCAATATGACGTCTATGAATTAAAAGCAAAATTTAAGAATCGTGCACGGAACTCGCAGGATAATCTTAGGAAAATTTTCGATGACGTAACTCGTGAAGATGCTGCAGCGTTTCATGTGTCGTTTGCTGAATGCGAATCCTCAATGTATCGTTCGAGGAGGGCATTGCAACCGAAGATTCCAACCTCTCCTGCAGAATTTTCTGATATGTTGCCAAATTCAATATATGGAACATTTTATAGATGTACTGTCTCTATTCATGACCACACGGCTATTATATTTTTCTCAGATAATATCCGAACGTTTTTATCTCAAATAACCAACATCCAGTTTGATGGAACATTTTATACCGTCCCAGTCCTTTTTTTACCAGCTTTGGACTATATTTCTGACTGTTGATCGACATACTTTACCGGGAATACACTGTCTAATGACTGGTAAGAATGAGGAACTGTACAAAGCAATACTAATTCACATACATCAACTTCTACCCGAACTTCAACCCACAACATCCATGTCCGATTGGGAAGCTGCTCCTCGTAAGGCCCTGAAAGAAGTCTTTCCAAATATAAAACTGTTCGGGTGTTGGTTTCATTTTACTCAGCGAATATGGTATAAAACTCAGAAACTTGGACTTACAGAGAGTTTTAAAGATAATATTGAAGTTGCAAGATACATACGTCAATTAATGAGCATTCCATTTCTTCCAGCTAGTCTCATCCATCCAACCTACTCACTACTTCAATTTCCTGCGACTATCATACCTACAGAAGCAATGAAATTAGAGAAACTAAACAAATACTTCAAAAAGAGATGGATAACCCATGTCAACCCAGAAGAATTATCAATTTTTGACTCAGACTTTACGACGAACAATGGAGCTGAATCTTACCACGCAAGGCTTAAGGATAGAATTAGGGCTAATCACCCCAGAGTATGGAATTTTATGACCCATATAAATGAAATAATAATGGATACAGATAACGAATTTGGGAGGCTGTCCCTGGGTAAGGATATAACAAGACCGAGAAAAAAGACAAACATTCTAACTGATGATCGCCGTAGTCGTTGTAAACATTTCAATCCGGTTGCTATACTCCGTGGGAATACATAAATGCAGTAAGTCAGACCATTGGAAATATTCGCGATGTACAAGGGGAAGTAGAATTATCTGACTGTTCAGAGGATTCAGAAACAGATGATATTGATAATGATGATAACAGCCACCAGAATTGTGTTGTTTGTCTAAACTCACGAACATCCACTTGGATCTTTCTACCTTGCAGACATGCCCAGTGCTGTATGGAATGCTGCAAAAATATCGAAGAACTTGGACAATCGTGTCCCGTCTGTCGGTCTCCAATAGAAAGTAGCTTTGAAATATTTACCAATTAGCTTCATTATTGATACATTCATAAAATACTTACTCATTTGTTTAGGACTCATTAAATTATTTCAAAATAAACATATATATGCTCACTACATTTTCGTGTAAACAACGAAGATAGACCAATATATTTGTCTAGCTACGCCGACTGTCTGAAATTACTGTCGAACTAATGCCAACAGTCTGAAATTACTGTCGAACTAATGCCAACTGTATGAAAGTACTGTCGAACTAATGCCAACTGTATGAAAGTACTGTCGAACTAATGCCAACTGTTTGAAATTACTGTCGAACTAATGCCAACTGTCTGAAATTACTGTCGAACTATTGCCAACTGTCTGAAATTACTGTCGAACTAATGCCAACTGTCTGAAATTACTGTCGAACTATTGCCAACTGTCCAAATTCGAACTAATGACAACTCCAAATTCGAACTAATGCAGGCGCCCCTTCACAATGCTCCTATTTGGGAGCCAAGATATGCCAACTAATTAATTAATGCTATTTACTAAACTGGATTCATCTTCTGCATAATCATTGGTAAAGTAATAACATTTATAGTAATATTATGCATACTTATGGTATCGACGTAAGCAAATAATATCACCAATAGATCTGTTGCGTGGTATTTTGAGATTATTGTATTAACTAACCATGGATGATTAATACCGTACAATTCTGAGATCTGAATACAATTATGAGATTCAGGTGAGTTATCTCAACTTCACTTGTCAATGTTATTGATTTCGTCTATGGATCGGTGTCAGTACGTTTTACTAGTCGCTGCAAATTAATACACTTCAGTCGAAATCGGATTATTTTGTCATCGGATTATTTTATTTTATCGGACTATTTTGTATATTCGAGGAAAATTATGATATATAGAATACCATTTTGCATGTATTTCCCACCGGGTTTATTTGTCTTATCGGATTATTTTGTCGAATTATCCATGAAAACAATTGGACACAATAATCCGATTTCGACTGTATTTTTATCAATTCATCATTTTTCAAAGGATACAACCATAGCATTCTATACATAAGGCAATGGTGCTGATTGATGGACTTGGACAGGGATTTCTTAGGTCAGTCAAATAAAATTTTGCGTAAAGCTTATTTACTGCTGGCATTTAGCATTGTACACCGTTAACTAACCATTATAATTCATTCTACACCAATTTGCACCAAAAATGGTACATAGGAAGGAATGTCGAAAACTTGTGATTATCTAATTTTTAACCAACCATAATATTTATATATTATTTTACTACTTAGTTAAAAAGTTTTTAAAATCACTGTTAAATTCATTTCACGACACTTATCTTCATCAGAACGTTCCCCAACAGTACAATTCATTTGAAACTTCTAATAGCATGTCTTGTGTTGTCCCAGGCTGCAAGTCTAACTATAAAAGCCAAGATGAGTCTACCTCCGCTTTTCATTTCCCAAGAGACCCAAAGTTACTTGAAGAATGGTTCAGGGCAATTCCACGGCCACGGAAGGACTATGAAACCAACAAGCAGATGAGGGTAAGTATCTATAATTTCCATTTATTGATTACCATATTTACATTAGTTTCTTTAGGTATGCATTCGGCATTTCAAAGAAGATGACATCGAAAGGACCAAATCCTACAATGACGGGGTTCATACTGTTACAGTTTCCAGAGAGAGAATAGCTCTGAAGAAGACAGTAGTACCCAGCATTTTTCCCAACTGTTCTTCCTATCTTTCTGAATTTAATTCCAAGCCAAAGAAACTATGCCTAGATGACAAAGAACGACTACTGATGGAATCTGCATACTCCAAGAGCATAACTGACAACGAAGAAACGGTGGATAAGTTCCTAGTTAATTCATATTCTGATCTTCTTTCTAAGCTAAATTTAATCGACCTACCAAACGGCTGGATAACTAATGTGTCTAATAACACCCCTTTATTTTTTATAAAAATCGTTATTTTAGAAACCGGACCTTTCATCGACCGATCTGTATTCGTTAACGATGATTTGTACATCAAAGCATTTGATAATAAAAACGTCACCATTCCGATCTCGCGAATTTTTATTAATGACACTCGCCAAGTTGAGACCATCTTCGATGAAGTAGATACATTTTCACTCTTACTTCAAACTATAAACTCTCAAACTGAATGTTCTATTAACAACCATATAAAACTTGCTATCCATGAACTCGAAAGTGCAATTAAGCTTGTTGATGGTGACTCGATAGACCTAGACATAGATGATTTACATTGCAGTAGCGAATCTCTGAGTATTTCATTCCACTTTTTAGTTGGACAACTGAGAAATTTGATAAATGCTAAAAGTCGTCGACGGGATAATATTTTAACTCAAGTATTTTCACTAAAAATTCATGGATATCACCTGCATGTTACCGACTTATCAATCATACAATTGCTTAATCTTGCCTCACGAGAGAAATTTGATTGGTATAAAAAACACTCTGGGTATTGAAGGTGATTACTTTCAAATTCTAAAGGAAATAACTTCCAAATTTAGCCATAGGGAACGCCATGTGATACTTCAAATGGACGAAGTGCACATCCGTAGTGATGCTTCATATAAAGGAGGTTAAGTTTTGCCGCCATCGACAACCCTAGCGACCCACCCACAACTGTGTTTTCAATGATGATTTCCAGTCTAATGAAAAAGTTTCGACCATTGTTCGTCTGATTCCGTTAGGGTCTTCATCCGCGGCTGATTTATATCCAATTATTACAAAAACAATTTGTGATATAGAGAGTTGTGATCTATTTGTTGAGGCCGATAATTATCCTTTAAATGTCAGTGTATTTAAATTATTTTCATATGACGCGAAAATATTGCAACCGCGAGTTGTACATCCATGTAACCTAACGCGCAACCTTATTTTATTCTTTGACATAGTCTACATTATGAAATCAATTCGTAATAACTGGTTAAATTTAAAAGACTTTGAGAAAACTTTTATTTATCCTGATTTTGAGACATGCACAGATGATATTCCACTACCAGTAATCATACCATCTACTCAGCTTAAAGTTTATATACCGGTTGCTAACATTATTTTGGATCCGAGGGAATTGACTAAGCAAAATACCCTCCAATATGCTTTGCAGCATTTGACGACCTCAGAACCATATTTAGAGCTGACAAATTTTCCATAATTAAGAGAGCCCCCAAACTAACATCAAAAGCATGTTGGCCATCTCATTTAGAGCGACAAAATGTAAACTTAGCTCTTAAGATCTTTCATGAATCAACAGCAGCGGGGCTTTCTAGTTTCTATAATGAGAATACAACAAATGAAAATCGCCATATCGTCAAATTCATACATTTGATAAATAAAATCTGGAACATTTTCAATGTTATTTGGGTTGGAAAAGATATTCGCTTCAACAATCCAAATTTTGCTCCGCTTCGCGTGAACGATCCGAGATTATCCTTTTTAGACCATGTAGTTAAATGGCTGGATTGTTGGAAATTACTTCCCACGTCTAGAGGGAAGCTTACACCACAAACATTCACTAGTTTTAGACATACTTGTATTGCCCTCCCTCTCTTAGTACAGAGATTGACCCTTGAATGCGGTTTTGAATATTTGTGACTTCTCGAATACAAAATGACCCACTAGAACATCATTTCGGTCTATATCGTCAAATGTCTGGTTCAAACTATAATATATCTTACTGTCAAATTTTGGAGAGTGAACGTCGACTTCAATTATCTAATCTCCTAAATTTTTTAACATAAATCCACAGTCTGATAAAATATCTCTTAAATAATATTTGAAAATTTTTACACAGGAGTACGATGAAGAAATGCACCCAGAGTTTGATTTTGAGTATGTTACAAGTGAAATACTTAACATTCCTAACCCTCTATTTGATAATTCGCAAATTGAATGCCTAAATTACGTTGCTGGGTATGCAATCTTTTCGTACCTTAAAAATTCTAAAGAATGTCGAGACTGCAAAGATTTTTTTAACATCTCCCAAAGATATTCAAGTTATTAACGACACCGGATTTTCAATGATTGAATTCCTTGATAGAGGCTCACTTATGTATCCATCTGAAATTGTCTACCAATCTCTCATCATAATGTATGAAATATTTTTGAAAATCGATAACCATTCACATTTAAGTAAACTATTTTACGAGGGATCCTGCCGTCGGAATTTGGTTCAGTTGTCACTTATTATTGTAGAAGAAAAGTATAGTGAAATATGGAGGCAATGGTGTGTTTGTATGATTCCAAAATGGGAAATTCTTAAAAAATTTATACTACTGTAGCTAATTGTATTTTATCGAAGAAGGTTAGAAACTTTAATTCGATAGTTATTGGTCGAAATAATAGCAAACTTAAAAAATTCAGTACATAATTCTTCTAATCTTATAGATAGCTTCCTGACATGCCGATATACCAGTGCGCATCTACTATACTACCATCATTTGACTGTATTCTCTACATTACTATCATTTAGACGAGGAGCTCCACTAACACCAACAATCCATGCGCTCATTTAGGACACCGACACATCGTAACCACACTCCCTCCCCCTGTCGTCATAGATGTACTACTGCTTAACTGCTCTTCCTATAGAACTCAGATCACTATTCTATTAATTTACCTTCATACTATGTATTATCTTTGATTGTTGCTTTTATACTTATTTTATGTTATAATTAGTATATTTATAGATATAAATTACATTAAATAAAAAATATATCCCTACAATTCGTAATTTTCTTAGAAGGGTGGTGGATTATCAATTATTTCCCTTCACATTGATAGTCACATTAATTTAGAGCTGTATTGGGATTTAGATATAAAACCAAAGTAACTGACCTAACCAATCCCTGGTCCAAGTCCATCAATCAGCACCATTGCCTTATGTATAGAATGCTATGATACAACATTATTTTATTTAGCATTTTCTGTAATGCTATTTTTTGATTGTATACTATTTTGGAATGAATTCTCAAGAGTTCAAAGAAATTGTTGACTTTCTTGAGAATTGGAGTTTTCCAGAGACAATCAAACTCACTGCTCAAAATTTTAAGAGGAAAGCGGCTAACTATACTCTCTCTGAAGGAGACCCGAAAATACTGTATAAAGTAAGTTCACTTGTATTATTAATGTATTCCTTAATACGGCGGGCGGGTTTGGATTACTAATATTATCATTTTCTTATAAATAATATATATTTATTGACGTCAGAAAAATGTAATAAACTCAATGTAAAATATATTCCGTATCTTAATCAATACATAAAATGATCCTTGAGTGAGATTAAAAAACTATAACGGTTGAAGATTATTGAAGATAAGTGTCCCTGTAACATAATCCTAGTCGGTCATTGTGCTTGTATTCTTTAATTAATTAATGAAATAATTAAAATATAATTAAACATTACTCAATCTGGTTATATTTTGTTATGTTCAAGCCTCTCGTAGGCTTTCTGTATGAAATAAACTTTTATGTTTCCGAACGATACGGAGCTTGTCATTAGCAGTGACCCTTTTGGAAAAAATAACCGAACCCGATTCAAGATACCAACTAATCGTGTATCTATAAGGTTGACCAAAAATCGAGTAGATGTTTTCTTTTTGTTAAATAAATAAGTACGTTTATCGCGATAATTTTGTGTCTAGAAAGTTATACAAAATGGCCAAGAGATGAACCTTGAAGTGCCTATTCGTGAAGAGACCAAGGCAATCTTTGAGAAGTCAATTCTCGATTATTTTAGTAATTTGCTTAGATTAAATCATGCAATATCTGTCAAAAGAATGCCACTCTACCCCAGCAGCCTAAGAGGAAGTTGCAACCAATTCCACCTCCAGATTGTCCCTGGAAGCACATTGGAATTAGAGCCGAGCGATAAGACACGAACACGACACGACACGAATTCGTGTTCGTGTCGTGTTAGGCCAAAGTTTTCATGTTCGTGTCGGTTCGTGTTCAAACTTCAAAGTTCATGTCTCGTGTCGTGTTTGTATCGTGTTCGGTTAAAATTTCATAGGGGTTTTGTTATTAATATTATACAATACTTGTGATAAATAAGTTATTGTATAATATTAGTATGTTATGATTAGAGCTGTACCGGATTAGAGATTCTCTATTCCGGCCGGATCCGGATATCCGGTGCTCAATCATCCGGTTATCCGGCTAAATATGTATTTGACAAATGATACCATAATATCACATCAAGAACAAGTTCTGCTTATTCTTGACTAATTTGTACATATACTAAGCTTGAGTTTTTTAGGGAGGCTTCTAAAATAATTTATGTGATTCCACAATTGATACAGTATATGAATATGCTTTCAATCGCATTCACCTTTGGTAAATAAGATCTTTTCAATAACATATTTATTATCGATTCCTAAATATTTTTTGTGATCTCTTTTCCTATTAGCTTGAAAGGTTGCATTTTTCATCAATCCTAGCATGAGTTAAATTTGGAATTTTTATCACTATCTAAGAACGATTCTTTCAGAGCGCTCTGTAATAAATGTGATGTCAATACATATATCACGTGGTAGAATCCTAAAATATATAGCACGTCACCAGTGTGTAACCACATAAAACATTAACATCCAGAAATTTACTACAAAAAAAAACAATAAAGGAAAATCCTCTTGTAGAAATTCACAATAAGAAGATCATAGTATTTTTTCATCTACTAGTTCTGCTATTACACATTATCTAAATTTTCCTCCAAGAATATCTATACAAGAAAACCTGTACCAGACATTACAACGACAGGAGAAATGGACAGTAGCAATGGAAATTCACAATATAATCGGAGAGATAGTTAGTCTTTAATTCGTACACAAATAGAATTGGGACCGTTATCCGGCCGGATAGTTGTTCATACCCGGTTCCGGCCGGATATCGGTAACTGGCCGGATACAGCCGGATACCGGATTAGAACCGGGTATCCTGTAAAGCTCTAGTTATGATCCTAATCCATTATATTTATTCATTTAATTTTTCAATTTAGTATTTCGTGTTGATATTCGTGCTTCGTGTTTCGTGTTGGCGTTCGTGTTTCATGTTCATGTTTCGTGTTTCGTTTCGTGTCGTGACATATTGGTGTGGCGGAATTCGTGTTCGTGTTCGTGTCGTGTTCGTGTCACATGTTTCGTGTTCGTGTTAGTCTTAAAGACAAATTTGAACACGACGCTCACCACTAATTGGAATGGATCTGATGGATACCCCTGATGGATACAAACATTGTGCTAGTAACAGTTTGTTATCTTTCCAAGTGTGTTGCTGCCAGGGGCGTAGGAATGGGGGGGGGGGGGCGGGGGGGCCGTGGCCCCCCCAACATCCAACACTGGGGGGGCCTGCCCCCCTATGAATTTACTGTAAATCAAAAACATTTATCTGCATATGCATATCGGGCATATATGATGCGATTATTTTGAATTATTGAATACCTCTATTTACTGATCCAATTAAAATGAAGTGACTGATATGTTAATCGATAAATATACAAACAGTGTTGAATGCATAGTATACACTAACCAGCCAAAGGTATTTGAACAATTGCAGTTTTAATGCAGTAGCAATAGTCGTCTGATAACTATTGCGGCTGTTTAAACTACTCTGAAATGACTCTAAATATCTTGCTATAGATATAAATAAAAAAATATTTTGAATTCACGTCATTTAGTTAATATCAATGAAGTGGCATAAGTGTATCTGCCACGTGACACTTGTGGCACAAATGGGAATGTGGCTGTATTTCAGTAAAAATAAACGTAAGATTTGAAATTATGCTCCTAGAGTAATTCAACAATGTGGAATTCAAATCTGCAATCAGAACTTCTATATTCTCATTCAAATTTGATGATCAAACATTATATATTTAAATTCGCTAATTATATAGTCAATGAGTTTAACACCTCCATATAAATTTTATTATACTTCACATATCGTTCTATGTAAATAGCAGTGTTTATGCATCTACAAATCCTATTCTGCTTCTAGAAGCTTGAATGTTAAATACAAAAAGCTTGAATGTATAAAACAAAAATTGAAATAAGGCCGTATAAAATAAATAACTTGTTTATCATCCCCGTTCGCCCCAATTTTAACTACCCGTCCGGATCTATTTTATTATTATCTTATGAACCTAATCGTACAAAATATAAGCAATAACTTGTGTAAAGTACTATGTAGGAATTTTTAATAAGTTCTATATTTTAGAGCATTACTTTAATTATTTGGCATTGTCATGTTATTTTCTAATTAACCGTAGACTGCCGGTGTGATTTTCAGGAAAATAACTTAACCTGTAGTTCTTTGTAAATATGTAGAACCTATTAATTTGAAATCCAACAAGAGCACAATAATATATTAATATTACGAAATTTTTGAAAAGATTTATTTGAGGATTTAGACAAAAAGTGATGACACATACTCTCTCTTTAAATCGATATAACGCCGTTAATATGTAAGTAATCCTTTGTTTCTAAACAGGAACAAATACGACTATCTTATTAGTTATAAGATCTCAAAATTTGAACAATTCTGCATGAGGAAACTAAAGTTACGTCATTTTCATAAAAATGATTAATCTGTATTTGATGAACCATGGATTACGAAAATATACATATACAGTGGAAGCCGCTTAATCGGGAGACGGTTAATCGGAAAATTCGGTTATTCGGGACGAGGCTTTGGAAACCAATTCGTATCAAATAGTATAAAGTATATCGGTTAATCGGGAGAACCGGATAAACGGGACTAAATTCCTACTCCCGAGGCGTCCCGATTAAGCGGCTTCCACTGTATTTGAGTTATATCTGTCACAACTATATATTAGTCCACCCAAACATAGGCGTCGTAAACCGCCCGGGTGCCCGGAAATGTCCGGGCGGGCCGAAGGGATTGTCCCCATGCTACTAACACTATACTCCGAGTTTACCCGGACATTACCCTGAATTTCCGGGCGCCCTGATGGATTGACCTTTGCATTTGCGACGCCTATGCACCCAAATATCCTAAAACAGATAAGATTAGTCTAATATCTTCTTATGGGTATCCCTACGGTGAGATTTTCACATTTCTTATCTACAAAAGTAAGAGGGTGGCAAGTGGAGCAGTTCACTTTTATGCTACGTCATCATAACAAATTCTGAAAATTTTGATTTTTTGATTGAAATCGATTGAGAATGCAAAACCATGTCTAAATCCGAATTTTCTCGAAATTTGAATGATTAGATCGACATGTTTCCCTCCTGACACAACGTGTATCAGTTAGGCAGTCTACAGTTAAATTAAATATTTATATTTATTTTTTGGAATAGGATGATGCGTGACCTACGTAATATCAGGCCTTGGTGCTATCTTCAAAAAATGGACTATGGATAGGTCACAAGGGTTAACACGAAATTTGGGTTATTGAATAAACAATTGTCTCGTCAAGAAGGTTAGCCCTTTCAGTTAATAAAATATAATTATTGCCCAAAGATCATTTAATCTCTCATAAATAGAAAGAAAATAAGTGAATGCACGAATTATGTATAGTAGTTAATGTACTAATTTATTAATAATAACTAATTAACGAAACAGCGCATAAAGATTCATTGTACTTTGAGCTTCTTTAATTTACGTTTCTCTTCACCTCTTGATGATATTTGAGAATTTACATTCTTTACCTTATTAGATAAAATGCAATTCGTGGTAGATGTAAGTAGCTTTCGCAACACGTCCCAACCTAACGCGTTACATCCTGTACACCTCTCCCTCCATGATTCACTTTGATTTTCGTCGATGAAATCAATAGCCAGTTGAATGAGAATCTTGCGAGAGGGCCCAGCTATTAGTGTTTGCATTAAGTGATCCTTTTGCTCGATTTTTACAAATATTTTCCATAGACAAATAATAGCCTCGAGTACGCAGTCAGATGGCCATTTAAGAGAACCTCTGTCAAGTAGTGATATCAAAACGTACTTGCTTTCTTTAGGCTCTTCGATTTCTAGAAGTTTAGGTTCCGATAATGCCTGAAGACATGCTTCACATTTTGACTTCTTGAAATAAGAATGTACTGCGTAGCCAGCGACAAAAGCCAAACTTTGTAAAGTTCTGATGTCAAGATTTAGATTTGATAAATCCTTTAATTCGTTTGAGTAGTCGGTTAGATACAAGTTGGAGTCAGAGATAGTCTGTTCTTCAATAGAGGTAGCAAAAGATTTGAGAAAATCATTTAATGAAGTTTTTTCACCAGAGGATGTAGTACTTACAAATAACTTCAAAATACTAGAGAGTTTCAAACGACGTTCTGTTTCAAGTATTTGGCAATATGTAATGTGATAGTGTGCTCCGGCCATCATCCGATATAAACCAAAATGATGCTCTAAAGGATCGTTCTGAAGAAAAGAAGTGAGGACATAATCGAAACCACAATTTTCAGTAAGGTGATTGACAATTTTCGTGAGAGATATCGTTGAATGCTTAAAACTTGTAAACGTTTGCTTGCTTAACTTTCCACTGTCTGGCATATTATGCCAATTATCAAGCCATGAGATCAGGTGACTAAGAAAACTAAATCTAGCATCATTGTAGCGAAGTGGCATTGAATATTCGTCTTTCAAGTGTATTCCTTTTACGGGTGTATTAACATTGAAGATTTTCCAAACTTTAGTTATTATTTTTATGAAGTCTGATGTCTGATAGTTGAAAGTCTGTCTCGATGAATCCTGAATAGCTAGAGCAGCAGCAGTAGAGTCATCGAAAACCCTTAGTGCAAGGCTGACATTCTGGCGTTCCAACTTAGAAGGCCAACAAGATTTCGCCGTAAGACGCGGAGCTAATTTAAGTACACTGTGTTGATCTGACCTGTAGAGCAGACGTACATCTTCGAATGATGCGATGTTTGTGGTGGTTAAATCATCAAACTGAGGATATTGAAACGTTTTATTAAAGTCTTTGAGATTTAGCCAGTTGTTACGTATTGATTTTAAGATGTGAACAAAATCGAATAGTAGGAACAAAGTACGGTTAGAATCACAAGGGTGGGGAACAGAAGGATTCAAAGTTTTGTCAGGTGAGAATAGTTTGAAAATGCTGACATTCAGAGGGTAGTTATCGGTGCAAAGCACTTGAACTTTAAGATCACAAAGCTCGATATCACAAATAGCTTTTGTAATTGTCGGAAATAAGATTCCAGCTGATGTTGTAGAACAAGGAATAAGACGTATAATGGTAGACCACCGTTTGTATAAGCTAGATACCATTAAAGCTAAAATAGTGCGGGTGGGTTCATTAAGATCCCCAGAAGATCCAAAAATTTTACCAGCCTTATACGTAAGATCCGATTTGACGTGAATTTCGTCCATTTGAATTATAACATTACGTTGTTGATGAGTGAAATGCGCAGTTGCTTGTTTAAGATATACGATGTAGTCATCTTCTAACCCGATATTAGTGTACAGCTTCTGAAGATTTCTATGATGGGGTAGTGAAAGGCACTCTAGTGATTGCAAATAATTATAACAGATTGGTGAGATTAAGTGAGATTTCAATGCGACTACTTGTGTAAGGATGTTATACTTGCGTCTATTTTTAGGAACAATAGCATTTTCTAATTGGCACAGTATGAATTGTAAACGGTTAATATGTGAACGTGTATCACATGAAACAGTTGATTGAGTATCGGAATCTAAGCTTGATGAGGTTTCTGGTGTTTGCTCTAGTTGTAGTATACATTCCTTTAGATGTTCGGTAGCCTTAGAAATATGTTGATAGGTGGTATTAGGACATTCTTTCAAAACTGCTTGTTTCGTATCGATTTCTTGGATGATAGTTTCAATCTGTCTGATATCCTTGACAACGTCCACTGAAATTCGGATTTCTTTGCCCTCTATAAAAGCCTTAGCAGTAAGTGAACGATAAATAGACAAGGTGGAATCGATAGATAATATCTGTCCGGATAATGATGGCTTGATAAAGTGAACTGTGCATTCATCGGAATACCAGTGAACCCAATTATCAGGTAGAGTAACAGAAATGAGCTTTTCTTTGAGATTTTCGAAGTCTATTAAATTGTATTTATCAATTTCTGTTATTTGTTCGGCAATACTGAGCTTTAGAGCTTCATCGAACAATTCTTGCTCTTTCGTTTCATAAGTAAGACGGGGAGGTTTAGGCGTAGAGGAAGAGAGGTATTTAGGGCAGCTAGGTAAGATGCATGGGACAGAATTTTCTGAAAGTTTAGGTTTGCAACGTTCTATATGCTGGATAGACCCATCACCTTGATGAATTTGGTATGTTCGATGGATATCTTCTTCACGAAAATGCTTGATGCATACATACACTGATTTTAAGTCTGACGCGCCTTCTCTGCAAATAGCTCTTATCCATTTGTTAGCCAAGTCTGGGCACTTAGGTAAGGAAAACAAAGGAGTATAAGGTTCGCCTTTGTAATTGCTTCGACAATTGGGTACGGAACATGTGTTAGGCATCTTCAGGGTAGATGAAGACTCAATTTGAACAAATAAAGCTAAATTTGTGTATAAAAAGCAAGTAAATAATTAGAATCCGCATTTGACTAGGTTACGAAAATACGTGCAATGGTATAATAGAGAATAATTTAATGGAGTAAGAGTAAAAAGAACACAAGTAGTCGTGAAAAAAATGGCCGTCTAATACTATAAAACAAAGTGAAATTGAGATGAAGTCTGGATTAATACGTTCTAAATTTAAAAAAAAATTGTGGTTGAATTATAATTAACCCTTGTGACCTATCCATGGTTTTTCTGCGCCAAGGCCTGATATTACGTAGGTCACGGATGATGTTATTTGCATATTAATAGAAATAAAAAATAAAAATAAAATCCCGTCCGCCGTCCCAATTTTCTCGAAAAATATGGATGATAAACAAGTAATTTATTTTATGTGCCTAACTTTCTAATTTCTAATTGAATTCGCTTTCTAATTTCTTAATTAAATTTGTTTTTGTGTTTAGGATTAAATTAGTGGAAGAAAACTTAATTAATTAATTAAACAATCTTATTTATTGATAGCTTTAAGAAAAATTATTAATTCGAAGAGTATTTAGCAAACTAAGAGACAATAGAAATAATGTTGAAGATTTTCGTGGCCCCCCCAAACACAATAATGTTCCTACGCCGCTGGTTGCTGCTAGGCCACTGAGAACAAAGACAACCACCGAAGTTATCCAGCAGTTGCAAGATATATATCATGACTTAGGATTGCCTGATATCATCATACACATGATTAGGGAAGGAGTTCACTTCCAAGGTATATTTTTAGATAATACAGTCCAACCTCCAAGATCCGGACACCTCCTTCAACCGGGCAACATTTTTGTATAAGTTCAAAATTAAGTCGCCTTTTTTTGGTTATTAGCCCCAAATTTAGTTTATCTATGCAGATTTGAATGTCAAACATGTTACTAAAAGTAAACCACCATTATCTGGACAGTAAATATTGGTTTGGATTTGGCCATAGGGAAATTTAGCTACTTTATAAACAATTCATTTTCCAAATTTATGAACTCCTTGTGTAAAGTTATACCAAGTTTCGATGATCGTAGGATTCGCATCAGGCTAGAGTCCCCCTCGACAATAGTTTCGGAGACATAAGACCATAAACACTAGTTGAATATGCAATAAATTTTATGGTTATTTCCGAGATCCGGGAAAATTCTAAGATCCGGGCACCCTCCAGACGAGGCTGCCCGGATAGTGGAGGTTCGACTGTAATAATAAAATTTGAACGTTAAACTGATAGTAGTTAATATTTTTAGGCATTTCAGTAGTTTCATCAACAACAAGTTATTAAAAATCGAAGTACCTGTCCAATGGCAAACAGATTGGTTGAGGGTCAAAATAAAATCCGCAAAGTGTAAGATATTGTAAAATAATGTAATATTTTTTAGATCTCAAACTACGTATTAAATATATATACCGTATTTCCCCGAATAAGCGCCGGGTCAATGAAAATGACATTGGTATAATAAAATTTATAAACATTAGCTGATCACTGTAATGTAATTACATTGATTTTGGCAACTTCGGTGGGTATACTGTTGGTGGAAACCATTATATCCGACCTAAATATTATATTCGTGATTTTTCACATAAATTTCAGGATAATTTTGGTCCACGAAAACAATAAGCGCCGTGGAGCTTATTCTCGGAAACACGGTACGGACCAACTAATAGATTTACTAGACTGAATATTCATTATTTAAACTTCCTATATAAGATACCAACTACTTAAGTCAGAAGTCCTCTGCATGAATTATACTTGGAAGAAATCCCACGGGGATATTCCATTCAGAGTGATGTGGGCGATCAACAAAATATATATCAGTCTCAGCAGATGATTACATAGATATAGAAGATGCAATTTTTGCTCTTTACGATACTGTTCAGGATGAAGATTCAGAAGACATATACTCTCCACCGCACGAACACCCCCAAGAATCAATGACAATCTTGGATACATTCAGGAAGACAACTCGTAAGCTGGCTGGTGAAAACATTTGTAGTGAACAACTGTAACAGAAGAGGCAGTATGATAGAAAAGTTTCGCAGAATAGGTAACATAATTAATTACTGATGCTCAAGTCATGATTTATATTGAATTGCCAATATTCAAAATGTTACATGTTACAGATTGTGGAAGCTAGCAAGCTTGAAAATAGATTTGTTAAAAGCGCGTATGTATATTCAATATGTAGAATGAATTGGAAGTAGTGACAGATTCAAGAATTATACAAGCAAAAACTAAATCTGTTTCTACCGCCATAGTATAGTTTTGTTCTCAATATTAACTGATCTTAAAATAGACAAGATAAAAAAGGTGATGACATCCAATACACCAACATGCCTAATTAAAGAAGATGCCTAACACCAAACACCAAACACTGTCACACGCATAACCGACAGTCATGTCGTCATTCCTAAACGAAAAGTGGCACTGGGGTGAAGAAGGAGAAGAAAATTCCCATTGATATTATACTACCTTTTTACTTAAGAGAGCTTGGGAATGGTCGAGAGATACAACAAGGAAAAGGAAGTCTGAAAATAGCACGGTTGATTCAATAAGCAAGAAACCTCGAAAGGTAATCCTTGTAAGTGCCAAATGCAACGTAACTGAATTATTAACATTCTTCCTTTCTTTGTAGTCACAACATCCGTTTGGATTTTCAGAACAAACGATTCTTTCTAAATTACATGACCTCATGCTCAAGGTATGTACCAACTCTCTCGATCATATAATCTGCAACAATTGACGTAACTTAGTGATTAAGAGACATTTTTTTGAGACGGTAGATTAAGTTATTTTTATACGATTGTAATAAATTATTTCTCCAGGTGCTTCTCCAACGAAACGTTCGAGACAACATGTTCATCACGCCATTGCATGAGGACTTGCAGAATAAACTGCATCGCTACCATGATTTTGTACCCAACACATTCTTATTTTGTTTTCATAGCGACACCACCGAAGACGAAATGGTAATTATCATATTTGAAGAATTTTCTGACTGCATAGTATACCTGATTAGATTTCTATACTTTTAGAAAGCAGAAATTCGAGAAATTCTATTAAGTTGGACCTCAAAATATTACCCTAAGTTTGGAGATTCACTTGCAGCAAAGTACACGCTTAAAGTTTTATATGGAGTAGTAAGTAAATTTAGTTTATTAATCTTGCCCGTACGCACTATACAATTAAGAAAAATATTAATTGCGGTTAGATGCCCCTACTAAATATAAAATCTTTAACTGTTTAATTTCTAGGCGATACAAACCTGAACTATGTCCTTTGGGAAACTTTTTCTGAAAATGTGAATGCTCCCGAATTCCCTCAAGGTCAGTGTATTATACAGACAATTGTAAATACGCTCCTAATCCTGGTCTGATCCAATTTTCATACGCCTAAATCACGAATTAATGTTACGGTATAGGAGAGGATTCAAAATTTTCGCGCTCCTAATAACAATATTTCCAAAAATCATGCTCCAAAAAAGGAAAATCTCGCGCTCCTGGATAATTCCTTGCTCAAGGTATACCAAAGATTACTGTGGTCACGGAGTAATGGCAGGGAGAGATATGTTGCGAGCCAGGGCTCAACTTCCATTCCTCTTTAAAACAACCAAACAATATAGCTGGACAATCTTTATGCGACTATCAGCCAAGTCATTTTGGGTGGAAATTGCCTCTTCAGATGCCTTTCGAAGATAATTATAGGCAGCCAAGAAAGCCACCTTCAAATTTGCTCTATAATTTCTCATTTTATAGCAAGCGAAGGAACAAGGAAACTTGCATGGTATTTTCTTCAAAAAGGTGTTTCTTCATGCGACTCCTTTAGGGAGAAATTTTACTTTGTCTTGAAGGAATGTGGGGAAGCGATGTTGAAATTATGGCCGCATCTGCTATACGTATTAGTTACAGATATCTACATCGCTGACAACGACTAGCTATCGAAGAGAAGAGAGTTTAATTCGCGAGGCTCGTTGGAGCTTGCTAGGAGCTAGCCCTAGCCCCAATCCAAACTGTGCTATTTACATTTCAATTTATTGTAACCACTCCTAAATATAGCATAAAATCAGATGACGTAATGACAATAGAATGAACCAATGCTTCCGATGTCTTTACAAAATACATCACTTTACCATAGATAGATCCACCTCAAGTGTATTGAGAGAAAGGCAACTCAACTGATGAGTCCAAGCCGGGGCGAAACACTTAATTAATACAATCAGTTAACTTAATACATCACGACTTCAAAATCGAAAGCGGGACACGCGATTCAGTACTCCGATCACGGTACATGCGAATAAATAATTCAACTCTTACAGTGAACCTCGCTAGTACGAACACCAGGGGACGTTAAAATGTATTCGCCTTATCCGGTATTTGTATTAAACCGATGTCATTTATATTGTAAATGCTTAGAACGGGACTAAATAGTGTTGGTATTAACGAGGTCCATTGTATACCATAATACGCTGATACAGTCAGGTCTGCTTATTGTAAACATTTTTCGTTTGCTTAAGGTTATTAAAATACTTCGTTGCCCCGGGATATGATAGTCAAACTGAAAGTTGATTCAATTGAAATTGAAAGTGAAAATGGGATTTTTATATTTAAACCTTCTAGAATCTAGAGGAATTTCTTTTGGTGAGAAATAATCTTGATTAGAACTTATAAGAAACCTATGGTCCAAATTAATGATATACTTAAAAATTATAATACTATGATATATTGTACAGTCAGGGAATGAAAGGTTCACGAACGAACTTATTGAACTTGAACTGAACGAACTGAACGCAGGGCTTTTAAGACATTCACGGTGAACGAACTGAACGAACGCCAACGGTTTCTGAACGGCAATTTGAACGAACTGAACGAACTGAATTGAACGAATTGAACGGATTGAACGAACTGAACTGAACTAACTAAACTGAATAAAGATAAATTATAAATATAGATCCATTAAATATAATAGGTGACTGCAAAAGTGCTAATTTCGGACATCCCTAGTGGACTCATGTCTCTTAGCTTAGATTCTAGCTTCTTAACCTGAACTTCAATAACAGCTTGGAGGATCAAACAGTCTATCTTAAACGGAATAGTTCGACCCACTCACTCTACACAGAACGAACTTACAAAACGAATTGAACGAACTGAACAAACTGAACGAACTTAATTGAATGGATTGAACGGATTGAACGAACGCTAGTGGAGCTGAAGTTAGGGGGTGAACTTGAACGAACTGAACGTGCATCAATTTAAGATGAACTGAATTGCGTCAATTCAGTCCGTTCGTGAACCTATCATTCCCTGATTGTACTGTATATGATATGATATCACTTACATAAATTTTGTATAAGGTGAGATCGCTTATTATGAATCGTCTATTATAAATATAAATTTGTCCCTTCAATGTCCACAGTAAAATAATCAGGCTGATATCTTATCCATTAAAATTTGAATTTGTATAGTGAATACCTGTTCTTTAGAAACAATAAATTAGTTTTTCATTTTATTATAATATTTATAAATGTTAAATAAAATTCTTAACTTAAATACTAGAAGTGGAATATAAGTCTATCATTTTTCTGGGAACCCCATGCCGAGAATATAAACATTACATTATTCAGTACTTCCATCACGGTACACAGGATTTGAAATTTTTAACGTCATAGTAAATATGGCTAAAAATGGTTTACGATGATACATAACAATATTCATTTCACTAGGATGATACAATTCAATATATTAATAATATATGCACCTTTGTGTTGTTTATTCGAACTCTTATTTATGAGAATTTAATTCAATACTTGTACCATATTTTCAATTATTGGTTATATGCATTAATAATTAATAAATATATTATAATGTCAACATTTACTTATACCTATCTAACATATTGTCGGTTGTTAGTATCTATCTCAGGAACTTTTAAAAAAAGGGAGGAGTGAGGTCTAGATAAGTAATTACGAAAATATATAACTTTAGACAAATATATGATTTAACAAACCACAAGTGAAGGTGAGATAACTCACCTGAATCTTATAATTGTATGCAGATCTCAGAATTGTACAGTAATATTCATCAATGGTTAGTTAATACAATAATCTCAAAATACCACGATCCCAAATACCACGCAACAGAACTAAAATGATGGAAACCAAACTCGATTAATCAAAATATGGAGGAAATCATTATCCTAAATTTGTGCAGTGAGCCAGGAGTAGGAGGATACATTTAGGATTATAAACGGGCGCAAATTGAAGAAACATGCAATACAATATTTACATAATGTGATCAATTTCTATGGACTGATTTAAAATTCTAAGAGCTGAATCCAAATTAGTTCCCACTTGAAGTCATAAACCCCTAATCGTTTATATGTGTGCCTCACCAGATGTTGTCTTGTCATCTAAAACTGTGGGCGAATCGGATAAAAACTGAAAGTTATTCCCAATTACATTTATGCTAAGCTGGCTAAATGAGGAAATATTCGAGAATTACTCAAATTTTTTCATAATTTAGGTGGCATCCACTATTATTTTGGATATAATTAGCAATTATAATATTTTTAGAACCTGAAATGGGTCAAATACGACTGATACCGCTGGTATTGAATGATCAACAATTGACTGTGAGCACAATGAACAATCATTAATAATCAATAATTCTTGCTATTTTCAATGAATTAGTCAACTTAGCTTTTATGACGTCAAAATCCCATTATTTCGTTTTGTAAATCAATAAACCGTTGTCAGTGTGGAAAACTATCCCTGCATGCAAATTTTCAGATCTCTATACCATATGGTCTTTCCTATTAACTCAGGACAAACATAACACAAAAAAAAAAAAACCAGAACAATTGTGTTGTAATATTTAGATTATTATTATTATTATTATTATTATTATTATAAACAAGATTATCAGATCATATTAAAAGTCACATGGGGGATCAAAATGGCCATACAACTTGGGCAAATCTTTGAGATTTAAAAAATATGATTAATTGTTAAAAACAGTATCAATGTTATAGAACAACTGGGAGAATTATTCAGAATTAACAAATTATTGCTTACCCCCTTAAAACTGGCTCTAAAGTTTAAGAAGATATTACTCACATCTGACAATAGAAAAGCTCCAAGAATGTTATCCCCAAGGTTACCTCTGATATTCTGAAGATGAGAATCAATAAATATATAATATTCATTACTATTACGATGAATCTATTCATTTATTAAGTTACAACGTTAAGTAACTCAAAAAGCGTATAATTAACACTCATTATGTCGCAAAATACACTGCAATAGCAAAGGAAATCGATTTATTCGTTGAAATAAATTAACTACGAGTTAATATAATCTGATAATCTAATCTGAAAACAATTGGTAGGAATGATGCAAGCGAGGTATGATTAACAAGGGAACTCATGCTTTCGAGAAAGAGTGCAATAAGATTGAGAAAAATCATTATAACTGTGTTCCTATTTTGTGATTCAGTTAGATGGAATATTACTGTTGCAGTGTAAGTGCGAAATTGGTGTATTCGCGAATACTCCAGTGATACGCGAAAACACCAACAACTTGGTGTATTCGCGATTACACTGGTGTAAGTGCGAATCAATATATCACTAATTGATTCGTACTTATACTGGTGTAAGTACGAACTATTTGAATACATATTTCTAACAATTTAGTGGGAAATTTTATTATTTCACAATCAATCAGATAATGACATTGGTAGAATATAGAGTTGCGTGCATATTATGATGTAACACTTGTGATTTGTTATAATATACGACATTTAGAACACTACTTAAAAATAAGTAATATAAATAAGACAATAGTTGTATAAAAGTAAGTGTATCTAAACGCAATGAATGGCTCGGAAGAAAAGAAGCTTTCCCAGGAAAGTATTGAAAACGTGAGAAAGAACGTGAACTCTGAACTGTATTCTGGTCAGGATATTGAAGAAAAGATAAGGACACTATCTTCAGCCAAGCCAAGCAGTGGAAAAGAACTTTCAAGATGGCATAGAACACGTCAGAGGTATACCAGAGTACAATTCCAGACTTCATCAATTCTCTATCTGAGGGGCAAGAATGGCACAACAAACAAACGTGTAGTAGCATTAGAAGATCTCTATGATATTATTAAAAAGGTCCACATTGATCAAAATCATAGTGGTAGGACCGGATTATATAAACGAATTTCATCACTGCTGCATGGAGTTACAGAAAAGATTTGTCAGCTTTTCGTTTCCCAATGCAAGATATGCCAACTTAAGAAATCGAGGAAGTCCATTAAATCCCTTGTTGTCAAATCCATTTCCTCTTCGTCATATTTATCTCGCGGATATATTGACTTGATGACTTTTCAACTGTATTTCCTGAAGACAATGCACACTATAAATGGCTTCTCGTATATCAAGACCTTTTACAAAGTTTGTCCGTCTACGTGCATTAGTGAATAAGACTGCTGAAGAAGTTGCAAACACTCTCATGGATTTTTTCTGCGATTTGGCAGCTCCGCTTATCCTTCAGAGTGATATAAACGAGAGTTTAAAAATTCACTACTGTTTAACATTGTCATGTTGAATGAAAACTGGCCGTCAACAAAAATCATTCATGGGAAGCAGCGTCATCCTGAAATCAAGGCTCAGTGGAAAGAGCTAACTAAGACATCAAACGTCACTTCACTGCCATGATGTATGAGAACTCGGACAAATCTTGGGTTAAGTATGTCCACCAAGTGCAAATATAAGAACACCAGCTTTCATAGCACAATTGGAATGACTCCGTTTCAAGCGCTTGTACATCGTAAACCCTCTCTAGGCCTCACAGAACTCGGTATTCCCATTGAAGCGATAGATAACATCTGGAGTGAAGAAGATCTAGAACTCGTCACTGAGGAAATGAATAATCAATTTACTCCGTTGATACCTGAAGAGTATGACAACCTCTGTGAAGTCCATCAATATGACAGACAGGACCCAGTCATTACTTTATATTCAAATGCATCTGACCTTTATATGGAAGAAATATCGCTTCCTCCTTCGTCAAATCTTCACGTTTTCGAGGAAAACACTCACCCCGAGAGTCCAGGAATTTCTAAATTCCCACCAATAAACCTCTACCATCAATCTCAAGATTCTATTCCATCCCAAGCTTCTATAAACGAACCCACAAATTCGATTAGCTATGAACATTTAGCAATTGACAACACCTCTCCACTACAACCTGAGGATACACCAGAATGTGCTGAATGTAACAACGAGACTTCAGGAGCACATCGTTGTCCAGGGTGCAAACGGTACATGCATGTTTTTGTAGGAGATCCAATAGTGAAGAAGGGTTTGGAGTGGCATATGGTGTACTAAGTGTGACTTGCATCGGTTACAACGAGAAAGTGAAGTGGAGTGGATTGGAATTAAACGTCGCCAGAACAAACTCCATAGCACAATGCTCAAGAGTAGCGCGATTAAAGTGACTTCAGCCGATGTTGGGGATACAGTCATAATTCCAATATCAAAGCCCGATGTCATGATTCCACTTGGGAGCAAAAACCTGATGGGTGTAATAATGAATAAAGATGAAGATCTGTATAGAATCGTTACGGATCAAGGGAAGTTGGAATCCAGATATACACGCAATCAGTTTGATGTTTGTCAGAGAAAGCCAGAAAATTGATTCTGTTCCTGATGCTATAATTTCGCAGACCACAGCAATGAAAAATGCGTCAATGTTCGTGATGCAATTTTGTAAGTGTAAGAATTGCTCAAATTTCAGATGTTCCTGCAGAAGATCGAAGATGAGTTGCAATTCAAGGTGCCATAATGGGAAAGCTTGTAGAAATAAGCACATCTAGATATCTAGATTTTTTTCGTGATTATTATTTTTAGCAGTAATTCGCAAATAACTTTCCTTCACTCCTATATATGGGTGTTTCATACTTTGTTTGAAATTAATTATGATACAATTGGATATTCAATAGTTCGTACTTACACCAGTGTAAGTACGAATCAATTAGTGATCTATTGATTCGCGTATACTGGTGTATTCGCGAATACACCAATTTCGCACTTACACTGCAACATTACCATAGTGGTTTGTTAATATTTATGTTGCAGTGCAAGTGCGAATTTGGTGCATTCGCGAATCACTAAGTTGTTGGTGTATTCGCGATTACAGTGGTGTAAGCACGTATTATTGAGTTACTAATTGTATCGTAATTAATTTAGAACAACGTAGGAAATACCCATTTATGGGGGTGCAGGAGGTTTTTCGTGAACTACTGCTAAAACACTAATCACGAAAAATCTAGATATCTTCTACAAGCTTTCCCATTATGGCACCTTGAATTGCAACTCGTCTTCAATCATCTTGTGGAACATCTTAAATTTGAGCAATTCTTACACTTATGATGCGTTTTCCATTGCTGTGGTCTGCGAAATTATAGCATCAGGAACAGAATCAATTTTCTGGAACTTTTTCTGACAAACATCAAACTGATTGCGTGTATATCTGGATTCTAACTTTCCTTGATCCGTACCGATTCTATACAGGTCTTCATCTTTATTCATTATTACACCCATCAGGTTTTTGCTCCCAAGTGGAATCATGACATCGGGCTTTGATATTGGAATTATGACTGTACGCCCAACATCGGCTGAAGTCACTTTACTCGCGCTACTCTTGAGCATTGTGCTATGGAGTTTGTTCTGGCGACGTTTAATTCCAATCCACTCCACTTCACTTTCTTGATGTAACCGATGCAAGTCGAACTTAATATACCATATGCCAGCTCCAAAACCTTCTTCACCATTAATCGACCTTTCCCCACTTGAGCGAAATCCGTTTGAGCAAACCCATTCGAGCGAAGTCGTAGATGAGCGACGAACTCTTTTAGCGAACCCCCAAAACAGCGAATTAAGAAATGCAATGTATAAGGAATATAAATTGATTTAATGGGCTAATGGAAGATCAATCTAATGAAAAAAATAATACTTGAAGAAATATGAAATAATTAAAACAAAAGATGAGTACTGCTAATTTCTATTTTTATACAAATGTGTTAAGTTGACTACAATATGTCTGTTAAAGTGAAATATTTGTGGGTTGAGACAAATTGTGTGCTATTCAAAGTAGAAACTCTTCCAAATTCTTATTCCCCATAATATATTCCCTTGTAATAATGTCAATTCTTTCATTGTTTTGCTTAACACTTAGTGCTATTTGAGTGTGGTTTGATATCGCCAGCTTCAATTTGGAGTAATAGAGTTTCTGTTGCTCCTTGCTCTTTGATCAATTTTGAGATAAATTCGTTAATATTAGCATGCGCTTTTCCCAATGGCGCGATTTAGACGCAAGTGCCAACCTTCAAGGTTTATTTGCCTCCGTTGAATTACATGCATATTCCAAAGATTGTGATCAACAGTGTTAATCCAGTATTCTCAAAGTATTCAAAAAGTCTTTCCACCTCAAGAGAAAAATAAAGTTTTAAGTCGTCAAATGTTTGACGGATAAGATCTAGCTGAATAAATGCAATCGAAAGAAGTTTTCTAATATATATTCTATGACCTTCGTGATGTATATAGATCGATGATAAACCTAATAGTTGTACGCGCCTATATATTGCTTGACAAAAATGAAAGTATCCCCGCGACTACGAATGGTGGGGAACTCTGTCTTGATACTTGATAATAAATAACTTTCAAATGCACAAGTAAATAAAGTAAGCATCAAAAGTACATCTAGGCTGTCAGCTTTATCTTTAAGGGACCGAAAACTTGAGAATTTATTGCTCGTGTTTTAGAGGATAGTGGACAATAAACCAATGGAATGAGTTTGTCGCCTTCAAAGCCATGAATAGTGAAAATCTGGGTATATATTTTAGGTACACTCTTAAATGTACCATCACTGGTCCATCAGCACACCAATGAGACTTGGTAGAAAGCCTACGAATATTTTCTTCTGTACTAAAATTACTAAATCATTATTGGCCGAAGAAAACATGTGAAAATTACAACCTGCAATAGTTTTTCTTAGTTGACTTGGTATATTTAGTAGCTCGCGACATTAAAAGTGTAGGGAAATTGCTAAACATTTCACGATACAAAGAAGTGTCAATTTGATTGAACAAAAGAAATCGTGATGCAGTAGTATGATTTTGTGAAAGCAGGGGAGAAGCTTCATTATACGTATAAGAAGTGATAGGAGTTACTTGTGTTCGCACTTTTATCTTAAGATCCCAAATAACCTCTCAACCAATCTCCTCTCGGAATATGGATAGCAATGGTCTTTATGAGTAGTAAAAGCTCGATGTCTGTATTAGCTTGGTCGTTATCTGTATATAAACTTACATTGCAATCCCGGGTACGACATCGCCATCGCTTTATCGTATTGATCGGATTAAATTTATCAAATCTATATGAATAACCTTCAAAATTTAAGGTTGGATAATTTTTCGTGGTTGTATAACGTGATGCCATAAAATTGCTTGTAAGAAACTGTACTTTATGATTGATTAATTAAACTTGTATGCTTAATTAGATACATAAGCAGTAGTGCATTTGCTTAGTTTACCAACTTCCATTGTTGAACATTATCACATTAATAACTTAACATTCCTTATACATTAAATTTCTTAATTCGCTGTTTTGGGCGTTCGCTAAAGAGTTCGTCGCTCATTTACGACTTCGCTCAAACGGGTTTCGCTCAAATGCATTTCGCTCAAGTGGGGACGAATCATATTTATTCTATATAATGTCAGATGGATTTGAATATAAAGTAATGACAGAGTCCTGCCATTCATAGTAATGGACTTCACAAAGGTTGTCATACTCTTCAGGTTTCAAAGGAGTAAATTGATTATTAATTCTTTAGTGACGAATTCTAGATCTTCTTCACTCCAGATATTATCTATCGCTTCAATGGGAATAGCGATTATCTGAGGCCTAGAGAGGGTTTACGATGTACAAGCGCTTGAAACGGAGTTATTCCAAATGTGCAATGAAAGCTGGTGATTGCACTTGGCGGACATACTTAACCCAAGAGTTATCCGAGTTCTCGAACATCATTGCAGTGAAGTGACGTTTGATGTCTTCAGGATGACGCGGCTTCCCATGAATTATTTTTGTTGACGGCCAGTATTTATTCAGCATGACAATGTTAAACAGTAGTGAATTTTTAAACTCCGATCCATTCTCACACTGAAGGATAAGCGGAGCTCCAAAATCGCAGAAATTTATTAGAGTGTTTGCAACTTCTTCATCAGACTTATTCACTAATGCACGTAGACGGACAAAATTTGTGAATGGCATTAATATACAATAAGTTATTTATAGGGTACATTGTCTTCGGGAAATACAGTTGAAAAGTCAATCAAGTCAATCTGTCCGCGAGATAAATATGACCAAGAGGAAATGGGGTTTACATCAAGGGATTTGATGGAATTACTCGCATATCTTGCAGTGAGAAACGAAAAGCTGACAAATCTTTTCTGTCACTCCATGAAGCTCTGATGAAATTAGTTTATATAATCCGGTCCTATCACTATGATTTTGATAAATGTGGAGAAGAGTGGACCATGGGTGAACATTGGTGAACCATGACCCATTCACCCATCACACATTTTTAAATATCTATATACTATACTGTAACATTAACAGAATAACAGAATAACAGTATAAATTACCTCAACAAACCTACTTATTGCAATGTCGAATATATTTAGAATTTTAATGCACATGAATGTTATAATAATAATGATGATGATGAGTGATTCGCATTTTAACTGAAGAATACATTGAAATTTCAAATGGGTCATGGGTCATGGGTCACGGAGCCGTGACCCATGACCCATCGACCCATGGTCCATTCTGATGTGGACCTTTTTAATAGCATCATAAATATCTTCTAATGCTACTATACGTTTGTTTACTGTGCTATTCTTGTCCCTCAGATAGAGAATTGGTGAAGTATGGAATTGTACTGTGGTTTACCTAGAACGTGTTCTATGCCATCTGGAAAGTTCTTTTTCAACTGCTTGGCTTTGGTGAAGATAGAATCCTTATCATATCTTCAATATCTTGACGAGAATACAATTCAGAGTTTAAGTTCTTTCTCACATTTTCAATGCTTTTCTGTAAAGCCTCTTTTCTTCGAGCCATTCATTTCGTTTAGATACACTTACATTTACACAACTATAGTCTTATTAATCTATGCTATTAAAACACAATAGCATAGATTAATAAGACAATAGTTGTATGTATATATATATATATATATATATATATATATATATATATATATATATATATATATATATATATATACCGTATATACTCTAATAGTAGCCCCTATTAGAATTATCACCTACCTCCAATAATAGCCCCCACAAATTAGCAAATACAAATATATTACCGGTATCCTGAGTAAATTTCAATATCTAATATTAGTCGCAACTCGCAATACGATTATCAGCAGACTATACTAAATAAATTGTATCAACATATGATATTCTCGAAAAGTCACAAAAATTATTGGTCAGAAAATGGCATAAAAAACAATAATTGCCTAGGCTACTATTCGAATAAATAAGGTAGATATATATTTGTCTGTATGTTCCGAGTTGATTGAAGAAAGTGGACGGTTTCCAAATGTGATTATTGGCATATAGGGGCAACCTTTGGCACCCGCCAACAAATTTGAGGTTTTCACTCAAAATCTATCACATATCGAATAGTTATGACGTCATTGTCACACTTCGAGAAGCATGAAAAATTAAAAATTCACTTATTCGCACATAATTCCCGCCCTCTAAGAGATAAAAATCTGAAAATTTAATAGAACATGTACATTAATGATGCGGAGACGGTGGTCACACCAGATTGCCAATATGCTTACTCATTATCGCATGATGACGAAATTATTAAATTTCACATTGTTAAATTTACTATTTAGGCCTATTTACGCTTTATATTTAATGTTAGAAGTTATAAACCACACACCAACCGCTTTGCGGTTGGTGTATGGTTGGTTCTGCCGCGAAGCGAACTAGCAAGCGAATCTCGCTAGTACTACTTATTTTTAATAGTGTTCTAATGTTGTATATTATAACAAATCACAATTGTTACATCATAATATGCAAGCAACGCTATAATCTGCTAATGTCATTATCTGATTGTCAGGGTTGGGGCCGATTACGATTACATCGTAATCAATTTTAATCGATTACACATTTCGCTGAAATCAGAATCGTAATCGTATCGTAATCGTAGTCATGCTATTTTATTAGCGAATTTATCTTTGAAATAAGGATATATTATCAATTCGTAGGATTGCACCTGCGAAAGTTCTTTTATTCAATAACAGTCACATTAATTTGAATTCCAACATAATATATACAGTAACATATAGTTTATTGAAATAGACACTTACCCTTATTGTTAGTACTTTTAGATTCGAATTTATCAGACTTAGCCAGACCGCATTTAGTATACATTTTGGGTTGTTTTCATAATCGTAATCATATACAAGTCTATAGAAATCGTAATCGTAATCGCTTAAAAAATATAGATCGTAATCGTAATCGCAACCGTAATCATCTGAAAGTAATCGGCCCCAAGCCTGCTGATTTTCAAGAGTAAATTTCCACACTAAATTGTTGAAATTTGTAATTTAATTCGTACTTACACCACATTAATTTTGAATGCACCAACAACTTGGTGTATTCGCGAATACACCAAATGCGCATTTACACTGCAACATTTACATACTAGTCTCCTACTAAATTAATACATTGATCTCTATAAGTCACAATTCACAATACAATAATAACAATACAAGTAAATAAACATTATTCGCGTTTTATTGACTACTCACCAGCAGTGCCGGAGCTAGCACATAAAAGAAGGGGTGCAACGGGAGGTGCTGTTTTATTTTAGGGTGTGCAAGCATTTGTTCAGTTATAGCCTGCCATATTGTTTGAATGAGTACTGTGTCATGTATCACGGTGGTCTTGTATAGAAAGTAGCTATTACTTTAGGTTGTTACTCAAATCTAATTTTCTGAAACTTTAAACATATTTAGCATTAAGGCGAACATACGTAGATATCAAATCACATAGTGCCAAATTTGAAATAGTCATTCATGCTATTCCTTTTAATTTGAAGTGGGCTAGTTATGCTATTCAAATTGAATACAATAGATTCTAAAATCTAAATACACCTTGAATTCTCTAAGCACCCCTACTGGGGGTGCTAAAAGAGTTTCAGGAGGTGCAGTAGCATCCCCTAGAACATCCTTGGCGTGTCAGCATATCATGGGTAAATTTAGTTCAAATTACTATCTGTTATCTTCGATCTGTTAAAACTTTTGATATTGATGTTATGTTAGCCCCTAGGCCACTACCACAAAATATTTTGTATAATTGAATTTGCATATAGTTGAAGGATAAATAACCACACTGTTGAGCAGGGGAGGCTTACGTCAAGTTAACTAATTTATTGAAAAATGGAAAATAATTATGAGGTATTCCTAAGATATTCATTATGATGAAATATTCAGGGCTTATCACGAGTCACTTGATTGATTAGATGACTCGCGAGTCACCACGAGTCATCGAAACAGGATTAACGAGCCATCGAGTTCAGGAATCGCGAATAGTTGATGTGTAGGTATGGTAATAATAAGCAATAGGAAATTGAGTATTACCTGAATAACTTTACTAATCTGATTGTATTCGGAATTTGAAAAACCCACGACTCGGTGACTCGAATCGCCTAATTTTATCACGAGTCAATTGACTCGGTGACTCGAGTCACTGAATTTATTACGAGCCAAATGACTCGGTGGCTCATGAAAAGCCTTGGAGATATTTAATAATTTAACCGTCCGAATTAGCGAACAGTGGCTTGAGAAGTGTGAATAGGCCAAAATATTCATTTCCCAAATCAATTTTGGAATTCAGCAATGTTTAAAATCTAAAAATATGATGTACGGTATCGTGGTTAAATTTAATTGTTATAGCAATCTATTCACTGAATGTATGAGTCATTGCATTTAAATATTATAATTCCTACAATACCTTGCACAACCAAAAGTATTTGTACACATAAATTTATACATTTAATATAATTGATTTACTAGAAGCAATAACCCTCGTAACTAAGTTCAACGAAACATTAGAAAGTGTAAACTTACATTTATTGGTTAATTTAGTAGGTTGGTTACTGTATTATAACTTAGAGGTCAGTTTATTGAATTCTCAAGAATGTAATTTATTAAATAACAAATCATGCGATGGTAATATTTCAAATAATTGAATTACAATATTGGAATAAAGTCATGAAGATCTTTCGTCAGCTATCAACTCTATTTTTGAGAAAAAGAAAGTATTTTTTAATTAAATCTTAGTGCGGACCCCTTAATATAGTAAAATATGAGTTAATTTAACTCTAGATTAGTGCTGTACGTAAATTTAGCAGCTAATCAGTTAACCTTTCTATTAATTAAATTCGATGTAGAAATTGTGGTATAAGAATACTTTTCGCAGGGCATATAATTTTATTCGTTGGTAGGAGTAAATTTAGAGATGTACCTAACTTGACTGGGATTGGATTGATCCACATTCCTTAAGCTCTTTTGTCTAATTTGAAGTAGTTTGCATGCTATAGTATGCCATAGACTGAGAAATTACAAGGATTACATTTAGATTCGATTGTTTAGGAAACAATTTTCTAACAAATGTTAGTCAGTTTTTCCAATTTGGGATCTCTGAATTTTTGAGGTGAGATCAGTGCTGCATCTTTTGGTTGACACAATTTGACAAAAAACTACTTAGTGTGGAGTATATGTTTAATTTGTTTTTAATTTGTTTTTTGACCCGCCCAAACCAAATTTATGAAATTGTAATATGTCGGTCAAAAAAACGGGTTTGTTGTATTTTTGCCCATTGTGAACATTCAACTCAATTGACTAATTTCCCTTCTAGTTTACAGTAAACAATTATTTAACATAATTTAAATTCATATCGCTTAGGTATATATATTTAACTGGTGGCTAGGGGTTAAAAATATTTCAGAAGACTGTATGGAAGCATGTAACAAATATATAATGAGATTTGGTCAAAATTAAGCTCGCAAGACATCATTTAACGAGAAGACGTGATTTCTACAATGTACTGGTAGAAAATTGTTTCACGGTTACACAGATGAATCAAAACGTTAAAAACTTCAAGCTAAACTCTATATATATAATTATCATCAACCTTGGCCATCTATAATACGGCTATACATCGCCGAATCATATTTAAAAATTAGGAGTCCAGTATTGTAATTTTATTTTAAGCAAAAATATGCTTCCTATTGGCACAATTTGCATTGTGTATGGTGTAATCATCAATTTCGAGTCCAATGGAATCACTTTTGAGAATCTGAGATTTGTGGTTAAGCTGATTAGGCGCCATTTAACGATGACATCACAATTATATAAAAAGATAATTCGAGTCTAAAGAACTACGAAAAAATTAAGATAATTTGCTAATATACTTACCACTTAGTATGCATTTTCCGAATATATAATGAGAATGAATGAATCTATATATTAAAAGCGGAATTGTTGTGTGTTTGTTTGGTTGTTTGGATGTTTGTCCGTAATTGATTGGAAAGACTACGAGTCCCAGAAAGCTGAAAATTGGCATGCATGGGTAATTTACACGCTGGCAACGATCTATTGGTTTTCTAAGCGAAATAACGGGATTATGACGTCATAAACGAATATATTTGGGGATAACTCATTCAGTTTTTATTCGATTCGCCCACAATTTTAGATGATAACACAACATAGAATGAGACACACGTATACCGATTTATGGGAATGTGACGTCACGTAGGAACTAATTTGGATTCAGCTCTTACACTTTTGGTTCAATCGACAAATAATTTTGCCACATTATAAAACAGAATGTATTGCATGTCCCTAGAAATTTTTATAATTTTCGCATTTAATCTGAGCCTGGCAATAACAAAAATGTAACCTCCAATTGCTGCATCATTGCACATATTGAGGTTTGATGATTTAATCTTCACCCACAATATTTCCGAAATTGCATACTTGATTAATCCAGTTTGGCTTCCATCAGTTTATTCTATTCGTGTGTAATTAGCTTACGTCAATCACATAAGTTATATTACTAGCAATCTGATTTGTTTGGTCAACAAGAATGCGCCTAGAGTCTAAAATGCATTGTTTATTTATTACACCTATATTGGCTTCTATAATAAGACTATCAATAGAACATAGGATTTCTACTAGAAATGAATTAAGTTAAGTAATCTAAGATTTTGGTTCTGCTTAACGATGAGATTTATTATGTTAATTATTCCTATCAATTAAATTAAATAATTCACTAACCCAGCTCCTGCAAAATAAATAGTTTATGGAGGGATGTATAAATGTTTATTACTATTAAATCAAATATTTTGCAACCCTGAATGTACCTCTGCATAATAATGGTTTAATGGTGAGAATAAGACCGAGTAGCGGTCTTATTCTCATCTTTAAACCATTATTATGAAGAGATTAAATCCAGAGTTGTTAAATTACTTTGCAATTTACTGAAATTAATTAATTGCGCATAATTTACCAACACAAGTCTCAAGTCTCAAGGCGACTAAACAGCTTAACCACAAATCTCAGATTATCAAAAGTGGTTCTATTGACACGCAATGGTTGATTACCCCATACAAAATGCAAACTATGCGAATAGGAAGCAAAGTTTAATTTAGAAAAATATTACAAAACTGGACTCTTATTTTCTACTATGATTCGGAAGCATATATAGCCGTCTATAGTAGGCCATGCATCATCTTATGGAAAGTTTCCAAATTACCAAAATATATAGTCCATTCATTTACAGAGCAACCTTGATTACCCTAACTTTTTGGAACCAGTCAAAAAGGTTCAGATAATCTACAGTTTGAATTATTTAAGGTTGAACTATTTTATGCAACAATTTTGGGATCAGCGAGGGCATAGCTTTCTAATATACTAAGGCAATGGCACTCATGTTTTTTTGGACCATGGATTGGTTTAACGAGTTAGTAATACTTAGTATATAATATTCGATAATAAAGCTAATACATTATGTATAATAAAATTTGTCAATGTTTACAGTCAGATTACACTGTTGATGCATATTTCTTAGGTTTTTCTAATATCTTGTTCCCCTTCTGATATTAATTAAATCCCTAATAGTAGTTAGTGAAGATTTGAACTAACACTACATAGTTAATTAAATCATTAAATAAATATACAAGACACAATGAGCTAAGTGTAACATTAAACAATATAGAGATATAGAGTCTCTCTGGAATGTAATGAGATTAGGAGTTAAACTTGGAATTTCAGTAGAATTCGTCAGAGGAACTCTTCACTTAACAAACATCTTATAGAGCAGCAGTTCTGAAATTGGGTCCACGGATGGAAGTAAGGGGTCGACAAAATCTCTAAATTTGTATTACGGGCAATGGGAGGAGGTCTACAGATAGTTTGGTATTTGCTAAAGGGGTCCACGCTTGAAAAAGGTTGGGGTTCGCTGTGATAGTCTGTATTTAGAATAAATTAAGAATTAATTGAAACTCATTTAATTAGTTTTATTCTACAAGCATTGATACAGGCCTGTAGCCATAAAGCGATAGTGGGTGGGGCTATGAGACTTGTATGAGGGCTGAGTCTCAAAATATTCCAAATGTTAATCCAAAGTTTAGATATATCATCACAAAGTTAAGAAAAATCTCAGGGCACAAATTTCGCATGGGGCAGACGCAATACCTAATGGAATCAAACAAACTCTTATCTTAAATTAATTCAGAAATATACTAATAACTAACTTGAAAATATTAGCGCCAAAGCCCCCCCCCAACTAAATTGAACTTTCAAACTTAATATACGTACGTATAATACAGTAGAAGCTCGTTAGTAATAACACAGTTAATACAGTCCCTTCAAAGCCTTTTCAACACAATCATATTGGTTAATAGGAATCCCGGTGTAAGCGCGCTTCGAGGACCCCAGCGTTTTAGGGCCCCTGTCCCTAAATTCCTAATGTTTTAGGAACCCCGTCCCCATATCGCTAATGTTTTAAAGCCCAGGGGGCCCAAAACACTGGGGTCCCCATAATGCGCTTACAACGGATAAGGCGAACGAACGCATATTGATGGTCCCCTGGCTGGTAATCGTACTAACGAAATTCTACTGTACATAACTTTACTTTTGAAAATCTGAAATTTGTGCCACAAGTGGCTGTTGACAGGGATACATATACCTCTTCAAATATCGACATAACATTACCTGAAAACAATAGGTTTTCAAGTATATAACGATAGTAACCATAGTATGATATTTTAACTAACTCATATCAATGTAGAGGCATTTGGTTCCTGTCAAAGCGGCACTTGTGACACAAGTGGGGCAAAATACCGCGTGCTACGCCGATGCAGGAAGAGTATATCCTACCACCCACCCACTTAGAGAATTTATCGAAAGTGGAGAATAAACCTTACACTGGCGTGAACAGAAGATCAAATTTACAAACAAGTAGCGCCTACCATGATGCTATAGTCTTTACGAGGACGTATCAAGCTATATTCATAGGGATACCATAATGACCAATTTTCAGGGAGGGAAAAGAAATGAGAACTTAGCTTGCATTTCCTAAAATCTTAAATTCTCCTTTTCTTCTTTGTATGAAAACAATTCATCTTCCGCTGAGTCGAGACTACTGTGCAAGTGACAAATTGAGAATAGTAGGAGGGAAATCCTGGTTGATAAACATGTGAAAAATATCTTTCAGCTTTAGATTCACACGTGCAATGTTGCGAAATGTATCGCATCCATTGGGAACCGGTGTGTCTCTTCTCTGAAAAATTGCCCGAATAAAGCTTGTCTGAGTGGTCTGGTTTCTTGTGCATCTTGAAATGCGCGAACCGGTCATCTGATTTGTAGTTAGCCTACATTTTGGAGCCGAACAACTACGTCAGTGGCGTCATGCTCTATGGGCCAAATTTCCTGTGCCCCCCCCCCCAGAATGGATTCAAGCACGACGCAACTGAACTACGTAGTGGCATATTTCAATTAGTAGGTAGCATAACACAAAAAATCTATATAATTATGACAAACAAGAGTGTAATAATTCGTAAAACAGAATTAAGATAAAAATCTACTTCATTTTAGTGGCAACAAAAAAATTTCCAAGGCCCCGCGACGAACGGATACATTTTCGAAGTAATCTTGGATTTTTAAAATTCCGGCTCTCTACTAAATCTCTGGTATTTTCCAAAAAGCGAAAATTTGCAAAATCAACTCTAGTCTAGAGGTGCACCGGATCCGGCATGATTTCTCCATTTGTGGTGGATCCGGGATCTGGCCGGATCCGAGATGAGGTTACCGGATCCACCGGATCCGAATCTGTATGCGTATCAACTATTTAATGATTCTATTAATCAATAAGTAACCTCTAATTACTTACAAAAACTATTCAATAGTGACATACTCTACGCCAATTCAAATTAATTTTAATTTTATGAAGTAATAGGAGACATAAACTATTTAAATATCTTTGATTGACAGATTGAGGAAAATATGGATAAGAAACATCAAACTCAAGTTTGATCTGGATTGCTTAAAAAATGTATTATTTTGAATAGACAATTACTTACAGTGGAACTCGCTTAGTTACTACTCGGCTTAAGTCTTAAGACGTACTCTCGGATAATACGCACTATTCTATAATATCGATTTTCTCCCCTATCAAATGCATTATAAATAATTCGGTTAATACCTAATCGGATAAGAAGTTCCTCGGATAAGACCTACCGATTTTATTCTCTAGTAAATATATCTATTATATTTCGGTTGGTACGTACTTAAAAACTGTAAACTGGACTAAGTTAGCATTTTGATTAAGTGTGTACGTGACAACTATAATAATTTAATCTTATCGTATGATATATTAGAGTTTTGTATTCCCTACATCGTGTTCATATCATCTAACAAGCCTGTATTAGACTGATGGAATATGCAAAAGCGGATCCGTTCCGGTAAATTCGGTTCCGGCCGGAACCAAAAAAAGTGGATCCGGTGCATCTCTACTCTAGTCAACTTTTAACGACCAGATTCGTTCTCCACATGCAATTCCCCGTCGTTTAAGGTGTAATTTCCCCATAGTTTATATCCCTAGCAACGCAATAATGTCTTAAAAATGTGACAAATTCCTTTGTCAAATTTAGTTCTAAACCTATCTAGTGACTCCTCGTTCGACTCCCATCAGCTGTCTGAGTCTAGTTATAAACATAGTGACACTAAATCGTCTTTCGAAGCTATTTATACGACAATTTCCTTATCAAGTTATTACCAGCTAAAAACTTGCACTAGTCAGGGCACTTAACACATAATGGTGACATAGTGGACTTAAGCACTGAAATCTTAAAGTTAACTTACTGAGTTTTTTAGAAATATTGCGCAAAGTCCCGACAGATTACACACTCATGAACCAAAATTGAGTTAAACGCTACTTCATGCACCTGTCGTGCTTTATTGTGCTGCGGAAACGAAGCTATCGTAGAGTCGCACGATTCAAGCTTAGACAAAAGTACTACAAAACCGTGGACAGTAGAACTCAACAAAACCGGAAGGGAGGAGTGGTGATGATCAACGGTCCAGGTCTTCTCACGGTTGAAGCCAACCCTCTTGTCCAGAGGATTCTGACAAAGTTCTTTACACTCTTAGATATATTTTGGAATGTGATTTGAACTTCATGAGTGTAGCACGATTTTTCTTTAAAATTCACAAGTGTAGCACCATTTTGTCGATAACAAGAAAAAAACATTATACTTGAGTTAACTAGTTCATTTGGCCAACGCCGGAATTTATGTAACAAATCTAAAATAGGAATATAAAATGTAAAACTAGAATTGGTTCGCAAGGTTAAAAAGGAGTAGGTTTGAATCATACTAGACACATTGAGGATAAAATTTCAGACTTCCAATAAAAAACGGACCATTGCGCCCTTCGTATTTTAATGACCTATTTATTTTCACAAAGGTATAGTATAAGAAAGTTTTCATGGCCCTCCGTGGCCGATTTAAGTGAGCCATGTAATGCATGGGCCCTCTAAATTAAATCATATTTTGAAATATATTATTGAGCTTTAACGATTTAATCAGTCATGTTCAGAGTAATTATAAAATTAATACTTACATAAGATTATCAATAAATATTTCAGAAATCATTGCGATACACAGTCGAATTCGCTAATAGAGTCACCTCGGGACCAGGTTGCTTTGACCCCATTAAGCGGAGAATTTTATTAACCGGTGACTCTATTAAGCGGAGTCGAAAGTATATATGCGATTCAGGGATAATGTCAGAAAATTAGTATAAATGAGATCAAGGAGAGATAAACCTGCGTTACGTCCGTGTGTCAGATTTTCCATGACACCCTCTACTCTGGAAATGTTACGTACCGTTTGAAAGGCCACATAGATGTGAAATTTCAAACGCCATTCAATTTGAATGTGTAAGCATAGAAAATTAGTTAGTAATTTTGCTATCATATTAATATATATCATCGTGGGAAAGCGCAAAACATGTCCAAACCTTTTTAACTCGGGCCTACGGCCTTTTCTTATAATTATACCATTTATCTCCTGGTAAGTAATCAATAAGAATGCCTATTTTAATAAGTTATTAAGCAAACAGAAGACAATTTGGCAATGTAAAGAAGACAAATAATAGGGTATATCAAATTGCTTACCATTATATTTAGAGCAATAGGATAACCTAGTAAAATTATTGCAAGATGATGCAGAACAATCACATAATTATGATTTATAAAGTGTAGTACATTTGGATTACGATTGTTTTCGTAAAATATAAATGAGATATGAGAAAGAAACATAGCGACAAAATCATAAAAAAAATATGGAAGGATGAATGAGATGAATGGCTTGAACAGCTTCGATCTAAAAAGGTAACAATTAAGAATGAACCAGTCTTCTGAAATAATTATCAAAAAATCAAACAAATGCAATGGAAAATATTTACAAATACTATGTGTTACCCTTTTAGAATTTGGGTAACTGCAGGATACAAGGACATTAACTTTAAATCAGCTATTAATATATATTAATTGTCTTTGTCCTATTGCAAAACAGACAAACATATCAAAAAGTTATCCAATTGTAAGGTCAGTTTCTCTCAGTTCCATCAAGAACATAATTATGAAAATAAAAGTTATAACATAAATTTTCGGTAAGCGGTCTTTGTATAGAGTCATAGTGGATTTCATCTAAAATTATAACGATTTGTATATTCTTCTAAACACTATGGATGAAACATAATGTGTGAATGACTCTGCCAAGAAAGGTTATTATCTATAGATACGCCAAGAATTTTGAACACGCTTATATTTTCGATAGTGAAGTTGTCTAATGTTATATTAAAATTGGTGCTTGGAAGAAGTAATAGTATTTTATAAGTAGCAATCAACATCACCTTAGTTTTAATACAATTTATGGCCATTTATTTTCATTACACCATCTCCTGAGATTATTCGCCGCCTATGTAAGTTAGATTCAACTTCTATTATAGAATGTCCTAGCGTTGAAATTGTTGTGTCGTCAGCATATAATTCTATATTGGATTTAATAATAGATGGAAGATTTGCTACCAACAACTGTTTTCATAATGTATTTTTCGTAATCGTATTTAACTCCTTTATAATGCTCCAATACTGCCTCCAAATTTTCATCAGATTGATTTTCAGGACTTCAATACAGATACACATACAATAATCAAGTTTTTATTCACTCATCCGAGAGCGAAGCCTGATTTTTTTAACTCCAAAATGCTGAAACTCCTTTCTACTGTTGCAGTTGTCACTGGTAACACTACCACAATAGCGGCTAGCTTTGCTAAGTTTGGAAATACAGCACATATTTCTCAGTAAATTTCGAAGCCTATATTTACTTTTTACATGTCATAAATGGTTATGATTATTTCACAGTTGTATTAGTTCTTACAGCATTACCCCATTGTATTTATTTCAATAATCTTTTCACAATGAAGTATTAGGGGGAGGAAGCTTCCTATTTATTGGATATTCCAACAGACTTATAAAGATAATATTGACTTGCTTACCGCCTAGAATATTATTAAATATCCATGGTTCAATTTAATTCTCCCTTCAGAGAGTTAAAGCTGTTAGGCACATAAACAGATTTGGCAGTTCCATTGCAGTCTGAATTGGACACCATCTATGAAAAGTTCCATGACGAAGTCGGTAATCTCGGGATAAATACTACAGTACACCCTCGCTAATCCGAACAGAGGTGTTCCGATTCAAAAATCTTCTGTTCCGATTAGTGAATTCGTCCGGATTAGCGAAGTAATGCATTTTCTATGGGCATCTATAAATGAGAATCTCGATAATCCGAACCAAACTTGTATAAACCTTGTTAATCCGCATTTAACATCTAGTGTACTCCTTAAAATACTTGCCTGAGACTTATTTTTTATACTTCCATTGCAATTTATGATTTTTTCCCACATTTATTAGAAGAATATTTTTGTTTCTCCTGTTCGGATTAGCGAGGGTTCGGATTAGCGGGGTTCGGATTAGCGGGTTTCGGATTAGCGAGGGTGTACTGTTTTATACATTCAGTACAACAAAAATACACATGGGCATGCATTTCCCAAGACGTTAGAGAATATGTGAATTTAATTATTCGGTAAACTTTCATAGGTAGCACGCTGTCCGGTCATTGCCGGACCACTTTTCATTTAATGTGACATTATGATAAAGGAGAGTCCATTTTTGGCAGGACCACTTCTAAATTTTGGCCGGTCACCTTTTAGAGATATGCCACGCGAATGACTCCATACTTTCTACATAATTTTTGTTTTCGTTCGTTGGATGTCAAATTTACCAACCTATCTGGTTTCAATTGAACTTTATTTATTACTATGTGCGCTATTTTAATTTTGAATCATTTTAAAGGGTATGATACATTGTAACTAAATGTATACTAAGCCACCAAAACTATTTGAACAACAGGAATTATATTCCTGATACAATATACTACTTCTCGTTTGCGATTAAAGGCTGCTCAAACTATGTACTCTCAAATGACATTAAATATCTTGATATTTTTATAAATATCATAATATTAGGATTTTATCATTTTTATCCAATAACTAAGAAGTGGTGCCTTCTGCCACTTGTGGCCAGATCAGGGGCTGATTATTAGTGAGTGATTACGAATACGATTACGATTACAGGAAATGTTGTAATCGATTACAATCGATTACGATTATAATCGTAATCAACCCCAAGTTTAGGTTGGGAATGATTACTAGTGAGTGATTACGATTACTATTTCAGAAATGTTGTAATCGATTACAATCGATTACGATTGTAATCGTAATCAGCCCCAAGCCTGCTTGTGGCACAAGTAGCACAAAAGGTAATGTGGCTTTATCTCAGTGAAAAATAATCGTAATTAATAGAAATTATGCACCTAGAGAAATTCGAGCATGTGATATTCAAATCTTAAATCATAATTAGTATATTTTAATTGCTTGAAAATCTTCAGAAATTATAAATTTAATTAGCTAATTTTATAAGAATTTACTTATACAGCGATCATCGATAGCATCGATCATCGGCGTTTGTATTAAATAACCTGGCTAGTTTCTACCGATGGTGTTTTTTAATTCAAACGCCGATGATCGGTGATACGGATGATCGCTGTATAAGTAATCTCATCTTATAATTAATGAGTTTACTACATCCAAAAATATGTAATTTCAAAAATTATTATACTTTATTTTATTAACATATCGTTTAATGTCAACATCCATGTGAAGTAGAGCCGAACGATAAGACACGAACACGACACGACACGAATTCGTGTTCGTGTCGTGTTAGGCCAAGTTTTCGTTTCCTGTTCGTGTCGTGTTCGTGTTCAAAGTTCATGTCTCGTGTCGTGTTCGTGTCGTGTTGGGCAAAGATTTTCGTGTTCGTGTCGATTCCGTGTTCAAAGTTCATGTATCGTGTCGTGTTTGCATTGTGTTCGGATAAAGTTTCATAGGGGTTTTGTTATTAAAATTATACAATACTTGTGGTAAACAAGTTATTGTATAATATTAGTATGCTATGATCCTAATTCATTATATATATTCATTTAATTTTTCCAACTTTATAGTATTTCGTGTTGATATTCGTGTTTCGTGTTGACGTTCGTGTTTCGTGTTCGTGTTTCGTGTTGGCGTACGTGTTTCGTGTTTATGTTTCGTGTTTCGTGTTCATGTTGTGACATATTGGTGTGGCGGAATTCGTGTTCGTGTCACATGTTTCGTGTTCGTGTTAGTCTTAAAGACAAATTTAAACACGACGCTCACATCCAATGTGAAGCATTTACAAATGTTAATATGCTACTAGAAACATGAATGTATGAATACAAATTATTGTTGTTCAATTACTTTTGGCCGGTTAGTGTACTTGTGTCTAGTTGTGTGATTTGAAGTGGTTTATGTATATTTATTTACCCAATATATTAACTTTGCATCAAAATCGTATGAAATCATACAATAGTAATGGCTTTCTTATATTATAAAGGTAAAGACTTGCCATATGATCAGGGTTTTATCCAGGAGCGCGCCATACGCTTAGAGGCGTATAAATTTGGATTTGTTTGCGTTTAAAGAGCCAAAACTGCCTAATTCCCATAGAGTAAAATAAAACTAACCTTTAGGCGTACAAAATTCCTACTATAGTGACCTTAGGGCAATTAGGAGAATTAAATTAAATTCCTGTATAATACCCTCATACATAGCCTACTAAACTCAGGCCTGACAAGTGAATGTGAAATGTTGACCAAGGATGGAAACGAAGTCATTGACTAAGTTTCTCAAATTTCGTGGCATAGTTTCTAATTATGTCTGCTGTCAACTTTAATCATTGTGGTTGTGAAAAAAATATTTTGATCACCCATAATATTTATACACATCTTAAATATATTATAAAACATTTCCTATTTAGTTCATTCTTTGCTACGTACAATTGAAAATTGTAATAATTATATCCATTTATACTAGGACTGTTTAAGAAAACATTTATGAATTTTTTCGTCTATATAACCCTGTTTATCCATTTCTTTTATTATTAGCTTCTTGACCATGCCGAACAAATGTTCTGCACCCAATTGTAATAGCAACTATTACCCACAGAGTCCTTATATTCCTGTATTCAAGCTTCCTACCGAACCGCCTGAATTGCGGCAGAAATGGATAAACGCGCTTCATCGAGAAGACATCACCTCCCTCAAACATATATTCGTCTGCCTTAAACATTTTCGCGAAGAAGACGTAGAGCAAACGTATAAATTACAAAATGCAGATGGTTCAATAACCGAAATTCCAAGAGGCCAGCCCAAGTTACGGAAAGGTGCTATTCCTTGCTTTCTACCAGACTGTCCTTCATACTACTCAGCTCCATCTTCTCGCGATCATCGATTTTCTTTCGAGTCAAAGCAGGAAGACCAATTCACAATGGCACTACAGCTTAGTCGTGAGTCACGAATGGCAGAAGAAGCTAAATACCATATTAAAACTCTTGAAGAGTTGGTAGAAAAGTTGCCATTACAAACTCTTCCTTCTAACTGGTTATATTGGTTGTCAGCTGATGGTGAAGTTCATTTTGTCACACTTTCAAAATCACATCATAACATTTCAGTTCAGTCCTCTTTGACTATCAACTCTACACTAGATGTGAAAGCATTTCGAAAAGAGGAGAATATTACTCTTTCACTGACTCAGATAAATGATATCCGACAAATCGAAGTTTTTCTCACTGAGATTGGGAACGCAACTACACTTCCTTCACCATCTGACTCTATCCAGCAACATATTGAGAAAGCACGATATCAAATTTCTAAAGCAATATCAAAACTTGAAGTATCAATTTCACCTTCATTAGACTCACAGGACTCCATAGATAATTCTTCTAGACTAGCTCGACTTCAGTTTATTACATGCCAACTTGAAAACTCCATTGTATCTAAGACCCGAAGAAGATACAACATTATTACTCAAGTTTTGGCATTGAAATCACATCTCATTTCTCCTAGCTGTTACAATTATCTGCAATCTCTAGATTGCCTTGCTCTTCCACATTATCATACACTTGAAAAGCTGTATTCATCGTTTGGATTAGATAGCGAATACATCACTTATCTAAATCAAGCAGCAGTTAACTTTTCTCCTCAAGAAAAAAATGTTATTGTCCAAATGGATGAAATACACGTAACTTCTGATGTTTCCTATAAGGGCGGAGAAATAATTGGCTCTTGTCTCAACCCTGACGATCCTATCAAGACTGTGTTTGCCATAATGGTTTCTAGTTTGCACAAAAAATGGTCCACCGTGGTACGTTTAGTGCCTCTTTCGACAACTAGAGCAAAAGATATTCATCCTATTATTGTACAGGTAATAGATGACATCGAAAAATGTGGACTTTTAGTTCAAGTATTATGCACTGACAACTATCCACTTAATGTAAATGTTTTCAAATTATTCTCTTCTGATCAGAAAACTTTGCAACCTCTTGTCTCTCATCCTACCTCTGAAAAAAGATCTCTTATCCTTATGTTTGATTTCGTTCATATCTTAAAGACTATTCGTAATAATTGGTTAAATCTAAAGAATGAAAATCAAGTATTTATCTATCCTAGTTTTGAAGATTTTTACCCTACTTCCACAAAATTTCCTCTCACATTACAAAAAGCCTCTTTCAATGATATTCGCTTAATATACAAGTTGGAACAGAATAATATAGCAAAGATGGCTCCTCGTTTAACAACTAAAGCATGTTGGCCATCCAAGTTGGAACGACAGAACGTTAAATTAGCCCTCCGAGTTTTCCACGAATCGACTAGTTCCGCCCTCAAGATATTCAACGAGTCTCGTCCCGATCAATTCAAATGCCAAACTTCAGATTTTATAGACATTGTTGTTAAAATGTGGAAAATTTTCAATATCAATCGGCCGAACAAAGATGTACGTTTCAAAGACGAATACTCAAAACAACTAGTCCTCAATGATCCAAGATTTGAACTGTGTCACCAAATTGTTAACTGGCTTGATGCGTGGAGATCTCTACCAGGTAAAGAAGGAAAGTTAAGCCCACAAACGTTTACCAGCTTCAAACACACATGTCTTGCCCTTCCGATCTTAGTTAATCATTTAACCTCCCAGTGCGGATTCGCCTACGTTCTAACCTATTTCTTACAGACTGATCCCCTTGAACATCATTTTGGACTGTATAGGATGATGTCTGGTTCGAATTATCATGTGTCTTATTCTCAGATCCTCGAAACTGAACGTCGACTAAAGATTTCCAGTATACTTAAATTATTTTCACAACAGTCCTCTTCCAAAGAAAGTAATTTACACAATTTTATTAAATGTTTCTCTTCTATTGAGCTTGATCATGATAATAACCAAGTTGACTTGGAACCTTTTCTATCAAAGCTTCAAGATCTTTCTAATATCGTACTTGATAAACATACTTTACAGTCTTTAGCTTTTATTGCTGGTTACTGTGTTCACCAATATCTCAAGAGATCTCAAAATTGTCGCTCTTGTCGTGATTTCCTGACTGTCGACAAAGAACTACTGTTTGATCCTGAAGAAACTACGATATATAAACTTATTGATATAATGGATCGAGGATCATTGAAATGGCCGTCGGATACTGCCTTCAATTCAATCGTCCTCGTGTGGCGAATCATCATGACCCTAAAACAGTGCGTAGATGTCTGGAATTTGTTTGTAGGCTTCAAGCCAAGGAAAACCTTGATTGAAATATCTATTCGATTCCTTGAGAATGACTCAAGTGAATATTGGCGCAACAGATGTTTAATTTGCAACACAGAAGGTTGGGATATTGCACGTAAATTGCTTCTTGTAGCTTCGAATTGTCTAATCTCTAATATGGTCAAGAATTATAATTCCTTTGTTGCCTCAAGAGGAGAAGATAGTCGAAAATTAAAGAAACTAAAAATTAAATAGTGTCGTATTTCATACAGTATTTGTAGGTATGATATGTATTATTCAAACATGTTAACATTTATTTCATCTAATTTTTAGGCAATGTGCATTAAATACATTACCAAAATCATAATAAATTTACATTATCCGATGTATTAAGTTTATAAAAATATCAGAGAGTGTTCAATACTAACACACGTGTATTTTGATTATAAGTAATTATATGACTTCGTTTGCATCCATGGTGTTTTATTGTCGGGCCTGAGTTTAGTAGGCTATGCCTCATATGATATGTCAGATGACAGCGGCCTTGCCACCTCAACCGCAAAAGAAAATCCAACCAATACTACCTGCGAATAAAACATGGAAACATATAGGAATGGACCTTATATGCTACCTACCTGAGAGTGAAGTCGGCTATACACACATTTGAGTCACTGTATGCTACGTGAGCAAAAATGTTGCAGTACGCCCTCTCAAGTCTAAGATTTCATAAAAAGTTATTCAGAATCTGAAGGATATTTAACTCGATATGGGATTACCTGATATTATCCAGCACGACTAGGAGAAAGAGTTCACTAGCAGTGTGAGTAATATAATGTAATACTGTTTGATAGAATCTTCTGACATATTGTTATCAAACAGTAGAGTATTGTAAATTATATTTATTTTTTGTATTTATTTTTTGTATTTACCAGATATTTAAGGAATTCAACAATAAATTGGGAATAAACAATGGTAGCACTTGTGCTTACCACCCGATGGCTAACGGATTAGTCGAAGCGCAAAAAAGATTCTGAAACAGTTAGTATTTTGTAATATTAAATTTAAGACCCATTTACGAAATTATCCATTTTGAAAACTGATTAAAATGGAGAGTCAGATAGGGGATCATTGGTCCAAACTGCTCAAACAGGCTGCGATTGCAATGAACTCCTGCAATAAAAGATCCCTCGGACTACTCCATTCAGGATTATGTGGGGAAGAGAGTCCGGCATCAAGATCTATTGTCCACCATTAACAACCTGCATACCAACGATGAAGATTGTTATTTGGATGAATCGATTTTCTCTGAAGTCACAGATCCACTAGAATCAATGAATGAAATAGTCGACATGGACTACTTAATATACGGCCGTATATGTCAGCGAGAAGGCCAAAAAATACAAGGCCAGTTTATAAATTTCATTATAAGCCCAACTATGCTTCCTATTGGCATAATTTGTATTGTATATGGGGTAATCAACCATTGCGACCCAATGGAACCACTTTTGATAATCTCAGATTTGTGGTTAAGCTGTTTAAGCGCCATTTAATGATGACACCACAAAAATACAAAATATACAATTCGAGTCTAAAGAACTACGATAAATTGGAGATATTTTGAATAAATACTTAGTATACATTTTCCAAATTTATAATGATAATGAATTTATATAAACCAGCAATTATATACGCTTTATGGACGAAAATAGTAAGTTGTAACTCGGATACTAGTATTTTAGTATGTGGTTGCTTTATAATTTATTAGAATTTTTCGAATGTAGCCATTTTGTGATTTAGTAGCCTTTGGGGTGTGAAATAAATTCCATTTTAGTATTCCTGTTATAAAATTATTAGAAAGTGGGAATAAAATGATATTTAGGATATTTGAAAAAAAATCATTTGACCATAAATTGTTACCGTCATCGTTAAATGACGCCTGAACAGCTTAACCACAAATCTGAGATTCTCAAAAGTGATTCCATTGGACTCGCAATGGTTGATTAGCACATATACAATGCAAATTATGTCAATAGGAAGCATAGTTTAGCTTAGAATGAAAATTATAAACTGGCCTCTTTTTGGACTTCTCGGTGACATAAACGGCCGTACATTAAGTAGGCCATGGGTACGACATGGCCTACTTAATATACGGCTATATATGTTCCCGAGAAGGCCAAGAAAGAAGAAGGCCAGTTTCTAATTTTCATTTTAGGATAAACTATGCCTCCTATTGTTATTATTCGGGTTGTATATGGGGTAATCAACCATTGCGAGTCCAATGGAACCACTTTTGAGAATCTCAGATTTGTGGTTAAGCTGTTTAGGCGCAATTTAATGATGACACCACAAATATACAAAAATATAAAATTTGAGTATAAAGAACTGCGAGAAAATGAAAATAATTTGCTAATATACTTCGAATACATTTTCCGGATATATATTGATAATGAATATATATAAACCAGCAATTATATACGTTTTATGTACGAAAATAGTAAGTTTTAATTCGGATACTACTTGTATTTTAGCATGTGGTTGCTTTATAATTTTTCATTTTTTTTAGAATGTCGCCATTTTGTGATTTAGTAGCCTTTGGGGTATGAAATATATCCCTATATTAGTATTCCTATTATAAAATTATTAGAAAGTAGGAATAAACTGAAATTAATGATATTTGAAAAAAATTCATTTTACCATAAATTGTTACCGTCATCATTAAATTGCGCCTAAACAGCTTAACCACAAATCTGAGATTCTCAAAAGTGGTTCCATTGGACTCGCAATGGTTGATTACCACATATACAACCCAAATAACAACAATAGGAGGCATAGTTTATCCTAAAATGAAAATTAGAAACTGGCCTTCTTCTTTCTTGGCCTTCTCGGGAACATATATAGCCGTATATTAAGTAGGCCATGGGTACGATTATTATATTTGATTTGGAATATGCTGAAATAATTTTTGTGGAAGTGTGAACAGGAGAGGAGGGCGTGGGAAGAGAAGAGGTGGAGTGGAGAAGGGGAGGTAGTAACGTTGATAAGGTTGATACGGGGGAGGAGTAGGAGGAAGAGGGGGAGGAAGGATAGGAGGTGGAGACTGTGAAGGAAGAGGGGAATAGTTTGGGGATTTTAATATAGTTTATTGGTTGAGTTTTGTATTTAGTTTATGTATTTATTATTATGTTTTATTTAATTAATTTAGTATATATATTCTGTTTGTTTGCAATAGTTGTTTTTGTTTTGAATTAAAGATATCCCTGCAATTGTTAGATTAATACCATATACTGAATTGAGAAATTAATAGAGTAGGAACAACTAGTCAAATCAGATATACTTTGGAAATTGGCTTCCAAGTATAACTTGCTATAATTTATCAGTACTATACAAGTTAATTAAAAATGGATACATATTGCATTTAGAAAATATAGTGAAAGATGTTCAAAACTGGTAATTAAGTAAGAAATTGTTATATATAGCGTCTCAAAACAATATATAATAATACATCTATGTCTCAATGGATTATCTATACTATCGTCTCAAAACTGCAAGATTCTTAAATTCCAAATAAAAAAGTGAAATTAAGTCAAAATTACTTTTATAGTAGCGTCTCAAAATCTCACGCGTCTCAAAATATCACTGTATAATTTCTAATACCACATCCATGGTTTGGAATAGTAGTGTCTCAAAGACTCATTCAACATACCGTATTTACTCGAATAGTAGCCTAGGCGATTATTGTTTTTACTCCATTTTTGGACCAATAATTTTGAGCAATTTTCTAGAATATTACATTTTTTTACAATTTAATTTTGATAATCGGTTGATAATCGTATTGTGAGTTATAATAGATATAAGTGTTTACTCCGGGTAGCAGTAATGAATTTCTATTTGCTACTTTAGGGGGGCGATTATTGGAGGTAGGCGATTATTCGAATAGAGGCTACTATTCGAATAAATACGGTACTGTTTTTACGGAAATGGCCCCCCTACAGATTTGGTCCGGGGGGTCCAAATCTGTAAATATCATTTTGCTTTACAGACAGATTTGGACCACCTCATTCTATAATACTGCAAAGTAATTTACTTGAGTGTGTGAATACAAAATATGCACAACGATAAGTTATTTCGTTATAGTTTAAGATAAGTATAGGAATGTTAATGGAGTGTGTGAATACAAAATGTGTCACAACGACTAGTTATTTCGTTTTAGTTTAAGATAAGTTAGGATTGTTTGATTAATGCATACATAACATGAGTTACATGACTAATAAGTTAACTAATAACAAGTACGTATAAGATTATAGTTAACTAATAGTTAACACGAAGCTAAGATTTATAATCAGTATGGGTACAAACATATATGATACAATTGATTCTTCCGACAAAGCTAGAGTTATTATTTGGAAGTACTCGCTTTAGCTTGGGCTGTTCTAAACCATCATATGTATACCAAGTTACCAACCATCACGTAGCCTCGTTTTCATTGAGAAATGTAAGCAAGTATGAATAGTGTATCCAAGTAGACTATACTGTATCTGTTTTCCATAGTATGAAATAAATATTTCATCTTCAATGTCATTTCATAAATGTTAGACACAGAGTCAAGATGCCCGACCTCAAGAATGAAAAGAGGTGATAATTGTTCAAATTTTTAGACATGCATTATATGTTGGCTTTTGGGTCTCGACATTTTAGACATGAAAAACTTGATTAAATTTGATGATTAATGGTAACTTGGCAATTTTCTTTAAAGGTTGTCACATATGCCTTATTAAGTCTTTTCTCAGATTCGCAGCAACAACCCCAGCACTGAAGAAGGACTTTATAAGAATCTGACCAGAGACCTAACTTTGATAATAAGGTTACCTTATCCCTTCGAACCCAAAAAGGTTATACTGAAAGTCCACAAGTTGAGCTCCAAGTTGGGGAGCTAGCCATTATCGCAATTCATTGAATTTGCAAGATGAGATAAACGACAACATTGTTTCTAATATTGGAGATAGAGACAAACTGGATAGTTGGAAAGCTGTCGAGAGTATATCAGAATGTAAACTCAGAAGAGTAATGAAGTTATCAACAGAACAGGTATTGACAAGTTGAATTCCTTAATGCTGACCACCCCAAGTGGCACATATGTCTTCCATTTGTTGAAACGAAGAGTAATCTTGAAGTCAATTGGAACATTACTGTCCGTTGTTTTAGAAGTCGCTATTAGCTGTTGTACTACAGGGATGATAACTTTGGTAGAATAATCAAAACTCTTAGTTGACCATTGAGACGAGAACTCGTAATCTTCATCTGTATATTGATATTTATGTATTTTGATGTCGAAAGTATCTAAGTACCATTGAGTCAACAGGTTACTCATCACAAAGGTAGTTTCGTGTTGATCATCCGGAGAATGAGTAGTATAAGTAGAAGGGTAATTATTAGTTCGCCAATTGAATAACTCTTTAAATGACATGTCGCGTCTCTGATGTAGTTCACGATGGAGTTCAGACAGTGGAGTATTTGTCTTGATTGAATGGATAATATCGCTCTTCATTGAATTTAGCATATCCAACATAAATTCCTTTGTATATTAGTTTCTACTGTTTCAAGTGCTATTTCTTCCGCACCAAAGAGGGTCGATTGATGACTATCTGCACTAAACTCATCTGTTATTTCCAGTTGAGGAGGGTTAGTTGGTGTTGTATCAAAGGAATGTACAGCATCCGGTCGTTTCCAGAGTTTACTTTAGATCTTTTAACACGCTGGATTGATTTGTTACGGAATACATTGATAGTCTTACGATTAACTTTAGCAACCGGATAGGGTCCAAGCCACAGATCTTGAAATTTCCCTCCTTTCTTCTTTTGATAGACATTTTCGATGAGGACTTCTTCAGATTCGGAAATATTCTTGTAAGTAATCGGGTTAATGCTCTTGTCATACTGCTTTTTCATGGAAGATTTAAAATTTACTAGACTTTCTCCAGCCAGCTTGTGATCATTTTCTTGTGCAGTTTGCATGTAATCGATCAATTCATTTATTTCTTCATCGTTATCATTCTAATAAGTGGATTCAACTTGGATGTCAGGATAGAGCAATGCAACGTTTCCTGCTTCAGTTGGCAAACGAGGTTTTCGTGTCCATGAATTAATTCAAAAGCAGATAATTTAGTAGTTTCACGGGGCCTGATGATAAGAGAGAAAGTTACTTCTTCAAGGAAGTGTACCCAATTTTCACTCTTTCCATTCAACATTTTTATCAGTGATCTCTTGATAGCTTGGTGCGCTGACTCAACTAAGCCATTTGTCTGAGGATGATACGGTGCTGAAAAGATCAACTTGCAATTGTACGCTTCATGTAACTCCTTTGAAATTCGGTTCTTAAATTCAGTGCCATTATCGCAAATAATTAGTACAGGCGCTTCTAGTCGACAATAAATCGAGAAAATCCCCCTGGCCACTTAAATAGCTTCTTTTGTTCTGAGAGGGCATGTTTCAATCCACTTTGTAAAGTGATCCATAAATGTTAAGATGTATTTATATCCTTCTGAATCAATTAGCGGCCCCTTAAGATTCATTCCCACACGAAACCACACCTTTGTGATGACTGGAAGGGGTTGCAGAGGGGTAGTGGGGGCTTTGAAAGTGGGTCGATTTCTTTGGCAGTAAATACAATTTTCAACGTATGATCAATTTGTTTAACATTGCAGGCCAAAAATATCTCTCTTTGGCGATGCTATAAGAATATCGTGAACATTGATGTCCAACATTATCGTGAATTTCTTGCATAATGTTAGAAATTTCGTCTTCAATAACAACAACGTGCTTTGTCCACTTTTCTTTAAGAGCATTTCAGTATTAATAGAGTAGTTGGACGCTTTTTCTTAAAATTCGCTTATGATCCTTCGTAAATCCATTTGGATAGGAGTCTGATTTTAAAAAGGTCAATATATCCTCGTATTCTGAGGGATCCATGAGCAGAGTTGAAACGTAATCAGTAGAGTTATTGGAAAAATGAATTTAAAAAATATAAAGACAGTTAATTACTCGGATATTATACCTTCAGGTAAAACATGTTTTAATATTTGAAACATCTTCCATCACGGAAGATATTGGCGTTTTACAAAATCATATTTGTGGAATCCTAATTACTGCAAATGTCACCAGAAACCTTATCAATGCTACATAATTGGAAACCTGATCAGTGCTGCGGTTAATTGAAAACTCATTAGTGCTGAAGAAAAGTCACACAAATTCCCCGAGTCAACATCTTCCGTGACATATGCACCATTAATTCAACTTTGTTACTGTAACAATGTTGCACAATGTATGTTTGGTTTGGTGCTATATAGAAAAGGGGGCTTCAAATCTGTAAAGGGGGTCCATTTCTGTAAAGCAAAATGATATTTTACAGATTTGGATCCCCCGGGCCAAATCTGTAGGGAGGGGGGGGGCATTTCCGCCAAAACAAGACCTACTTACGCTTTATAATCAATGTTATGAGAATATAAGCCACACACTAACCGCGAAGCGGTTGGTGTGTGGTTTTGTTCTGCCGCGAAAATACCTAGCAAGCTAGTATCTATACCAGTGGTTCTCAAACTTTACACAGCGCGTACCACTTCATCAAATATTAGGGTCTCCGCGCACCACCAAAATGATCGATATTTAAATTCACCCCTGAAAACGACGTACAGCATATCGTACTAAAATACATCTCCATTGTATTTAATATTAATAACATTTCAATTTTGATGTATTTTTAGAGTATAATGATCTACCCCTCTCAAGGGCGTGTTAGGAGAAAGTCTCTGCGCGGTCAAATGTAAAAGCAGCGAGCGTAGCGAGCGACCAAAGGGGGTTTGGGGAGTATACCCCAGGATATTTTTGTAGATTTAATGTTAACTACTAATCTACTTGCAGGAAGCATGATTTGCTAACAAAAACAAAATAAAATTGATTTAGAATGTGTACTCTAGTAACATTAGAGAATTGAAAGTATTGACGGTGTTGAATAATATCAACAATAAACTGCCTACAATTCAAATGGCTGAATTAGGGGAGGAGCAAGTGCCCCCCCTTCCCCTGACTCCTCCTCCCTCCGCCTATAGCTCCGCGTACCACTAGAAGTTGCTCGCGTACCACCAGTGGTACGCGTACCACAGTTTGAGAACCACTGATCTATACTATTAAAACACAAACATTTATACAGTATATACTATATGTACGTATATGTACGTATATGTAAATATATATATTTGTCTGTATGTTCCGTGTAGATTGAAGAAACTGTAAGATTTCCAAATGTAATTTTTTCACAAAAGGGGTAAAGTTTGGCTCCCGACAACAAGTTGAGGTCTTCACTCAAAATTTATCACTCCTCATAAAGTTATGACGTCATTGTCATAATTTGAGAAGCGTGAAAATTCACTTAATCGCACAAGATTCGTACCCCCTAGGAGATAAAATCTGAAAATTTAATAGAACATGTACATTAATGATGCGGACACGTTGGTGACACCAAATTTCCAACATGCTCACTCGTTATCGCATGATGACGAAACTATTAAAATTTCACATTGTTAATTTGCCTATTTTAGCCCTAATTAGGCTATATAATTAATGTTTCAATTATGTTTGAAATATAAACCACACACCAAACAATTCGCGGTTGGTGTGTGGTTTTGTTTTGCAGCCAATCGAAATAGCAAGCGAAGCGCGCTAGTACTAATAATTCGTGACAGGCTTTCATCCAGGAAAAATTTCCCGCGCGCCTAGATTAAGTTTGAGCTCGCTCACACGCGCCTAAATGCTCAATTTGTATTACGTCAATGGGAGCATCTCTCGATTTTCGCGCGCCTAGAAAAGTTTTCCTTTGAAATTACGCGCCTGAAGGCGCGTCGCATACGCCTGGATGAAACCCTGATTCGTGACAAGCGGATAATACAACTTAGGTTAAATAAGCTACAATCTTAGAAAAATATTAGTCAAATATCCTAATGATTCAAACACAATTATAAATTAAGAAGACTAACACAAGTATAAATACCTAAGAGTAAATTTAAAGTTACTAAATCTATATCACATATCTGTGTGTTGATAGTAGTTAGGGCCACGAAATATGAAAAACATAGGCTCAAAATACAATTTTAAAATTTGGTTCTTCATTTCCACTTCTTTCAATCATCCTCAATAATTTCTGAAAACATATCAACATACACGTCTATCTACTTGATACATTCATTAGACAAAAATCAGTAACTGACAATTTGTCCAAAGGAAATTATTATACGTTAATTTGTTACACTAACAATTCTTTACACGACAATTGGTTACACTACAAATTAGTTTGCTGAATCGCCCCATCTACTAGAAAACCGGGTGAATGCATTGAGTCCGTTGAGTAAAGTGAATATAGGTACAGTCAAACCTCTCTATAGTGAACACCTTCGGGACCGGAATTTTTGTTCACTATAGCGAGGTGTTCATTAATCAGAGGTTACATTGGAATAGTATAAAATGAAATTTATTAAGCCGATGATTTAAGGTATGCAATGTTAACTCTGTATATAGCCTATTAATTAATTTTATTTAAATAATCAGAGTTTTGACTGCCTTTGACATGTTCCTTCAAATATTAACTCTTTGATTGCTGATTCAGCTTTCATTACGGCTCCAAACACCTGACTGTCGTGATTACTGAATGCCTTGATTACATCTAATGAATACAGTACTTCTTTTACTGTTGGAACTTCTGGGATTGGAATAACTGAGTCGCTTTCTTCATCCACTTCTAATGTTTCATTTTCTGCTGGTGATAAATTTTTTTCTCTTAGCTGTGTTTCCCAATCATCATCAGTATATGCATGCACTAATTGATCTTCTTCATCGATGTTCATGTAGTTATTACCTGAACTACATTCAATTCCAATACTGGAAGACAAATCATCAATCATATTCTGGATATTTTCTTCGTGATCAATATTGGTTTGTTCATAGAAACCAAATCCGGCATTTGCAAAACATTTCTGAATAGTTTCGGGTTTGACATTTTCTCAAGCTTGAGCAGCCCAATACATCGCATGCTTGACTGTGATCGATTTAATTAGTCCTTGCCCAGAATCACAAGAGTCAACTCTGCTAAGTACATCCAATAAGAGGAGCTTCCTATAAGAAAGTTTCATAGACTGTATAATTCCTTGATCCATTGGCTGTAATTGGGATGTACAATTTGCAGGAAAAAACTTTAACTCGATATTACTAAATTCTAGATGGGGATGACTTGTAGCATTATCAATGAATAGAAGAATCTTTCTTTTTTGTCGCTTCATTTTGTTGTTGATATCCTTTAACCATTCTCCAAATATACTACTATTCATCCAAGCCTTTTTGTTTGCTTTCCATTGCGCCGGCATTTGACTAAAGTCCATGTGTTTGAAGCACCTAGGATTTTGACTTTTCCCTATCATCAATAGTTCCAATTTTTCCGTGCCGGACATATTTGCACACAAAAGAATTGTCAACCTATCCTTTGTCTTCTTTGTTCCGCTGCAAATTTTGTTTTTCTCTACAAGAGACTTAGTTGGTAGAACCTTATAGAAAAGACCAGTTTCATCACAATTGAAAATATCTTCAGGGCTATACCCATCTATTATCGTGTTTAATTGTTGCTTCCATGTATCTACAGTCCCCGAATCAACACTGGCACTTTCACCGCAAAGAGTCTTGAATGCTATATTGTATCTTGACCTGAACTTTTCCAGCCAGCCATTAGAGGCTTTAAACGGTATACTTAGTTGTTCGGCAAAATCTATACCCTTTGCTTGTAAGATAGGCCCTGAAATTGGTATATTCTTTGATCTAGTTGTTACAAACCACTGCCAAATAAGATCATTTACTTCGCAATGACTAGACAATCTAACTCTCTTCATTTGTGGATTACAGTTTTCTTCGCAAGCCATTTGGATTTCATGTTTCTTCTTAAGGATGTTATTTACGGCTCCCACAGATATGCCAAATCGATTAGCTACATCACGCTGGCTATGGGTTGAGGCAAATTGTATTACATTGAGCTTTTCGGATATTGTAAGATTTTTCCTTTTCAGTGACATTAAGTCTAGATGTATAAACTAACTTTGACTTGGTAGACTAATTCAAAACTACGTATTACGTAATATACCCATTGATAACTTATTATGTAGTAGTCTATGACATGTATCTTTTCACGCTTTTCATATAACACCGATTATTATGTATTCAGAAACCTGACCCATGTTCACTAATTAGAGGTTCATTCTAATTGAGATACATAGGAAGTGTTCACATAAGGTGATCACTATTCACAGTATAGAGGTGTTCATTAAAGAGAGGTTCTTATTAAGATTATTTAATAAGGAAATATTTGGGACCGGAATATAGTGTTCACTATTTGGAGGCGTTCACTAATGAGAGGTGTTCACTATTGGAGGTTTGACTGTACTAGGTCATAAGGGAGATGAGCATTTTAATTCATAAGGCTATTTTTAGGTGAATAATACAAATAAATAAGTATAATGTATTATATAATTATTCTTACTTCGTAACTCGAATGGAATTAATATATCTGACTAATATGTTGGTAATTAGACTGATACCAGGCTAGTATCATTTGGACAAAATGTTTATCGTACTTACAATAAAAGTTTGGTTGATTTATCTTTCTCATGTATGAATCATTAATTAAGCTATTGATTTATGGGAATTCATCAAATTCTACTGCAGGAGGTTCCAAATACTTAGATAGTGATCCATCAATTCACATGAACAAGAAACTTGGATTTTAGTATAAATTACACAATATCAGCTGAGTTAATGGTATTTTATTTTGATGTTGTCTCAAAATTATTGCCCAGTACTGGAGAGGATGAAATCAGTTAAAGTCTACAATGCACAAAATTTTGTCGAGATTCCGAATATTTACAATTTTGAAGATATTTTGACTATTTCAATATACATTTTACCCAGTTTTAATAAAATGAAAGAAACAATGCATTGTTTAAAAATCAGAAGAATAGATGATAGACAAACAATTACTAATAACCTCTAACACAGGGGTTCTGAAATTTTTCTAGAATCCTACCTGGTAATCTTTATTACTGGAGGACCCAGATATCAGGATATTATTCATACATTAAGTTGCATGACTTTTCGTTCCACAGCCCCTTATATGAAATATCGGATATATATTGAACCTCAACCATTTGAAAAATTACTTGTCCTTGCTCGAGAAAATGTCAAAAATACCTTGGTATACATAGTTTTATTTAAATTAGCAGCTACGGAACTCTGACTAGTCTGAGAATTTATTGGGTTGATATATGCTAGTTAAACTCAGAATGAAGAGCGGAGCAAAAGTAGGTTTACTCGATAGGGTAGACGGAAAATTGTAAATGGAATGTGGTCGCATGACAATGTTATTTTTGTATTGCTATGGGAATAAAGTGTACAGTTGATTAAGTGATAAATCAAATTGCTGGAAATTTTATGCTGGTCACGAATATCAGGATTAAAAACTGGCTGGACGTCATTGGAGAAATATATATATACATCAGAAAAATTTGTTCTAAGGGTAGGAAATGGCAGTACTACTAGAAAATTCGCGACCTATACTCGGAAGAATAAAAGCATTTAAATTAGTCCGACAATCATTTACACATTCAAAGGCAACTTTTGGCTTCAGATAATAAAGGATTTGAAGGCAAGAGTTTTCAGATCAGTCTAATACGCAATTTAAATTTGGGGTCCCCCAAATCACCGGCATATATTTCTACGTCAATGATTTCTACTTATAGCATAAAGGACAGTGTATTGAAACAAGACAAGTGATAAATACCTGGAGTAAATCATGTCTGCTCTTGTTTCCCATACAATAAATGATCCAGCAGTGACAACAAGAACCGCTTGAATTCCAGAAACACTCCTAAAGAAACAAATATTTATAATAGAGTAGAACTTCGTTAGTACCTACACCCGGTAACGAGTAAAATGCGTTCGCCTCATCCAGAATTCGTAATAAACAATATTATTATTATTGATAACCATTTGAAAGGGACTGAAATAATGCTCATAAATTAACCGGAATTTCGTATTAAAATACTATTTTAAAGCCATAATATATCTAACTCTTTTTGTAAACAATAAAAATAAATCTTAATATTATAAAATTGATAGACTTGAAATTCGTAATCATCATACTTGTTTAACCTATAATACCCGTTGGAAGCTAGCCTTTAGGTTATTGTCTGAATTTCAATAATTTGTTTGCCTATTTTTGGTTAACGACAACTAATTTACATATGATAATGTATAAATGCCAATTCGAAATCAACATATTTTACATATAATAAATGTAGGAGAGCCTCCTACATTTATTATATGTAAAATATGTTGATTTCGACTTTAGATCATTTGAGTCTTCAGAAATTTTTTTTTCTTTCAGATCAAAGCCAAAACGGAAGCGTCTATCTTATGAGTAAGGGCCGATCCATTGGGGGTGCTAGGGGTCCATTGACCCCCCTGAAATTATTCAGCAGTTTGAAAGTTCAGATTTTGAAGAAGGATTTTTGTAAATAAACCCCCACGTTACAAGCTGGGCCATCCCTGAGAAAATTCCTGTATTCCCCCTACTAGTGAGACAATTATGCCAGCTCCTGAGGTGCAACTTCAGTATGGAACACCTCGTAGATTTAGTAGAGTTAGGCTCAAACGCCTAATGGACACGTCTAGAACTCGCTAAATTATGAATGTAGACAGAAAGATTTCCAAAATGGGACAAAAATTGACAAAGTTAGGGCCTAATTCAGTTATAACCCAAATGCTATGGAGAAAATTGGTATCGTCACACCTTTTATAGTGTAAACTACTATTACACTAGTCACTCTTGTGTATACAAGCTATCCCTAATGACGCCACCCACAACTTTATTGGTTTGCTTGTGACTAATTTGAGGTTTCATGTGAATTCGAATTACACTGTGTATTACGCAAACACAAATTGTCAATTACTATTTTGCTTAATTTTACTGCTTATGGTCAGCAAACTTGCTATTTTCACATATATACCGTATATTATAACCAGGGCCGGAATAAGGTATGTTGAGGCCCCTTAGCTAATGGAAACGCGGAATGTGTCCTACAGAAAATCGGATTGTGTACTACTCTTTGAGTTAGGAATCGAATTTGTCCTACGACCAATTCCGTAATTTGTCCTACGACCAATTCCGTAATTTGTCCTACACTATATTAAATATAGGAATTTGTCCTACACTATATTAAAGATGGGATTTGTCCTACATCTAATTCCGGAATTTGTCCTACACTATATTAAAGATAGGATTTGTCCTACACTATATTAAAGATGGGAATTTGTCCTACAACTTTTTCCAGAATCTGTTCTACACTGTATATTAAAGATAGGAATTTGTCTATGAACAATTTGAACACTAATTTAGCAATAATTATTAATTTTGTAATTTAGCAATAATTATTAATTTTTGTAATTATAGCAATAATTATTAATTTTGCAATGAATGTAATATAGTTTGATAAGATATTAAGGCCACATAAAATAAATAACTTGTTTATCATCCCCGTCCGTCCCAATTTTACCCCCCGTCCGGATATATTTTATTAATATCTTATGGACATAATCGCACAGATGGTAGCTATAAACTTGTGTAAAGTACTCTTAATGTATCAATTTTTAATAAGTCTTGTATTTTAGAGCATTATTTGGGCATTGTCATGTGATTTTCTAATTATAATAAATATTAATATTTATTGTTTGGCATAGGATAATGTTAATTGCATATTAATTGAAATAAAAAATAAAAATAAAATCCCGTCCGCCGTCCGTATTTTTTGAAAAAATCCGGATGATAAACAGTTAATTTATTTTACCTGGCCTAAATACAATAAATTATATGGGAAAGTAAAAAATTTGTATTATGGGAAAAATTGTGTCTATTTGACTGATACATCACGGAAAATCTGTAAAACTTATTTTATGTTTTCTCTACAGATAGGGTTTAATAATTAATTGGCACATGCCTCACAGAATCCTCCATGCAAGGAATTATCGTGTAAGAGTACGAAATCTGTCACTCTTTGTAGTAGACAAACGTGACATTGAATGATATTCTCTTCTTCATTCATATGATCTAATATGTCACCTAAATTGTCAGAACTATCAAAGGGTCCTGGTGCTAATACGGCATTTACGCTTGCATGCCCTCTTGTCAATGACAAGCATTGAAATAGTCGACTTCAGTATAAGTACCATTCAAATACTTATCTTTACACTGGTTTCTGCTTCTATGACCTCTTGTAGTGGAATGACTTTTCAACAACCTTTGCAATTCCAAATCGTTAACGAAATTACATTGTTCAAACATTCCATAAACTTCCAAATGTTTGGATGGAAGCTCTTTATATACGTATGATTTTAGAGATTTGTGATATGTTTCTGGGCAACCGGGGAAACTGCCCTGGGGCCTCCACCACCAAAGTTGTAGTCATTTTTCACTGGACAATTGTAGTGGAAGGAGTTAGGCCCTCATAACAGTGGTTGCCCCAGGGCCTCCACCTCTGTTAATCCGTCCCTGCATACATACATGCGACATAATCACCTATAGTTAGGTAAGGCAGCTGTGTAGATTATATAAAATTTGTCACACGATTTCCTTTGAATTCCTATGTTATTGTGTAATCTAATTGGTCACTAATTCGCTTTGCTCCCATAAATGTTGCATTTATTGGAGTGTATTTATGGTAAGTACATGTCCATGGTATAGTTTTCATGTTATCTTATCTAAAAACACAATTTAAGAGCTTTATCTATTAAGCATTTAATTCACTTTGTTTTAAATGTCTCTCGCAAATGAGACACTTGATGATTGGGAAATTAAAAAAATTTGATGGAAAAAAACTTGCGCTTGGAGTTGTCCAACAAAAGTTAAATATTTGAATAGGTATAATATATGACCTTCTTTTGGTCGCTGTAAACTTGTTAGGGCGGTAACTCTTTTTACTGTACCTCCAATGCCATCACAAGCTGATTTTCCGTGGGAGGTAGCGAAAAAAATTTATTTCAAATTTCAGATTCTATGTGATGCAAATAAATAGATAATAATCAAGCTAAAACACATTATGCTGTATCTGTAATATTAACTTCACAGCTCATTAGTTTAATCTATTGAATTTTTATTAAACATAGCAATAATACTAATTAACTTAAGATACATGTGTGTAGTGTATCCTAGGTCAAACATACCACAAATTTCTGATGCATATATCAATTGTATAATGCTGTTGGAATTAGTGATAATCACGAATTATTTAGGAGCGCGAGAAGCTTCTTTAGGAGTATCATTTTTGGAAAATTTGAATTTAGGAGCGGCGAAAATTTGGAATCCTCTCCTATACGGTAACATTGATTTTTGATTTAGGCGTATAAAATTGCATTAGACCAGGATTTGAGCGTATTTACAAATGGCTGTATAATACACTGGTGATAATAATTATAAAAATATGAAATATCTATCAATATGATAGAAATAGAGTATGGTTTTAGCCAGTAATATATTTTTATAAAAACATCAATAAATTGTAGTATCACATAAAAAGCGTTCAGAGGAACAAAAATGTGAATAACTTATTGGGAAGAAATGGAAACCATAGTGAAATTTTCTACACAATGACTTAAGACTACATACAATAAATTACCAAAATAATAAAAGAGATTTGAAAATGTAAATTTTTGCCACGTCATGGTTCCGGTTCACTTCCGGTGTTGGTTTCAGTTCTAATTTTCACTAATAAAAACAACTGATAACTTAATACGTATATCCATCTGATTTGAATTCTCCATATATTAAAACGTAAGTATAGCAATTTGTAAAAGAATTGGATAATTATATCAAAAGTTATACGAGTTTGAAGTGAGTGGTGCTTCAACATTTTGGAAAATGTTTGGATAATCAACAAATAAAGGTAATTTTGTGACGTCATAAATCAAAAACCACTCGTAGCTTGTTACACAGCAATTTACAGACAAATCGATTGATAGTGGTGAAATGACTGGTTGATTTGACATGGAATTCCTCGCACATATAATTTTGCAAGTTCGATTTACTTAACCTTTTCAAAGACTACTTTCGTAAAATGGAAGCAGCAACTAATTTTTGTGATATATGGAAATGTTTGAGCTAGAGCATTCTTTGGAGCTACAGTGTACACCGCTTAATTGGGAAAAACGTCCCAAGAACCAGGGTTGTATCAACTCATTTTGAGTTGGCAAAACAACTCATTTTTTGTCTACCAACTCATTCAAATTTCCTTCACCAACTCATTCAACTCATTCATTTTGCTGTTACCAACTCATTCAACTCATTCAAGAAAATGAGTTGATTCTGCCAACTCATTTTTTATTAAACTAATTGTAACTAACGTATATCTTAAATCTTCAGTTTAATAATACATTTACAGCTGCGTCGGTCGGCTCTCAAAAGTGATCCGGCCAAATTTGGATCTCCCTACGCATTAATGTTACGACAAAGTGAAAGTTGTCTGGCCATGGTCGGAAGTAGGGTTGTATCAACTCATTTTTTGTCTACCAACTCATTCATTTTTCTGTTACCAACTCATTCAACTCATTCATTGTGCTGTCACCAACTCATTCAACTCATTCAAGAAAATGAGTTGATTCTGCCAACTCAAAATGAGTTGATACAACCCTGCCAAGAACCAAATCCTTTCTATAGAAGCTAATACTAAATTCGGTTTACCGGAACAAACTCAACAAATCGGGTCTAAATTGGTGCCACTCAATGCAAAATTCACATTGATCAACAGCATATTCTAATAATCTTGATCAATTCTCACAAAGGTAAAACATAATTTCAAAATAGGGTCGATTTTCTTATTGATTCTGTCAAATCGCAATTTACAGGAGATTATGAGCTTGTAGTAGACGGATAATTCCAAACGGTTCACAAAATATTAAGTCTCATATTATTGAAGTGAGAAGAATCAAGGGTCCGCAGGGATTGGATGAATTGTTATAACAGTGTTAAAACAAAAATTGTTGTAAGATCCAGTGTTTTCTAGAAAAGACCTGCCCCGGTCTTTTCTAGAAAAGGGCGGTTTTTTTCGAACACTGGGTAGATCACTATTTTTACATTATTTTTTCGGTTAATTGAGATCTCCGCTTAATTGGAACAAACGTGTCCTAATTAGGCGGAGTACACTGTATTTCAAAATTACCAATCGCGAAAGAAGGTTTAAAATCAGAAATAATTGACTAATTGATAAAAATACAGCATGATATAAAGCTTCAGGTTTACTTGTCATGAGAACATGGCTATCAAAGTGAACGAAGATTGTAAACAGTTGATAAGAGCCATTGCCGGCGCCACGTATTATGAGGTGTGGCAGTAGTGGGTGTCCACTGTATAGTCTAGTGGGTGTCAGTGTACAAGCACCGCTTCATTTCCTTGAGGCAGGGTGTCCGGACACCCAGGACACCCCCGGTGGCGGCGGCCCTGAGAGCCGTGTAACAACGTCAAAAGTTCCATCAAAGTGAATCATCATTCAACTCTTTAGCATGTTTCTCAACAACTTGAACAAAAATAATAGCAATTGATCTCTGTCGAACGCTGTTTGTAAATGGTTTGAACAATGTTGATAATCTTGCAACAATTTATCAAATTATAATGCTGTAGTAGGTAATCTAGGTTGCAGGATTCTTCTCCTCCTAGGCCATATAATATAAATAACTTGTTTATCATGGGATACAGACAATTCGTGACAAGACAATTCGTGACAGACAATTCGTGACAGGACAATTCGTGACAATTATTTTGGACAATTATTTATTTTTTCGAATTTTTGAATTTAATTTTTAATTTATATTTTTTCGAATTAGCGCCCCAACGCTTATTGTTTTCGTGGGCCAAATTTATCATATTTTTTTTGAAAAATCCAGAAAATAATATTTTGGAGGTTTTCAATGGTTTTCAGCGACAGAATACATACCGTAGTTGCCATACCAATGCCATTTTTATTGACCCGGCACTTATTCAATCCCCGGCGCTCTATGATGCTAAAAGATAGCTAATACATTAAAAGCTAAACTTCTAAGCTGCACTAGAAGCAATCGTAAGTGATAAAATTCGAAAAAATAAAATAATTGTCACGAATTGTCCAGTCACGAATTGTCTCTGTCTCGAATTGTCCTGTCACGAATTGTCTGTCACGAATTGTCTTGTCACGAATTGTCTTGTCTCGAATTGTCTGTATCCCGTTTATCATACCTGTCCGTCCCAATTTTTAACTTCCGTTCGGATACCTATATTTTAGTATTTTCTTATGAAGATAATGGTACAAAATATTTGCTATAAACTTGTGTAAAGTACTCCTTATGTATCAATATTTAATAAGCCTTGTATTTTAGAGGATTACTCATAAATTTAAGCATGGTCGTGTGGTTTACTGTGCGACTGACTATACTATAGTATAGTGGCCCAGTTCTAATATTACTGCTTTGGTTATTATTATTAACGTGCCGACTATACTATAGTATAGTGGCCCAGTTCTAATCTTACTGCCTTGGATAGTTATTATTACTGTGCCGACTATACTATAGTATAGTGGCCCAGTTCTAATCTTAGTGCCTTGGTTAGTTGTTAATATTATTATTAATGTGCCGACTATATACTATACAAGTGGCCCAGTTCTAATCTTAGGCCTTGGTTAGTTATTATAATACTGTGCCGACTATACTACAGTATAGTGGCCCAGTTCTAATCTCACTGCCTTAATTTTTTCTATATTTTTCTCCGTAGACGATTCCCTGACCAGTGCAATATAGTTGATGGCCTGAAACATAGCATGTAGGTGCGATGGGACTGTCTAATTTGCACCTGGGGTTAAGATTTTTGATTGACATATTTTGGACTAAAAAGAAAATTGTCTTTTAATATCAGATAAATGGACATTTTTGCCTAGGCAAAAGCCGGCGTTTCCCTAAGACACTTTTTGCCGAGTAAAGACACTTTTGCCTAATACTCCATAAAAGACACTTATATGGAGTATTTCCTATTATAAAGAATTGTCTTTAAAATTGAGATATACAGACAAATTTTGCACACAGTTTTGACACCTTTCAAGATTTAGATGATCCATAACTCAAAAAATGTTATACTAAACACCCAATTTTTATTTCAACATTGGATTTATCTTAAATTTCTGCGTAAATTGGGAGAAGTCAAATTTTAATAAAGGGTTTAATTCATGCCATTAATAGGGGTGAAAATTTCTTTGTTTACTCACACTTCAGTTTCAGTAAAACTGTTAAATCTAATTCTATTGTTTCAACTTGTGATAATTATAATGATTCAACTTGTGAGATCGGGTTGGCTTCTATTCTGTAATTGAAGACTAAGATTATATATTCCATAACAACGACAGATTACGTGATTATATTTACTTCTGCGAGAATATTCTACACTTACATATTTAATTATAAATAGTCGCTCAGTGTTTGACTTATAGAGAAGGTTCCAATGAGATTATTGGGGTTATCGAGTGCGCTGAATTCAAATATTATAGTGAAATTCAATTTAAATTAATAATTATTGCAAATTATTGAACTTAATTTATTTTTGCTGTAAATAATAATGGTGTTAAATTATTAATAATTAATTAAATATTTACAAAAATTCATTAATCTCGGGGATGATACAAGATAGAAACAAACTTCAAATTAATCTACCATTCCTTGTGACTCGGACCAATTGACAAATGGTTCTTGACACCCTGAGGCGTTGATGACTTGGCGAAAAAAATCCAAAATTGCAGCCTGTGCCGACAGCATGTTCCATTGGAGGCACTATCAATGAACCACCAACAAAATATAGTGCCACAAAGGAACATGCATCGGCACAGGCTGCAATTTTGGATTTTTTATAATTATATCAAATTTATGTTTATTGTATGGGATAGGATGATGCATAGCCTACTTTAAATACAGCTAGACATGGGGCATAAACATCGAAAAAATAAATTTGCTGATTTCTTTATTTTTCCCATAACATTCACAAGATTGAGTTCGAAACAGGCTACATTTGACATAAATACAGGATTCAGATTCCCTATCCTTTATATAACGGAAACCTTCACAAAAGTAATTCCGACGATTTTATCCATTTACCTTCAATAACGGTATATTCCATAAAGTTTACTTAGAAATTAGTTGGTAGAATTTCAAAATGAGTAAATATGAATAGTTTTGCAATTTATACCACGATACTATGCACATAATGTGGAATTGTCAAATATTAGAATACATAGACACTTGTTAGGTCTCATTAAATACAAAACAAACACTATAAATTAGTTATATTCGCTTAATGTAAATACAATACTAGCGAGAAATACAAAACAATTACCACCAGTTGTTGGACATATTCCTACATTTAATATAGTGTAGGACAATTTCTGGACTTGTTTCGGGACAAATTCCGGAAATGTTTGTAGGACAAATTCCTTCCTTTAATATAGTTTAGGACGAATTCCTACATTACAGATTGTAAGACAAATCCCAGCTACCCAGCTAAATGAGTGTCGGAGGCTCTACCCAATGAGTTTGATAGGGTGTAACTAAAAATTCCGTTGAGAGGAACCAAGGATAGTAATTTCGCTTAAAAAAAGAGGCGAATACAATACAAAGTGGGGCTAAGCACTGAGAAGACACAAATTTCTTTTTCGTAACAATATGGCTAGCAAATTTTTCACTTATGTCATAATAGGTGAAAGTCTTAATGAATATTCTAGAATAACATAAAGTTCATCGAAAGCTCCATAAAGTGGGGCTGCCTAAGCTTCCCCTACTCCGATGGGCTTGATAGCAATTGAGGCCCCAAACTTTCGAAGGCACCCAAGTTATAGCTTAGTTAGTCTATGGGGTAATCCGGCCTTGATTATAACATAAAATGGTCGTTGGGGGACAAAAAGTTGATAATAGTGAAATATTCCTTTTTATAGACATTGCTATTAGGCGGACACGAAGACAATAGTGTCACAAGGTGGTCTTCATTCAAATAAGTTACCAATTTAATACACACAGAACTCCGTTTATTGTGTTCTGTACTCAAATGAATATGCACTGGTGTTCGCCTAATACTAAGTCGCATTTTGCACAAAATTTGCTTGCTGATAGGCGAACTTGCTCTTAGAGGAACAAAATTAACATTAAATGCTCGCTTGGGGACGGAAACGATTTTATAATACATATTGTTATTAGACCAATATTGCTAATAGGCGAACACCACCGTATAATACGCAATACGTATATACAAAACAATGAAGCAACTGGTCCTGCATTGATTCTCCACTTTTCAATCGGTCAACAAATATACGTGTAGATAGTTTATCGCATAAGTTTAACTAAGATGAGCCAAGATTTTTGTTATTATAAGAACTAGCGTAACAAAATCGCTTCGCGACAGAACATAACCACTCACCACTGATTTGCGGTTGGTGTGTAGTTGATACGCTTCTAACATTGATTATACTACGATTGATAGGTAGTTCGCGACGTGTCGCAGTCCACACAAAAACAACTTCGAGGTTGTTGTGTGTTACACTCATCACTTCGTGCCTCGCGAAGGAGAAAACTTAATTTTTTCTAAAGAAAGTCTTTTTTTGAAATATTGTCATGATGACGTCAAATTTTGATAATGAGTATGAATATATGTGATTTTGTTTGGGAGAACTATTGGTGCTATTAATCTGCATATTGAATTAATTTTTACGTTTCTATCTCTCATGGAGTGTGAGTTATAAGCAATTAGGTAGATTTTCTGACTTTCAAAAATGTGACAATGAAGCAGGGTTGGTAGGTTTTGGCCAAATGGTTTAAACCAGGTTTAAACCGCCCTGTCCTAAACCTAAAAATTGGACAAAAGTGGACAAAAGTGGTGCAAAAATCTCGTTACTAAGTAGCTATTGTTCTTCTAGTAACCACCAAGTAAACCACAGTGCATTCCAAACATTAAATATTGTCACTACCTTTGGAAACAATTAGTATATAAATACAGATTCATTTTATTCCAAACTTTAAATGATCACAGAGCACTATTATTCCAACTTATTATTCTCGACATCCCAACTGACTTTCTTCTCCCTCACTTGTATTCTCTAACATCAAATTATCAACACACGATTAGCTAGTTACGGGATTATGGCTATTTAGCTCGTGTAATGCAATGCAAATGTGGTGAGCAAATGTATGAGGGTGCCTACGCCAATTCCCAGGATGGTTACGAGTGGAAATGTCGTGCATGCAAAGTTCCTGTTCAATACGTTTTGGTTAATTATTTCGAACTTCCAAACTCTCGATTACTTCGCTTCTTTAATTAATGTATTTCTGGTGTGAGGATACTCAGTCACACGCTATTATGGAGAAGCAATTGCAGTCAGCACCAGCTACTGTTGTTGATTGGAAGAACTTATGAGGGATATATATCTGTGTTGAAGAGATCATACAAGATGCTGAACCCCTATGTGGTCCCGGAATTATCGTGGAGATTGATGAATGCAAGTTCGGCAAACGTAAATCCTTCCGCGGAAGATTAGTAGTGGGTACATGGATTTTTGGAATAGTCGAGAGAGATACAGGCCGAATGGTTATGTTATGTGTACCAAATAGATCTGCTGCAACTCTGCTACCCCTTATCCAGCATTACGGCCTACCTGGCTCTATTGTATACTCAGGCGAGTAGGCTGCATATAATATATTGGCTCATACACCCCAGTACACGCATCACACTGTGAACCATAGTGAGAACATCGTAAATCCAACTACTGGTGTGCATACTCAAGGAATTTAAGGTAGCTGGAACATTGTTAAGAAAAGAATGAGAAGAGGATCAACTATTAATCCTGATGATCTGTTGGTAACACATCTGGCTTAGGGTTGTTGGAGGAGGAGAACAAGGAACATCTTTAACATCATCATCAAAGGGATTAGAAACTTTTATCGAGTGTTTTGACTCAGTATCTACATGTTTATATCGATATTGTTAACACTCAATTGTTGTGTGCTTGTTTATCCGGAATATATTAAAGTGATGTTGCAAAAAAAATTCCATTTAAAATTGAGATAGACACAAAAAAAGTATGTTGAATACGAATTTCGCATTTACAAATTTGTAATATGAATATTTATGTAGTTGTTTCAAAAAACAGGGAAACAAAATAAGGAAAATTGAAAGTGAACCCATACGTAAACTTGCAACGGGTATTATAGGTACTGGGGCGCCGGCGACACGCCGGAGCAACGGGTGCACGATAAACCAAACCGGGGGTGCAAAGCCCCCCCGCACTCCCCCTTCATGCAAAAGAAACAAATTGAGCGGAGCAACGATGCACCGTGAACCCGGTGCACCCGTGCCGCAGGCGTCCTAGAGGTAGACAAGTCAAAACTATGCAAATAGTAGAAAGGACAGGGCTGGGGGAAGCATTCAGGCCGGTAAGGCCATGGTCCTTAACTTTAGGCGCGTACCACCGATCCCTCGCAAAGCAACCGATACCGAAGGGTCGTTAGTTTTATTTCTGGCACAGTTTGTTCACTTTAACAGTCCACAAGTGGTCAAAAGAGCTCCAGGTGGACTATTAGTGAACATCTATAGAGTATTAAAGAATTTGGCATTTAGAAATGTTAAAGCCAATACAGTGGTGTTGCTTTATTATCTACCCCATTATTGGCAACTATTTTTGCAACAAAACCCGAGTTGCTAATAAAGAAACTTCACTGTATATATAGTCATAGGCGCCGAAAGGGGGGGGGGGGTCAGGGGGGGTGTAACTCCCCCTGGCCGAGGAGCAGCCAGGGATGTAAATTGGGAAATAATGCTTCCATAGAGAGTTTGTATAAATATCAGTGGATGATGTATATATCTATACCATTATACCCGTCCAACATTGATTCAATTTCCCATATGTATAGTTTTTTTGAACTTTTACATTTGATTATTACGTCACACCCCCTAGCGTTGGAGAGTTTCGGTGCCCATGTACATAGTACTAATATAGTCGAATAGAGAATTGGACTATTATATAAAACTCACTTAAATAAAATAACTGTCCCAAATAAATGTCTTAAACCTGCTATTTATAGTTTCATTTAGGAGTTTGTAAACCTTTTTGTTCAGATTGTACTAACGTTATATGCGAATCGAAAGATCAATTATAATTGGGATATAGAACAGCTTCAAAATGTTAAATAGGTGAAAATATGGGAGTAAATTTATCTTAAAATCGCAAAAAGCTGGGGCGGGGGCGAGATAAAATATTTATAATGACGATTACAGGAATAATTTCGTTGTAACCGGAGTTTCATATAACCGGACTTCGTTATAACTGGAGTTCGTTATAACCGTAGTAAAATCAATAGTTTAGAGGCTATTTGGCATTTAGATTACTTCGTTATATCCGACTTGGATATAACGGGGGTTGACTGTATTTCAATCTGTATGCATGTTCGTTCGATTGGTTGAGTAGAATGATCTACTATACCAGCTACATTATTGTACTAAGACCAAGAATAAACTACGTATTGTCAAATCGGCAAAATTGAAATCTAATCTACATTATTAAACACAAACCTGTATGTATGTGCATGGTCTACTTAATATACGGCCGTGTATGTCACCGAGAAGGCCAGTTTATAAATTTCATTCTAGGATAAACTATACCTCCTATTGTTATTATTTGGATTGCATATGGGGTAATCAACCATTGCGAGTCCGTTAGAACCACTTTTGAGAATCTCAGATTTGTGGTTAAGCTGTTTAGGCGCCATCTCATGGTGACGGTAACAATTTATGGTAAATGAAAAAATTCAAATATCATAAATTTTATTTTCTTCCTACTTTAGAATAATTTTATAACAGGAATACTAAAATAGGGGTTTATTTCACACTCCAAAGGCAACCACATGCTAAAATACAAGTAGTATCAGAGTTACAACTTACTATTTTCGTCCATAAAACGTAGATAATTGCTGGTTTATATATATTCATTCTCATTATATATTCGGAAATACATACTAAGCATATTAGCAAAATATCTTCATATTCTCGTAGTTCTTTTAGATTCGAATTGTATATATAGTATATTTGTGGTGTCATTATTAAATGGCGCCTAAACAACTTAACCACAAATCTGAGATTCTCAAAAGGGGTTCTAATGGACTCGCAATGGTTGATTACCCCATATACAACCCAAATAACAACAATAGGAGACATAGTTTATCCTAGAATGAAAATTAGAAACTGGCCTCTTTGTTTTATGGCCTTCTCGGCGACATATATAGCCGTATATTAAGTAGGCCATGGCTGAACACGAATTTTGCGTTGAAAAATTTACAATATGAACATTTGTTGTTGTTGTTTATACGAATAGGTAAACAAATAAATGAAATTTCAAAATCAACCTAGAAGTTGGCTTTCAACGGGTATTATAAGTACGTATATAACTATGACAAATATTACTATGTAATCAATTGTTTAGTGAGGAGTAAGGACGCAGAGCGGCCGTAAACTTGAGGTGCGTAGCAGGGTGTTATCCATGCGTGTTCGGCGCGCCTAAAGGAGCGGAATTTGGCAGGATTTTAATCTAGGAGTACAAAATTGAGTCTAGGCCTACAATATCGAGAGATGCTCCCATAGACTTAATACAAGATGACTAATTTAGGCGTACCAAATGAAAACTGAACGAGCTCAAACTAAATCTAGGAGCGCGGTAAATTCTTCCTGGATGAAAGCCTGGTGCGTAGCACCGATCTGTCGCAAAGTAACCTACACCGAAGGGCTCGTACATATATACATTTGTTAATATTACGAGCTGATTGAAGAAACTGGACGGTTTGCAAATCTGAATTTTAGCACATATTTTTGGCACCAGACAACAAATTGAGGTTTCCACCCAAATTTCCAACATCTCCGTAGTATAAGACGTCATTGTCACATTTCGAGAAGCGTAAAATTAACATAATCACACATAATTCGTACCCTCTAAGAGATAAAAATCTGAAATTTTAATAGAACATGAGCATTAAATGATGCGAACACGTTGGTCAGAACAGATTCTCAAAATGCTTACTCGTTATCCCATGATGACGTATTCACCGGCCCATGCCGGGTGGGTCCGACGCGTATGATCCTATGTAATACCCAAGGCAAGAAATCAAACGTCAATTCATAGCTCACTACATTCTCTGAGGCTCTTTTTTGGCCGCCCGACTATATTTTGCATCCGACGCCCCTGTATATCGAAAGATTTAAATTTTACACAGTGCGTAGTTTTACGTTAACAATAAATCAAATGCTGCGCTCTAAAGGACAAGGAGGCGTAAGTTTCGAAATTTAGCTACTCCCAAGGGGCTCAGCAAAAAGAGAATTCACGCGAAAATTGGCTGTGACTTCACTGGCCCATGCTCCATGTTTTTGTGACAAATATGAGGGACTTAAAAGAGCCGCTTCAAATATTTAGACGAACTGAACACAGACAGACCACTTTTTCTCCGAACTACATATAGTAGCATAGGTTTGCTTGATAAGGCCAGGTAAAATAAATTCTTTGTATATAATCCGGATTTTTCATAAAATATGGACTTGCGGACGGGATTATATTTATATTTTGTATTTCTATTAATATGCAAATAACATTATCCTAACAAAACAATAAGGCCACTGTTTGTTGGAATCTTGTTTCAGCTCCACCGCCCGCGTCAGATTTCACTCCCTCACGAATATTGTCATTATTTCCATTATTACACCTACATTTCAAGTAAGGCCACTGTTCGTTGCCAATTTTATTGTAGGACACACTCTAAAATAGCCATAATTAGCTAGTAAAAAATAAGAACCTATAACAAGCATTATTACCCAACGATTGTATATATTTTATCAATAAGCAATCACAAATTAGAATATTTGCTCAGATAATTATTAACTATGTCGACATCAAATAATGAGATAATGATAATGAGATGCCGCCCGCCCGCATCCTCTGATAGACTTCGTGTGGAGCTGAAACAATATTGTCAATAACAGTGGCTTAAATAGAAATATTTAATATAATACGTACTACTTGATTGAAATTAGTTTAGTTTACATATGAGACCCTAGAATTAAAAAGCCCCCCCACCCTAGCCCTGCCACAGCAATGAATATTGATATAATTTAATCAAGTCGCCAATTTTGTAAAACAAGGTACCTTTCTGCGAGCAACTTGATTATGTGATCCTCATCAAATTTCAATCGGTACAACCAAATAAAAAATATATAGAAAGCAGGAAACGTTGAGAGACCGATGAAAAACATATCAAAAGAAATCATCATAATATAAATACAAACAGAAATAAATACTCTAAAGAAAGGCACAAGGGATTATTCATTTTTTAGATTTTCGACATAGAGATCTAGCGTCTTCAAAATAATGCAGTCAATTTCTAAAATTTCAGTTATATGGTAATATTCTAGAATGTGTTATACACTTCATATACAGTAGAGCCTCTGAACAACGGACACCTTGGGACCGGAACAGTTGTCCGTTATTTAGAGGTTGTCCGCTATTTAGAGGTTTCTTTTCTATTAGACATATGCTAAATACATAAATCCGTGCCACGAGGGTTGTCCGTTATTTAGAGGTTGTCCGCTAATTGGAGTGTCCGTTATGGGAGGCTCCACTGTATTGCTATTAAGCATATTGAAAAGTTATCTATGCCGAAATTTTCAGTGCAGCTACTACTTATTGTATACTGTTCAAAAAGACTCTAAAATCAATTTATGAAATGTTCAGATAGGCGCCTTAATATTTCAAAATGATTGCCGGAGGCCCTTTGAATTTGTCGCTATAAAAAAGTTTGCCCAAACTTTCCAGAGCGGCATGGGAGCTTAAATCGCGAGATATAGCCTAAAGTATCAGAATCAGGCATACAATTTAACTAGCCAGAGGTTGGTCACGGAATCTTAATTTTTGACCCAACTATTTGGTCCATTTTCGTTTGGATACCCCAACCTATCTCTCCCTAAATATATCTGAAATTTAGCAATTGGAATTTTTGGACCACCTAAATATTTGAGGAAACCAATGTGGCCCGAAATTAAAATCGATTTGGGCACGCCTGGTGTAGGTCAACTACATATAGCTATCCTTATTGATTTTTATTAATAAAAATCATTGATTTACATCATGACAGCTTGGGGTCAAATACAATACAAATGTATTAATTTTTTTACTGCATTTAGAACTTGATTGTTTGTAGTAGTATTTGTAAAGTATTTAAATACTTTCGGAAAGTATTTGTAAGTATTTAAATGATTTTTATCAACCCTAGCAGGGTTGTTTGAGTCATTGATTTAATCAATGATTTTTAAGATTAAAAATAATGATTTAAATAAATTTTTCATTAAAATAAAAATATGATTTTAATCAACCCTGTTTGCTTGAGAACATACTTAGGATACTAGAAACCTTAATCCAGAATTTGTAGGTAAGAAATATGATAATTAGAGCCAGGTATGAGGTATCATTCGGTAAAGTCCAAAGTGATGTTCTAATGGATCTGTTTGTCAAAATGAAGTCAATAAGTAAACAAAACCACAACAGCCAGTTAGATAGTTAGTAATCTCTTGTAAAGCAATACACGCATGCCTAAAGCTAGTTAAAGTCCGGTTAATTTCCCAACTTTGGGGGCCAAAGCTTACCAAGCATCCAACCAAAAGAAATTTTATTCAGAAAAGCAAATCGATAGTCATTATATGTCAAAGTTTGACATAAATCATCGTTCAAAGTATGTCCTTATATGTTGTAATTACATTAATTTTATTCCAGACACTAAGAATAATACTCACAAACTCTGATGTACAATTTTGGAATTGTTGATCACGCTGTTCATTCTGTACTTTTAAGGCAGCACATGTCAGTTCGTTGATGACCTTTAAAACAAATTTCACATTTTGACGTACAATTAGGGTTTGCAATCCCGGGATCCCTATACATTTTCTCCCGGGATTCGAAGACCAATCCCGGGATTCAATAAAGTACTAGGAATCCTGATCAATTTGTTGTTGTTAACCCTGGTCTGGCTAGGAATGTAAAATTTAAACTGAAAGTTAATTGAATTTCAATTGAAAGTGAAAGTGAAAGTGGGGTTTTTCTATTTATACCTTTTACCCCAAGCCAGCCGAGGGTGCTAACCGCGTTCCATTAATGCGAATCCTTTGATTTCATAATTAGATTCAGGGCTAGACTTGGTGATGCTATGCTTGACAACATTTGCCTCATACACTGACCGGCCAAAAGTATTTGAAGTTATGAACAACAATTATTTGTATTTATACATTCAAGCTTCTAGCAGCAAAATAGCATTGATGGATTCATCGAAATGCTATTTACATGATACGATATTTAAAGTATAATAAAATAGCAAAATTTGTAAATTTACATTTATATGGAGGTGTTAAACTCATCAACTATATAATTAGCAATTAAATATATAATTTCTGATCATCAAGATGTAGTGAGAATATACAAGTTCTAATTTCAGATTTGAATTTCATATAGTCGAATTACTCTGGGTGCATAATTTCAAATCATTATGTTCATTTTCTACTGAAATACAACCACATTCCCATATGTACCACTTGTGCCACAAGTGGCACGTGGCAGATACACTTATGCCACTTGATGGATATTGACTAAAATGACGTGAATTCAAAATATTTTGTAATTTATAACCATAACAAGATATTTATAATCATTTTAGAGTAGTTAAAACAGCCGTTAATAAGTTACCAGACGACTATTGTGTCTGCAATAAAATTTCAATTGTCAAATACTTTTGGCTGGTTAGTGTACGATATAATCAATCTTCAATAAATAATACTTAAACTAATTATTCTCCTTCATTATTTACACTTTTATCACTATTACACTCATTATACAGCATTAAAGTAACATTTAGATCTATTAAGTTATGGTCCTTCATGGCCTACTTAATATACGGCTATATATGTTCCCGAGAAGCCCAAGAAAGAAGAAGGCCAGTTTCTAATTTTCATTTTAGGATAAACTATGCCTCCTATTGTTGTTATTTGGGTTGTATATGGGGTAATCAACCATTGCGAGTCCAATGGAACCACTTTTGAGAATCTCAGATTTGTGGTTAAGCTGTTTAGGCGCAATTTAATGATGACACCACAAATATACAAAAATATAAACTTTGAGTATAAAGAACTGCGAGAAAATGAAAATAATTTGCTAATATACTTCGAATACATTTTCCGGATATATATTGATAATGAATATATATAAACCAGCAATTATATACGTTTTATGTACGAAAATAGTAAGTTTTAATTCGGATACTACTTGTATTTTAGCATGTGGTTGCTTTATAATTTTTCATTTTTTTTAGAATGTCGCCATTTTGTGATTTAGTAGCCTTTGGGGTATGAAATATATCCCTATATTAGTATTCCTATTATAAAATTATTAGAAAGTAGGAATAAACTGAAATTAATGATATTTGAAAAAAATTCATTTTACCATAAATTGTTACCGCCATCATTAAATTGCGCCTAAACAGCTTAACCACAAATCTAATATTCTCAAAAGTGGTTCCATTGGACTCGCAATGGTTGATTACCCCATATACAACCCAAATAACAACAATAGGTGGCATAGTTTATCCTAAAATGAAAATTAGAAACTGGCCTTCTTCTTTCTTGGCCTTCTCGGGAACATATATAGCCGTATATTAAGTAGGCCATGGGTCCTTAAAAGTTGATTTCATTTAAAGTAACATTTAGATCTATTAAGTTATGGTCCTTAAAAGTTGATTTCATTTATAAGAGCTTTTCCATACTATATAACGTTAAATGTTTAATCCCGGGATCCCGGGATTGAGTATCAGTGCATCCCGAATCCCGGGATTGGAAAATATGCCCCAGGATTGCAAACACTACGTACACTGCTTGAAGGATAACATGATTTTACAGTCAAATGAGGAGCTAGTTTAGTTAAACTCTCGCGCTCAGAATTATAAAGAAGTCGTACATCCTCAAAAGATGCTGAACAAATTGAAAGTGGAAAACTACAACAATCAACTTTAAAATTTACTAGTTCGTGGAATTGAAACTTTTTGTTATAATTTTTCTGATCAAGCCAGTTATTACGAATACTTTTAAGTAAGTCAAAGTTAGGAAAAGTCTCCTGTCTCCTGTCTGACACATAATAAATTGAAGTCGACCTAGATCGAGAAAATTCGTACATGTACTTTCATCGAAATTGGTAACTAATGACATGAAATGAACGTTTGGAATCACTTCCCTTGTGTGTGTAAATATAAGAGCAATTTTAGACAAAATTGTTTCAACTTGTCGAATATCATTTATGCCGTGAAGTGACAATGAAATATTTTTGCCATATACAAAGGCAGCTGTGTTTAAACTAGAGTCAATATTGAGATACATGTTGGCAGAAACGGTATGATTGACAATTTAAATGTGGACAAAGTTAACACAAATGTCATTGCGACTGAATACAGACCAATTAACAGGTATATAAATTAAAATCAAGTTAACCATTAGATCATTGATCGTTCTGATATTAAACTTCCCTTTCTCTTCTTCAGAATGTAAGCAAAGATGGAGAGCCTGGTTTATAAAATCTTCCTCTTTTAATTAATTAATTAATTAATTAACTTAAGAGTCAAATGACAATCGAGTCACTTAACACTGTTACTAGAATTAGTAAGATGGGCACCAGGCTTGTCAAAAGGTCCCGCATTGTCAGGTCAGGTCTTATATACAATATTTACGTTCAGGTCAGGTCAGGTCATGGTAGAAAAGAAATCATATAGGTCAGGTCTTTCACATTCTCAGGTCAATTTCAGGACAATTTCAGGTCATTCTCCGGTCAATTTCAGGTCATTTCAGTAATAGTGGGGTTCATACAAAATAGAGCATCAATTTATTAATTGGTGTGGCGTTGATCAACATTTCCCCCAACTTTTTGCGATGCGCTCATAATTCGCTTGAGAGACGCTTTGAGGGCGAGAAATCAATACTTAAGCGCGTCATTTTATGCAAATATATACTCCATTCTGAAATCAAAGCGCGTTAAATGGCATGGCGCATTTAACGTGCTTTGTGGGAAAAAGTGGCGTTGATATATCTGAAAAATTAAATCCAACCGAGTTGACCCTTTGATAGACTAGGTAAGGTCAGGTCAGGTCAGGTCAAAATCATGCAAGATTAGGTTCAGGTCAGGTCAGGTCAGGTCAAGGCGTTCAGAAAATAGGTTCAGGTCACTCAAAGGTCAGGTCAGGTCAGGTCATGACCTGACCTTTTGACAAGCCTGATGGGCACCCAGTAGTAAACTACGAATGGCATCTTCTCTGAGCATTGGACTAGCGCGGGTAATTTCTGTGAATGTTCCGTCTACGCTTGGAACTTTGTGAGTAGACAAGATATCCTCCTCGTGAAAATGCTTCAAGTACACATAACTGCCTTGAGTTTGCCAATATCTTCTCTATGAAGAGCTCGTATCCATGCATTTCTCACGTCTGGAGGATTTTCAGGCATCTTGAAAGTGGGAATATGTCCCTCTTTAGTATAATTACTTAATTAAGCATCCGGGTGCTGAAGAACTGTTCGGAATTTTGAGAAAATTTAGTTAAATAAAATATCAAAGTCAATAATTGGTAACGAAACAATATTTAATTAAACGTCATGGTTGGTTATTATCAAAACTACTAAAAATAAAAGTTGTGGTTCAGGAGACTCAAAGTAATTTATGGCCAGTTTCTATTGTATGTCTCATACAAGTTTATAGTAATCGTAATCGTAATCGCTTAAATTTTTTAGATCGTATTCGAAAGCATAACCATAATCGTTTAAAAAATATAGATCGAAATCGTAATCATCTGAAAGTAATCGGCCCCAACCCTGGTTATGAATAATGTAACTTTTAAATGTCGACAAGTTTAGGCATACTATTCAATATATGAAGAGTATATATCTCGACCCAGTGGCGGCGCTAGCCAGCCACAACTGGTGGGGCACAATTGCGTCACAGGTGGGGAGCAGGTTATTATACTGGGGTACACTTGAATTAATGAAGTGGGGGCATAGGCCCTGTAGGGGTTTATTTTAGGAGGCACCCTCAAATTTGGATGAGCCACCCCAAAATCCAAATACTTGTCACTTTCTATTTGGGGGTGCCCCCCTAAAATTGAAAGTAGTAATTTATTGTTATTATTGGGGCCCCCAAATAATAACATTTATCACTTATTTTGAAGGTGCCCTCTCTATTTGGGGATGCCCCCCTAAAATTGAAAGTAGTATTTATTGTTATTGTTGGGGGGTTGTATGGCTCCAGGTATCGTGCGGTTAATCATGATTCTCCAGCTGTAATATAAATTATTAAAACTCAATTTTTGTAGGTATGTGTGTGTGTTTGTTTGTCCGGTTTATATTATAGTAATGGGAACGAACTGAATATCGATAAATTGTAAATACTGAATCATTAATCCATACGTAGAATATAAATATATCACTAGAAAAGTAAAATATAAATAGATCACAACTCATACCTGCTTGCTTACCTAATAACCACCACCAACTCATCTGAACTGAACGAACTGTACGAACGAATTGAACGAACTTAACTAACGCCGGTCAGCCCGTTGAACGAACTGAACGAACGCTGGTGGTGTTGAAGTTAGGAGGTGAAAAAGAACGAACTAAACGTGCGTAAATTTGAAATGAACTGAATTGGGTTTATCAGTCCGTTCGTGAACCTTTCATTCCCTGAATGCAATGTATAAAGAATCGTGATTATTTTGAATTCAAATACGTGTATATACAAACGAGTATGCTATATATATATCTCTATACTGATTTACTGTTACACTGACGCCTTTTAATTTTAACAGGGATAAAAACTCAAAAATTGTTCAAAATTATTTAAATTGAATCTCAGGTAAGCGGAAAAAATAAATTCATCAAACAACGAGAAATTTGAGCAGGTTATAGATTAATGTTGCAAGAATGAATTATGTAGATCTTAGCTCCCGAAACAGTACGCAACTTTGAATATTTTAGCGAATTCCATTATCACTTTGTGTTGCTATGAAAATACAAAAACTAATTATTCGCTATTAATCAGTAGTATATCTTATTGGTTACGCAAATGTATGGTAAATATTGTATAATAAGAATATTTGAGCACTTAAGGACAATTTCATCAATCAGAGCAACGAGCTATGAACTCATATTGAGTTTTTGAAATTTAAGGAAGTTAGTAATGTACAATTCGGAGGTAATTTAGCGTGATGCACCAGAGACAGCTATGCTAGAGAAAAAGTGATTTAAGGTTTCTATGAGTTCTAATACTCATTAAAATTACATTCAGTAAACATCTACCCCCTTTACATTAGTGTATAAATCCTTTTATTCCATGGGAACTGGACTTTTCAAGATATTTGAACAATAACCATCGGTGGATATAAAAAGATTGTTAACAAACCAAAATTTTGTATGTATAAATCACCCAAAACTAAACTTAATTAAGAGAATGCATACATCATTTGTGATTACGCCATTCAATTCGCAGCTATCAATAACCTATATTTTAAGAAATACTTTACTAATGAATATCTGCAACCCTAATGCCTATTTCCTATAAAGTACAATTTTAAGCGACCGTGGTCTGCGGACGGGATATATTTACCATAACATTTGGTTTGGAGTCTAACTGATAATTATTTCGAAGTTCTAATCGTTTTATTACAGCGGCCAATGTATTCTATATTGTTACTGTGCCGACTATACTATAGTATAGTGGGCCAGTGTTGAAATCACTGCCTTTATTATTTTTATTTTTACTGTGCCGACTATACTATGGTATAGTGGCCCAGTTCTAATCTTACTGCCTTTAATATTATTATTTATATTATTAGTTTTTCTCCGTAGACGGTGCCCTGGCCAGAGCTGTATAGTTGATGGGCTAAAACTTGGCATGTAGGTGCGATGGGATCGTATAATTTGCACCTGGGGTTACGATTTATGATCAAATAATTTTACACCTATTTAATCCAATTATGGCTTAGCCAATTAAATTCGAGGGTTGTCCCAGTATGGATTAGCAGCTAGCATCCAATAAGTATAAAAGGATTTTCTATCAATTGTTAGTGTGCATATAGAATGCCTAACCGAAGCTGTAATTTAATTGGTCGAGAGTAAGAAGTCTTTAATTCACTGCACATATTGAGGTTTAGTCATTACCTGCATGACTCCACCTGCATCATTTCAGTTTAGCTAATACTATTGAAGTACAAATTAATTCTAGCCAAGTATAAATTAAAATATAAATTATATAATTGTTATCTTTTTCATTATTTCACTTTCTGAAATGGTTTAACACCTTCTGAGTGATGATGGCATGGCAAAAAAAATCTAAAATTGCAGCTGTGCCGACAGTATTTTCCTTGGAGGCACTATCAATTACCCAACCGGTAGCCACCAATAGATAGTGCCACCAAAGGGAAATACGTCGGCACAGCAGCAATTTTGGATCTTTTTTAAATCATTGGATTCATCATAAAATTCTGCATCTGATGGATTAAGAAAATTTTCAATAAAGGGTTTAATTTCTGCATAAATGGGGGTTGAAATTTCTTTGTTTACTCACACTTCAATTTCTGTAAAACTGTGAAATCTAATTCCATTGTTTCAACTTGTAATAATTATATTGATTTAACTTGTTAAATATTTCACTATTGTTTCAAATTGAGATACAGTCAGGTTCTTTTATTATGAACATTCAAGGGACCAAAAATTGTGTTCATAATAGAGAGACTTCATAATAACCGAACTCAACTTAATACAAACTCTATGTAAGTTGTTAAATTGGGACCATAAGGCTTGTTCATAATAAAAAATCTTCACATTAAGCAGACGAAATCTTGTTCATAATAAGCAGACCTGACTGTAATTAAATTGATTTAACTTATAAATTGCAGCTGGCTTCTATTTTCCAATTGAAAACTAAGATTATATATTTCATAACAACTGATTATGTTATTATATTTACTTCTGCGAGAATATTATTGCACTGTTAATATACTGACGTAATTAATTATAATTAATTCAGCCAGTATATGACTTATATAGATGCTTCCAAATTGTTTATTAGGGGTTATCGAGTGTGCGGAATTAAAATTTGATAGCCAAATTAATTAATAATTATTTATACTAATTAATTAAATAACATAAATCTCAGAGATTATAGAAGATCGAAACAAATTTCAATTTTATTAATTGATCCTTATGCCACGTAACACCTCTACAAATGGGTCCTGCACCTTGAGGTGATGATGACATTGTTAAAAAAATGTGTTTTTACAATTTTGTGAATTATATAATTCGAATGGGTTGGTTGGTGTTGGGTGATCACCCAACACGCACATACAAAATGCTGAGTCATCGCATATATTATTCTACTGAAACTTGAATACACGTATCTCTAAAATAAAGTGAGCTAAATGGAAACTTCCACCACTCTAAGGATCGTTGCCTTTTGAAACACCTTTCTGAAATAATTTAACACCTTCATAGTGATGATGACATGGCGAAAAAAAAATCCAAAATTGCAGCTGTGTCGACAGCATGTTCCTTTGGAGGCATTATCAATAAACAACCACAAAAATAAAGTGCCACCAAAGGAACATGAGTCGGCACAGGCTGCAATTTTGGATTTTATTATTTTTATTATTACTGTGCCGACTATACCAGCGTTTCTCAACCGGGCCCCGTGGCCCCCCTGGGGGGTCACGAGCCCTTCGCCACGAGGCTTTTTATTGAAGGGTAGGGGGCCACGGTACTGAAGGTCTCGGTAGGGGGGCCACGGAGCATTAAAGGTTGAGAACCACTGGACTATACTATAGTATAGTGGCCCAGTATTGAAATAACTGCCTTTATTATTATTATTATTACTGTGCCGACTATACTATAGTATAGTGGCCCAGTTCTAATCTTACTGCTTTGGTTAGTAATTATTATCCTTCCGTAGATCATCCACAAAACAGAGTTTAATTAACTAAGAGCCCAAATTTTTAGGACAGGTATCTCAGGGGTTACAGATGTGCACCTGGGGTCACGATTTTTGATTACATTTATTTGGACACATTTTTACACCTATTTAATGTTAGAAAAAGAGCAATAAATGGTGCCCGAATATTCTATTTACAGTATATGCATTCGATAGAGAATAAAATTATACACCTTGTCACAGTGCACGAATTTTTAAATTGGGTTTCGTTTGTGCCACAATTGAGTTGGAAATTTCCTTTGTTTACGAACACTTCAATTCAATTGAAAGTGTTAAATCTAATTCCATTGATTCAACTTGTAATAATTATATTGATTCAACTTGTGAGATCGAGTAGGCTTCTATTTTCTCCTAAGATTTTACATTCCACAACAACGACAGATTAAGTGATTATATTTATTTCTGTGAGAATATTCTTGTACAATTAATGTACTGACGTAATTAATTATAATTAATTCATTCTGTATTTAACTTATAGAGACGGTTCCAATTGGATTATTGGGGTTATCGAGTGCGTGGAATTAAAATATTATAGTGAAATTCACTTAAATTAATAATAATTACAATTAATTTAATTTATTTTGCTGTCATAATAATGGTGTTAAATTATGAATACGTTAATTAAATATTTATACTAATTAGCTAAATTTCATTAATCTCAGAAATGATAGCAAATAGAAACAAACTTTCAATTTATCAATTGGTCCTTATGCCAAGTAACACCTCTACAAATGGATCTTGACACCTTGAGGTGATGAGTACATCGTTAAAAAAATGTGTTTCACAATTTTGTGAATTCTAAATTCGAATGGGTGAACACCCAACACACAGAAAAAAAATGCTGACTCATCACTTATTATATTCTACTGAAACTTGAATAACTCTGAGATGAAGTGAGCTAAAACGAAACTTCCAACTCACTAAGGGTCATTGCCTTTTGAAACACGTTTCTGAAATAATTTAACACCTTCCTGGTGATGATGACATGGCGAAAAAAAATCAAAAATTGCAGCCTGTGCCGACAGCAAATTCCTTTGGAGGCTCTATCAATAAAACACAATCAAAATATAGTGCCACCAAAGGAACATGCGTCGGCACAGGCTGCAATTGTTTTTTTAGTACTTCCGGAGGGGCAATTATACTTTAATACCCAAATATGAGAACTAAATTGTGAATATAGACACTAATTGTAAAGGACAAATTAACGAGTCGCACAACTCGAACAAATCATTAAAAAATATTATTCTCCAAAAACCACTTTTGCGGCTCAAAATCAATACGTTCACACCTCTTAATATTTCAAAAGTCAAAACAATAGCAATCAATATAATCATTCCAACTACAATATTTAGCACTATTACACTTTAAAACGCTTACTGTGTTCCTTTAAATTTTGACTATATTTGGGAATTAACCAACTTCTGATGACGCAGCAATTTTCTAACTTATGTACGAGTCTCTAGAGTTTAGCTCTATATATCAACAATTACTTATTGAAATAACTTCTCTGATATGCATGGTTGATGTGTTATGATTTCAATGCCCATACAGTAGACTCCGCTTAATTGGGACACCGCTTAAATGGGACAATTCTCGAAGAAGCAAATCTTTTCCATATAAAGCTAATACTAAAATTTGGGTTAAATGGGCCAAACTTCGCTTAATCGGGACAAACTCAACAAAAGGGTTCAAAATTGGTCCTTTTCAAAAAACAATGATTAATTTAATGCGTTCTCCATTAACCACATTAATGCAAAGTCTTGGTTAGTGTAAATCCTCTTGTTTAAGTGTAGAGATTCCTAGACGAGCGAAAAAAAATTTAACCAAATTTTTAGAGGATAATCAAAATGTCTTTGAAATCGTATTACAATTAATACTCGAAAAAGAGCATTCGATATTTTAGTACACTTATTTGTATATCTAATGAAACGTATACTAGTGGTCAAAATAAACTCCGGTATTTATTGTATACGCATTTGTAGCTCAATTTAATCAACTCACACCTTGCTCCTTGTCTACTATTTATAGTAGAACCTCGTGAATACGAACACCAACGGACGGTTAAAATTTGTTCACTTTATCCGGAATTCGTGTTAACCGGAGTAACCCATTGAATATCCAATGTAGGAAACTTTTTTTGTTCGTCTATCCGGAAATTCGTATCAAGCATGTTCGTACTAACGAGTTTCTACTGTATACAAATTTTTCATTAATTCCATATATTTAATGATGTTTGGACCAGGCTTGACAAACGTTCAGGTAATGACCTGACCAGACCTAACCTGAGTTAACTATTAGGGAACTGGTCCATGTTAATTTATGGGAAACATACACTTGTCACACCCTTGAATAGCTAAATATTCAGAATGATCTGAAGACTTAAAACGACCTGAAATAACCTAAATGCAGGGTTATCTAGGAGAGCACCTCACGCCTAGAGGCGTATAAATGGACATGGTTGCGTTTAGGAGCCCGCAAACTGCCGAAAGTCCCCAAAGAGTAATACAAAGCTAAACTTTGGGCGTACAAAATTGATACTGTGACTTTAGGACAGTTAGGAGTGTTAAATTATTGTCCTGTATAATATCCTGATGAAATTACCTGAAAAGACCAGAATATGACCAGGTTCCAATATTTTTCCAAATAATCCGAACTGACTTGACCGGAACATTTTTAAAGACGTGACCTGACATGCGTTAACAAATAGGGAACTTTTGACAAGCCTAGTCCAGACAAATTAAATATGAAGTATAGAGGAGTATATTGTTGACCTTCGTGACAATTTTTTCGCATGTGTCTAGCCATCTTACTTATTTTACAATAATCACAAATTCACAATGATAGAAAATGGTTGAATTTAGAAATTTTAAAATATAAATAGAATACTTATTATTATATAGTAAACTAAGGAGTGATTTTTCTAAGGGTTTCATTTCCCCTCGCAACTAGTGTAAGAAATTACACCCATTAAGTTTCAATTATCTATATATATTAGGGATGGGACGGATGTGAATTATTCCACTTCCGCGAATGCGGGTGTGGACGCAGATGCGAAATTTTTAACACCGCAGATTCGGAATTTTCATCTTTGAATCTGCCAAAGGGCGGATGCTGGGCTCAAACTTAAATGGCTTTCTAATATACAATACTACTGGTTTTACTTTAGTGGTAAACTAAACAATAATCTATACTAAAAATTTTTATATAATGTTATCAAACGTCAAAAGACATAAATTAAATCTAATTGTATAATAGGTTAAATTATAATAATTAGGAAGGGACGGATGTGAGATTCATAAAGTTCGTGGATGCAGATGTTAGGCGGAAGATCCGCGGATTTGTCAAGGCGGAGTTGAAAACATGCGAAGATCCGCAGAAGCGGAGCTTCATCCCATCCCTAATATATACCCCATTAAGGGGGTCAATTTAATTGGAATTTGTTTTCAAATTAAAGACTTCTATGGTTAATGTGGATGCAGAACCGTCCATTATTATTGTAATACTGAGATTATCTGCTCAATTAATATCTGAGCTTCGATTGCACTGTTAAGGTAATAACCTCAAAAATGTTTCAAACAAATGTCACAATGTTTCAAACAAATGTTACCATTTCCTAAAAGCCGTAGTTAGTGGATTAAAACATCATTTAATAAATTCAGTCAAAAAAGTGTTATGCAGAAATGAAAACATTTAAAACTTTAAATAAATATAAATTAAGCATGTAAACCCATGATAATATGTACAGAAAAATTAATTTTCTTCAATTGATTGCAAATCTAGTGTTTCATTGCAACAATCATTTAATTCAAATGATTTAGCATTACAGAAGTCTTGAATCTCCAGATTTGATTCACTTCCCCATTCATCGGGAATACTTTCGGGAGATCTACTTGAAAATCTTTTATGATCATGTAAAGGCGAAAAATCTGATGCTGAAGGTTTAGGATCGAATTGGCTTACCCACATTTTGGCGAAATTGGCTGTTGGTCGTTCGACTTCATTTGCTCTTCTTTTAACTCCAATGCGAAGAGTAGGAGAGCAAATGCAAGGAGTGGATTCTGAACGGATAATCGGAACAAATACTTGCTGATTGTAACAATTGTTACTAGAATAAGAGGAAGGGAAATAAAGTGGTCGGCCTGTTAAACATGTATAATTTCCGCTTGATAAAGAATCCCCTTCGTTAGAATCATTTCCCCAAAATTTGGGGTTAATTGGACAGGTAAGATGAAAATTTGAGTCCAAATTATTATCTAAGTTCTCAGACATTTTGTCCTTTGGACAAAGGAATTCATTGTAATTTGAATAAGTATGTAAACAATTGTCTGCAGAATGAGATGTTTTTAATTTTGAGTCATTAATATTCAACTCTTTATATTTATCGGAATTTAAATCACAAAATGACTTTTGGAGTTTTAACGATTTGAGACAATCCTCTGAATACTGGCGTGAGCTAGGAATATTAAAAGATTGAGTTGGTAACAATTTTCGTCGGAATGATCTAATTGAAGGTATTAATTTACGAAAACTAGAGTTATCGTTTTTAATAATAGAACTAGTAGAAGTTATGGTGTCGGCAGTGAATAACTGAGGAAACTGCTGAGATACTTTATGTGGAAATTGACATTGGGATATATGTGCTATGTGAATTTCATCATCAAAACTTAGCGAAGGTTTCAGTAAATTAGTGTTTTTAACAGAAGGGAAATTTAAGTTGTCCAATTGTTTCAAAGGATTAGGTAAGTTACTTGAATTGTTTAATAACTGATCTTGAATACATAATTCCTTATTTTTGTATACAGTAAAGTTCAAATTAGGTAAACGAGAAGATTCTTTACCTGAGTAAACATCATTGAAGCAAGGAGGGAAATTGTTAGAATTAACATTAATCGAAGGGAAAGTCTCAGTTTTACAACCGTAATGAGTCCCTAATTGAAAACGTGAAGAACTTCCAGTTTTTCCATATGAACTTGGATAAGAACTTTGATTGGAAGGAATTCTAGTTTTTGGCTTGCGTTTGTCGTTGGTTTTCATTGTAAAAAAATAACAAGTTTCTTTGTCCACAGTAGGGAGTCTTTGAAGAGTTTTAGATCGTGAATGATTTGCATGTAAAGCATTAAATCGTGCAAATGGTGGTAAAAGTTTTTCTGATGGGTTAACAGGAATTCTGTTGTTTTCATTAATAGATGACATAGGTAAATAATTTGAAAACAAGGGATTCTCATTGGGGAGAGACAAATTAGTGCTTTGAATAAATGGTGACATTGGACAAATAAAAAGTTAGGATTACAAACTAAGTAAACTGAATCACTAATAAATATACTACGTCAAATACTGCACTGAATTGAGTTTTAAAACTAAATTGCCTACAGAAATAGTCTAGTTTAATGTTGCAGAAGTAGCCAGTAGATATGCGATACATGTAGGATTGAGTGTAACTTACTCCTAGGCAGGGTTGCCAATCCAATCCAATCCAATCGAGCCATTTTTGGACAATCAGCAATCCAAATTTCGTCAATCGATTATTCGGATGACAATTCAATCGAAATCGACAATCCAAACGAAATCGACAATACAAATTTCGTCAATCGATAATCATTATTTGGATGGCAATCCAAATAATCATCGAATATTTTCGATTGTTCCTTGGATATTTATATCAAAAACAGTAATGTTTCAAACTTCAAACATATTATTATTGGGTTTAATTGACGAGCAATTGACCATTTTAGATTTTAGGATTATGTGGAGATTTAAAAAACAAACTATCGAAAAAAATCGATAAAAATGGAAGCAATCCAATCAATGAAAAATGCAGCAATCGGCAATCGAGAATCTTATCGATTGGATTGGATTGGCAACCCTGCTCCTAGGACAAAATCTATTAACACTAGTGGAATTTCAATTGTTTTGAACACAACCATAGCATTGTAATCTACAAAGGCAATGGCACTCATATATTTAGTTGGACCATGGATTGGTAAACGAGTTATATTATATTCGAAAATACCGAATACAAGAATATGTATAATAAAGTTTGCCATTGTTTTACAGTCAGGACTCAGGTTAGATTGTTGATGCATGTTTCTAAGATATTTCTTGTACCTTGTTCCCCTTTTGATTTTAGTGAAATTCCTAATAGTGATTAGTGAAGACTTGAACTAACACTACATGGTTAATTAATTCATGAAATAAATATACAAGACATAATGAACTAAGTGTAACATTAAACAACAATATAGAGTCTCTCTGTAAAGTAATGAGATTAGGAGTGAAACTTGTATTCGCAGTAGAATTCGTCAAATCACCTCTTTAATTAACAAAGATCTGATCGGGAAGTGGTTCTCAAATTGGATATATGGATCTCAAAACTTGTATTACGGGAATGGGAGGGTCCAGGGGTTTATCTAGAATTTTCGTGGATGGCACCTAATAGGTAGAAATTTTCCGGTACCCTAGAGGTATTAGCCATAATACAAAATCAATATAATACAATGATGCGGCACTGTTTTAAGGAGGTAAACTGCTACGGTGTACAAACTGTTGTTTATTCAATCATTTCTGGACCAGAAAATCGGGCCATACACCCGGCACCTAATTAAGTGAGAACCCGGCAACTAAATCAAATCGAAAATCACGCACTTTTTGACCACAACTGTGCCTGACCGGCACCTAAAAGTGCCGGCCAGGCACCTAGATAAACCCCTGGAGGGGTCCACATAATGTTCCACGGTTGAAAAAGGTTGGGATCCGCTGTGATAGTGTGTATCTAGAATAAACAAAGCTTAATCTGAACTCATTAAATAAGTTTGAATTTATAAGAATTGATACAGGCCTGTAGGAGAAAGTGATAGTGGGTGGGGATATGAGAATTGTACCCCTGGAATAACATTATTTAGGAATAATAGAGTGAAATTGAATACCTCAATAAGGAAATCTTCCTTTCGAGTTGTTTAAAAATCTTGAATTAAGCCAATGAAATAAGGTGTTGATATAGTATCACTTTGTACATAAACAGAATCTCCAATGTGGTATATCTGATTATTGGAAGACTGAGTCTCAAAATATTCCAAATGTTAGTCCAAAGTATAAATCATCACAAATTTTAAGAAAAAAGTCAAGGGAATCAAAGTTCGCACCGGGGGGGGCACAATATCTAATAAGGATTCAAATTCGAGGATCTGGACCTTTTTCTACATTCGGGTGGCTGGAGAAAAGGTTGGAATCAAACAAATATATCTTAAATTAACTCAGAAATATACTACAAATAACTTGGTTTAAATATTTGCCACAAAGACTCCCCCAGATAAAATTGAACTATTGAATGTAGTAGCATTTCAGGATTTTCAAATCTCCCGCTTTATTACCTTTTTTCTCCCATCCTCCCGAACCTCCTGCCAAACCTTTCAAACTCCGCTTTTTTGGAAATTGTTTCTATATATAGATTTTATGATATAGTATCTAAACAATTAAAATTCGATAGTTGTGTTAGTGCAGTGTTTCTAAACTGTTTTCAGATAGCGGCCCTAGTCAACAAATTCCATCGATACCGCCCCCATCCACAAAATCTCAATATTACATTTTGTAATTAGTCAACAAATCCGTATTTGATTTAATGAAAAATAATTATTCTCACATCGGAGATAAGACCTTTTAATGGATTTAACAATACCTAACCTATTGGGAAATCTGAGAATATATTAGCTGTCAAAAAGCGTATCGATCTACTCAATAATCATTGCATCACTGAAGCTTTCTGTGTAAAAAAAGTTGTGGTACGATTATGTATCATGTCAATAACTTCACCAAGTTGATAGCCTGAGGTACGCATTTTTATATTTCGTCTCGCGAATTTTGTTGAGTTCAATAAATCGCTCGGGAAAATTACATGGGAAATAAAATTCACAAGCTTTGAATATTCAAAGATATTAATTAATGTATGTGATTTCTTGAATCAAGACTATAATTTGTGAACTTTCTGTAAAATTGATGAGTAGAATAAATAATATTATGAATTACCATTTCCTATATATTAATGATGAATATAATAATACTACTGTCAAGTAGAAAGAAAGAAACCATTAAAAGTGCTAGTAATAGTGAAAGTAGAACTAAGAGTTGCGTGATGTGAACTCAAGTCATGATCAAAGGGAAGTAATTCTGTCATATTAAGTAGTAAATCTGTCATGGATAGAGAACTCTGAGATTAATGGTATTTAGCAAATTAGTATAATTAATAGTTATAATATTTAAATAATTTAACACTAATTTAAATTTCAACTTAACATAAATTTAGTGAGATTAATTATTGTTATAAATAGTAATTTAAATTAAATTGGCTACCAAATTTCAATTCCGCACACTCGATGACCCCTTATAAACAAATTGGAAGCATCTCTATATGTTAAATACAGACTGAATTAATTATAATTAATTACGTCAGTCGTGACCTTCGATATAAAAGGCCTGAGTGCTAAGCGAAAATTTGTGTACCATGGATTACTTAAAGTGCATTGAAAAATGGAGAATTGATCTTTATTCCAATAATTAGCAACGATAGAGCTGAAAAGTGTATTATAACTATATAGGAATATGGTATCCAGGTATACATAGCACCCTCCAGAATTGTGATATGTCATCATCTGATGACGTTATGGTAATTTTGATTGCGAATTATCTTGTTTTTCTAGCATACTTTCAACATAGTTAAACGCGTTATAAATGTTCTAAATTGGAACATGGTTATACCCAGTAGTAGAATAAAATATATCGAAATTATAAATGGAATATTACACATTCCTCGGTTGCCATGGAAAATGTATATTTCCTAAAATGTGCCATAACTCAAAAACTATGAATGTTATGTAAACTAGGCTGGTACTTATCTGTCCGGAATAGGTAACTTCCTATTCATCGATAATACATTGTATATGCCTAACTTAAATAATTTTTGAGATAATGAGATAATTAACACTTAATTCATTATTAGTTAATGACTCACTATCTCAAAAATTATTTAAGTTAGGCATATAAAATGTATCATCGATGAATAGGAAGTTACCTAGGCAACAGGCTTGTCAAAAGGTCGGGTCATGACCTGACCTGACCTGACCTAGTCTATTAAAGGCTCAACTCGGTTGGATTTAATTTTTAAGATATTTCAACGCCACTTTTCCCACAAAGCGCGTTAAATGAGCCATGCCATTTAGCGCGATTTGATTTCAGAATGGAGTATACTTTTGCATAAAATGACGCGCATAAGTATTGACCAGAAATGACCAGGGCCCCTATTCACCAAGATTACTTAGTACTGTTGTATGACAGTTTTACTACCATGACAGACTTACTACCTCTATTACTAGTACCATGGATGTTCTGATGATACAAGATAGAAACAAACTTCCTAATCTCAGAGATGATATAAGATAGAAACAAACTTCCATTTTATCAATTGATCCTTGTGCTGTTATAGAGATTACCTATAGCCTCCAGGAGTATAGTCCTTGGGAAAGACTATAGGTGGCAGTACGAGACACTACATGAGTAAGTCTGTAGGGTTTGGATCCGGCAGTACGACTGGTAACCATAAGTCTTAGGACTATGGATACATGGGCAGTACGGGACTCGCAGGAGCCACGGGCTGGAGCGAGGTGCGGCAGTACGCATGGTGGTCGAGGGTTACCCTCCTGAGGAGTCCCTGCAATGGGACGAAACCACTCACATAACATTCCTATGAGGTGGGGGCCTATTGGCAGGGCTTTGAATATATCATGATATATGATATATATATCATATTTTTTTTTTTCAAATCGAGATATATCAATCAGTATCATATCACTTGGATTGAGGTTATATTTATATCATATATCTTGTAGTGATATATACCGTATATCATTTTATGATATATATATCACATTGAATGTTCATTGATGCTTTTCAGTTTCGTCTGTATAAAGTTTTTAAGGATGCTTCGGGTGAGATTTTTGTTCTTTTAGTGACAAAATTGTAATGCGAGTTTATTCTGTGAAATGAAGCTAATATATCATTAAATTATGTGAGAAGTGAATTTTTTTGAAAAAATATTCTACAAAGTATTCAAAATGTCAATTTGGTGACGTCATTGTTGATGATGTTTCTTTTTTATTATCCCAATTGACATTCCTTGGTTTTATATGTACCTTATCTTGCACTTATATACTTTATGTATATAAACTAACATTAATATGCACAAATATCTCAATGATTAGCATATATTGCCAAAACCAGTTGATAATGGGCTAGAAATTCTGATCTGTATATTTTATAATTTTTGTATGCATCATCAACAGATTAATTGACTATATTATATTATTCAACTCAATTGTCATATATATTAGTTTTTTCATACGGTATCCCAACTAGTATAGACTTATTATACATATTGGAGCATTAATCACTACGTAAGCCATGATTTAATCACTGATAATGATGTCCCAAAAGAAAGCGGACTCCATTAATACGACAGAAACTTGCATAGAATACGATTTAATCAAGTAGTTTGTTTACTATGATGTTTCAATACATATTTAGTATATAGTATGAAACTTATCTAGTATATTTAAACTAAATCTGTTTGTAATACGGACAAATTTAATAGACATATGCATTTCACAATCAAAAAACTTCAGCCTTCGATTACTCAATTGTAGTTTTTTTGACATATCCCGAATTTTATCTAATATAGTTCATAAGGGATTGCTTTCAAAAATTCAGATATAGTTCTTAATAATATAATGATCATTTTGCAAGCTCATTGAAGCAAACAAACGATTAGTGTATGAGTAGAGACCAAGCAAGGAGCAAAAATACCACTTTCTGGCCTCCATTTTGACGAATTCTAGGATTCGTAAGTTAAGAATTGGTTAAACTTGGGATAGGCGTCTGGTGAGCTAAGCAAATGTAGTGCTAATAGTACTGATCAATCATACAAATTTTTGGAGCTATATCGACTATACTTTACAAGAATTAATTCAGTGAATTCTAATAAAACAGTATTACCCCTATGGGGAGGCATTTCCTAAAGAATTTATTGCTACTCGAAAAATAGTTTGGACTTAGATATGCTGTATGCATTTTAAGCTTAGTTATGCAATTACAGAGCAGATTGGAGAATTACACTTCAATATCTACAAAGACGCTAAAACCACCCATACCGCTAATACATTTTTCACCCTAAGCACCCTTAAACATTTTTATCATTTGTTATTTGCCACCATTTCAATGTGTAGCTACTTAGCTGCGTATTACTAAGTATGTTGAGTGGACCAAAATGGTTTCGAGAGTTCTTCGAGGAGACTGGGGATGGATATATATCATATCAGATATATATATCTGATATGATATATTCAAAGTCCTGATTGGTAATATTAGATATATATATATCATTGTTGAATTTTACTAAACGTGTATATCACTCATATATATATATATATCATTTGGACGATATGATATATATCTGATATGATATATTCAAAGCCCTGCCTATTGGACTTGTAGTCGCCATACTACGACGTGGTCTCATAACATAATAACCCCGGCATTTATGTCGGAGGTTCCCATTACAGGGACTCCTCAGGAGGGTAACCCTCGACCACCATGCGTACTGCCGCACCTCGCTCCATCCCGTAGCTCCTGCGAGTGCCGTACTGCCCATGTATCCATAGTCCTAAGACTTATGGTTACCAGTCGTACTGCCGGATCCAAACCCTACAGACTTACTCATGTAGTGTCCCGTACTGCCACCTATAGTCTCCCAAGGACTATACTCCTGAAGGCTATAGGTAATGTCTATAACAGTGCCACGTAACACCTCTAGAATGGGAGTTGACACCTTGAGGTGATGATGACATCGTCAAAAACTGTGTTTTCACAATTTTGTGAATTATATAATTCGAATGGGTTGGTTGGTGTTGGGTGATCACCCAACACGCAGTGATGTGCTCCGTTACTAGTAACGGAGTAACGGTAACGGTAACGGAAAAAGTAACGGTAACGGGCGTCGCGGAGTAACTGTAACGGAAAAAAGTAAGGATAACAGGCCTCGCCGAGTAACGGTAACGGACATCCGTTACTTTTAACTAGTTACCGCTATCTTTAATCAGTCGCTCTTACCATTACATTACCATAACACAGTAACCGTTACTACGTTAAACTTATTCCATTGCAAATACAATGTTATTTAAATCAGTTACCGTTACATTAAGGTAAACTGTACTGAATAAAGGTAAACGTATAAAATTTAGAAAAGTAACGGAGTAACGGTAACTGAAGAAATAAAGTAACGGTAACGGAGTAAAGGTAACGGGAGAAAAAAAGTAACGGTAACGGGGTAACGGAGTAACGGAAGATTTAGTAACGGAGCACATCACCGCCAACACGGACATAAAAAATGCTGACTCATCACTTATTATATTCTACTGAGACTTGAATATCTCTAAAATGAATTGAGGTAAATAGAAACTTCCACCACTCTAAGGATTGTTGCCTTCTGAAACACCTTTCTGAAATAATTTAACACCTTCATAGTAATGATGACATAGCGAAAAAACTCCAAAATTGCAGCTGTGCCGACATAATTTTCCTTGGAGGCACTATCAATTACACAACCAGTAGCCACCAAAGGGAAATGCGTCGGCACAGCTGCAATTTTGGGTTATATTATTGGTCCGTATCGTCTCCACAGAACAGAGTTATAAATACCAGGGATTCTTTAATATAGGGACTGGAAACTTCGTTTTACGGTAAAATTAGCGTAGGCTTAAAGCAGTATTGTTACTCATTGATATGCCGTAATCCGCTAATGCTAGACACAGGAAATGTATTATTGTCGTATACATAGGCGTCGTAAATGCAAAGGTCAATCCTTCGGGCCGCCCGGAAATTCCGGGTAATGTCCGGGTAAACTCCGGGTAAACTCGGAGTATAGTATTAGTAGCATAGGGACAATCCCTTCGGCCCGCCCGGACATTTCCGGGCACCCGGGCGGTTTACGACGCCTATGGTCGTATAGGAAGTCATATTTGGGGGTCCAACGGTCATATTGGTTTATCGAAAATATCTGTGGAATGTAAGTTATGCGATGTTCACACCTTTCCATATATGGTCATATTGTTAAAATCTCGAGATTAGTTAGCTTTATACATATGAAATTTATTATTGGCGGATGGGAAATGGGAATTCATATTTAGGGACTCATTAGATCACATTGATTTACCTAAGGCGTTCCCCTTAGCATAGGCGTCATTAATGGGGGGGCAGGGGGGACAGGCCCCCCTAGTTTTTAAAACTGGGGGGGCCGAGTATCCCAGGCTCCCCCAGGTTATTAACCTCGATGTTTCATAGATTGATTGTTTTTTACAATTAATGCGACTATTTATTCTACAGATTCATTCGCAAGGTGTTGCAAAAACAAATTGTTAATTTATTGTTAATTGTGTAATCTATATATAAAAAGAGGAATTGTTGTTTGTTTGTTTGTGTGTGTGTTTGTTTGTTTGTTTGTTTGTCCAGAATTAATTGGAAAGACTACGAGTCCCAGAAAGCTGAAAATTTGTATACAGGGGTAATTTTATACTGCGACAACGATCTATTGGTTTTTGAAGAGAAATATTCACATTTGAAGGTGACAAAATATGTTAGCCAATTAAATTCGAGGGTTTATAGTATGGATTAGCAGATTTCATCAATTAGTATAAATATATTGTGCATAATAGAAATATTTTCTGAGGCTCCAATTTGATTGATTGAAAATAAATTCATTTAACCAATCAATCATTTGTCTATTCTATTGCCTGTTTTTATTTTAGTATTATTTGATTCGAGCTTTCTTATCGTGCAACTGAAATTTATTGAGCTATTAAAACTCATTATTAATTTGATTGCTTTTTGGGGAGGGAAAGGCCGCGAAGCGGCCGTTAATTGTATTGCGTAGTGCCTAACACGAACGAACAAAAGTCGCGAAGCGACTTTTGTGAGAGAGTAATCCGTCGCGAAGCGACCGAGACCGAAGGGCTCGTGATATTAATAATGAGATAATATTAATAATGAGGTATAGAGATAAACCTATTTTGCCCCCCCCCAGATTTTGAAGGATACAAAAATATCGACGCCTATGCCCCTTAGCCTATATTATTATTTTGGCACTCTCCACAGCAGAGTGGACCATGGGTCGATGGGTCATGGGTCAGATGGGTCACGGCTCTGTGACCCATGACCCATGACCCATGACCCATGACCCATGACCCATTTTGATTTTCAATGTATTCTTCAGTTAAAATACGAATCACTCATCATCATCATTATTATTATTATAACATTGATGTGCATTGAAATACTAAACATATTGGGTGCATGCATTAGTTCGAATTCTGAAGGTTGTCATTAGTTCGAATTTCATAGGTTGTCATTAGTTCGACTCGGTTTTACTAGGGTTGTCATTAGTTCGACTCGGTTTACTAGGGTTGTCATTAGTTCGACTCGGTTTTACTAGGGTTGTCATTAGTTCGACTCGATTTTGAAGAGTTTCTCATTCTATTTTGAAACCTTACAGAGTTGAGTTTCTTATTATATCCGTCGTCGAGTAATTCGCTAATAGTCAACAAAATTGAAGATCTTAGATATATATAACATCCAGGGTTGCCGTGGGAGGGGAATTTCCATTCCCACAGGATTTCTGTGGGGATTCCCATGGGAATTCCCATATGGAGATACCCATGGTAATCCCAATATGGGGATCCCACTGACGATTATCTGATTCCCATTCCATTTCCATGGGTATAGGGAAATGCCTTAATCGAGGCAGCTATAACAATTCTGAAAAGTAGTAGGAAAATGAAGAAACTGGTGTAACGTCCCTGTTGGCCTTGTTTGAGTTGTATTGGTATCCAAATGGGAATCCCCACAGGGGAACATCTCATTCCCATTCCCATGGGTATGGGGATCCCATGGGAATTCCCAGATCCACGGCAATCCTGATGACATCATCTCACATATCTATATAGTATATCCTTCTACTGAGCAAATGGAATACACAATTGGTTATTATAGACGTCAAACAGGGAAGGTTCTCACAACTACAGATGGCACAAATATCTTCAATGTAAAATAAAAGAAAACAAGACTTATTTGAAATGCGTTCTCTTTAGAGATGGATGTAAAGCAACGTCAAGTTACATATGGATACGAACTTAATTTCACCAATGTCATACATAACCACAGTTTGGTGCAATACAAATCCGAAGAATTTGAATTGAAATCTAAATGCAAAACTAAGGCACGGAGTTCGCAAGATAGTTTGAGAAAAATCTTTGACGATATCACAAGAGTTGATCCAGCTGGATCTAGTGTATCATTCCCCAGTGTGAATCTTCAATGTATCGTTCAAGGAGAATGTTACAACTTAAAATACCTGCAAATGCTATCGAATTTTCAGAATTCCTATCGACTACAACATTTTGTGGCTACTATCGGAGTACTGTGGCTGTCGATAACAAAACCGCAATAATTTTCTTTTCTGATAAATAAAAAACTAATTTGCCCCTGGTCAGAAGTATTCAGTTTGATGGAACTTTTCAAACAGTTCCAGTCCAATTTTTCCAGTTGTGGACGGTTTCCTAACTGTTGGACGATATACTTTACCAGGCATACATTGTCTTATGACAGATAAAGACAAAAATCTATGTAAGGTAGTATTAAATGAGATTCGTAAACTTATACCCCAATTTCAACCTCAAGTAACTATGTCGGATTGGGAGGCAGCTCCAAGGAATGCATTTAAAGAAATTTATCCAAATGTGCAAAATTATGGATGTTGGTTCCATTTTAGTAAGCGTATTTTGTAAAAAACTAAAAAACTAGGACTAGTAGAGACTTTCACAGATAATCTAGAGTTTGCAACATATGTACGTTGTTTAATGGCTATCCCTTTCCTCCCAACAGACCTTATTCAACAAACTTATAATCTTTTGAAATCGCCTAATCCACCTGTTGCTAACAAGATGCATCTAAAGAAATATTTTAGAAGGAGATGGCTCGTTTAAATAAGTGCTGAAGAACTTTCAATTTTTGAGTCAGAAATTACAACGAATAATGGAGCCGAAAGCAACCATGCAAAGCTGAAGGGGAGAATCATATGCAACCACCCCAGAATATGGAACTTTATGGGAATCTTAAACGAAATAATTTCTGATAAGATAATGGAATTGAAAGGGTTTGTGAAAAAAAAGAGAAATGTTATTATTGATGATCGCCGCGCAGTTTTAAAACTTGAATTAATAACGGGCATATATACACCTTTAGAATATCTGAAAGCGATAAGTGACATATTACCCCATTCATTTTCATTATATTACCTCATTGATTATATTACGTCAATAATATTACCTCATTTAATCTAAAATCAAGTCGAACTAATGACAAACCTAGTAAAAATCGAGTCGAACTAATGACAACCCTAGTAAATCGAGTCGAACTAATGACAACCCTAGTAAAACCGAGTCGAACTAATGACAACCCTGAAATTCGAACTAATGACAACCTTCAGAATTCGAACTAATGCAGCGTCCCCAACATATTCGACATTGCAACAAGTAGGTTTGTTGAGTTAATTTATACTGTTATTCTGTTAATGTTACAGTATAGTATATAGATATTTAAAATAGTGTGATGAGTCAATGGGTCACTCGATGGGTCATGGGTCAGAAATGGGATGGGTCAGATAGGTCATGGGTCACCAATGTTTACCCATGGTCCACTCTGCTCCACAGGAGGATTGCCACGACCCTGTTTTGTAGTTTAACTAATTCTTACCTATCAGTTATCTGTAATTATGTTGTTTATTAAAAAATCTTGATAAGTTTCTTTCAAATCAATTCGTTTTTATTCTGATAATCCTAATGATTATGATAAATAAATTCAGATAATAAATAATCCCATACATAAATTCAGAGTATGGGATTAAGTATGGGATTATTTATTATCTTAATTTATTTATCATAATCATTAGGATTAGTCAGAATAAAAAGGAATAGATTTGAAAGAAACTTATCAAGATTTTTAATAAACAACATAATTACAGATATCTGATAGGTAAGAATTAGCTAAACTACAGAACAGGGTCGGGGCAATCATCTAGTGGAGAGTGCCAAAATAATAATATAGGCTAAGGGGAACGCCTTAGGTAAATCAATGTGATCTACTGAGTCCCTAAGTATGAATTCCCATTTCCCATTCGTCAATAATAAATTTCATATAGATAAAGTTAAATAATCTCGAGATTTTAACAATATTACCATATATGGAAAGGTGTGAACATCGCATAACTTACATTCCACGGATATATTCGATTAACCAATATGACCGTTGGACTACCCAATTATGACTTCCTATACGACAATAATACATTTCCTGTGTCTAGCATTAGCGGATTACGGGATATCAATAAGTAACAATACTGCTTTAGGCCTACGCTAATTTTACCGTAAAACGAAGTTTCCAGCCCCTATATTAAAAAGAAGTCCCTGTAAATACTAAGAACTAAATTTTCATGACAGGTGTCTCATGGGTTACAGATATGCACCTGGGTCACGAATTTGTTAAAAAAATTTAGGACACATTTTTACACCTGTTTAATGTTGGAAAAAGAACAATAAATGGTGCCCGAATATTCAATTTATATGCATTCAATCGAGAATTTAATTCTACACCTTTTCACAGTGCACGAATTTTCAAATTGGGCTTCGTTTTGCCACAATTGAATTGCAAATTTCCTTTGTTTACTAACACTTCAGTTCAATTGAAAGTGTTAAATCTAATTCTATTGTTTCAACTTCTGATATTTATATTGATTCCACTTGTGAGATCGAGTGGGCTTCTATTTTCTAATTGACAATTAAGATTATATATTCCATAACAACGACAGATTTTGTGATTATATATTTCCTTCTGCAAGAATACTCTTGCACTGTTAATATACTGACGTAATTAATTAGAAATTAATTCAGTCAGTATATTACTTATATAGATGCTTCCAATTTGTTTATTATAGTCAGGTCGCTTAACATCGATTTCGGGAAACGCTGGACAAAAGCGCCAAATTTTTTATACGTAATCTTTATGACCCCGGCATCAAATTTTTCCGCGGCCCCACGACGAACGGATACATTATCGATGTTATCTTGGACTTTTAAAATTGCGGCTCTCTACTAAATCGCCGGTATTACCCCGAACGGCAACTTTCCAAAATCAACTCCGGTCTAGTTTTAAAGATCAGATTCGTTGTCCACATGAAATTCCCAGGCGTTTAATGGGTCACTTGTCCATAGTTTATCTCTAGCAACGCAATAATGTCTCAGGAATGTGACAACATTCCTTTCTCAAAATTTGTCCTAACCTATCGAGTGACCCCTTGTTCGACTCCCAACAGCTATCTGAGTCTAGTTATAAACATAGTGACACTCTAAATCGTTATCTGATGCTGTTTACGACAATTTACTTAGTTATCATTACAGTATATTCTATATTCCATTAAAGAATTTAGCCTTAAGCAGAGGCGGAGCCAGGATTTTAAGGTAGGGGAGCTGAGGGGGAAAGGGGGGGCCACACTGTACAACATTGTTACTCTAGGGGGACCATGGCCCCCCTGGCCCACCCCTGGCGCCGCCACTGGCCTTAAGTAACATCAAATATACATATTTACTAACATACGTTCAGGCATGGGGTCAAGCCCCAAAGGGCTTAAGCCCTTTGGACTTAAGCCATTTTTGAGATTGCTTAAATCCGGACTTAAGTCCTCCTTTAATAAAAGGGCTTAATTACGGACTTAAGGAAAAAGGAAAAGGAAAAAAGAGTTTATTTGTAGCCCTTAGGCTAAATTGCCCATACAGAAATAGTATTAAGGAAAAAAAAGGAGAAATATGAGATAATAGTAAAATGGCGGCTGATATGTTAGCCATGCTTCTGGTCCCCTGGAGGGTTGTCGCTGATCTTGAAAAGAGTCAACTAGCTATCTGACCAGGTATTTTTTTAACCAGATAGCACCTGTTAGACAGAAGCCCCGACGAAGAGGACAGGAAAGGAAAATAGGAAAAAATAACAATAAGAATCCTCTCTCGGTGATATCTAAAAAAGGAACTCTAGAGGGTGTTAGCTATAATTATTGGTAATGAAATAATCCATAGGGTATTAGAGAGTTCTTAAACCCGTTGGTGTTGGTTTTCGGGACAGGTAATTTAGGTAAATTCCGGAAGGAGTATCGTTTCGATTTCGGTTGCGGTAGCAGATGGTGTAATCTATGTGATGCGGAATTGATGGAGGTGAAAAATCTCTTAGATAAATTCTCCCTCCGAACAGTAGTCTTATCTAGGTGATGTTTCGAACATGCCGCATCATAACCCAACTCGGGTTCTATTATTTTCATGGCCTCCTGGATCGATTCGATTCTGGAGGAGACAGCTACAGTCAGCGATGTATGCCATACAGGGCAAGCATACTCAAGCACTGACCTGATTACAGACTCATGGAACGCGAGCAAGTCCACACTGTCAAGCCCAGCCCTGCGGAGCTGTTTAAGATGGTATAATCGCTTGGAAGCTTTGGAACAGATATAGGTGGTATTTTCATTCCAAGTGATTTTGTCGGTAACAATTATGCCTAGGAGCTTAAAACTCTTCACCCGCTCAATTTCAATCCCTTCGATACAAATGGGCGAGATATCTATTGGCTGCTTATGGAACGAAATAACCATGTCCTTAGTTTTGTCCACGTTAGGTATCATTTTGTTGGTAGTGGACCACGAGACCGCTTGATTCACATGAGTTTGCATAGAGCCTGAGCTCCCCTTCTGGACTTTTACTGTGAAGGTGGTATCATCCATGTATTTATGCATAATACATGGGGGGTGCAGATCGTCGATTAGTACAATGAAGAGGAGGGGCCCCAGCCACGAACCTTGGGGTACAGATCCCTTCAAAATAACCCAATCGGACAACTCCTGACCAAGTCTGACCCTTTGGGATCTATCGGATAGGAAGGGGCATAACCATCGAATGATAAAATTGGGGAGGTTATAACTTTTGCATTTGGTGACTAACACTGTATGATCTACGTGATCGAAAGCTTTACGATAGTCCAAAAGGACCACGTGAGAAGCTTTCCTTTCCTCTGCCGTAAGGAGCCAGCTGTGGACCATATCAACCAATGCATGGGTAGTAGATAGACCTCTAAGTCCGCCATATTGATTCACATCTAACCTATCGACAATATAATCAAGCATCCATCCTCCTATAATCTTTTCTAATTGTTTCGACAAGACGGCAGTCAATGAAATCGGTCTCAAATCCTTACTGATTATGCGAGGAGGGTTAACCTTTGGGATGGGAATAACGATAGCAGATCTCCAAATGGCGGGTAGGTAACCCTCTCTGATGGATGCATTAAATATCGTGCTAATTGGGTGCGCTAGGATAAGAGCATGATCGCGAAGTATCCAACTAGGAATATTATCCGGGCCTATGGCTTTGTTTACATTTATCTTAGAAAGCAATTTAAATACGGTCTCAGAATCGATTATATAGTGCACAGGGACTGGGCAATCGGTCGCTTTCCGACGGATCGGTGCTACACACCTCAAGTTAACGGCCGCTATGCGGCCTTACTCATCATCTTTGCTACCATGCAAAATGGTAGTGGATGTTATAACAAGCCTTTCTACCATTTTCCATAGTTTTAACTTGTTTACCAATAATACCCGTTGGAAGCTAACTTATAGGTTGATTTTGAATTTTAATTAATTTGTTTACCTATTATAACATCTGGAAGTTAGTTTATATCTTAATTATAAATACGGTTTCGATTCCCTAAATACAATCCGGACAAACACACAAACAAACAAATAACAATCGAGTTTTAATAATAGATATACTGGACTTAAGCTCTAAAATCTGTTAGTAAACTTAACAGAGTTTTAGAAATATTGCTGCTAGGTCCCTACAAATTACACACTCACGAAATCATCGAAAGCAAATTTACTGTTCCTGCAGCTGCATGAATTAGGGTTACGAGTCTTAAGACGTACTTTCGGATACTACATACCTATTAGCCGATTTTTCCTCCTATCTGATCCACTATAAATGATTCGGTTAATACGTACTCAGATATGACGTACCTCTGATAAGACGTACCAATTTCTATTCCCAAGTAAATAAATATACTTGTATTTTAAATCGGTTAGTACGTACTCTAGAAAACTATTAACAGAATTCAGTTAGTAATTGGTTTAAGTCAGTAGGTCAAAACTAAATAGTTTAATCTCATCGTTAAGTATTAAGTATGTTAAAGACTTGAATACCCTACATCGTATTTATACCATCAAACAAGTCAGTATTTCGACTTGTGGATTATGTGTACAGATAATACGTACCTCAGTTAGTACGTACCTTTTCTTGTTTCCCAGGGTGGTACGTCTTAACCGAGTTCTACTATACTTTAACTATAACGTATGTTAGTATATTATGGATATTTGATGTTACTTAAGGCTAAATTCTTTAATGGTCCATGTTCTCTAATAGTCCACCTGGGTCCTTTTACCCACTGGTGGACTATTAGAGAGAATATACTGTAATGCAGGGGTTCGCAAACTTTTGCAGCATACCGGCCACATTTAGGTAAGGACATATCATTACCGGCCGAATCTAAAAAAATTGTTTTTTTCGTATGAAACTATTGGCTTATAGCCTTACTATACGTATAAGAATCACTAGCGGATAAAGAAATGTTCAAAAGTGGTGTCCAAGAAACAAAATGAGCGAATTAAAAGGGGGTCTCGGGGCTTGCCCCCAGTATTTTTTTTGAAAATTAGTTAATAAACTGTATACACGTTAATTAAAAGTCCAAGATAACATCGAAAATGTATCCGTTCGTCGTGGGGCCGCGGAAAAATTTGATGCCGGGGTCATAAAGATTACGTAAAAATTTGGTGTTTTTGTCCAGCGTTTCCCGAAATCGATGTTAAGCGACCTGAGTCCTGATTATTAGGGGTTGTCGAGTGTGCGGAAGTGGAAATTGATAGCCAAATTAATTAATTAATTATTAATGACAAAAATTTTTAAATCAATAAATGTAAGTTGACATTGATATTGGTGTTAAATTATAAATATTATTTATAATTATTTATACTAATCAATTAAATATCATTAATCTCAGAGATTATAAAAGATAGAAACAAATTTCAAATTTATCAATTGATCCTTATGCCACGTAAACCTCAACAAATGGGTCTTGACACCTTGAGGTGATGATGACATCGTCAAAGAAATGTCTTCTACAATTTTTAAAATTACATAATTTCAGGGGTGGTGATCTGCTGTTAACAGCTAACTATTTGCTGTTAACAGCTAAGAATTCGTCCCCAATTGGCATCAAACCTTTAACCTCAACTGCATTTAAGTCGCCTTTAAGTTGTTAACTAACGTCAATTTAAGCTGTTAACAGCCAATTCTAGCTGTTCAAATTCAATAATTGTATCAGTAAATTAAGGAAAAGGGACAAGCAAAGAAGGTTATACTCAAAAATGTTTAAATTCGAATTGTACATCGTATTTATATAACAGTGAAATTTGAAACTAAATGATTATATAATAATATTTCAATTATTGCATTGGTCAGCATCTAGCTGTTAACAGCTTCGATTTTCATTTGCTGTTAACAGCACTGTTAACAGCTTGGATGTTTCCACCCCTGCATAATTCAAATGGGTTGGTTGGTGTTGGGTGATCACCCAACACGCACATAAAAAATGCTGGACTCATCACATATTATATTCTACTGAAACTTGAATATCTTTGAAATGAAGTGAGCTAAAACGAAACTTCCACCACTCTAAGGGTCGTTGACTTCTGAAACACCTTTCTGAAATAATTTAACACCTTCATAGTGATGATGACATGGCAAAAAAATCCCAAATTGCAGCTGTGCCGACAGCATGTTCCTTTAGAGGCACTATCAATAAACCAGCACCAAAGGAACATGTGCCGGCACAGCTGAATTTTGGATTTTATTCTTCAGTTAGCTTCTTGGTAATTTGCTTTTTACTAGTGGTAACGTTTGATTTTTTTGGGCGCTTCGAGTCTGATTACTAAATCACTATGCAACATCGTTTTCCAATTCCACATAAAGCATAACTTATAATTATCGTTTGTTGCTAGCCTCTATTCATTTGAAAATTTTTGCTATTGTTTACTTGTTTGTAAGTAACAAGAATATGTAATCGTGATAGAAATTTGTAATGTTAAATTCGTATTCACATACTACTTGTTTATAAATAACCTTTGAAAGTAGGTATTATCTCAAAAATACAGTAAAACCTCCAATTAGGGAACACTTTGGGGACTGCTGAAAAGTGTTCCTAATATGGAGGTGTTCCTTGATAAGAGGTCTTCCTTTTAGGAGCCTATCATAAACTTTGTGAGGTATAATGCTTGTTATAAACATGTGCAAGATGTACTACTATGAGTAATGAACATTAACGTTAATCAAATAATATAATTTAGTTTTTTTAATAACCATATTCAGCATCACACACCTCATTGAGTATGTACGTACACATTTAACGAATCTGGTTATTAAATGTAATAAGTACGTAGTCCAATTGGTTAAACTTTGGAGAATTCTGTGAGACATTTCTGTGACATGTGGCAACGCTTTTCTACAATATGTCCATGAACAACACTCTCAGTACTGATGATTGAACCTAGCACACTAGGATTGTGAAACGCATATAACTTAAGCACCTCTAAAGCTCTGATAACATCCTTGTCAGAAGGCACTGAAGGTTCCGGTAAGTCCTGAGAAGTCTCATCCAGGGTGATGTCCTGATCGTTGATACATGAGTGAAGTTCAGATTCCCAGTCCGTTGATTCCAAAGTATGAACCTGGTTGCCACTGTCAATGTTCACATACTCCTCGGTGGTACAGGACTCTCTCTCGGTAATTGTTGCAAGGCCTTTCAAAAGACTGTTTAGTTGATCTGTTGACTCTGATGTATCGAAAGCCTCGAATCCCTCGAAGAAATTGAACCCACTACGAGCGTAGCACTTCTGGATAGTTTCCTGTGTCACATCCTGCCAACCTTGTGCGACCCAGTAGATGGCATCTAAGACGTTGACGGATTTGACAAGTTCATCTCCAGTTTCACAGGAGTCAATTTTAGCGATGACGTGACGGAGTAGTCGCTTCCTGTATCCGGTTTTCAATTTCTTGATAATACCCTGGTCCATGGGTTGCAGTTCTGATGTGCAGTTGGCAGGGAAGAACTTGATCACAACATTGGAGAGTTTGATCCGCGGATGGCTGGGAGCATTATCCACGAATAGCAAGATGTTCCTCTTCTCCTTTGCCATGCTGCGGTTTAAGTCTTTCAGCCACTCGTCGAACATGGTTGTGTTCATCCAAGCTTTCTTGTTGTTTTTCCAAATCACAGGCAGCTTTGAGACATCCTTGATGTTCTTGAAGCATCGGGGCTTTTTGCTCTTCCCAATCATCAGCGGAATCAGTTTCTCTGTCCCTGACATGTTGGAACAGAGGAGAATAGTAAGTCTATCCTTTGGTATTTTGGTCCCATGGCTGGAGTCACCCTTCTGGACGAGGGACTCAGTTGGCAATGCTTTGTAGAAGAGGCCTGTTTCATCACAGTTGAAGATATCGTCAGGACTGTATTCGTCGATGAGAGAGTCAAGGCGTTGCTTCCAGGTTTTGACGACGTCTTGGTCAACACCTGCGCTGTCACCACTCAAGACTTTGAAGTTGATGTTATAGCGAATACGAAATTTTCAAGCCAGCCATTTGATGCTTGATGTCAGTCTGTTCGAGTTCTGTCGCGATATTCAGGGCTTTCTCTTGGAGGATAGGACCTGACACTGGGATGTTCTTGGATCGGGCTGCAACGAACCACTCCCACACTTGCTCATTGAGAACTTCGTTTATAGATTTCTTTAAGCGTTTGGCAGCATGATTGCAGTTGTTCTAGGCCAATGTCTCAAGTTCTAACTTTCGTTTAATCACGCGGTTAACAACTCCAAGAGAAACGCCAAACTTAGCGGAAACTGCCCGCTGACTACTTTTTTCCCCTTCCTTCAAGATCTCTAACTTCTGTGAAAATGTTAGATTATTTCTGGATTTTGTGGAAGACATTGGTGATACTGTAATTTGTTTTGGAAGATTGATATGCCAAAGATTTGAACCCACTGAAGATCTTCATACAGCCAGGGGTATTTGTATGCTTACTAAACAATGGAAAAATGGCTTCCTTTTTTCCATTCAAGTATCAATGAACTAAGCCATTCTTAAAATCATATGTAACTTGGGTAATTGGCTTCATTTTTATATAAGTAGTATACTGCCATTTCAATAATTAGTCATGAAAAGAACAAAACAACATCGGTCACACTGAGAACCACAAATATGGTAAATACGAATGTTCCTTAATGAGAGGTCCATCTGAATGGTTAAGTGACATTTGGGACACAAAAGTGTGTTCCCTGTTCACTGTAGGGAGGTGTTCCTTAATGGGAGGTAGGTATCAATGTTAAAGCATACGAGAAAATCGGGACTTAAAAAAAGTGTCCCCTAAGCAGAGTTGTTCCTTAATCGGAGGTGTTCCCTAATGGAGGTTTTACTGTACTGAGGATTTTATTCTCCTTCTCTTCATCCATCACTTTAATACAATCCGGCAAAACAAACAAACAAACAACAATCGAGGTTAAAAATAATGTTTATAAATTATAGGAATAGAGTGTAAACAAACTGTCATAGATATCAACAAGTCGTAACCTACGTTATAATAAGGCCTATTCAGTGTTATCAAAATGTGGACTATTGATACTGTCGAAGGCCATTGTAAAATAGAGGGCACTTCTTTATCTCAATTATTAGTAATGGTAGACTTGAATATGTTTTGGAACTATATGGGAACATCCGAATATGATATATAGAACCTTTCAGAATTGAAATATGTCATCATTTGATGACGTAATCGTCAATTTTCGTTCGAATTATCATGTTTCTAAAGCCCTGTTTTAGCACAATTAAACGCGTTATAAATGTTCACCATTGGTACATAATGATACCCAGACCTAGTTAAATAAAATATATTTAAATTATAATAGGAATGTTGACACATTCCTCGGTTGTCAGGCAAATGTATATTTCCCAAATGAGCCATAACACAAAAACTATAATTGTTATGTAAACTAGACTACGCCTCATCTATCCGAAATAGGTGAGTTCCTATTCATCGATAGTACATTTTCTATGCTTTACTTTGATACTTTTTGAGTTTATGAGATAATTAACTCGTATTCCGTAAATGGTACTGAGCTCATAACCTTAAAATTTTTGGTGTTATGGCTCATTTTGGGAAATATACATTTGCCTGACAACCGAGGAATGTGTCAACATTCCTATTATAATATTGATATATTTTAGGTTTAACTAGGTCTGGGTATCATCATGTACCTATGTTGAACATATATAACTCGTTTAATTGTACTAAAACAGGACTTTAGAAACATGATAATTCGAACGAAAATTGACGATTACGTCATCAAATGATGACATATTTCAATTCTGAGAGGTTCTATATATCATATTCGGATGTTCCCATATAGTTCCAAACCATATTCAGGTCTACCATTACTACTAATTGAGATAAAGAAGTGCCTTCTAACTTACAATGGCCTTCGACAGTATCCATAGTCCACATTTTGATAACACTGAATAGGCCTTATTATAACGTAGGTCACGAGATATTCGCATCCACCAACGTAATCAATTAAAATATTTATTAATTAATAAGTTATCACTTAAGACTTAAGTGCATTGCCTCAACAAGACCTTAATACCTAATCGGATAAGAAGTTCCTCAGATAAGACCTACCGATTTTTGTTCTCTAGTTAAAATATATCTATTATATTTCGGTTAGCACGTACTTAAAAACTGTCAGCTGGACTCCCTTAGTATTTTGATTAAGTGTGTACGTGACAACTATAATACTTTAATCTTATCGTAAGATATGTTAGAGTCTTGTATTCCCTACATCGTGTTCATATCATCTAACAAGTCCGTATTAGACTGATGGAATATGCAAAAGCGGACCCGGATCTGTAGATCCAGGATCCGGCCGGAACCAAAAAAGTGGATCAGGTACGTCTCTACTATAAGGCCATATAAAATAAATTAACTTGTTTATCATCCCCGTCCGTCCCAATGTTTACCCTCCGTCCGGATCTATTTGATAATTATCTTATGAACATAATCGTAAAATATTACCTATAAACTTGTGTAAATTACTCCTAATGTATAATTTTTAACAAGTCTTGTATTTTGTGGGATTATTTTAATTATTTAAGCATTGTCATGTGATTTTCTAATTAAATTTAATATATATTTATTCTTTGGCATAGGATAATATTATTTATATATCAACGGAAATAAAATATCAAAATAAAATCCCTTCCTCCGCCCGAAATTTTCTGAAAAGATCTGGATGATAAGCAATTAATATATATTTACCTGGCCTAACTTTCAATTTCTGGCCAATCATATCCTAATTACATGTCTACACTGCATTATACATATTTCAAATCAATTTTGACTGTGCCGACTATATTATATTATAGTGACCCAGTTCTATGCTAACTGCCTTGGTTTTTTTTTAACCCGTATCCGCTCCACAGGCCAGAGTTTGATCGCCCGGAGCTAAATTTTTTAGCATAGCTGTCTCATATGTTACAGATGAAAACATAGTGCCAAGTTTTTGATAAACCATTTTTTAATACCACTTTGACACCTTTGACCATTTGTCTGGTACTTAACTCAAAAAATGTTATACTAGACCTCCAATTTGCATTTCACCTGCGTCTGATGGGAAAATAAATAATTTAATAATGGATTTCTTTGTTTACTCACACTTCAGTTTCAGTAAAACTTTTAAGACTAGCTCTATTTTTTCAACTCGTAATAAATATATTGATTTAGCTTGTTAAATCTTACTCTTTGTTTGCGATAATTATATTGACTCACCTTGTGAATTAGAGCTGGTTCCTATTCAATTGCAGTATTACTATGCTGGGGAGCTGCATTTGTCCGAATTTCTTAGTTGTCATTTGTCCAAAATGCGTTAACTGGCATTTGTCCGAATCGTATTTTGGAATATTGTCATTGTCCGAATCGTATTTGGAATATTGTCATTTGTCCGAATCGTATTTTGGAATATTGTCATTTGTCCGAATCGTAATTTGGAATATTGTCATTTGTCCGAATCGTAACTTGGAATATTGTCATTTGTCCGAATCGTAATTTGGAATATTGTCATTTGTCCGAATCGTATTTTTGAATATTGTCATTTGTACGAATCGTAATTTGGAATATTGTCGTTGGTCCGAATCGTATTTTGGAATATTGTCATTTGTCCGAATCGTATTTTTGGATTATTGTCATTTGTCCGAAAAGTGATTATTGATAAATAAAAAATATATTTGCAACCTGATACTAGTATAGGAAAACAAACATTGCCTATTTATCATACATAATAAAAATCCAAATTTGCAGCTGTGCCGACATATTCCTTTTGTGGCACTATATTTTGATGGTGGTTTATTGATAGTGCCTCCAAAGGATCATGCTGTCGGCACAGCTGCAATTTTGGATTTTTTTCGCCATGTCATCAACACCTCATGGTGTCAAGATCCATTTGTTGTTTGGTCCGAACCACAAGGAAAGGTCTTGAGTTTAATGCCATTCATTCAATATGTACGTATTAATAAATAATAATATATTATCAATGTTATCCACGGTGAGTTTGATTTAAGCTCACAAATTCCTTTTTGAATTAAATTTGCTTTAATCCATTAAATAGTAATACTACTATTATATAGAAACCATCTCGAATTCACAAGTTAAATCAATATAATTATCGCAAGTTGAAACAATAATGAAGATTTAACAACTTAAATCTATAAATTTATTACAATTTGAAACAATAGAACTAGATTTACAGTTTTACTGAATCTAAAGTGTGAGGAAATACAGGAGATTGGCACCCTAATTATGGCACAAACCTAGGCCAAATTGAACATTTTCGATTTGCCAAAAGGTGTAGATTTTAATTCACTATCCATATATGTAAATCTTATCAAGTTCACTGTTAAATATTTCATGTTAACAGCCATAATTAGCTTAAATGGGTGTTGAAATTATTTTATTAAAAATCGCAACCCCAGCTGCAAATTAGACGGTCACTTCGAACCTAAATGCCATGTTTCAGCCCAATGTATCAAAGTGTGGCCAGGGCACCTGCACGGAGAAATTTAAATAATAATAATAATAATAAAGGCAGTAAGATTAGAAATGGGCCACTATACTATAGTATAGTCGGCTCAAGATGGTTTAAGATAAAACAAACTTCAAATTTATCAATCGTTCCTTTATCCCCTACAACTTGATAAATGTGTCTAACACCTTCAGGCGTTTATGACTTGGCGAAAAAATCAAAAATTGCAGCTGTGCTGACACCATTTACTTTGGAGGTACTATCAATTAACCAACTAGTAGCCACCAAAATATTGTGCCTTCATAGGAACATGCTATCGGCACAGCTGCAATTTTTGAGTTTTTAAATTGCACCATCATCACGAGTTTAAATACTTGTATTTAGTAAGAATATTGCTCTTTTACCAAGTAAACTCGACAAATACCTAGTGCAATTATTTGATTGGGTACGCTACCTACACGTAGCAATTAATTTGAAAGTTAAACTGAGTAAGCAAGCAAGCAATATAATCGTCTATTATTATTATTAACTGTTTGAGACTTGGAGCTGCTAAGGGGCGTACTAATAAAATATACAGAATTCCATATAATGTTGTACGCTGTCATATTGTGCTAACCTCCCCTCCCCTGGAAGCGTTAAGTAAGATACAATTGTACATTAAAAATTAAAAATGCATCTCTCATGTAATACTTTAGATGAATCAACTGCATTACATTTAATTCTCTCTAATAGTCTACTTCTCTATTTGTCCTCCTTAATTACTTGTTCAATTACAGTATATACAGAATTCTAAAGTTATACTCGTTTCCTTACACAGCAAATAATCCACTTTCTAATACTCTAATACTCTACTGGTTCACTTCTTTTTTTTAAACTTTTCTTATCGTGTTTATATAAATTTAGTTATTGACTAGTGTGAAGTTAGTAGCGAAATCAGCAGCGAAATCCGAGCATACTTCTATAGTCAATAATATGGAAATTAAAACAAATATCAATTGGTCCTTCAATAGGAATAGAGCCTACTTGTGTTACATTCGTTATTGACGAGTGTGAATTTGGCAGGGAAATCAACAGCGAAATCCGAGCACACTTCTGTAGTCAATAATATGGAAATTAAAACAAAATATCAATTGATCCTTCAATAGGAATAGAGCCTACTTGTGGTACATTGGCCCATTAAATTTTCAAAACATTTGGATAATGGGTCATCCCATGATCAGTTTGCAAAAAGGGTAACTTTACAAATTTTGGCATGTAGTTCGATAGTGAGCACACTTGTGAACATTCTATAATGAAAACCAAGCCACTTATATAGTTCTCCTTTGGAAGAGTTTGAGACTATTAGCGGTATATTAGCTCGGGAAATTTCCATACTTCTCGGACATCTGATTATAGCATGATGACATATCTGAATCCCACTTCCAAACTTACATTTTGTTTATTAATTAATATTCTAATAAATACTACAGAAATGCTAATTCAAAAACTTTATAATACTTCTTTCTAAAACTATACTGTATTCTATTCTACTGTTGCTCCATTCGCTAATCTAAAGTCTCAGTGTGGGGTTCGGATTGTACTTCATCCTTAGAATTGACTTTAATAACAGGTTGGAAATGGTTCATAAATAGTCTATTATATATTCTTTTTCAAGTCAATTTTTGTGAATCGCGTTTGTCTATGAATCCATAACCAGAAATTTTATTCCAGCAGTGAATGTGAAAGCCTCTTGATAAACAAATATATCAGTTTTTAATATTTGTGCAGCCAAAAATGGTTCCATATCTGTACCCCACGATCCTATTCAATCAATCATACTTCTATCTATGTATTATTCAATTGAATGGCAATTGACTTCTAATAGTAAATCTTGTTTACAGTTACAGTACCTAAGTCAGTAACGACTGCATATTTCTCGATAAGCACCTTTCATATTCTCTACTAACAGTTCCCTAATTTCCCTGTGAAATGATCAGTGATTATATAAGAGAGTGAGCTAAAGAGACAGTTCCCATCAGGAGAAATTATCTTTTATTTAGAAGACCTTAGCTCTCGGATTTCCAAACTTTTGTCTTTTGATTCATTGGTATATAATATTCCATTAACATAAGATAATTTCAAAGTCTTGCATTTTTCTTTTTGCCAAATTTGATTTACCGGAATAAAATGACCATGATTATATAATGTAACATCTTGAGGATTATCATCTATAAAAATACTGTCATCGTTTGATATTTCTGCACTAACATCTAGTTTAAGAGACTTACTCATTCTATTTTTTTAAATATAAGGCTTGTTCTTAATTTTAGAATTTGGATGTGTTTATTTACATTCAAGAAACTGTTTATAGTTTATTTTGTCACTGATATAATAGTTTTCACACCTTCGGATTTGTGTAGAAAATTCACTCTAATATTTATGGGAATGCTTTTATCAAAATATGTACTCTTTTTTCTTTCGCTTTTGCCAGCGGCCGTATTCACTAAGAGCTTAAGTACTAAGGTCTGTCTTAAGTCTTAAGAATCGGTCTTAAGACCGAACTTAGAGCTATTCACTAAGAATTAAGTTCGAACTTAAGATCGATCTTAGTTAAGATCGATCTTAAGACCGAACTTAAAATACCTTTAAGGGAAATATGATTAGAATCAGTGGTGTCGTGCTCTATGGGCCCCCCCCAAAATTTCCTGTGCCCCCCCCCCTTTTTTTAGAGGCTTGTCCCGAAACACATTGATCTGTCACTAACTACGACACTCTGTGCCCCCCCCCCCCCAGAATGTATTCAAGCACGACTGATTAGAATAGAGCATTATCCTAATTAAATACAAAACTAATGTATAATTTAGTTATGGTAAGTGTTTATTTATTATTGATCTAGTAAAATATATATTTCTTAATTTTTCTTTTTTGAGCAACAGTTGAGGCAATTAATGTCAAATTATTAGGAACAAAGAAGAATAATTCCCCACTCCTGTAAGACATAGCTTTTATTTATGTAGTTGCAAAATGCCTGCATTCCGGCTGGCGAGTCTCTTATGATATCGGTGGTGCCAATACGTATTGTTTTAATATCTTCTTCCTCTCGAAATCTCAACGCATTTTCGATTGTATTTACATGAAGGTTGATTTCTAGAAATCTTCTTCTTGATAAACACAGCATACATAAAGCAATGAAAAGTTGTTCAAAGTTTTCAAATTTTGTTAACGATACGAGCCTAGTCATTACAACATAATGAATCTTTAACGATTTTACTGGTTCTCATATTACGTTTTAGTTGTTAATTAGTAATAAAGTACATATTTTGACGGAATTCAGTTATAATTCCTTCAACCTACGTAGCTATATGTATACTCATTATAGAATACACTCGATATTAATTCGTTATACATATTTTTATCCAAGAGATTGTCTGGGTCACTACAATAAATCGACGTGAAAAAATGCAAATAAATTGGAATTTGGTTTTGCTGCTACAAAAATCTATACAGTGGAACCCCGCGTATCGGGGCACCTCCGTCCAAGCGCTCAGCGCCCCGATACGAGGGAGTGCCCCGATATGCGGGGTTCTAAGAGAACTCCAATATGTTTGGTTAAAACAATTAAGTTAGCACCTACACAACAAATCATACACATATGTCAAAACCTAGAGTTAAGGCTGATATTTAAGCAGTACTACACATTACAATTTCACATTATACTTTACCTACACTAGGAGTCACAAATCTATGATATTCACGGAATTTTCTTTTTGAAAAACTCCTCCGATTACCTCAGCACTAGTCTCTAGCGTGAGTGGGTGACGCTTAGCGGCCATTACAAAGAATACTAAGCTGCTCAAAAGTAAAAAGCATGTTACTCAAGAGAAATAATCTTCGGTGGAGTGCCCCGATAAGTGAATGGCGCCCCGATACGCGGGGTTATTTTAATGGGAAAAAAACAAATACCCAACCGACTGCCCCAATACGCGCATGCCCGATACGCGCATGCCCCGATACGCGCATGCCCCGATACGCGGGGTTCTACTGTATGAGCATTTGACTTGAAATTCAGGGTAGACGCATTTACTATCCTTGCATATAAAAACGCATTAAACTCAATTTGAATAATTCCAATATTCCTGAAAACCTCCCAGAATGGACACCGTTATTAACCCAGGGGGACCTACTGGTGCGACAGGTACAGCGAGTGCCGTACCTCTTTCAGAGTGGTCTGGCGACGCAGCGTCACTTTCAATTGATTTACAAATATTGGGGGCTTTATCACATTGGTAAAATGAAATGGATGGAAACCGCTAAAAACAAGTGCAAATTCTTGTATGTTGCAACATATACGGATACTACTACCGTACATATTAAACTTAAAAGATTAATTAATGGTGTAGAAAATCCTGGAACAATGACGCTTAAAAAGTTGATGGCGATTTTGTATATAGGTAGTCCGCTGTCGCCGTACCACTTTTATTATTTTATTATTATTCTATTATTATTCTATTATTATTCGTACTAACGACGTTCTACTGTAGTTAGTTTGATATATTATCTGCTCACGAACCAAGTTGTTTGTGATGTATACTTTTATAAACTGACTATTTTGAAACTCTAATTAGTTTTTTTTTATGGCTAATTACATCCAAGAGGTACGCGATTTTACGTCAGCTAATTCCACAACCCAATCCATAGAGGATAAAATTAAATTGATCACCAGAAATCTTGAAGAAATTTTAGGTGAAAAACAAAACGTCAGTGGTGAATTCAATTATGAAAATCTTTACAGTATTTTGATAGAGAGGAACCTCAAGATTTATTGGGGAACTGCTATAACTGGTCGCCCTCATGTTGCGTACTTCCTTCCAATTTGTAAGATAGCAGATTTTCTACAGGCTGGTTGTGATGTAACTATTTTATTTGCAGACCTACATGGATTTTTGGATAATGTACAAGCACCATGGGAAATAGTTATCTTCAGAACAAAATACTATGAATTTATCATCAAATCTATGTTAAAGTGAGTATATTGTCTATCTCATTCTATATATGATCTTTTTATTAGCGCAGTCAGGTTTGATATTGGAACTTTATTCGTCTGCTTTGTACGTGGAACTTATTATGAACAATAATTATTGTCCCGATTTAACAACTCACATAGAATTTGTATTAAGTTGAGTTCGCTTATTATGAAGCCTCCTCTATTATGAACACAATCTTTGGACCCTTGTTTGTTCATAATATAAGAACCTGACTGTACAGTCGAAACAGGTTTTTTCTAACCTATTCTTTGAATGGAAATATAGTAAGAACAATCCGATATATAGAATTGGAATTTCTTACACGTTTAGTATAAATAATTAGTCAGAAAAAACCGAATACAGTCAACATCCGGTAACTCGAATGCCCGTTAACTCGAACATTCGTTATCTCGAACGGATTTTTCATTCCCCTGAGGGTTCGAGTTACCGGATGTTGACTGTAGTTATAAAATTCCTGTTTCGACTGATTTGAAACTTGGATAGGTATTTTAAAATTTCCCTAGTCTGGTGAGTTCAACTTTTTTATTTCGATATATTGACACAATCATTCCAAAAATGACTATAGTTTTCGTTTAAATTTTACTATATCAGTCACTAAAATTATTATATGCCTAACTTGAAATTCTCTGCAGTAAACAGGATTAATTGTAAATACAACATTTCAATATCCACAAAAAAGGTTGTTTTATCTTATCCATTGTTAGTCTATACTTAGAACACTATGCAACATATACTTTTATTCTTACTAAGAGGTTACGACCTATACGTTATTTGATTCTTTATTATTTTCAGTTTCACTAATGTTCATATAATTCAAAACTTTATTCAGACTTTCTTGATTCGACCCCCCCCCCCCCCCCAAACCCAGAGGATTACACAATTTAGAATCATATTGTCGGTGCTTTATCTTACAATTTCTCTATCATTTTAATTTGGAAACATTCATTTCTATTCTATCGTGCACAGTGGGTTATTATGGGGAATTAGTGTAATTTTTCAAACTCCTGAATGGCTTTGATATTATTATATTCTTATTCCGCATTGTCTAAAACCTATAAATCCAACTTTTCATTGTCATAGTACTTCAGGTTCTTCACTTGTGTGTTGATTAATTACTAACTTGATAAACAATTTTCATAGTGAAAGTTTGATGTTTCACAACTGTTGGATTCTATTTATAAATTGATATTTAATTACATAGCAACGTAAAGGCGGATATGATATTCTTATTCCTTTGACATTTATGCTAGTATATAAATATACGAAGAGAGAGTCGTAAGCAAATTCTCTGAAAATTTTCTGTGTACTCTCAATGATGTTGAACAATAATCGGACACAATTATTTTGCCTATTTAGTGTGAAAAATATTGGTGAGCAGTTGTGAGCAGATGTTTTTAATTTTTATTATGATAGCTAATTGGTTTAACTTTAATTTGGTATATTTTATCGGACCGCACCAAGCCGCCCCGAGGCCCTTCTGCCCAATTTTCTAGAAGTCACTAATAAATTTCTTAAAATGTTTAAAATATAAAAATTCAAAATTGATCAAATTTTAACATTGTTCGACTGTTGATATTATAGAATGAATAACAAAGAGGCTTTTAAACTTTTAAACTCTAAACCATCAATCAGAGCTGCTTCTGAGGAATTACTTAACATATTCCAACAGACGGATAGCGAATTTCATTTCATTACTCGAAAGTTTCGCGATCTCAAATCGGGAAGAGAGAGCTTTGTAAAGAAAAGTAATTTATGCACCTGGGAGGAGTTGATGTTTTACTCTCCTAGAGTTAAACAAGATGCGGAGAAAATACCTTCAGCTGACAATGGAATCTTTACCGTTGACTTATCAGCAGAAATACGAAAGGACTTATCAAAGTTAACCTTCAAGGGATTGAGAACTAGATTAGCGCCAGTATTGCAACTAATCCGTCAAATAGCTGAGAAAGAGGATTTTAGTGCCAAAACCATAGCCGCTCAAGCGCTTCAACTTATTTCTAACGAGACTAAGGATGTAAGCACGGCAAACTTCTGCAAGGAAATCATTTCAAAGGGGACATTTGCAGATAAATCGAAAATTATGTCCATAGATAAATCAACGTTCTTGCTTGATCTTCTCGAAATTGGTAAGCAAAAATATACATCTTTTCGGTTAATTTGTAAATCAGAGGACATAATATTTCCATCTTATTCTAAACTTGCTGAATATCGTAAGGATGCCGTTCTAGTTAACGAGTTAACCTATGTAAACAATGTCCATAATGTTACTATCGGGATCTCACTATCTTATAGAAGGATTTTATTCCAGAGTTTATTACGTCTATTTCAAACATTACCTCCGATCCTTGATTTTGAATTCCCTTTATCAGTAAAATTGCTGACGGCCTCGATGGTTCTGGTTGTCATCAGATTTATAATCATTACCAACTCAATCCAACCCCAAGTTCGAAATTTTTTATCTTATTCGCATTCAAAATTTTATCCATACACAACTCGAGTAACATGCAAATATGGAAAAACTACTCACCTAATTCTTCATTTGGCGTAAGACCAGTTGTATTATTGGCCCAGAAAGAATGTTATGAGAACGTTAAATTCATTATGACTAATTTCATTAATCCAGAAGTATCAGTCATTGAGCAAGAAGGAATAAAGTTTCCTGAAGGTGTTGTTCGTGTTAAAATCAGCCGTAGTATGCTCGATGGGAAGATGTCTGGTATTCTAAGCGGAGCTGGTGGCGCATCGTGTCAGTTATGTACTGCACATAAACACGAATTAAAAGATCTAGAATTAGTCAGGGCCGGATTCCCTATTAATAGGCACATAGCAGATGCAAAAGAACTGTTCAATTACGTGGATGCGGATGAATATTTATCACTTCCTCATGCTGATAGGTTAGGTATCACTCATGAACAACTATCCGATATAAACATACTGTCGGCGTCGCCTTTACATAGCTATACTTGTGTCTTCCATTGGTTCATGCTCCTTGTTTATCATTTAAAGACTGGAAGGAGAGTATGGTCGCCTACTTCAAAACCAATCGAAACAGCGAAAAAGTTTTGTTCTGAATTTCTCTTTGAAAAACTGGCCTTCGAATAGATCAGCCAACATCTCAAGGCGGTACTACTTCAACAGGGAATATTTCTAGGCAATGTTTTTCCAATAAAAATGATATTATCACATGGGTATTCTGTCTAATTCCGGCAGACGTTAGAGAGCAGATTGCAATCATTCAAATGAATCTATCAGTTATCTTACGAGTTTTTAACAGTAGCCAGGAGGTAGAAACAGAAAAAATGGATGTCCTTTGCAAACAGACTTACGAGCTAATTTTAACAACCTTCCCATGGGCAAGTATTACCCCTTCATTGCATAAGGTTTTAGCTCATTCCACAGAATTAATCCGTGATTGCAATGACGGTTATGGACTGAAAGAATATTCAGAAGAGGCTGTAGAAGCTTGTAATAAGCTAATAAGGCGCTATCGTGAACACCTTTCAAGAAAGAATTCATTTTCCTTAAACATCAGAGATGTTTTTATTAGACTTCTTAGTCAGAGTGACCCTCTCTTTTCAAGTTACCGTAGAGTTTTAGTGTGCAAACGTTGCGGAGAAATAGGGCATATCAGGAAGGAGAAATGCAAAGGAGATAAAGTGGCTTCACTGGATCAGGACAAACTTTTGGATTCATTGCTCTTCAAATAAATTCCTTAGTTTAGTATCTATGATATTAATAATAAAAATTTGAAGTTAATATTGAATCGTGAAAGCATGAAGTAGTATGTCTTAAATAGAGTGAAAAAATATGCATTGCATTCGAAGTATTTAGGAACACATTATAGAGCTAAATAGATATTTTTGTAAATATGTGATGTCACGATGACGTCATTAAATCAAAAAATTGAAGCGGTACATAAAATTAAGTGATGTAAATTGAATGTAGAGGGTTGATAACCCATACGCAAATAATACATTTGATAGGTCTGTCTCCCTCGCAAATGCCTATTTCCCCTGAATAGCCATAATAACCCACTGTGTCGTGTTAGCTAAACAAAATAGATTCAGTTGATTTAAGTTATGAAGCATTAATTTGTGACTCCCAACTTCAACAGAGATGGCTTATCGCTTCCCATTCCCGAGTTGTGAATATTTTCCTCGTAGCTCTAGCTATATATGCAGTAGAACCAGGCCTTCATCTAGCCCTTAGAGATCCGCGCCCTAGGTACTTTTTTTTCCAATCCCGCACCCAAATTGACCAAAAATAGTACGTTTAGCAAAAAAAAAAGAGCAAAATTAGTATTAAAAATACTCTGGGTGCGCACTGCGCACCCAAATTAATTCAATTTCACACACCGTTCCAACATTTACTTAAAATCACCCACCCCAGGGTACGCGCCGCGCACCCAGATGAAGGCCTGAGTAGAACTATTATTATATTTATTTCTCCGGTCCTCTAAGTATCCATTTTCTTTATTAGTTTTTATAATTATACCATTTCATTGACTTTCATGCAAAACGAGCCCTTCGGTCTCGGTCGCTTTGCGACAGATCGGTGCTACGCACTTAAAGTTAACTGCCGCTATGCGGCCTTACTCCTCACCCTTTCTTCCATTGAAATGGTAGATTGGGACGTTATACACATCCCTTTATAAGATTTCCATAGTTTTAACTTGTTTTTCATGCTAGAAATATATAAATGCGAAATCCGTGTTCAGCATACTTGTTTACTTATAATACCCGTTGAGAACATTCAGCATACTTGTTTACCTATAATACCCGTTTGAAGCAAACTTCTGCACTTATTTGTTTACCTATTTTGTAAACAACAACAACGACAACAACAACAACAACAACAACAACAACAACAAATATTCATATTATAAATTCGAAATTCGTGTTCAGCATACTTGTTTACCTATAATACCCGTTGAAAGCTGACTTCTAGGCTGATTTTGAATTTCATTAATTTGTTTACCTATTTTGTAAACAACAACAATAAATATTCATATTCGAAATCAGTATACTTTGTTTACCTATTCTAACATTTGTTTACCAATTATAACATTTGAAAATTAGTTAATATTTCATATATAAATGCTGTTTCTATTCCCCCATCACTTTAATACAATCCGGACAAACAAACAGTAGTTTTTAAAATCCAAAATTGCAGCCTTACCGACAGTATGTTCCTTTGGAGACACTATTTGGTGGCTACTGACTAGTTAACTGTTGGTGTCTCCAAAGGAACATGCAGTCGACAAAACTGCAATTTGGATTTTATGGCCATGTCACGTTATGGCCCATTTGTCAAGTGGTCACGAGCCACAAGGAAGGATTGATAAATTTGAAGTTTATTTCTATCTTGAACAATCTTGAGTGTAATGCCGTTCATTAATTATATATTGATAATAACTTATATTATTAGTTAATTATTTTAGCAATGTTATCCACGGAGAGTTGAGTTAAGTCCAACAAATTCCTTATATTATTTTATTACTGTGCCGACTATACTATAGTATAGTGGCCCAGTTTTAATCTCAGTGCCTTTATTATAATAATACTGTGCCGACTATACTATAGTATAGTGGCTCAGTTCTAAAATCACTGACTTTATTATTATTATTACTTTGCCGACTATAGTATAGTATAGTGGAATGGCGGACACATCTTCGCTGGACATTTCGTCTCTTGGACATTTCGTCGCTGCATAGTCAACATCCGCTATCTCGAATGTCTGTTAATTCAAACTAATACCGAAGAATAAGTCCATTGGTTCACTAAGTTGTCGTTAATAGATCACTTCTACCAAAAGCCTAAAAAATCCATTGCTAACAATTGTTTTTAATTCACAATTAAATTCTAGTAAGCTTTGATGACAGTTGAAATCATATAAAATAATAACAGAATAGGTTGTAGTTACTGATGTACGTATATAAATACGTGAGATAATAGGATACATTATTAAATATTTCTTCGTAACAATGGCTACATCTTTCAAAATCGAAATACTCAAGAGTAGTAAAAATAAGGAGAAAGCCTACATTGAAGGGTTTATTTATACTCTTAATAAATTTTCCACACAATTATCACATTGGGTTTGTGAAAATCGTGGAACCTGTAAAGCACGCATATCTACAAATGATGCAAATGTTGTCAAACCTACAAGCGTTGCAGGTATACATTCCTCTCATACACATGGGCCAAATACCTCCAGAGTTGAAATGCTTAAAGGCGTCACTAATATGAAGACTCGAGCGGAAAACTCGGAAGAAAGTACTAGATTAATATTCTTAAGTGGGATTGAAACAATGACCGATTCAGCTATTTCTACTCTAGTTAAATTTGATTCGCTTAAACGTACAATCCGTCGTCATAAATCTCGTAAGGAAGACTTTAATATTTCAACGTCTGCTGAAGATATAACTATCCCTGAAAAATTCAGAACAACATTGAAAGGAGAATCATTTTTATTATTTGATTCCGGGATTGGCGATGTCAACAGAATATTAGTTTTTGGTACACATCAAATGCTTTCACTTTTGCGATATTCGAGCAATTGGTTCGCAGATGGTACATTCAAAGTAGTACCAAATCAATTCTTTCAACTGTACACCATTCATTGTGAAAAAGATGGTTATATAACACCCTGTCAATATACACTCTTGAAAAACAAAATGGAAACAACATACAGGAAAGTATTCAGAATTTTAATTGACTTAGAACCAGCCCTAAATCCATCTCAAATCATGGTTGATTTTGAAAAAGCAGCCCTTAATGCATTAGAAGACAACTTCCTTGCTGTTATCTCTGGTTGCTTTTTTCACTTTACGCAAAACATATACCGCCAAATTCAGGCAAAAACAAGCTATCTAGAAGATGAAGAATTCGCGATGCAGATGAAAATGTTACTGAGCCTAGCTTTTGTCCCCGAAAAAATTGTTTCGATTGTTTCTTGATACTAATGGCTGATTTTCCGTTTTCAGCATTAGATATCGCTGAATATTTTGAGGTAAACTACCTAGGTCAAAGAATTCCTGACCAAAGCCGAAGAGTACCACCTTTTCCAATAAGGATATGGAATATGCACCACAGGGTAACTTCAAGATTAGCAAGGACAAACAACGCAATCGAGGGATGGCATAACGCATTCAAATCAGGAATAAATTGTCATAATCCAGGTTTTTTGAAGCTACTAAGTCATCTACGACGGGAACAATCGTTACAAGAGGCTATTTTTGTAAAGCGGGATGCAGGCGAATGCCCAAAGACCTCAAAACTTTGTGCAGCGAGAAATGAAAGAATTTTAAGTCTTGTCGCCAACTACGATAATAGAGAAACTCTCTCATATTTGCGAGGGATAGCTTACAACTTTCAATTCTAAGAAGAATAGTTTACATTACAAAATCAGTAGTATATATTTAATATTATCGTATTGACCTGCTAATTTAGCTTTCATTAAATCTTTTCGTCATTCATTATTAAACTTTCCAATCTCATATATGTTCATTTATATTCTATATGAATCATGGTTATCATACACTCAACATCCAGTATCTCGAAACTTTAGGAAATATCAAAATCCGTTCAAGAAGTTTGAGTTAACGGACATTCGATATAGCGGATGTTGACTATGCAGCGACGAAATGTCCATGCGACGAAATGTCCGTCGACGATGTGTCTGATTACCAGTATAGTGGCCCAGTAGAGAAACCACTGCCTTTATTGCAGGGTTGCCATTCCAATCCAATTGATGTAAAATTTGACAATCGATATCGATAAACAATCCTATCGATGATATGATCTGACTATCCAATCCAATCGATTATTTATCCATTTTATATAGATTTTTATCGATTGTGTGTAAATTTTTTTAATTTATGGAATATAAATTTAGGGTTCTTTATCCTGTCTCTATGATTAAGAAATATGTACACTACCCGGCCAAAAGTATTTGAACACCAATATTATGAATTTATACATTTATGTTTATAACAGCATAATGACATCTTTAGATGCTTCAATTTGGATATTTACATAAAACGATACCGTATATGTAGTATAAGCAAATAGCAAATTTTATGGAGGTGTTTAACTCATTAGCTATAATTTTGTCATGATTTCCATGCGTATTCTTCCAAACAAATAAATATATTTATATTAATTGCCTTACTCGTAATTCGAAAAAATCGATAATCGATAAAAATCAGTCGATAATTATCCAATTGGTGAAAACTTTGGGCAATCCAATCGATTATCCAAACTATACAAAATTCAGCAATAGATAATCGATAAGTTCTCTCGATTGGAATTTGGATTGGATTGGCAACCCTGCTTTATTCCATATAATAATAATAATACTGTGCCGACTATACTTTAGTATAGTTGTCCAGTATTGAAATGACTGCCTTTAATATTATTTTACTGTGCCGACTATAGTATAGTATAGTGGCCCAGTTCTAAAATCACTGCCTTTATTATTTTTTCTCCGTAGACGGTGCCCTGGCCACGCCTTTAAACATTGAAGGCTGAAACTTGGCATGTAGTTGCGGAGTGACCGTCTAATTTGCACCAGGGGTTACGATTTTTGATCAAATAATTTTAACACCTAATTTATGGCTCATAACATGAGATAATTATTAGTGAACTTGATAAAATTTACATATTTGGATAGATAATTAAATTCTACACCTTTGGTACATCACGAATATACAATTTAGCCGAGGTTTGTGCCATAATTGGGGTGCCAATCTCCTCTATTTCCTCACACTTCAGATTCAGTAAAACTTAAATTAATTTCCATTGTTTCAACTTGTAATAAATATATTGATTAAACTTGTTAATTCTTAATTTCTTACACTATTGTTTAAACTTGTGATAATTATATTAATTCTACTTGTGAGTTCGACTGGTTTCTATTTAATTGTTGTATTAATATACAATGGATTAAAGTAAATAAATTTAATCTAATTAGATTATATCAAACACAGACTTAATTATTGAAAATTAATTACGTCAGTATATTAATAGTATATGAGTAATAGAGTATTCTTGCGAAATTAAATATATTCTCATAATCTGTCGTTGTTATGGAATGTAAATTTTTTAGTTTTCAATTAACAAATAATAGCCTACTCGATCTCACAAGTTGATTCAATATAATTATCACAAGTTGAAACCATATAATTAGATTTAACACTTTCAATTGAATTGAAGTGTTAGTGAACAAAGGAAATTACTACTCATTGTGGCACAAACTAATCTCAATTTGAAAATCTGTGCACTGTGATAAGCTGTAGCTTTTAATTATCAATTAAATGCATATAAATTTATTATTCGGGCTTTATTTTGTTCCTGTTGTAACATTAAACAGGTGTGAAAATATTTCCAAAAATCTGTAATAAAAAATCGTGACCCCATGTGCGCATCTGTATCCCATGAGATACGTTGGTGAAATTTTGAGCTCTTACTTAATATAACTCTGTTCTGTGGAGAGGATGCGGAAGTAAAATGATAATAATATTCCAAAGTAGTAAGATTAGTAGTGGGTCACTATACTATAGTATAGTCGGCACAGTAGTAATAAAATATATATAATAAAGGCAGTGAGATTAGAACTTGGCCAATATACTATAGTATAGTCGGCACAGTAATATTAAAATATTTGCAGTGATTTTAGAACTGGGTCACTATACTATGGTATAGACGGTACAGTAATAATAAAAATCCAAAATTGCAGCTGTGCCGACTTATGTTCCTTTGGAGACACTATGGTTTGGTGGTAGGTTAATTGATAGTGCCTCCACTGGAAAATGCTGTCTGCACAGCTGCAATTTGGGATTTTTTTCGCCATTTCATCAAAGCCTCAAGAAGTTTAGACATATTTATCACGTTGTCACGAGCCAAACGAACGATTAATAAATTGGAGGTTAGTTTATATCTCAAACCAGTTTCGAGATTGATGACATTCATGAAATATGCCTAAATTAACAATTATTTATATATATAATTAGTTAATTGTTTCGGCAATATTATCCACAGTTAATTTAATTACGAGGCTAAATATATTGCTTTATTTTCTTTTCTTTTATTTAATCCATTGTATGCTAATACTATAATTAAATAGAAGCCAGTTCGAATTCACAAGTAGAATCAATTTAATTATCGCAAGTTGAACAATCGAGTATGATTTATCAAGTTGAATCAATATAATTATTACAATTTACAAATTGAAACAATATAATTAAATTCAATCGTGACCTACGTTATATAAGGCCTATGCACCAACTTTGTGAAACTGGACCATGGATTAAAGGAAGGCTATTGATAAATTGGTTATTTATCGTTATCTAAATAACTAGTAGTGATAGACCTTATAAATGTTCTATAACTATATAGGAACATGATGTCAAGGTATACATAGCACCCTTCAGAATTGAGCTATGTCATCATTTGATTACGTAATCGCTATTTTTGGTGGGTATTATCGTGTATATCGTGTGTATATATTATCGTGCAAAATTCATAGTTCATGAAAAGTACATCCCATTTCTTAATATTGCATTTATCTATGAATTGTTCATGATCAGTGTAGACCGGACTAAGTGTCCATTTAACGAGCTGTCCATATCCCTCTTTATCTAATATGGTGTTTGTAGATAATCCCATTGTAATCAATTAATAACTGTGGCATTTGACCAATAGTAACTGTCGACAGTTTTGGAAATCTTGTAATATCTATTATTCCAATATGCTCTAAGTCTTTAAATTTAAAGATTTAATTGTTACGGCTCTTTCGAAGGTTGATCATGTTGAATGACTGCTGATTCAATACAATTTATAGTCTAAATTTTCAGAAGTATTTTGAGGAGTACTCTACAAATTTATAATTAATTGATAATACTTATAACGGGTTATTTCATTTAAATGACAATTTTTTAAAAATCTAAATGAAAATTTTCAGTATTATGGAAAATAAATAATTGAATCACTTCTTCTATGCGTCCTTGTTGGTGGTATGTATATTATTTGAAATTATATTTTTGAGATATCATTTATATATTATATCTTATACATATTAACAATATTATTTTTCGATGTGTAAATAAATATAAAATGTACACCCTATATATATATTTCAATTACTTCAAAAATAGTGAGTCCCTAACTGGAATGCTGCTCCCTCCGACTAGACTTCCGTCATAGCGCCAATCAGGCTGAGACGACCAATGCTGGCTCTGTCAGCTATAGGAATAGAACCCGAACGTTGTCTCCTTTCTCTGGAGTCCTAAACCGTTTCCTACTCAACACGAACATGCTTCCTCCTGTTTTTTATTGCTAGCCAACAATTTCGGCATTAACTACGCAGTGCGCCATTATCACGCTCCTCATTCCCCTGATCTTCTTTACACAGTGACTTAACACATGGAAATAGGAAAAGATTCGTGGTTATCAAAATGCCTCTAAATGGTATTAAATTCAATTTAGATATTATACTAACGTTGTATGAAATTTCAATTGATTTGAACACAAACTACGCCTATAAATATACTTTTGTATTATATCAAATGTATAGTTCCATTTGTGGTTTTGAGAATTCTAAAAATACAATATATTTCATTTTACTCTGAATTATAATATATAAGGAATCGTGGTTATTTGTTAGTCAAATATATACAAAACGATTATGCTAAAGATATATATTTCTATACTGATTTACTGTTACACAGATGCATTATAATTTTAACAGGGGGTAAAAACTGTCCAAAATTGTTCAAAACTTTCAAAATTTAAAATCTCAGGTAAGCGCAAAAATAAGTGCATCAAAGATCAACGAGAACTTTTGACAGGTTTTAGCTTAATGTTGTAAGAATTAATTATGGAAATCTTAGCTTCCGAAACAGTACGCAACTTGGAATATTTTAGCGAATTCCATTGTCTCTTTGTGTTGCTATGAAAATGCTAAAACTAATTATTCGCTACTATTCAGTAGTATATCTTATTGGTTATCCAAATGTATGGAAAATATTTATATTAAGAACAACTGAGCACTTAAGGACAATTTCATCAATCAGAGCAAAGAACTGTGAGCTCATATTGGGTTTTTGATATTGAAGGAAGTTAGTTTTGCACAATTCGGAGGTTATTTAGTGTGATGGACAAGTGACAGCTATGCTAGAAAAGTCATCTAGGGTTTATATGAGTTCTAATACACATTATAATTACATTCAGTAACCATCTACCCCCTTTACATAAGTGTACAAACCCTTATATACCTGGGAACTGGACTTTTACGAAATATTCCCCATGTTCAAGATATTTGAACAATAACTATGGGTGAGTATTAAAAGATTGTTTACAAACCAAAAAATTTGTGTTTCATTGATTTACAACAAATCGCCCAGAACTAAACTTAAAAGAGTGGATAGATCATTTTTGATGATGCCATTCAATTCGCAGCTATCAATAACCTATATGTCAGTAATACTTCAATTTTGAGTACCTGCTACCCAAATGCCTATTTCCTATCAACTACAGTTTTAAGCCACTGTGCTTTATTACTAAGTAGGGCTTTATAAAGGATTTCATGGCCGGCACTTTATATAGGAGATAAATTGGACTGCGCCCTAAATGCTTTGCAATAGTACATGATCGGTATTATTCAATGATGCGGAATGATATTAATGTGGTTAGAGTTGTACGTAAACCAAACAAGAGTTTATTCAGGAATTTCTTTCTCAGAAAATATGGCTGAACATTCAAAACCAAATTAAGTGCCAACCCGGCACCGAAATAGCAATCACTGCAAGCACCTTGGAACTTCAACTGATGCCTGGCTGGCACTTAAAGTTTCCCAGCAGGCACCTAGATAAACCCTTATTGACAGGGCCTGCCGTGCAAGTACTTTTGCTTGCGATCAGTTCCAATTTTAAAACTCTTTTCAGTGAATGAGCTTGACCATGCTCACCGAAAATATGCCAAGCACTGTACCCTCATCTGCTGTTTTGGTGTTTTTATGACTTAACAGCAACTCAACCAGATCAGCTGCCTGCGTACGCCAACCCCTGCTGGTATGATAGGCTTGTAAAACAAATTCTTCGTGGATTTTCTCCTTTTGCTTGCCCTACAGGTAGAAAGAGAACTGAGACCTCACGTCGAATCTGGTACATATGTATACTCTGGGATAGGCTTGCATCATATCAAGTCCTCCATGATTCATAAAGTATGTGCGTTCACCATTGTCCTACATATGTCTTCCTTGGGTTCTATCGTAAACAATACCTCGGACCTCTTGTTCCCAGTAGTATAATACCTTCACATAATCTATCTGCATTACACAGTAACCTAATCTTTTCTTTTTCCAATTGAGGTCATTCGCAACACTCTTACTAGCTTCAAAACCCTCGATCACTTCTTAAACATCACCCCTCACAATGCCTGTCTAATGTTTAGAACTAGTTCCTACTCATGTTTTAATAGTTAGTTTAACCTGAACGGGACAATTATCCCTTGAATAATTAGATTTCAATCGTTGCCCATTTACCTGCATGACATTTCCATGATTATGTCATCCCCGCGATATATATTATTACTGTGCCGACTATACTATAGTATAGTGGCCCAGTTCTAATCTTACTGCCTTGGTTAGTTATTAGTCCGTAGCCTCTCCCCAGAACAGAGTTTAATTAACTAAGAGCCCAAATTTTCAGGATAGGTGTCTCATCGGTTACAGATGTGCACCTGGGGTCACGATTTTTTATTACATTTTTTGGACACATTTTTGCACCTGTTTAATATTCGAAAAAGAATAATAAATAGTGCGCGAATATTTAATTTATATGCATTCGATAGAGAATTAAATTCTACACCTTTTCACAGTGCACGAATTTTTAAATTGGGTTTCGTTTGTGCCACAATTGAGTTGCAAGTTTCCTTTGTTTACTAACACTTCAGTTCAATTGAAAGTGTTAAATCTAATTCTATTGTTTCACCTTGCGATAATTCTAGTGATTCAACTTGTGAGATCGAGTAGGCTTCTATTTTATAATTGAAAACTAAGATTCTACATTCCATAACAACGACAGATTATGTGATTATATTTATTTCTGCTTAGAATACAAATTTAATTCTAATAATTCGCTCTGTGTTTAACTTATAGAGATGGTTCCAAATAGATTAGTGGGGTTATCGGGTGCGCTGAATTCAAATATGATGGTGAAATTCAATTTAGATTGATAATTATTGCAAATAATTGAACTTAATTTTTTTGATGTACATAATATTGGTGTTAAATTATTAATAGATTAATTAAATATTATACATACTACAGTGGAACCTCCACAAACGGGGCCTGTGGAAACGGGGATCTTCTGAAAATTGGGTTTATAAAATGAAGCAAATTCCTAGTCCCACATAAATGAACCTCCACAAACGGGGAATCGGCAGAAATGGGGAATCGGGGTGGCTAAACTTTGCGTCCCTGGCACCCCATTTGTGGAGGTTCCACTGTATTTATCTAAATTTCATTAATCTCAGAAATGATATAAGATGGAAACAAACTTTCAATTTATCAATTAGTCCTGATGGCAGTGCCACCTATACAAGTGGGTCTTGACACCTTGAGGTGATGATGACATCGTTAAAAAAATGTGTTTTTACAATTTTGTTAATTCGATATTTAAAATGGCTTAGTTGATGTTGGGTGATGACCCAACACTCACATAAAAAATGCTGAGTCATCAGCTATTATATTCTACACAAACTTGAATATCTCTAAAATGAAGTGAGCTAAATGGAAACTTCCACCACTCTAAGGGTCGATGCCTTCTGTAACACCTTTTTGAAATAATTTAACACCTTCATAGTGATGATGACATGGCGAAAAAAAATCCAAAATTGCAGCCTGTGCCGACAGCTGTTCTTTGGAGGCACTATCAATAAATCACCACCAAAATATAGTGCCACCAAAGGAACATGCGTCGGCACAGGCTGCAATTTTTCTTGCTACGAACGAAGGGAATTTCAACTTTTGGCATATTTTTATCTACTACAAAATATTAGTTAATCATGTTCTATAAGTATGATTCAATTTCGGCCTAGACGAAATTGAGACTCAATTTGGAGTAAGCGAATATGAGTCTCATTTTGGGCAGACAAAGTAAGCCATTTTAATCTGAAATTATTTCTACCACAACATATACTCACTAAGACTTTTGTTAATCTCGGTCACACTTAGTTCCTTTACATTTAGTCTGGCAACATTCTTACCATTAAACTCCCACTTGGGGCCGAAATTTGTCAAGGGTGGCGTGGCATAGACTGCTCCCGCAACGATACATATTTCTTTTCTTTGCATTTTTGTAGATCTATAGGTGTCTCATTGGAAAATTTACATTTTGTACGAGGCACAGATTACCAATTGACTCGAGAGTACTCATTAGACGTTTATAAATTTTGTTCGATCCTCACTGAACATGATGCTAAAAAAGCCGGAGCTGAAGTTGTCAAACAGGCAGAAAGTCCCTTAATTTCTAGTCTTCTTTATCCAGCATTGCAGGTTTTGTATTTAATTTAATTGTTTATTTTCCACATATTTCTACATACATAGTTTTAATTCGATTACTGCAGGGCAGCCAGGGCTAATATCTGTTTTAACATCCTTGTAAGTTGTTGAAGTTAACATTCGTTCTAAGTATGTATCTGCATAATTATCTGTTAACAATCGAAATGTGATGCACTTAGCCGGAAGTAGCGAAAAAACTCGTATGGTATTTTTGCTAATTTAAGTTGTAATTAATATAATTGAAACACTCGAATAAATTTGCTAATATATTGAAAGCCTATCTGCTATTGAAAACTATTATCAAATTCAAAGAAATTCATGGATTTAATTTTGTGAGTAGGAAATTTCAAAAATACTCTATCATATGATGTTTGTAGCTACTTCTAACAAGGATGTATACAGCTAAATTTTTTCTCTATAATACAATTCAAGTATGCTGAATCTAAATTTGAATTCGCATTCGTTGTAGATAGTAATTTCGTCTTAAAATTCCTAAGTTATAAATCTCAAAAATTTCCGTAGTATTATTTCAAAGTGAGCGATAAAAAAAAAGTTAACTAATGTCAAGCCGATATTAATATATTTTCTTAATTAATATATCTAGAGTTTTATACAAAATTACAGCTTCCGAAACATTGCGCAACTTTGAATATTAGTGAATTCCATTGTCACTTTACGTTGCTATGAAAATGCAAAAACAATTTTTTGTTCCTATTCAATTGTATATCTTAGTGATTACGTAAATGTATGCCAGGTATTTTATAATAAGAACAACTGAGCACTTAAGGACTATTTCATCAATCAGAGCAATGAACCATGAACTCATATTGGGTTTTGAATTGAAGGCAGAGTTGTGGATTTGATTTGATTTGGATTTGATTTGGATTTGATTTGGATTTGATTTGATGCATTTTAAAGGAAAATTATTTGATTTGATTTGGATTTGATTGACTATTATTTGATTTGATTTGGATTTGATTTAATGTTTGAGTCAATTTAACTTACGTACTATACAATTTGTAATACATATGATATTGATGATATTACACTAACAGTAGACTCGTAAATCCGAATTTTGGGTAATTGGAACAGATTTTGTTGGCTGGCGTTCGTATTAACGTGAATAAATATCTGTATAATACAGTAGTATATATTATATTATATTATATTTAACTAAGTACGCATCTCAATTAATTATCTCTGTAGTATTTGATTTGATTTGGATGGATTTGATCTGGATTGAATTGGATTTGGATTTTATTTGGATGGATTTTATCTGGATTTGATTTGATTTGATTTGGTTTTGAATGAAATATCAATCAAATCCACAACTCTGATTGATGGAAGTTGGTTTTGTACAATTCGGAGATTAATTAGTGTGATGCACCAGAGACTGCTAAGCTAGAAAAAGTGATCTAAGTTTTCTATGGGGATTAACGCATATTATAATTACATTTAGAAAAGATCTACCCCCTTTACATGAGTGTATAAATCTTATGACTGTGAAGTTGGCTTAGTATTCGACCAGGCTCACTTCAGTCAGATATTTGACTCACTTCTAGTTATTAGATTTGAATAAATTTAGTCTCGTTCGAAAGAGGAGATACGGAGGTTTTCCGTGATATTATTTATTTTTTAATTTTTTAACTTTCAGTTGGTTATTTTTATCATACAAAGCCGCACTGGTATCTCATCGAAAATCACATTCTCAAAATTTGTTTACAATTCTGAAAATTTGTTACCATACTTTGGAGAGTTGGAGGTTTATGTGATTTAATTTTCATTTAAAATTTCCCAAAAATTGTGGAGTTATGAACATTCAAACTTGAAGTTTGGAAAAAGAGTGGAAGTAGAATTTTGGAAAGTCCATTGAGTAGGGTTAGTACAAAGTGTCAATTCCTATCCAATATCAACCTGAATCTATTTTATTTTGGTATCATTCGTTAGAAGAGACACGGAGGTTTACCTCAATGCCATTAGATTCCCGAATATTCCCTATATAACAGATAAATAAGTCCTTTAAAAATGGCTTAAATCTCTGTTTTTATTGTTTTATCTTTTCAAACTTTGAGCTCAATTTTCCGAGATAAAATTGAACCAGAATCGATTCAAACTTTACAGGTACTTTCTCTGATATATTATTATTCTATCCCCAGAAAAAAAAACAGGGGTCGCTAGTCATTTCTTTCAGAATTTTTTTAATTTCTCCAAAATGTTTTAATTTCGATCTCATTATTTTAGCTAAGCCTATCTTTATTTCATCATAACATCAATATTAGTGATATCATATATACTATCTACGTAATGTAACACAATTCATTCGCTTATCTTAGTTCCCATTGTAGTATTGAGTTTCAACTAATAATAGCAAATTGTAATTGCAACTATATAACTAAGACATCAGATTGGAATGCAAACAGAATAAGTAAACAATGAATTATTCTGGTTGAAATAATGGTAGTGATAATTATATAATTATTAACAAATGCAAGAAGAATGGCATCCACAATGTGTGCTTGTATCAATTCCCACTGCTTTTTGGATTGATCTTACTTATCCAATTCCAAGAAGAGAGAATGGCATCCAGGTATCTCATTAAAATAATATGTGTTTACCGTCCGAATAACGGACATGTTGGGGAAATGGCCTTTGTTCTTTGGACTCTGGAGATGTCCACTTCTCGGAGACGCTGAAGTATTAATTACATGCATGGTAAATTCATTCCGTTCCAGGAGGTTTGTCCGTTTTAAATGTGTTGTCCGCTTCTCGGAGTGTCCGTTTTGGGAGACTACTGTAGCTGTTATCAATTCCGACTGCTTTGGGATAGATCAATTCCTTTTTGTATTTGCCTTCCTTTAAAGAACTATAGGATAAATCTTTACACAAATATTTATAAATCATCCACATGTACATTTAAGAATAGAACTTACCACTTTATAACTGTTGTCATGAGAAGCTTTGGGACCTTTCTGTATCAAGCTGCCACCATTGACAGCTCAAGTGGTCCAAGTGGTGTCGCCACCACTCTAGGGTTTCGGCCCTCCATAGGCCTCATCAGGAGGACGGTCCAGTCCTCTACCCACGGTACGCTCACTAAGACCGCTGTATCCGACCTCGTCCAGATGGTCTTCTTCCATCGTCGCGACACAACTAGGCCTGCTCTCTCTCGCTGTCTACACAGCTCCAGCAGCGCCTAGTCCTCCTGGGAGTGACTGATCATAAGCTCTCGCGGACCACACACCGCTATGTCACACTGTCCAACATAAATGTTGTTGAAAATCTTCACTATTTAAGTAGAGAAGGTGGCTGTAGAAATGTTTGTTTATTGCCTGTAGAAATGAGAATCGCAATTTTTTGCGCTATAAGAGCCCGAAATAATTTTATTCTTCTTTGCTTCTATCGATGTAATTAATTGGATCGCTTCTAAACCTGGATAACATTCCGCATAAGACAATTAATCATTAACTAATAAAGGGAATCCTTTGGTTTTCTAATTATATAGTTTTAATTAATTAATATCTACGACTACGAGGTAATCAGTGAATTCATTGATTGCCCGTAGATATTAAATCCACCCTTAGTATTGGTTCATAATGCACTCCATTATGATTAATATAGATAGAGCCTGCATTATTTCCTGGAGGAGACTCCAAAGTATCAATTAGTTTAGCACCTCTGCCTGAGAATACCATCCACTTGTTACCCATGTCTGAACTAAATACCCAAATATCCGTATGCAATAATAAGGCTGTTGCAAATAACTCCACATCAGTACCCCACGTAGAATTCCTCTTCATATTAGATTTTACTACATAGTCTGCCACATTACGATAGTTGATTACACTCCTTGGAAATTTATTGGCAATAAACTTATTGCATGCATCCTTCAGCTTACCAACCATATTCTCTACAACTTTCAACCGTACTAAATTAAAACCATCAATATTTCCTGTCAACCAGTACGACAATGATGCAAATAAACAATTTCCATCTCCAGGAATTCGCAAACACTTTGAAGGTACATATTCTTTTAAATTAGAATTAGCTGGGATATTATCTCTTATGGAATTTGTAGAATCCGACAACTGTAAATGTAAACCTTCACATAACTTCTTCTGTCCCCGATATGTAAGTGGTTGGAATGCCGGTAACTTATATTCCATGGTAGCCATTTCTACTAAATCTAAATCACCAATTATTTCAACCACACTTGCACGCACTATATCATTAATAACTGTAGCAACATCGACTGGATTCTCTTCACAAATAGTAGCTTCCTCTCTGTCTATTGAACGTTTACTTATACTTTCTACATTAAAACTTTTATTTTTACTACTTAAACTTTTAGACTTGAAATTTGTAAATATCTTACTAACTTTATCAACAGTTGGTTTAGTATAACTAAATTTACTCTTCTTACTTCTAGACCACTCCTCTTTGCACTCCTCCTCATTCTCTACGCGTAATCTCTTCTTAACTTTAAACACTTTATGAGCCAGTGGAGTGAAAGCAAATTTAAACGCCGCGATCCTATCGTCTATATTATTATAAACTGTTCTGATGAAATCAGCAGCTCGTATCCCGGTCTCTGAATTAAATATGCTGTGTTTAACTATTCTGAACCAATTCTCAACAATCGCATTACTGTCTGTTGCATTCTCTGACGAATTAACTGTACATAAAATTATCCCACTCCACAACGGTAGCAATGGCATATAATACGTTAGAAGAAATTCAACTATCTGGGGGTTATAAGATACACTAGGATCAAGTTGCGAATTATTTTCGAATTCGCTTATTGAGACTAAGGTATTACGATAAATCATTTCAAAATGTCTGCCAAAAGGGGATTTATCTCTGTAAGTTACAGCATTACTCTTAACTTCAGTCTCATCCTCGAATTCATTGGGAACATCATTACTAACATTAATCTCCGCCTTAATACATTCTTCTAGTTGGTTTAATTTAGTGCAATAAACACTAGTTTGCTTCTTACTACACAAAATATAACAAATTAACCCGAAAAGTTGATTAATTTCATCCATTTGTTTACTATTAACCATACGACCAAATACATGCAATATTAATCTTTTTAAAACCTTTTCTAATTTGAATTTCTTATTTAAATTATAACTAATTCTGTGCATGATATGAGCCGAGCAGAGATGGAGGACTGTTATAACACCTAAGTTCTCACTATTAGCTATAAATTCCCAACAATATTGGAGATAATGAAAAATAGTAAATTTGTTAAACGCTAAACATGTACTGTGCATCATAGCCCAACTAAAATCTATCTCAACTTTCTTAATTTTTAACTCCATTGTGTTAAATAATTTTACACTCAAACACCATTTATTTAGGAAGTGTGAGATTTCAGCTGTGCTATGATCGCTACTTATCATTTCAGCTAATGGGATGGGACTAGTGGAAAACTCCGGGTGTTGTATTGTAAGGGCATAGTAATATATTTTCTTAGAACAGGAAGGGGGTTTAGAAATAAGAGAACCAGTCGCATCTAAATTCAAGACAATATCTTTACTATTCATTAGTTTTAGAATTTCCAGCTGCTTATAAGAATACATATGAATAATGAAAGGATCCTGTACGAAATACTGAACATAGCCTGGTAGGGGGGATTCAGGGAGTAAATAACGGAAATACTGCTGGGTTGCTGTTATATCTTCCATATATAAATTAGAAAATCTCTCCGTAGATTTCAATTCAGCTCTAACTTTCCGCAAACAATCTTGTGATTTAAGAGAAGTAAAATTACCATAACAGAGACCATGATTACTTGAATTATTAAATTGTTTATTATAAATTTTACTAACCGAATTATTCACTAATAATTCTCCCATTTTACTACGCTCACTGCAAGATAGATGGCGACTATGTGCGCTCTGTCCATCTGTGTGTTGAAGTGACAAACATCCTTCTGAGTAAATTTTGACAAGTATGTCATTATCTACCAAATTTAGTGCATCATCAATATAGAAGATATAAGATCGACAATTTTCAAACTTACAAGACGCTCTAGCTCTGAAGAGTGGACTATTAACCTTGCGACTATCAGGTTTCTTCAACCAATAATTTACAAACTTCAAAACACACATTGGGGCTAAATCTTTAAATTTTTCAGCAAAAACATTAGTCCAATTACTAACCAATGAAGTTTTACCAGTAGAATTGGTAATACAAATATTATCCCACTCACTCATGTCGAGATAAAACTCACCACAGTCACTACTACTCGTACTACTTATAACTTCAATCTCAGAACTTTCTATCACCATTTGTGTTTCAAAGTTGTCAGTTTTAATATCAGGCACATCGTGAGAACGAGGAAGTGGTTCACTAAATTCACTTTCAACTTTAACACTAAAATCAGTACACTTACTTTCTAAGCACTTGACACCATTAGCATTGTACTCATCTCTCAACACATTTACCCAAGTTATAAAAAGACTCAAGTCATCTCCACTTAAAAACACATATTTCTTACCAAACATTTGATACAAGAAACTACATTCAAGCTGTACTTCAGACAACCACAAAAACAATAAAGGAGTACATTCCACAAAGCTTTTACAATAAGTATTTACAATCGTGGTAATAAAATCAAAACACTCCTCAAAATAGCACATTTCCTCGAATTGTAAAAAACCAGAAACATTTTGTGGATTAATTAATCCATAAAACATAGCACCGTCTACCCATAACTGGCATTCAGTTGTATTGAACATGTAATACACGTCGTGACCTTCACTATTCAGAGAACTAAGATTTGTATTCTGAGAATCTATCTTTAACTGATCATACATAGCTTGGTCGGACGCAGAAGATGCCCACACAATAAGTAGTTTATCGTCAACTACATTCAATTCAAGTTTTCTTAAATCTAAGTTATCGAATGACGAAAATAAATCGAAACAAGCAGCTACACTTAAACTTACTTCCTTAAGAATTGTGGAAGTTACCAATGATACTCTGCTCTGAATAGTTAAGTTACTAAGACTATAACTCACGTGAAATTGCTCCTCCGAACTAGGGGGACTTACTGAAGGCTTAACTTCGCTCAAAGCATCCCTCACCAGGGTTCTTACGTCATAAGAATTATTTCTCCACTTCAAGTACAGGCTATGTCTCTTATCAGGCTTGTTACGCAAGTAGACTTTCTTACAAATGGAACCCCAAATGGAACTGGGCGAACTGTAGCTTGCAGACAGGGACTGGACCAATTGTTCGAATGATATTGTTGTGGAGAGGAGTGCGTCGATAAAAGATTTGATCTCAGCTGGTAGTTCTAAAAAAAATAACAATAAAGGTTATTCTTATCCATAACATATATAAGTCAAAATTACCTCGTTCGTGATGAGTATCTTGAGCTGGGGTGATAGGCCCAGGGTTGATCTCGATGCCGCCAATGACGAGTAGAATGGCTACTATACATGCAATAAAAGCCGAGATGATCGAAACAGATGAATCAGTTTGGTCTGTTGATTGATGACGATGATGGGTATTATTGCATCTGCGGCTGCAATGCAATCCGATGTGAGCACGCCACAATTCAATAGAAATCATTGAGAGAGAATAATGAATCAATAAATAATTGTAGAAAAGAACTAAAGTTCAAGAAATAATTGTAGAAGAATCAAGGAAAAGTTTGAAAGAGTGATGAAAAAAGCAATGAATGTAAAGTTCGAAATCTCCTACTAGCCTGAGTCGAGGCTTAAATATTCTAAGAATAGCCTAAATGCGCAACAGCTAAATTTGTAAGTGGAACTAACGATTGTGTGACGCAAATTAGACTTGTGGGAAATACCATTTAGGGATAGCTATAGGTGCATACTTGTAGAGAGCTTATTATAAACTAAAGTATGAATATTGAAAATTTAATTAATTAGCTATTGCTGTCCAAGAAATTAAAAAAATTCTGAAAGAAATGACTAGCGACCCCTGTTTTTTTTTCTGGGGATAGAATAATAATATATCAGAGAAAGTACCTGTAAAGTTTGAATCGATTCTGGTTCAATTTTATCTCGGAAAATTGAGCTCAAAGTTTGAAAAGATAAAACAATAAAAACAGAGATTTAAGCCATTTTTAAAGGACTTATTTATCTGTTATATAGGGAATATTCGGGAATCTAATGGCATTGAGGTAAACCTCCGTGTCTCTTCTAACGAATGATACCAAAATAAAATAGATTCAGGTTGATATTGGATAGGAATTGACACTTTGTACTAACCCTACTCAATGGACTTTCCAAAATTCTACTTCCACTCTTTTTCCCAACTTCAAGTTTGAATGTTCATAACTCCACAATTTTTGGGAAATTTTAAATGAAAATTAAATCACATAAACCTCCAACTCTCCAAAGTATGGTAACAAATTTTCAGAATTGTAAACAAATTTTGAGAATGTGATTTTTGATGAGATACCAGTGCGGCTTTGTATGATAAAAATAACCAACTGAAAGTTAAAAAATTAAAAAATAAATAATATCACGGGAAACCTCCGTATCTCCTCTTTCGAACGAGACTAAATTTATTAAAATCTAATAACTAGAAGTGAGTCAAATATTTGACTGAAGTGAGCCTGGTCGAATACTAAGCCAACTTCACAGTCATATAAATCTTATAACCCTTGGGAATTGGGTTTACGATATCTTTCCAATGTTCAAGATATTCGAACAATAACCATGAGTGAATATTAAACTATTGTTAACTACCATTTTTGAATTTAATACTTTTACAACTACCCCATAACTAAGCTTAAGAGACAGCATACTTCATTTTTGATGATGCCATTCAATTCCCAGCTATCAATATCCTATATGTTCGTAATACTTTGCTTTTGCGTATCTGCAACCCAATTGCCTATTTCCTATTAACTACAGTTTTAAGCCAATGTGGGATGACATCGTCAAATTTGTCTGTTAATTGCTATTTCCATTAGCTAGTTTCTGGGTAATAATTGCTTCACATTTGCCGTTGAAACGCTTTACTCTTTCTGCATTGTAACAGAGGCGGCGCGAGGGTGGGGCCAAGTGGGGCCTGTGCTCCACCTGAATTTAAGTGTGCCCCACCTCATTAATGTAAGTGCCCCACCTGTGACGTAATTGTGCCCCACCAGTGGCGGCTGGCTAGCGCCGCCACTGATTGTATATATATGTATATGTTTTCAATCTGTATAATAGACGATTTTAATTACTTTATAATAGTCCATTAAGATGGAAATTTATTTTTGGCCATTGTTTTAAGTGTGCCCCACCTCATTAATGTAAGTGCCCCACCTGTGACGTAATTGTGCCCCACCAGTGGCGGCTGGCTAGCGCCTACACTGATTGTATATATATGTATATGTTTTCAATCTGTATAATAGACGATTTTAATTACTTTATAATAGTCCATTAAGATGGAAATTTATTTTTGGCCATTGTTTCCCACCATTTTGATGTTAGCTATTAACTGCTGCCTCTTAACTGCAGTTTCTGTTTCAAATCTTAAATAATTGGTAACTAAATTCCTTAATACTCCATGTGATATAATTAAAATGACTGAACTTTATTATTAATAGAATCACAGTTTACCGGTTTCATATATCATTGTTTACCAACCTTTTCAATGCCTGTACCATCTTGAAATACACATCAGCATTAAAGATATATGGTTAGGGAGGAAAGAGAAATTACTGTATAAGCGAAAATATGGTTTTAATCAGTGTTTGAAAATAGGCCTGGGGACTTGGGAAACATTTTCCCTAGGAATAACTCCCTTTCTTTGCTCCTTTCTATTAAAAAGTCAATTGAGATTTAAGAGAGCAATGCCTCGTAATGTCACATACAGCCTTCAGAGTTAAATCTTAAGTGCTGAAACGAATATACCGAATATGTGCTTTAGCGAATATTTAGATTGAACGATGTTCGTTTGCTATTTTCCGACAATAACATGACTTTTGTTTAGATGTCTAGATTGAAAGTATCGGAGATTTAAATTCCTACTCTGAAAATCGACAGAATGGGCTTTGTGGACGCAATACGAGTGTGAAGTTGGCGCAGTATTCAACTGAGCACAGATCAAATCCAAATTTGAGGCCCTTCCCATTATCGGATTTGGCCAAAAATTACACACCTTAAAGGGGAGATAGGGGCGTTTTTGATTCTGAATAAAAATATTAAAAAAAATATTTTTTGTATTTATTTTTTACATTATGTCAGAGCACTAAAAGAAAAAAACTTTGGACAACAATTTTTCGAAATTGAACTTAAAACTTTGCATACATGTTTGTGACTATGGGACGTTTCTTATGTCAAAATATTTCAAAAAAATATCAATATTCCTATGAGATATAGCTTGGGAAATTTGGAGATCTATTTACTTTAGATCAGTGGTTCTCTAACTTTTCACAGCGCGCACCACTTCATCAAATATTTGGGTCTCCGCGTACCACCATAATGATCGATATTTAATTACACCCCTGAAAACGACGTACAGCACATCGTACAAAAGTACATTTCCATTGTATTTAATAACATTTCAATTTTGATGTTTTTTTAAAGTATAATGATCTACCCCCTCTCAAGGGCGTAGCTAGGAGAAAGTCTCTGCGCGGTCAAAGGTACAAGCAGCGAGGGGAGCGAGCGACCTAAGGGGGGTTGGGAGTATATCCCCAGGATTTTTTTGCAGAGTTAATGTTAACTACTAATCTACTTGCAGGAAGCATAATTTGCCAACAAAAACAAAATACAGTACATAATAGATATAGTGATAATGGATACAGTGATATATAGGATATACAGTCGAACCTCCCCTAACCGGGCAGCCTCGTCCGGAGGGTGCCCGGGTCTTAGAATTTGCCGGGATCTCGGAAATAACCATAAAATTTATTGAATAATCAACTAGTGTTTATGGTCTGATGTCTCCAAAACTATTGTCGAGGGGGACTCTAGCCTGATCCGCATCCTCCGATCATCGAAACTTGGTATAACTTTACACAAGGAGTTCATAAATTTCGAAAATGAATTGTATCTAAAGTAGCGAAATTTCCATATGGCCAAATCCAAACCAATATTTACTGCCCAGATAAGGGTGGTTTACTTTAGTAACATGTTTGACATTCATCTGCAAAGATAAACTAAATTTGGGGTTAATAACCCAAAAAAGGCGACTTAATTTTGAACTTATACAAAAATGTTGCCCAATGAAGGAGGTGTCCGGATCTTAGAGGTTTGACTGTAGTGATAATTTTGCAGCTTTAGGTGCGTCCCCGAGCAAATCCCATACAAATCTATTGGTTATAGTGATATCATTATTGGATATAGTGATAATTTGTGTACAGATTACACAAGAATTTTGGATTTTTGACCTTCCTTGGACCCATAATTTCATATTTTTCAGTATAAATATAGTTACCACTTGAATTTGATAAGGAATTTGATTCTTCTTCTCAGAACATAAGTATTGACAATGTATACAGTCTATATTAGATGCGGTGATACAGTGGATAAAGTGATATAATGGGTATAGTGATATATTGGATATAGTGATATATTGGATATAGTGATATATTGGATTTAGTGATATATTGGATATAGTGATAAATTAGCCACAAATTAGATGTCCCCACCATTATCACTTTATCCAAAAATGTACTGTACAATTGATTTAGAATGTGTACTCTAGCAACATTAGAGAATTGAAGGTATTGACTGTGTTGAATAATATCAACAATAAACTGCCAACAATTCAAATGGCTGAATTAGGGGAGGAGCAAGTGTCCCTATAGCTCCGCGTACCACCAGTGGTACGCGTACCACAGTTTGAGAACCACTGCTTTAGATTATATATTTCTATAAGGTCAGTATTCAACTGACTCTGAGCACAGATCAAATCAAATTTTGAGGCCCTCCCACAATTGGATTTGGCCAAAAGTTACACACCATAAAGGGGAGATAGGGATGTTTATGATTCTGGATAAAAAACTCTAAATATTTATTTTTAATGTTTATTTTTTTACATTATGTGTGAGCACAAATAAAGCTCTTTTTTACAACTATTTTTCGAATTTGAATTTAAAACTTTGCAAAGTTTGTATACATGTTTGTGACTATTTGACGTTTCTTATGTCAAAATATTAAAAATATATAAATTTTGCTAAGAAATACAAATGAAATAATTTTGCACTTATACACTGCCATGTCAGTACCCTTTTAATACATTTTCAACTGAGCATACTTCAAGTTTTATTTTTAGACACTTTCCCATTGTTGGAACTGGACAAAATGGTGTCATTGAAATTCAATAGAATAGATCCATTAAACAAAATTCAAAATCAGAAATATTTTCTAATTTTATGAATTGCTATGCTAGTAAGCTTCCTGTATTGCCCAACATTGGGGTAGCTAGCATTTCTCGTTTATTGTGCTCCGGACATTCTAGCCATCATTTTTGGTGCAAACTAAAATTCAAGAGTTTAAGGCTACCAGCACCCTTTAACACCCCAGTATCATAGTGGTTACAAACTATTTTATTAATTTTTATATGAAGGATTTGTTGGATTCATTAACAAACGAACTAATCAACCAACAGATTGTTGCTAACTTGCTACCATAACAGTTTTATTGTAGCACCCGCAAACAATTGTATAGAGATCGTATTTATCCTAAACAAATTACACTTTCCTTCTAAATGTTTCCCTATAAAAACCACAACAATTGATAATTAGATAACCTAACAATTATTCTGATTTCTAAAAATATCTTTTTCGATACTGGCATAAAATCTAATGACAAAGGTAATTATAATAAAAGTAACTATCGATTCTCCTTTCAAACCCAATAACTTTTAAGGTAAATTTTATGATATTTTTTAGCTCTACCCACTGATTTATGCAAGTTCGTCTCATTTTGTGAAACAAGAGACCTTAGCCTTGACACTTGTACACAGTGCTGCACTAACCCAAACTCTATTTGGGGCGATCTGTCCAAGTACATATTTGGGAGGAATAGAGATTATTTATGGAAAAAGCTGTATCTTAAATGGAAAAACAACGCTAGTGCAATTAAATTATTGTTGGAGAATAAAGTCCTTGATAAGCCATCTGCTTCCAGCTTTCAGGTTTGTATTAGCTTAGATGCACTTACTGTGGAAAAGAGAACTTCTTTAATAACCTCAAATATGATGAGCAATTCGAATAATTTAGAAAATATGCTTGGCGTTAGTTCTAGTGAACCTGAGAATGTTAATTTTCCAATTATTAATGCATTTGTATAAAATACTAAATCATCTTATAGTAGAAATTGTTTCGGCGAATTTTACATAGATAGAGAGGAGTTAAATAGCATAAGTTACATAGATGATGATGGTAAATATCGATTGAATATAGAATGGACTAGTAGTCTAATAGCTAAAAAAAATTTCCGAAATAAATTCAATTTGTGTTTTAAAGTTTAAATATTATTAGTTCAAAAAATGTGATAGTAGGAAATTTTCAATCCCCGTTTTTCCAAGCGTGGGCAGTATGTACATTCTCTAATTGTATTTCTGAAACTTTTTCAATTGATAATGATTTTAATTCAATAGATTATAATGCTATAGCTATCGGCTATCAATCCAATGGTGATATTTCGTTAGAACATGCAAATAATAAAACTACTCATGCACGCCAAATTATTTCATGGGAAAGAAAAAAAATGGGGGAACAATTAATTTATAATTCAGCAAGTAATATTTTTTCATAGACAATTTATATTGGAAAAGAACATTGAGGCATTCAAAAGGGGTAATTTCTATAATCTAAAATCCCAACAACCTTTAGAAAAATTAAATCAGACTTGAACTCTATAGATAGGTTCTCCAATGACGATATAATAGATATTTTGGAAACTCAAAGACGTTTCCGTTTAGAGTTACCTGACGATCAAATACCTGGTTACATTCAATATATGGTACAAGCAGTGCTCGACAAATTAGGTGGTTTGGTGGCGCTAGCCACCAAAAATCATATTTAAGCCACCAAATTTTGCCTTTGGTTGCTCAACTAATTTACCATATATTGTGGATTATTTGACTTTATCTAGATTATATTTTTCATTGCATCATTTGTTATTACAATAGTGTTGTCTTACCACATCAGAACTTTGTTAAGTTATCAGTGGTTTGTTAAATCGGCCGTTGTTTATTCTTTAGCCACCATAAAAAGTGAGGTGGTGGCTTATTTAGCCACCATCAAAATTTCATTTCGTCGAGCACTGGGTACAAGACCCATTTATTATTCATTTATATTCCTTAAAACAGATAGAAGTTTTTAAATTCTTAAAAAATAAAAATATTGTACTGAATATAGACGCCACCGGTTCTATTATCAAAAAGCCATCAATATGTGCAAAATCGATATACTATTATGCTCTTACTTTACAGCACCCTGAATTATGTACGAGCCCTGTACCTGTTGCAGAAATGATAAGTAGTGAGCAGGGAACTTCCGAAATAACTCATTTTTTAAATAAATGTACATTAAGTTATTAACTAGTAAGCTAATTCTCCATAAAGATATAAATATTGACCAAGTTGAAATGGACTATAGTTGGCCATTAATGCATAGTACATGTTTAGCATTCAATAAACAAAGTATATCTATATATTTATCTAAATGCTGGGAAATTGCAAACTGTAAAACCAATGCAAAGTTAAATTTACCAACTGTATTGCATCTCTGTTCTGTACACATTATGCATAGTATTAGTTACAAATTAGATAAGAATTTTAAAATTGGTAAACGACTCAAACGGTTGGTGCTACATGCATGCGCTACTATGGTAAAGAGTACAAACATCGACGAAATACATATTATTTTGAATTCCTGCTGTTTAATGACAACTGAATCAATGTTACCCCTAATTACTAAGAGTTTGTTAGATTAGAAAGTATAGTTAAAGGAGAGGTAATAATTAATAGTTCAGAGAATACATGTATTGACGATAACCCTGAAAATTTTGAAAAGATACCTATATAAAAACTTCCCTTTTGGGAGACATTTTGAGGGGATCTACAGTGAAATGTGTGCTAAAGTTTTAAAATTAAAACAATTGACAACTGACAAAAATTTATGTTATTACCCACAAATCCTAGAATATATCTTCACTTATTATATGCCATTGCTACCACTTTGGAGTGGAATTATATTAAACAAAGTATATGGTTCAACTGATCGTAATGCGCAGGTAGAGAACTGGTTTAAAATAGTTAAATATTTAATATTTAAATCAAAAGTAAATATTCGAGTTGGCGATTTTGTGCGACAAATTTTTGTACATATGCAGGATAGATTGACCTCATATACATTTGCATTTCATCCTTTGGGCCGCAGAGTATTTAAGGCTAATAAAAGAAATATTGAAGTTAGTAATGAGGAAGAATGTAAAGAGATCTGGCAAAGGAGGAAAATTAGCAAAAATAGCTACATTAATCCTGACATAAATAAAATAGATATCGTATATTTGGAAAGTTAAAAGAGACGTATTTAAAAAGCCGCAAAAAAAAGCATCCAGATAGTTGCCACGAAAAAAACTAAATCAAAATAAAATACAGGAAAGAAAAAAGCTCAATTATATACTACCAATCCCGGCAAGTGAAATTGAAATTATAACTGACTCAGATATCATAGCACTAGGTACAGTTTTGTTATATTGCCACCCTTCAACAAACTCACACTCTCAGGTCAAATACAGCTATGTACTAATTTAGGATTACCATTCTGTAACGAAGTTTTTTGTACAATTGATTCCGATAACGCAATACAAGTTATTAATTTAAATGAACTAGTTCCATCATTAACATTTAATATTCCAGGCGATGGAAATTGTTTGTTCTTCATCCTGTCATAATTAGTAACTGGTAGTATTGACTGTAGTTGCAAATACGAGTATTACTAACAGATAATATAATAGGTAAGCTTGACGAATCATGTATGAAATTTATTCAAATTAAATTCCCCTTAACTTATCGAAATACAAAAGAATATGTAAATAAATCCCGTATGCGTCTGATCCAAACTTGTGGTGGGGATATTGAACTATTTTCTATTGCCTTAATTCTTGAAACTGATATATGGGTGCATAAATCAGATATGGGCAATAAGTGCAGGGCCGTGCGAGCCTATTGATACCTGCCCAGGTCAAACCTAACTAGAGTAAGCATCATTGCTACCCATGGTAAATAATTCTTCTTTTTTTAACGCACAGTAATTTTGATAAATGATCTGAAATATATATTTCACACCAAATGTTAAATAGCTTTATAACTAACAAAGCGATATAGTATAATCAATTTAATTACATGTATTTAGTAAAAAGACCTAATATCTAGATTCTAGATGGAGTCCACTTTTTTCAGTGCATTACACGAATTTTATTTATTTAATTAATATTCATAACCTGGTTAAATGACGAAGTTGACCTGGTCATATGACCAGGTCAACCTGGTCAGAACCTGGTCTGGAAAGATTCTGCCCAGGTTTGACCTGGTCAGTTTGTATTAGTGGCACGGCCCTGAAGTGGATGATTTATTCTGGAAAGGGGGCTAACTTAGGACAAATAATGGATACTCCTCCGTCGAATAATGAAGGTTCATGTTATATAAACATACAGGAAACCATTATGAACTGGTTTTGGAATTACATCATATTACATAATTTATATCTGATAATTTATCAAATTAAAATCATAAAATAAAAATACACATAGAAGCGTATCTATAAAAGTACAAAAAAGAAAATAATTCACACAAAAAATAATAAAGTACAGTCAAACCTCTCCATAGTGAACACCTTCGGGACCGGAATTTTTGTTCACTATAGCGAGGTGTTCATTAATCAGAGGTTACATTGGAATAGTATAAAATGAAATTTATTAAGCCGATGATTTAAGTATGCAATGTTAACTCTGTGTATAACCTATTAATTAATTTTATTTAAATAATCAGTGAGTTTTGACTGCCTTTGACTGCCTTTTCCTTCAAATATTAACTCTTTGATTGCTGATTCAGCTTTCATTACGGCTCCAAACACCTGACTGTCGTGATTACTGAATGCCTTGATTATATCTAATGAATGCAGTACTTCTTTTACTGTTGGAACTTCTGGGATTGGAATAACTGAGTCGCTTTCTTCATCCACTTCTAATGTTTCATTTTCTGCTGGTGATAGAAAATCTTCTCTTAGCTGTGTTTCCCAATCATCATCAGTATATGCATGCACTAATTGATCTTCTTCATCGATGTTCATGTAGTTATTACCTGAACTACATTCAATTCCAATACTGGAAGACAAATCATCAATCATATTCTGGATATTTTCTTCGTGATCAATATTGGTTTGTTCATAGAAACCAAATCCGGCATTTGCAAAACATTTCTGAATAGTTTCGGGTTTGACATTTTCTCAAGCTTGAGCAGCCCAATACATCGCATGCTTGACTGTGATCGATTTAATTAGTCCTTGCCCAGAATCACAAGAGTCAACTCTGCTAAGTACATCCAATAAGAGGAGCTTCCTATAAGAAAGTTTCATAGACTGTATAATTCCTTGATCCATTGGCTGTAATTGGGATGTACAATTTGCAGGAAAAAACTTTAACTCGATATTACTAAATTCTAGATGGGGATGACTTGTAGCATTATCAATGAATAGAAGAATCTTTCTTTTTTGTCGCTTCATTTTGTTGTTGATATCCTTTAACCATTCTCCAAATATACTACTATTCATCCAAGCCTTTTTGTTTGCTTTCCATTGCGCCGGCATTTGACTAAAGTCCATGTGTTTGAAGCACCTAGGATTTTGACTTTTCCCTATCATCAATAGTTCCAATTTTTCCGTGCCGGACATATTTGCACACAAAAGAATTGTCAACCTATCCTTTGTCTTCTTTGTTCCGCTGCAAATTTTGTTTTTCTCTACAAGAGACTTAGTTGGTAGAACCTTATAGAAAAGACCAGTTTCATCACAATTGAAAATATCTTCAGGGCTATACCCATCTATAATAGTGTTTAATTGTTGCTTCCATGTATCAACAGTCCCCGAATCAACACTGGCACTTTCACCGCAAAGAGTCTTGAATGCTATATTGTATCTTGACCTGAACTTTTCCAGCCAGCCATTAGAGGCTTTAAACGGTATACTTAGTTGTTCGGCAAAATCTATACCCTTTGCTTGTAAGATAGGCCCTGAAATTGGTATATTCTTTGATCTAGCTGTTACAAACCACTGCCAAATAAGATCATTTACTTCGCAATGACCAGACAATCTAATTCTCTTCATTTGTGGATTACAGTTTTCTTCGCAAGCCATTTGGATTTCCTGTTTCTTCTTAAGGATGTTATTTACGGCTCCCACAGATATGCTAAATCGATTAGCTACATCACGCTGGCTATGGGTTGAGGCAAATTGTATTACATTGAGCTTTTCGGATATTGTAAGATTTTTCCTTTTCAGTGACATTAAGTCTAGATAAATAAACTAACTTGACTTGATAGACTAATTCAAAACTACGTAGTACGTAATATACCCATTGATAACTTATTATATAGTAGTCTATGACATGTATCTTTTCACGCTTTTCATATAACACCATTTATTATGTATTCAGAAACCTGACCCATGTTCACTAATTCGAGGTTCATTCTAATTGAGATACATAGGAAGTGTTCACATAAGGTGTTCACTATTCACAATATAGAGGTGTTCATTAAAGAGAGGTTCTTATTAAGATTATTTGATAGGGAAATATTTGGGACCGGAATATAGTGTTCACTATTTGGAGGCGTTCACTAATGAGAGGTGTTCACTATTGGAGGTTTGACTGTATCTATAAAAAGAAAAAAATTAGAAAAAATATATTAAGTTTTAGTTACTCTATTTGTTATCTATGTTGTAGGCGAAATTGAGTTTCAGGCGAGATTGAGTACCAGGCGAGATTGAGTCATACTTATAGAAAATGTTTAACTAAATATTATGGTTTGTTAAAAATTGATTTTATCCCGGATCTAATCCAGTTATTTGTTCACTTCTAAATGTGAATACTAGGTAAACGAGTATGCTGAATACGAATTTGACACTCACAAATTTATATTATGTCTATTTGTTGTTGTTATTGACAATATAGGTAAACAAGTTTGTAAAATATTAGAATTTACCTAGTGACTAGACGGTTATTTTAAGTAATTGCACTGATATATACGAATTTAGAATTAATTACATATGTACTTGCAAATAAGGGCTGTTTTTATGTTAAAGAGACACTTAGTGACACTTGTATTTGAGATACATACTAATTTCTAAGCCACTTACTCATAGGCGTCGTAACCCGCCCGTGTGCCCGGAAATGTCCGGGCGGCCCGAAAGGATTGCCCCTATGCTGCTAATAATATACCCGGAGTTTACCCGGACATCACCCGGAATTTCCGGGCTGCCCGAAGGATTGACCTTTGCATTTACGACGCCTATGCACTTACTGTATAGCGTCAGGAGGGAGGTGTCGACCCCACTCTCAAGTCAGGGGAGAGTATCTTGTTGTTCCCAATAATTTATTCAATGGTAAATTCTGGGGCTACGCTTACAATTCAATTTCTCGCCACGGTTAACCAGTTAACCGCCCATGCTGATCAAAACAGTAGAACATTTATTTATACTACCTAACTAGTAAGGTTCAGCTTTGTTTTTATCCCTTACTACTGCTACATTTCGTCCTTCAGAAAATATTAAATCAAGGCTGGATTCGGTTAACCGCCGCTAATACCGGTTAACTTATATGGATTTTAGTGATCAGTTAACCGATATGTTAATATTACAATTAGAAGTACAAATCTTTGGATAACAGTGTGAATTTGCACGCATTTTGTTCAGAATATAATAATTGTTTATCTTATTACCCATAGTCACATGATATATTTTAGTGACAACACAGTGTAGAAGTAACCTGAAGTGATAAACTTGTACGCAGTTAATTGTACTTATAGAGTACTTGGCTAAAAGAATGTCTTTTTCGTTACTACAATTTAGATATCTTCTGAGAAATGCTATATATTTTGTTATACCTTTCAGTGGCGGTTAACCGGTTAACCGTAGTGTGAAGACAATCGTAATCGTGGACCCAAACGGTTAACCAACCTCACCCTTAACTATTGTTTATACAAGGCTGGATTTTTTAACCGGCTGGCTAACCGCTTAATTGTTGCTATTAAATATCGGTTAGCGTTTCCAGATTTCGTAGACCAGTTAGCCGGTCTGTTGATAATCAGCAGTATTATTTGGAAATTATCTTACAGTACATCCTCGCTAGTCCGAACAGGACATCCAACGTATATTACAATGGAATTTTAAATTAATAAGTCTCAGACAATTATTTAGGTAGTATACTACATGTTTAGTTTGGATTAAAAAGGTTTGCACAAGTTTGATCCAAATTATTGGATTCTCATGTTATAGAGGCCAATAGAAAATGTATTACTTCACTAATCGGAACAGAATTTTTTTGAATCGGAACACCTCTGTTGGGATTAGGGAGGAAGTACAGTATAAATAATTAAAAATATCTGAATTTTGTTGGAAATGATGACATAAATCCATTTCTCATCACCACAATGACCACATTATATATTTTCTGTAATTACACTATTTCTAACTTGCCCAAATTGCGAAATGTATTAGTTAATGACTACTTATGGAGTAATACTTTATAATACTGAGTCCTACACTGTAGTATAAACAAAACGAGTCATACCTGTAGCCTCAGAACGGTTAACAATAACAACCCCACCCTTGGTTTATGGAATTTACTACGTATGGAAATGCATAGATTTAAGATTACCATACTCTAACAAAATTAATATAGTTTAAATTAGTGTTTTATATACGCAATTACATTGATATTATTTAACGAGATTAACAGACCGGTTAACTGCTCAATTAAATCTGTAACAGTTAACCAATATTAGCAGCGGTTAAGCGGTCACTCGACGAACCGAATTTAGTCTAGACTTGTGAATTGATTCTAGTCTGTATGTTCAAATTAAACTAAGTATCATTTCGCCAATCATAATAGTATTTGGGGTGGCCGTTAATAGACTGCCGGGACCCCGGATCAAAACCTCTTGAATAAGAAGGGTTACGAGATAGCAAAACAATTATTGAACTACCAGAATTACAACTGGTGGATAACCTTTTCCTTAAGATTGCACTATTGTTAGCCCGCCTATGTTCTCGCGGGCTACCAAATCCGGCAGTGCTTAAGCAGACCACAATAATCTATATATTAAAAGCACAATAGTTCTTTGTGAGTGTGTGTGTGTTTGTCCGGATTACATTAAAGTAATTCGGAGATAAAAAAACGCATCTCTATTTGAGATAAAAACTAACGAAGGGCCTGCATTTGTACGACTCCGTATGTCGGCATTTGTCCAAAAATTCCAAATATCAAATGTTTAGAATTTTCCGACTACTTTGTCTCTATGTTTTATGCTGGCATTTCTCCGACTGTTTATTAATGATCGTGATGTGAGTTTTCAATAACACTGTAGTTTATTTATGTTTTCACTCAACACAATATTTGTTGATATACAGTCAACTCCGCTTAATAAAGCCACCGGTTAATCGGTTTCTCCGCTTAATAGGGTCAAAACAAACTGGTCCCGAGTTGGCTCTATTAAGCGGAGTTGACTGTATGTACTTTTCAGATCTTGTGTTTATTTAAACATGATGATATATTGGCTAATAATAGAATACGTATAAGAAATATTATTAATGCTATTTAGTAATTGATATTTAGATTAACATGGATTTTACTTTGACTCAATACAAATAAAATCGCTGTTCCAAATATAGAACATCTGATGGTCACAAGTTGTTTCTATCCAAAAGAAAGATAATCAATATACTAAGGCTTGTGCTCTTTTTTGTAAGAAATGCAATTATAATTACGTCCACAGCTAAGCTCAGTCAAGAATGTAATCATATTAGTTAGCTTTCACAGTCAATATATGTTACTGTGCTATTTCTTTTTCAGTCGTTACATAGCACCTTTTTATAGAAAGTCCTCCTGAATTAACATTTAACAAGGCCTCTTATTGTGTAAGAGGTTTTCTGCTGAGCCCCCATTAGGGTTGCTGGCTACACTTACTCCTACGCACTTGACACCCACTATGGTTAGGGATGACTTCGCACCTGTCCAAATATTATATTACTTAGTGAAAGTAAAGTATAATGAAGCTTCTAAATAATTATTTATTATAAATTATATAATTTATATTACATATAATTACAATACACATTTGTTGTTTGATTGAAGGTACGAGAAACGAAATTACTTTCAGACCTGTAGACATGCAGGTGTAGATTGCAGCATTAAATAAAATAACTTGGATTAACATGTCCTATTTGTCATTCACCAATTCAGAGCAGTTTCGAAATAATATAATTTAGAAGTTCCTTAATTCCCACCACGGACTACTATATTATAGTAGTCCGTGTTCCCACACACTGACCTTGAGTTTGAGATTTTCTGATTAATTCCCAATCCTTCTGAATGGACTGGGATTAATCTTAAAATCTTTAAAACTCTAATTCCTTAGGGATTTGGCCCAATCTCTGGTTTCATATTATAACAATTGTTATTTTTAGACTATTTTTCCAATATAGAGAAAGTAGTCTGAAAAATGTCAACATCTTAAATTCGGAGAATTCCCACATACGGAGTTTGACGTAGTCTCGGAATTTAATTAGTAGGGCCCATAGGTTAGTCCATTACGGTGACATTGTGAGGCCATTGCACATTGGTATTTCAATTAGAAATTTTTTGTATGTCCATGGCCCTACCAACCATACCAGAGTCTACGCCTTTGTATTGTTAATTTATAGATTCACATTTAAACACATTTGCTACATAAATAGAACGTAATTACTCATTTACTCGCTACACATTGTCAACTTAGTGATAATTATTGATAAGCTGATTTAACAGCAAGACCAGCTATTAAACCAACTAACAACACAACCAGCTTATCAATTAACTCAACATTAATTTGAGAATGTGTCGCGATTAAATATGTTCTGTTTATGGTGAATGTATTGAAAATTATAAGTATTGAAGATTAAACTGGTGGCTTGAGTGAAATGGTTTGAATTCGCGAGTAGATTAGGAAAAATATCTATTACGAGCCTATAATCTCGTTCGCTTTTGCTAGGGAATACTTAACTATTCCACTTAATTCATTATCATGTACACAGGCGTAGCACGCGGTCCGGCAGGTCCGGCTTTGGCCTGACCAGTTTTCTTTTCTTGTACTATATTATATAGGAGGGTCCGGCTTTGGCCAGACCACTTTAACTGTTAGGCCGGAGACTTTTCAGAGCCGTACGACGCCCCTGATGTATAATTTGCACTTTACCAAGCGATATAATTAACTTACAGAAGGACTCGTATTCATTTTGTCAAGTCTTCAATATTAATCTGTATACGTACTATCACCACTATATGATACTAGTTTGCTTACTTACTTATAATTTAAAATCTCAATCTTATTTTTAGTCATTAATTCCACAAATTTAACAACAAACAGCCCTTATTTGCAAGTACATATTTAGTTAATTCTAAATTCGTATATAGCAGTGCAATTACTTAAAATAACCGTCTAGTCTCTAGGTAAATTCTAATATTTTACAAACTTGTTTACCTATATTGTCAATAACAACAAGAAATTAGGGCTGAAACGAATATACCAAATATTCGAATATTCGTTCGAAATGATTGAACGAATATTCGTTCGTTTGCAAACGAATATTCGTTACGAAACGAATATTCGTTTGGACGAATATTAGATTGAAACGGATATTCGTTAACTAATTTTGGGCAACAACAAGACTTTTGTATAGCTGAGAAATATTGTAAATATATATTCCCACTTAAACTAGCTGATTATTAGTCAACTTGTGTATAATACACTTTGTGACTATTATTATACCATTCTAACATTATAAAAAACCTAGTTTCCAATGTATTTTGTCTCTTGAAATTGATTTAATGCTTAGTCATCCAAACGAACGAATATTCGAATATTCGTTCGTTTAGAAAAAGGTTCGTTCGTTACATTTCGAATATTCGTTTCAGCCCTACAAGAAATAGACATAATATAAATTTGTGAGTGTCAAATTCGTGTTCAGCATACTTGTTTACCTGGTATTCACATTTAGAAGTGAACAAATAACTGGATTAGATCTGGGATAAAATCAATTTTTAACACCCATAATATTTAGTTAAACATTTTCTATAAGTATGACTCAATCTCGCCTGAACACAATTTCGCCTGCGACATCTACATATTAAGCACTTTTGGCAATATGTTAAATAGGCATCAATTAAATTAGCTAATTCTCTCTCAGTATGTATTAAAAATTAAGGAAGTTTATTTAATTGGAATGTAATACTGATCTAATGCCACCTGAAGGGTTTTAGCCGGCTTTCATTTCATCAAAAACCCTTCCATCAATCACCAATCCTTCTCAATACTTAATAGAATAGTTATATTCCTGCTTATAGTCCATTTACTACAATAAGATGGATTATTCTTCAAACCATTTAGCTCATCAAAGACCCTTCCATCAATCACCAATTCTTTTCAATCCTGAATATACAAGTAATAGTTCTCTAGTTCGTAGTCTCTGAAATTCAAATAAATCTTCAAACGCAAAAAATATCTTTATAACTAATTTCATTAATAATATTGAATAATGCAACACCTTGAATTAAATTAATCTTCCGACTGGAATATTTATGGAAACAACACACAACCACGCATTATCATCTACAGACCACAGTAACAGATAGCCATCCTATGATTATCTGCTCAAAACGATGAGACTTGGTAAATATATTGATAAATTTCCCTCCAAACAAGACTCTAGACCCACAAATTTACACCAGAGCTCTGCGCGGGTTTATAACCAAATCAACTTAGAACTACGTATAACCAAATCAACACGAATCTAACCCGAAATTACCAACCCTCAGTCAACATAATATTCGCAGGTATTACGTTGAGTATTGTATTAATTGGAAAGCTAGATGGTGCTCAATTAAAATTGTAATATACTTGATTCAGGACTTAATTCCTCTGAAAGTTATTCTTTTGCAACTAACCGCGCTGCCCCACACCAACCCGTAAGAAAAATCCGTGACACGCACCCGCCCCGTCCGAAAACCGCATTTATTAACCCGCCCCGCGTAGAGGTCTAATCTATTCCAAACATATTCGCGATATACATCTTCTAAGAAGACCAGTAAGAGAATCTAAAACTCTCTCTCATCTTACATACAAAAGTTAATATTATATGTTTATTCTGTGTTAGGTATTGTGTATTAAAACATCAGTTGTCTTTGTATGAAATAGTAGTAAATAATAATTTAGAGTTTTGAATGCAGTATAAATGTTGAGCAGAAAATACGAGAACTAGGCTGTATATAATTGACAATGGCGAATACAAATTGGAAATGCTAAACTATAAGAAATATTTATCGAATTATCACCAAATAGATGAATACAGTAGCACATGTACTTGTTCACTCCATCAATATATAGATAGATGTTCAACTTTGCCAAGCTATACCTCATAGGAATATTGATATTTTTTTGAAATATTTTGACATAAGAAACGTCCCATAGTCACAAACATGTATGCAAAGTTTAAGTTCAATTTCTAAAAATAGTTGTCCAAAAGATCTTTTTTTTTGTGCTCACACATGATGCAAAAAAATAAATATTTAAAATAAATATTAAAAGTTTTTTCTCCAGAATCATGAACGTCCCTATCTCCCCTTTATGGTGTTTAATTTTGGCCAATTCCAATTATGGGAAGGGCTCAAATTTGGATTTGATCTGTGCTCAGTTGAATACTGCGCCAACTTCATACTTGTTTAAAATGGCTATTTACATACAACGAGATGTAATGTATAATAAAATAGCATTTTTTGTTTTACATTTTGTGGAAGTTTTTACTCATTGACTATTACAGTAGAACCCCGCGTATCGGGGCAGTCGGTTGGGAATTTGTTTTTTTCTCGGAGTTTTTCAAAAAGAATATTCCGTGAATATCATAGATTTGTGACTCCTAGTGTAGGTAAAGTATAATGTGAAATTGTAATGTGTAGTACTGCTTAAATATCAGCCTTAACTCTAGGTTTTGACTATATGTGTATGATTTGTTGTGTAGGTGCTAACTTAATTGTTTTAACCAAACATATTGGAGTTCTCTTAGAACCCCGCATATCGGGGCACTCCCTCGTATCGGGGCGCTGAGCGCTTGGACGGAGGTGCCCCGATACGCGGGGTTCCACTGTATTAGCAAATTATATATTAAATAGATAATTTCTTATTATTAATTAGAGGCGATTGGAATATACCATTTCAGATTTCACATTTGAAATCCACATGGTCGAATTAATCTAAGTGCATAATTTCAAATCATTACGATTATTCTCTACTGAGATACAGTCACATTCCCATTTGTGCCATTTGTGCCACAAGTAGCACATGGCATGGACATTTTTGCCACTTCATGGATATTGGGTAAAATGAATTGAAATCGCAATATTTTTTAATTATAACTATAGCAAAATATTTATAGTCATTTCAGAGTCGTTTAAATATCCGTTAATAATTTTACCAGACGAATATTGTATCTGCATTAAAATTCCATTTTTTCTTATTATTTTGGCTGTTTATTGTAAGGCTCGCTCGTCTGAACTCTATCTATTTTTTATGATTTATTTATTTGTAGATTCCATGTTAAATAGAGTAAATCAATTACTTTATTCTCCTAGGGAATTTGGAAAATATTAAACACGTGTTCGTTATCACTGTATCTACTAGATTAATTGTGTTTTAATAGTAGTACGTATTTTTAATTAATATTTCGTATATATTTGCAGATATGTATAATCCATTTTCTTTGGTTTATGCAATTGATTATGCTATTCTTACTAACATTTTTGTTTCTGTACATTCAGTCTTTAATTGTTTTCACTTTTATAGGCTTTGGATGAGCATTATTTGGATGTTGATGCTCAATTTGGTGGAATCGACCAAAGAAAAATATTTACCTTCGCTGAAAAATATTTACCCAAGTTAGGTTATAAACAACGGATTCATTTTATGAATCCCATGATTCCTGGATTAACTGGTTGCAAAATGAGTTCCTCTGTTCCTAGTTCAAAAATTGATTTATTAGATTCTCCTGAGATGGTCTCATCTAAGTTATCGAAGGCCTTTGCCGAAGAAGGTATCATTGAAAACAACGGTATTCTCGCTTTCACTAAATACGTTCTGTTTCGATTGATTGATGGAAATTTTATTGTTGATAGGCTTGATAAATTTGGAGGCCCTCTTACTTATCTTTCATATAATAAGCTTGAACATGATTATTTGACAAAGTCATTGCATCCGCAAGACTTAAAGTTAGCAGTTGCTAAATACTTGAATATTATCTTAGCACCAATCCGTGTGGAATTTTTTTCCAATGATTATTTAATAAATTTAGTCACCAAAGCATATCCTAATAATGACATCACATTTTGCAAGGCAGTTACTCATTCTAATATTGAATCCGATTTATCTGAAATTTCTTTGATTGATTTGAGAGTTGGCCTTATCCAAAATGTTGAGGCTCATTCTAACGCTGCATTATTACTAATTTTACTTGTTGATGTTGGAGAACCAGAACCTAGAACTGTTGTGAGTGCCATCAGGAATCATTATCAAAATGAAGAATTAATTGGTAAAAAGGTCTGTTATTTCAAGAATGGAATTTGGTTTACTTTTTGCAAAATATTCTATTACTACACTTTTTATAAGTTATGTGGAGACTATCACTGAATTTATTCTTTGTCCTAGCGTTGGCGCTACGCTGACACGAGCGATCCGTTGCTTGTATTCTTCCACAAATTACCGATGCGCACTGTGTGACAAAACCTAGACATAGACAAAAATATATTTCCCTTTCTTTTTGGCCTAGACTTAAAAAAATTGCTTGTTGACACCAACTGGTAAAATATGGTGATATATATTTAAACAAAACAAATTTATTGATGACCAACTATAGTGAACTCACCTTATATCGAATCAAATATAACGAAATAACCGCTTGTAAAGAAATGGAGATTTTTCTTGAGCGCATTAAATGCATTATCTGTTTTCTACGAATATACGAAGTATATTACAGATTCCAAGCCCTATAACGAAAGTTAGTTCAAATTTTCAAATATTTAAAATTTTCGATTAGTTTTGAGTTGACCTACGCAGACTATTTTATATATTTGATGTACACTGCCAAAAATATTTGAACACCAGAAATTTAATGTATACACAATATTTTTCTGGTAACTTATTAACGGCTGTTTAGACTACTCTGAAATTACTTTAAATATCTTATTATAGTTATAAATTACAACATATTGTGTTTACTTCAATGGGAGCATCTCTCGATTTTTGAGCGCTAGACATGTTTCCTTAAAAATTACGCGGCTTAAGGCGCGCTCGCACGCCTGGATGAAACCAACGTACGTATTATCTGAGTGCACATGCCGAGTTTACCCTGCACACAAAAATATACTGCTTTATACACTACTCGGATAAAAAATAATAGCACGTACTAACCCGGGTACTGTAATCAATTTCATTTCTATTACGATTTGGAAATGAATTCAGAAGAGATCAATATATTTTCCTGCTTATTCGTGAAGAATTTACCGTGAATATAGGACCGTCCCGATTGGTGACGTAAAATGAATGTTTGATCTTCGGGCCTCGCGGCCAATCAAATCAAGGGCAGTTGTTCGTACTAAATCTATGTAAGTGTATGATAATGAATAATTTCCGCGTGTACAGGGATTTTAACTCTTTTGGTGTTCTGTACTGGAGTCCAGTATTTAGTAATTTGTAGCGGGATTTTTAGTTTGGACAAAATTACTGATTGCGAGTCCCATCAAAGGGATTAATTTGATCTATGTCAACCTTACTAAATATAAACAGCATTATTGTATTTCTTGGGATGCTTTCTGCATTGACAACATGTATGCAATGTCTTAGTTAATTCCTCTTAGTATAATCGTATACGGATTCCTCAGACGAGCGATCGTAGCGAGCAAGAAAAACTTTTTGGGTAGCTCATATATTTTGCCAACAAACCAGACACAGTGTGGAACCATGGAGTATTAGGTAAAAATTTGACATAGCCAAATATTTAAGTGCGTAAATTCAATTCTATATTGTTGAACGAATATAAAAATATGTTGTAATTTGCCTGGTTAAATATATCATGCCTACACATTACACATTATACAATAATTCACTTATGGAAAGCAATCATAATGTCAATTCATACTATATAGTTACTGAATTATTTGTATTAGCCTCCTAGGTCATTAACTTTGTTCTTGTTTCCATAAAAAATGTTAACATAAGGTATAGCAGCCCAGTGTCATATCCAGTGTCATACATAGGGCGTAGCCTCGAGTTAAAGATTGATATTATGTATTATGAGTCATCATAGGTAGGGCCTTTTGTGACTATTTTTATTATGTTTAATAGAAAATACTGATTCTGTGTAAATTATTGATAGAACCATGGCTCTACCAAACCTACCGAATCCTACGCACATGATACATGATCAGTTTACTAATTAGCATAAAATATAGAGTGATAAATATTTAATTATTATTGACCCATATTAAAAATATTCAAATAAGTGAATGATGATGTCATTTTCATATATTTCTAGTTGAGTTAGAAATAATAATAATAAATTTTTTGGATTCCACGGAGTCGATTTCCTACCTGTACTAATGCAACTTTTATGCGTACATTATCGTAAGAATATATTCATAGTTGCGGAATCTTCCGGAATGTTTTTTGATAACTCTAGATATACTAATTAAGAAAATATATTAATATCAACTTGACATTCGTTGACAACTTGACATATTTTAATCCCTCACTTTGAAATATTGTTGCGAAAATATTTGAGATTTTTTAACTTATGAATTTTAAGTAGAAATTTATTGTTAAGATATGTGAGCTACAACTAATGCGAATTCAAATTTAGATTCAGCATATTTGAATTGTATTATACTTTATTATAGGAAATTAACGCGCCATGAAATTAACGCGAATTTCTCCAAATCGCGTTAATTTCCATGACCTTAATTTCCTGCTATTTAGCAAAATTATACAATGGATGGACAAACTTCCGAGCTACATATTTTCAGATGTGCAACTAGTTTGAGAGGATATAACATGTCTATCAAGTAGATTGGAAGCCTATTTGGGCACAATAATAGTATTCAATCAGGAGAGTATTAATCCTGAAATTTTTTTATAAAATTTACTCGCGTTAATTTCATGTATTTGAAAATGTTCAGCTCCAATTCGCGTTAATTTCATGGAGCGTTAATTTCCTTCGCGTTAATTTCCTATAATAAGGTAGTATCTAAATTTACCCCTATACATCCTTGTTAGAAGTAATTACAAACATCAATGCTAAGTTATTTTTTACATTTTCTAACCACAAAAAAACTCGGTGGGGGTGCACCCCCACCGAGCCCCTCGCGAACTCCAACACCAGAGCCTATCGTTCTACTTCATCATAATATTTTACTTTTGTCTTTTCTAGGTGATTCTTATTTGCAATATAAAGCCAACAAAGGTACGTGGGACTCTTTCTCAGGGATTATTATTAATTGCTTCTTTGGTTATAAATGGTATAGAAAATGTTAATGTTTTGGAAGCTGCAGATAATTCTAAACCTGGTGAATGTGTTTTCATTTCTGGATTATTACCGGAACGTACTGATGCCTTGCAGAAAACAATTAAACTTAAAATTTGGGAAAGTAAGCTAAAAAAGTATTTAACTACAGATGAAGATCTAACTGTGACTTTTAATTCTGTCCCACTTACAACCAAGGGTGGTATCGTTAAAGTAAATAGCTTGCCAAATGCAACCATTTCCTAGCTAGCTCTTGATTAGATTTCTACTGTTTTGTCATTCAACTAGTTTATATAATATTGATTGGAATTATATTATAATAGAACATTCATTAAAGACGTTACCAATTGGTTTAGATGTTTAATCTCATCTAGAAGGGATGGGATTAGAATCCCAGAGTATTCAAGCCAATAAGGTATAATGGAATTTGGAATTAAATGATCTAGATCTACCTCATCAATATCGCATTTTTTTTAAATATCAGAGCAAAAAGTATTTAAAATTTTTTATTTAGAAAGGATCAACAGTTCGGAATTGAAAAATTCAGTGGGCTTTATTCTTAGGGTTCACGTTAGTTAATAACATGTTTGCATGGTATTTTTCAAAGTTCCCAAAGATATCTATGAAATCTTCAAGAAAAACCTTCCGATTCATTGTTCCTGTAATGCTTGGAAACCTTTATTGTGGATTCGTTATACACCATATAAACTATAATATATGGATTTAAACTATGATATACATATATAGATACTCTAAACAGCAAATTTTTCGCATACCGATATTTTGTACCACTACAATTCATACCTAATTTGTTTGGTGGAATTATTTATTTGAATATCAAATTGGAGATCAACTTCAAAACTAATAAGTTATGACTGGATGCTATCGGAACCAAAAATCTATAGATATTCACCCGTCTCATTCTTGATCATTCAAATAACTTCAATAACATTGGCTGGTTACAATTCACTAGATAGCTAGGTTTGAAGATATCTAATCGTCATAGCCTAAATAACTAAGAAAATGTTTTTTATTCTTCAAAGGAATTAATTATGTGTGTATATCGAGTCCGCTATTTAAGTTGATAGAGAATAGAGAAGAAGCAAGCTAATGGAGAGCGGACACGTCTATGAGCTACATAGATGAGTCAGAGAGGTGACATATTGACTGCGAGAAGCGGTTTTGCGATGCAAGGATACACTACAACATTCAATAGAGATTTTGTTCTGGGGATTTAAAGTTTGCGAGCGTAGCGAGCATCTTGCTAAGTGTGTTTGGGGGTATCCCCGAGCCCCCCTGTAATTTTCTATTAAATTTGACGGTGTCGGTCCACGGTTCAAATGTGATTTCACTTACAAATACTTTAGATATATTATTTTCTAATAACACTGGAGAAGAACCATATCTATCGGTGGATTCATTTTTGAGTCATTCTAAATAAATTTTCATAGTTATGATCGATTTTATAGAGCGGGCAATTGATTATGTTGACATATAAACAATCCATGTAATCTCTGACGAAAATAAGCCACAATTGATCAAAAAATTGCTTAGAAAGTTAAAATTTGATTAGTTATGGACTATCATCCTATTTGGGGCAACGTTTTCTTGTCTACTTGATTCTTAGACACCCGTGCATCTAGAATTCAAATTTACTTGCTGAAAAAAGTTTGCAATACCCGACTTCCTATGCGTCCATAATACATTTTGTCTCCCTAACACTCATTATTTTCGAAATGACATATATGGGCATATAAGTTTAAAGTGTGCAAACTTTTGGTGACTTAGCAAATTTAGATATAAACCATAAACTGTAGAGCTTAGCTCTATTCGTCTTGTCACATCCATATATCAATAAGAATTCATTGGAATATAAAATAAGACCCTTAATCACATGATTAGCATCCTGTAAATTTAATGCCCATATATGGAGGTGTCGTGACCATCCACCCCCAAAAAATATAGCAAGAGCTTTAACTTCCTAACAACATCAGTGATTTATTTCATTGTGAAATAATTTCTTAAATTACTTGATAGTTTTGATAATATACAACATTATTTGACACATTATCTTCAATCTGGTCGTTCTCAGAATATTATAGAAAGATTTCGCAATACTGAAATCTTAGTTTTATGGATTGAAAAGACCAATTGGAAAAAAACTCAACGGCATTGTCTATACATAACTAGATCTAAAAACGGTGAAATTGGAATCATACATTTTTAGATTGGGCTCACGATAAATCAATAAATATAGCAAAATCCCAAAAAAATCAAACAAACCCAGCAAATTTCCAATTTCTCTAATAAATCCGACAAAATTTTGTAAATTTGATGTTATTGATCGTTTAGATTATTTAAAACTAATTGATAATACTTTAGAGAAGTTGGGAAGACCCCCTACTAAGGATAATAAGCTCATGACTTAGTATTACAGTCTATTGAAGCCGTTTTAAATTATATTTATATTTCGAGTTTCAGTTTGAAATTTGAATTTTTTAATTTGCAGGTCATCTTAGAAATACATCTTAACGCACTGTTAGGAATCAATTTCAATAACCACAAAGCAGTACAAAGTTACAATATAAATTCAAATTTTGTTCAATTACACCGTTAAAGGGCTGTGAGAGTTAATTAATTAACTTAATCTAGTGGATTTTGATACCTATTGTCTACTGAATCATGTTTGTTAAAACTTAAAACCACAGCATTTTGCTGCTAATTACAGCTTAATAATAGTATTTTTTGCATTAAGTACTAAACCTCACCTGACTAATTCATGCAATAAAAACTAGATCTACTAGCTGGCAGAGATGGATAAATATGACATCATACTTTCCAAATTTCTTTGGGGAAGGGTTGTCGGGCGCCCCTCCCCTCAATATGAACCCTGCGCACCCAATCACGGACATATCTAGTGCGTTAATTAATTAGTATTTCTTGCACCTGACGAGCAGTTGCTTGCATCACCCACAAACATTCCCAAATACCCCAGTCTAACCTTTTAAAATGTCAACTCTCTAAACTACACTCAGTAGAAAGTGGTCATAGTTTTAATCTCTTCTTTCAGGTTGACTATTTGTCAAGGATAACTTTTAAATTAAAAATAAAATGTGGTGACAATATTAGGGAACGGATGCCAAGCTGCAGAGGAACACTTTAGATCTACCCTTCCCGCTAAAGGGTACCCACCAGTTATAGCTACAACTTTTTTTGACAAAACCAAACATTTGGAATAATAACTAGGCCTAAACTAATTATGGCGTAAGATACACTCCAAGCAATTACCTTACTAAGATTATGGAGAGGACACTGAACATTACATTAATAATTTCAATAATAAGTCTCCTGGACAGAAACCCAGAGTCTGGGTTTTCGTTATAGAATTTTCATAACCATGACTAAAGCCTGACCATCACGTTGTCTTGAAAATATAGTTAGTTCTGGAATAAACCGGGTACAAGCATGTGTGTAACGTCTAGAAGCGTTGATATATCCAAGTTACACAGAATATATCCGAATCTACCCTTGTTATATGCATAGTTGGTACTGGTTATAACCGGAAGAAACCTAGGTTATAACCAGATCTAACTACTACATATTTCAGTATTTAGATTAGGTTTTAAATGGTCACTAGGATAAAATTATTGAAATAACGGGGTATATACACTTCGTTGCATCCTGGTAGATAACGTAAACTAATTATAGTCATCAAAGGATGATGAAAGAGTTTCAATACCAAGGTTATGAAAAATCTGTAACCAAACCCAGAATCCCAGAATCCCAGACGTACGATCAACCGTCTACTCTAGCGAATTCAAACCTGGAACATTACCACCAATCGATCCTGTCCACGTCAGCACCAAAATAAAATCTAGACTGCCAACATCTGCGGTATATGCACCTTTCGACCCATTTGACTACGACTACTATACCTAACAAATACGATCACTTATTAATATACTGACGGGTGGGGCAACGATCTTCGAATAGTCCACCGTCTTTAAATCACTCTTACGAGCAGTCCCTCAAGGGAACATGAATGATAGGACTAGAGCTTCGAAACACAGCGTCTGTCATGGGCGGCTCCATGGCGCCCCTTGTGAAAACATTGGAGCCCGCTAAGGGGAGCCATCTTTCAATTAATTAAACATCAAAATATCATAAACATCAATTTTGATTAAGATAACAAACAGATTTATAATATCTTTAGGGTAGCTAACAATTGACTAAAATAAGTCACTGCCCTGTTTAGACAATCATAACAACCATACAATATATAACTTTATTAACCAACTTCTACCAATGTATTCACTGTCATAATTTTAAATAATGTCACAAAATATAGAAAATGTGGAGCCCCTTTGGCGCCCCCAGGTCACCAAGGCTGGCGCCGCCCCTGGCGTCTGAATCTTACTCCCTACTATTACTGGACCATTGATATTACACTCATTCTGATTCTTACTCCCTTTTACAGTTCTTGTATGTACCGTCTAATTCTCAATTAGCTTTTGTTGTAACCCCATTATAGACTATAGTTACCAAAAGGAGCAAAGTATATATTATAATTAGGAAATTTCTATTTCTCAAAATCTAACATATACGTATGTACTAACAATCTATAAAAACCTGGATTTTCCTTGGGCACATATAAATTTATATGGGTAACGTAATATAAATTATTTGATTTGTAGATAAAACTTTGTATTTTAGTTAAATTTTTTATGCTGTTCTTAACACCAAATGCAAAGGGCAGTAGCAGTCAGATTTAATTGGTTAGGTTAAACGCTTATAACTATATTAATCGTAGCGATGTTGGTCAGGATAATACCTGACAACCGGACAGTCTCCTACGGCCATGTAATACACTCACTCTCCAGATTCCGTTATTTTGGTGTTTCATTCCGGATCTACTCGTCAGTTGTGTTACCTATCGGTAATACACTTGAGATGGAGGAATGTTGTGAATTATATATGAATATATGGTTTACAAATAGTGTTTCGTCCCTGCTTCGACTCATCAGTTGCGTTACCTTTCACGCTATACACTTGTAAAGGTTAAGTGTTAGATCATGATTCGCCACTTCGTATTTGGTTGATAATGCGTATTATAGTAATTATCGAGATAAATCGCATTATTTTTTGTTATCGTTGGAAGGCCTTATAAGTGACCAGCGTACTTCAGGTACGTTGCTCTCTGGATTTTTATATAAACCATTCGCAACATGATATCTGTTTTGGAGCAAACCTGAGGCAACCAGCAACTCAGGGTCAGTACCCCAAATCCAGATTGGTACATGATATTAGTACTGATGTGGTCAGCGGCGTTGTTGTTGGTACCTCTCTGAAGTACAATCCAATGGTATCCTTCCAATCATAGCTCATGTACCGAAGTCTGACATATGTATCTTCCATCCCACTCTGGAAAAGAATACTTAAGAGCTCCAACAGATCGAACAGTATCTTCGTTTTCAAATAGAAAGGTTAAGTAATCTAATTATTTTCGAAATTATTTAAGTACCTTTTTTATGAGTTATGGGAAAGTATTGAGTGCTTACAATGGTAACAGGATCCGAATCTTTCAGAAATTGATAGATGATAAGATTTGGGACATAGAATCCTTTGATTATTGGCCTTTATCAAGGTCTCATGTAATTTGGAGACATACTGTCCAAGCTGGACCCGGGCTGAGAATTGCAGCTATTAGATTGTATAATCGACATCATATTTTTACCTAGGAATTTTAATTATCGTTAATAACTAATTATTTATATACCTTGAGCTCCTCTAATACTTTCATAGGAATTCTGTGGATATTCCAATTTTCTACTATGAAACATCTACTGGATTTAGAAATGATTGGAGGTTTATAATTGTCTAGTCAATGAAGTATATAAATCGGCATAACCTCAGGATTTTATTTGTGCTTCTTTGTTGGAAAATCGTTTGACTAGTCAGTGTTTTTCGTTTACCTCTAATCTAGGGAAGTGTGATTTATAAATATGCAATGGAACCTTTTTGTATTGACACCATCATCTGTGAGAATCAAAGCAAGACTGTCGGTTAATCCAGTCACTTTCGTGGAACCGAGTTAAATTGATTCCTTTTTAGTTCAAGACATTTTCTTTGCTCTCCGCATAATACGAAAAATAATCTGATCCCATCTTTATTTTCGAAATAGAGATATATTTTAAATTATTTTGAACAAATAGAGTGCTTTTGTAATATAAAGAGATACCTACTGTTTTTAACCTTCTTATCAAAGATATGCATTTATAGCATTTGTCCATTACGAATATCAGCTTGAACTTGTGCTCTAGTGTTTGATTGGCTGTCCTCTGGAACTTTGATCCAAACATCTGGAGTATCAGGTTCCGGAGAGTTGTGACAAGATTCTCCAGAGTTTGATATTCAAAAATACCAAAAGCTTTGCAATTCCCGAGTGGGTCTGAACAGTTAGACAGTCTGCCGTACATTATTAAAAATGGTGTGAATTATATAGATCTTTTTCAACCAGTGTTCGCAGTTAGTCTGTTGCTTGCAGTAGGAAAAACGAGTACTCAATAAACATCCAAGCCATCTGAGATGATGGTTTTAAAATAATCGATGTCTTTGCAGATGGCCTAGAGTACACATGACGCATTTATCTGGCATCAACAAACAAGTGGGACAATTCCACTGTTAATGCCTTAATGGCTGGTTTCTCGTGGATAGTGGGTTGCCTTTACGCCCAAATTGATAAAAACCTATCCAAAATCCAATTCACCAAGCGAGAGAAGATATAATCGTGCATTTCTGAAGACAAGCAAAACAATTGAGTGCTCATTCTGGTTATAAAAAAGTCATTGGAGATTGATAGACAGAACCGGAGGTACCCTTTGTAATGAATGAGAAAGGGCTTGTAGCCTGGTAATAGCAACGATGGTCTTACACAATATCTGTATTGACCATGGATTGTAATGGGCGACAGATTTACATATGGAAACTGAAGAAGATTAAGAGATTTTGGACAAGCAGTTCGCCAGTCAGTTCTTGATTTTTATTTTAACTAATCACCATAGGCGCCGATCTTTGTAGGAATGAGGTATTTCCAGGGGGGGACAACTTTTCGGGATAATTTTTTGCCTATTAAAAACATGTACTCGGATGCCAACAATTTACAAATAACAACAAATAACATAACAAATAAATTGAGTTAAATCGTTTTTAGCAGTTATAAAAATCATACTAAAATACTAAGCATCCATTTCTGCTAGGGCACACTGCATTTTCACGAACTGTCACCCCAGTCCTCCATTCGTCAACGACAATCTAATTCCAATGCGTCAGCTATGTCTTTATGGCTGGATATGAATGCCAGATGATTCAGCCGCTTCTGTGTCATGGTAGCCCTCAAATAGGTTTTGAGACGACGAAGCGACGAGAAACTACGTTCTGGAGAGCAAGTGGTCCCTGGTACCAAAAGCACCAAGCGAACTACTATCGCCAGGTCTTGTAGCAGCACCATCAAAGTTTCGTTAGCAGCTAGAACCACCCCATTAGCTTAGGCTGAGGTTGCACGATCTCTGCTTTGAGACTTCTCGTAGAAGCGAAACTGTCTCATTTGGGAGATGAAGTCACGCTGAGTAGCCGTCTGTTTACCATGTGCACAGTGCACCACGATTGCATCAATTCTGTGAGACAATGCAGACCCAAGAGATACTTCAGCCTCAGAGCAGTCGCTACCTATATCGGATAGATTAAGGAAAAGTCATACCACCTAAGAAAATAAGGATAATATACGTACCTAGGTAGCCCTCCATTGCGTAAACTATGGGGGGAATGGTGAAGCGCTGTCCGAACGCGTCCATGACCGCCTGGAAAATCTCCAGGAATTTATTCATATAATAATCGGCGAACTCCACATCAGAGTGTTTCCTCACTCCAACAATACGCTGACGAAGCTGACTAGCTGATTCGTGGCGCTCTACTCGCTTCCACCCTCTTGGGACAGTCGGTAGATCCAGTCCTAGACCTCCGTCCTCCATCGAGCGCGAATCATGCGAACAGCTGCGATAGAATTCTCGCGCAGATTCTTCTGATCCTGCGGCAGTCAATGTCGACAGAAGCAGATTCATCTTTACAGAAATTTCGGTGATCGAGAGCGAAGGGTTCTGAAGTGCGTAATGGGTGAAGTGGACGAGATTAAACAATTTCTGGATGAGGCGAAACGCGAATTAGTTGGAGAACTTGCTTAATATCGCAAGGAAAGCTACACTGTCAGAGGAATCCTTGTTCGTCTCGTCGCGTTCCGTAGCTCGGCTGGCAAACCAGATCAAAAGACCTTAGTAGTTTTGAAGACACAGAGGACGCAACGTTGAGTTGTCGATTTCTTCTAACTGACAGAAGGACTCAAACTGGGGAGTGTTTAACATAGTTTGTGATGGACTTGACGATGCCAATACCTTGTTGAGCGAAAGTGGGCTTGCAGGCGTATTGGAGAATAAGTTCAGGCAATGACCGGTACAGTAGGAGTAAACCACTAGAGGAAAGTCTCTCGTGATGAGCGTTGCCAAACCTTTGAACTTGCCCCGCATGTTCCCAGCTCCATCAAACCCTTGGGATCTGCAGTCATCGAGGCTGAGGTTCACACTGGTAAGAGCGTTCTTCACAGCCCCATACAGCGCCTCACCACTGGTTTTGTCAACGTGAATGAAGCCCTTAAAGAGCTCCATATGTACGAAGTCGCTTGGCACAATGTGGATGCAAACAGACATCTGCTCGTCGTTAGTGATGTCGCTTGTTTCGTCAACCAGAATTCCGAAATCGGGGCAATTCCTGATTCTTTCTAGCACCTTGTTTATCGTCAAGCGGTACAAAGTCTCGATCATGATGTTTTGGGCTGCTGATGTCCAATAAGTTTTGCGTACAAGCCACTCTCGAAGAAACTCACAGCCACTCCGTTCAACAAGAAATAAAATCTGTCTAAAACCTCCTTCGTTGGCTTCGTGACCTCGGAATGCAATTCCTTATCTTGCTAGAGTGCGAACAGTATCAAAAAGTATAATCATCGCCTTGCTGCCTCTTGCCTCAGTATATATTTACTGCTTGATGGTGGTGTCAACGATAGATGGTTTAAGGCCCATGAATGTAGCATGAGTAGCGCAAGACTCCTTGTGCATTTCGGACTCGTCGAGGCGGACCAGTCCCTTCCCCTTCTCTAGTGCAGTTTTCCATGAATCGAAGGCTTCGCGAGTATTTTGCGCGCCATTTCTTTCCTGAAAGGGAGAACCAATTGCAAACGCTGCAGAACGCCTTATCTACTTTGGGCTTGTACTACAACCACTGGAAATGCTCCTCCCATTGTTCCCGATAGGAGTAACTCTTCTGTCTTTTTGGTGGCCGATCTTCAGTCCTCACAATCAGCTTACAGACCCTGGATCCTGGTCAACCCATTTGTTCAATTGAGTATTTGGCGGCCTCGACTGGGTACTCCAACGTATCCTCCAACCCTATTATCTTGATTGGCACTTTGATCCTGGGTTGCATTGAGATATTTGGAGGTAATATAGTGAACTATAAATACTGAAAGGCAACTGAATCAATGAAAATATCTCACTAATTTTACACTGGTGGGAAATCGCAATCAAGGATAGCCCCAGTGCCCCCCAGCCTTCCGACCTTGGGGGGACAAACCTCCCCCAGAACCCCAACATCGGCTCCTATGCTAATCACTTAACTAATATTTAGCTATCAATTATATGTTATTCCAAAGTTTATCACTATAGCAATACAATAACAAGTAGACAGTTAATTTATAGCCCAAGAAAACTAAATTAATATTTATCCTGCTGCGGGTAGAAAGGGGTAGTGGAGGAAAATAATGTTGTTGCTGGGATTCCTGTCTCATATGAGTAGAAGATTGAAAAGGTGGCAGTGAATTCGAAGGCAGCATTCCCGAAAAACATTAGACACCAAGGCAATCAATTTATTCTGTTTGGAAATTAACAAATCCATTCTATCAATATTGATTTCGTTGCTCGAAGTTATACTCCGTTAAATTTCCAAGTTTCGAATCAATACTCTTGAGAATTTCAATTTTCCGTAGTCCTTTTCCAGAAAGATATCCTTAACAGATCAGTTTCAAGTTCATCGGAAAATTTCCTTTTCCTTGGATGTTTCATTTTAGATCCAACTCTGAACGCGATTGTGAAGCTATCTGTAATGAACTACTGGACTAATGACCCTATCAACTTCGCACAATGGGCTGTTAGTTACCATATAAAAGTCTAATCCTGTAGAGATTACTTCGATGGTATCCTTCTTCTTGATAGACTAAGTTTCAACAACTCCGCAAGTCCAGCTTCAGCAGGCCCACCACCTGTTCTTTTCGCAGAGGATAGTTTGTCGCTGAAAATCCTGTGTCGTTAAATACTTGAATATCTTTGGGGGATGTTAAAAAATCTATGCAGTCTCGACATTCTTTAGAATTTTTAAGGTACGAAAAGATTGCGTAGCCAGCCACGTAATTTAGGCATTCAATTTGCGAATTATCAAATATAGGGTTAGGAATGTTAAGTATTTCACTTGTAACATACTCAAAATCAAACTCCGGGTGCATTTCTCCATCGTCCTCCTGTGTAAATTTTTCAAATATTCTTTAAGAGATATTTTATCAGACTGTTGATTTATGTTAAAAAATTTGAGGAGATTAGATAATTGAAGTCGACGTTCACTCTCCAAAATTTGACAGTAAGATATATTATAGTTTGAACCAGACATTTGACGATATAGCCCGAAATGATGTTCTAATGGGTCATTTTGTATTCGAGACTTCAGCAAATATTCAAAACCGCATTCAAGGGTCAATTTCTGTACTAAGAGAGGTAGGGCAATACAAGTATGTCTAAAACTAGTGAATGTTTGTGGTGTAAGCTTCCCTCTAGACGTGGGAAGTAATTTCCTACAATCCAGCCATTTAACTACATGGTCCAAAAAGGATAATCTCGGATCGTTCAAGCGAAGCGGAGCAAAATTTGGATTGTTGAAGCGAATATCTTTTCCGACCCAATTAACATTGAATATGTTCCAGATTTTATATATTAAATGTATGAATTTGATGATATGGCGATTTTCATTTGTTGTATTCTCATTATAGAAACTAGAGAGCCCAGCTGCTGTTGATTCATGAAAGATCTTAAAAGCTAAGTTTACATTTGTCGCTCTAAATGAGATGGCCAACATGCTTTTGATGTTAGTTTGGGGGCTCTCTTAATTATGGAAAATTTGTCAGCTTTAAATAAGGTTCTGAGGTCGTCAAATGCTGCAAAACATATTGGAGGGTATTTTGACTTAGTCAATACCCTCGGATTCAAAATAATATTAGCAACAGGTATAGAAACTTTAAGCTGAGTAGATGGTATGATTACTGGTAGTGGAATCTCATCGGTGCAAGTCTCAAAATCAGGATAAATAAAAGTTTTCTCAAAGTCTTTTAAATTTAACCAGTTATTACGAATTGATTTCATAATGTGGACTATGTCAAAGAATAAAATAAGGTTGCACGTTGGGTTACATGGATGTACAACTCGCGGTTGCAATATTTTCGCGTCATATGAAAATAATTTAAATACTGACATTTAAAGGATAATTATCGGTACATATAGCCTCAACAAATAAATCACAACTCTCTATATCACCAATTGTTTTTGTAATAATTGGATATAAATCAGCCGCGGATGAAGACCCTAACGGAATCAGACGAACAATGGTCGAAACTTTTTCATTAGACTGGAAATCATCATTGGAAACACAGTTGTGGGTGGGTCGCTAGGGTTGTCGATGGCGGCAAAACTTAACCTCCTTTATATGAAGCATCACTACGGATGTGAAAATCGTCCATTTGAAGTATCACATGGCGTTCCCTATGGCTAAATTTGGAAGTTATTTCCTTTAGAATTTGAAAGTAATCACCTTCAATACCCAGAGTGTTTTTTATACCAATCAAATTTCTCTCGTGAGGCAAGATTAAGCAATTGGATGATTGATAAGTCGGTAACATGCAGGTGATATCCATGAATTTTTTGTGAAAATACTTGAGTTAAAATATTATCCCGTCGACGACTTTTAGCATTTATCAAATTTCTCAGTTGTCCAACTAAAAAGTGGAATGAAATACTCAGAGATTGCTACTGCAATGTAAATCATCTATGTCTAGGTCTATCGAGTCACCATCAACAAGCTTAATTGCACTTTCGAGTTCATGGATAGCAAGTTTTATATGGTTGTTAATAGAACATTCAGTTTGAGAGTTTATAGTTTGAAGTAAGAGTGAAAATGTATCTACTTCATCGAGGATGGTCTCAACTTGGCGAGTGTCATTAATAAAAATTCGCGAGATCGGAATGGTGACGTTTTTATTATCAAATGCTTTGATGTACAAATCATCGTTAACGAATACAGATCGGTCGATGAAAGGTCCGGTTTCTAAAATAACGATTTTTATAAAAAATAAAGGGGTGTTATTAGACACATTAGTTATCCAGCCGTTTGGTAGGTCGATTAAATTTAGCTTAGAAAGAAGATCAGAATATGAATTAACTAGGAACTTATCCACCGTTTCTTCGTTGTCAGTTATGCTCTTGGAGTATGCAGATTCCATCAGTAGTCGTTCTTTGTCATCTAGGCATAGTTTCTTTGGCTTGGAATTAAATTCAGAAAGATAGGAAGAACAGTTGGGAAAAATGCTGGGTACTACTGTCTTCTTCAGAGCTATTCTCTCTCTGGAAACTGTAACAGTATGAACCCCGTCATTGTAGGATATGGTCCTTTCGATGTCATCTTCTTTGAAATGCCGAATTCATACCTAAAGAAACTAATGTAAATATGGTAATCAATAAATGGAAATTATAGATACTTACCCTCATCTGCTTGTTGGTTTCATAGTCCTTCCGTGGCCGTGGAATTGCCCTGAACCATTCTTCAAGTAACTTTGGGTCTCTTGGGAAATGAAAAGCGGAGGTAGACTCATCTTGGCTTTTATAGTTAGACTTGCAGCCTGGGACAACACAAGACATGCTATTAGAAGTTTCAAATGAATTGTACTGTTGGGGAACGTTCTGATGAAGATAAGTGTCGTGAAATGAATTTAACAGTGATTTTAAAAACTTTTTAACTAAGTAGTAAAATAATATATAAATATTATGGTTGGTTAAAAATTAGATAATCACAAGTTTTCGACATTCCTTCCTATGTACCATTTTTGGTGCAAATTGGTGTAGAATGAATTATAATTGTTAGTTTAGGTTGTACAATGCTAAATGCCAGCAGTAAATAAGCTTTACGCAAAATTTAATTTGACTGACCTAACCAATCCCTGGTCCAAGTCCATCAATCAGCACCATTGCATTATGTATATAATGCTATGCTTAAGCTTATAGAAACTTTCTGATCGTGGAGGTCTAAAGTATCCTTCTGAGATAGTATTGGATTCAATCATTGTTGTTTGGAATTTTGTTATTCTAATCGAAAATAATAGCGAGCTGATGAGCATATTCTTAAACGGTCCATCCAGGAAGATTCTAGTGCATCTTACCTTAATTATTTAGATATCAGTGAAGGTATTGAACCTGGAGAAATTCTTGTGAATCTTGTAGACTCAATGTAGAGTATGTGGTTGGTCAAATGTGCGTAGGCTGATTTTTGTTGTGAGCAATTGCTTGATTGCAATCTTGTTAAAAATTACAACTCGATTGTAGCCTCAAAGGGCATTGAGAAGGCGTAAGCTGAAAAAAACTAATTCGAAATAGATATGTGCAAGACTATTCACAGTGGCTTAACACATGGAAATAGGAAAATATTTGTGGTTATCAAAATGCCTCTAAATGGTATTAAATTAAAGTTAGATAGTATACTAACATTCAGATGAAATTTCAATTGATTTGAACACAAACTACGCCGATAAATATATTTTTGAATTATATCAAATGTATAGTTCCATTTGCGGTTTTCAGAATTCTAAAAATACAACATATTTCATTTCACTCTGAACTACATTCCATAAGGAATCGTGGTTATTTTGTATTCAAATATATACAAAATGAGTATGCTAAATCATAGCCTACTTTACATAAGGCCTAACAGTAAACTACGAGTTTGGTACCATGGATGCTGTCGAAGATGGGGAATTTTAGGTAACCACAATATTCTGTCATGATTTAATTATTTACAATAAACCATAATATTTGAATATGAGTTGCATTATATGATATCCAACATTAAATTTTCTTTATTTGTTTCTTATATTAATTTTTATAATCACTTTTCAACATACCCACTCCCATACTAATTATTTAAGATTCCTTTTGTTATATATTAGCAACTACATCAATCAGAATGCTGAATACATGCTCTGCTCCCGGTTGTAAGAGTAACTACGTGTATAATCCAGAGATCGTATTCCTGTATTCAGAATGCCTCAACAGCCGGATGAACTAGAGAGTCTTGGATTCGAGCTCTGCATAGAGAAGATGTAGATAATCTGAAAACTGTTTTGTATGCGTGAAACATTTTAGAGAAGAGTATATTGAGTTCACCCACAAAGTTCCTAACGGAGATGGGACTTACCACGAGTATCCACACAAAAATCCCAATTTAAAAGATTGGACAGTACCAGTTTATCCATCAGACTACTCTTCACAGTCTACTACAAAACGCAGACGTCTCTCCTTCGATTCGAAAGATGATGAACTACTCCAGCAGGCTGTAGCACTTCGCTTGACATCACAGACTGAAGAGAAGGAGAAGTATTTGATACACGGTTTTCAGGATTTGAAAGTGAAGTTAACTTGTATTTCTTTACCTAATGGTCATTATGGTTTCCGAATGAGCAGAGTCTAATTTTTATGCGTCCTCACTTGCTGAATTCAAATGTTTTGGTCGATGTTTACTTGATAGTTGAATCCGATTTGTCTATAAAAGCATTTTATAACGGTGATGTTATCCCTCTCATTACATGCTCTATCAGTGATACTCGACTGCTTGAGTCAATTTTAAGTGAAAATTATGAATTTTACACTAGCCTATACCTCTAATACAGAATGTACATACGTTACCCCTATTTCTATGGCAATGGAACATATACAGTCGAAATCGGGTTTTTTTGCTTTATCGGGTTATTTTGCCTCCTTGCTTCTCCTTGTTTCTTCATAACCTCATAGAACTGTATACAGTAATACCTCGTTTTACGCGTTTTTTTTTTCACGCGGTACAATTTTTTATGACCAAAACTTTTTTTACGCGATCCTCAACTCGTTTTACGCGGTTTATCTATTATTTTCATACAATTAATTCTCTTTTTTATGAAGATTTAGATAATATATAATATTTAGTTGTAACAAAGCGGTTCTACATTTCCAAAAAAACAAAAAAAGATGATTTATGGATAGTAGATAGTTAGGGATATGTATTTGTCATATAGTAAGTTCATCCAAATATATTATTGGTCAAATGAATACATATTTGCTTTACTAAACACACTAAAGATACCCGTTGTGGGAGGTATCCGAAGGTGTAGGGTTGCGGTGTGAAGGGAATTTTAATTCCCTTCACAACACAATATCCTTTCTATGGGAATTCCCAAGTATTCTCACAAGTTGGTTTATATCAGGATTCCCATAGGTTTAAATAAATTCCATTCCAATCCCATATTGGAAATCTCATGGGAATTCCCATGGGATTAACAACACACGGAAACCTTGGTTATCTGAGAGGTCCGGATGTTGGAGGTTTCAGTGTTTGAACACTAGGTATTTAAAATATTATTCTATGTTGATAATATTTGGAAACGCATCTATTGGTTTAATATGTGTTACTATGAGAATATACCGTTTTTTTACGCGATTTCGTTTTACGCGGGCTTTTCAAGGAACGCATTTACCGCGTAAAAAGAGGGATACCTGTATTGTTAAATACGGGTTTTTTGCGTATCGGGTTTTTTTGCCTCTTTTTCCATGCATTTAGGGGGGCAAAAAAACCCAGTTTCGACTGTACAACAAGCAATTGAAAAAGTTCCTACTTCTGATGAATTTTTCGATTGTCCAGAGCTTTCTGGATTCAATTCATTCTTTGTCAGCTAGAAAATAGCCTTATTCCTAAAACAGGCGCAGATATAATTTGATACCCAAATTTTGGCACTTAAAACACATCTGATTTCGCCAGCTTGCTACAAGTATCTCCAGAGTTACCTTGTTTATCTCTTCCACACTTCCATACCTTTAGAATAGTTTTATCACTCTTTTGGACTTGAAAAGGAATTCTTATCTTTTCTTAAACAAGCGACTAAATATTTTTCTACTGAACAAAAGCATGTCATTATCCAAATGGATGAAATACACATCAAATCGGACATATCTTACTTACAAAGGAGGAAAACTAGTTGGTTCTAATCCAAATCCTGATGATCCAACCAAAACAGTATTTGCTATCATGGTATCTAGTCTTCATAAAAATTGGTCCTGTATTGTCCGTTTATTGCCATGCGCATTTATTTCTGCTGAAAAGATATTTTCTGTTATACAATCTTGTATTGAAGATGTTAAACTTTGTGGACTACTGGTTCAGGTAATTTCAACTGTTAACTATCCTCTAAATGTGAACTCTTCAAATTGTTTCCCCTGTTGGTATGCTAGAGACTCAAGTACTTCATCCTTATGATATCAACAGGCCACTTTTTCTTACGTTTTATTTTGACCACATTATAAAAACGATTCGAAATAATTGGCTCAATCAAATATCTGACAGCAAAACTTTCGCTTATCCTGATTTAGACAATTTTCACACAGATTACTGTTCCTTTCCTTTGAGATTATGTTCAGCTTCTTTTCGGGATGTCAGAGTCCTTTACAATTCAGAGAAACCAAACTTGCCCAACGCCTAACTTTGAGATCTTGTTACCCTTCTATTCTAGAGCGCCAAAATGTCAAACTTGTCTTAAAAGTTATTCATGAATCAACAGTAGCTTCTTTAGCGTTCAAAATGACCTATGTTGTCTTGAATTACAAACTGATACGTCGGATTTTTTCCAAAATTCTTCTCTCGCTCTGGAAAATGTTTAATGTAAACATTCCATATAACCATGTCCGTTTAAACGATGCATTCTCTAGCCCATTCGTGGTAATGACGAGCGCTTTCTTTTTTGAGGCGAGTTGTCTATTGGTTAGAACTTAGAAGCCTGGAGATCACTCCCTGGAAATGGAAAGGAAGAAAAATTAAGTCTCCAAACTTTTACTAGCTTTAGACATGCTTATGTTGCGTTACCCCAAATAACTAGCGATCTGTTAGAAAATTGTGGATATTATTATCTCCTAACATCTTTCTTACAGACAGACCCACTAGAGCACCATTTCGGTTTGTATCGTTTAATCTAATGTTACTTGTATAATGTGTATTATTGTTTCTTGTTTAAGAAAATGCATAATACATTAATGTATGTTTTCTACTTAATTAACTATTATATAGATGTGTACTTTTGTACTATTACATAGATGTATATTAAATTTATTAATTATTGTCCAGTCTAATCATTAGTGATATTAGCTAATGCATACAAGGAATGGGAATACGACAGTATTTTTATTTACAATGGACACAAAATACTTAAATTAAATATTAGCCACCTAGTTTATCAATAATTCAGCTTGCAATTGACTTAATTTAGAATTTACAAATCCATCTTCGACCGCATCCATGGTCCAAAATTATCAAGTTACTGTGGGGCATTATGTATAGGTAATCGGACACTTCGTCGCTTGGACACTTCGTCGCCGGACATTTCGTCCCGGACACTTCGTCGCTTGGACAATTCGTCGACGGACACTTCGTCGCTCGGACACTTCGTCGCTCGGAAAACTCAATTTCAGATAGTATTTGATTATTCCATTCGCTGGATATATCAGGTGTCAATCTGCAACTTTATTGAAAACACCTAAATTTGTTTTTGTTTTGTCTTGCTAATAAATACTTTAATGGATTCAAAATGAGAAATTGAGAGTAGTATAAAATAGGAACAAATCAAAAATTTTTAATCAAATCAAAAATTCTTAATCTACTTTCTTCACCACTTTTTTCGGATGGCTACACCTTTAGTTATTCAGATTACCAAGACAAGCAAAAATAAAGAGAAAGCTTATATTGAAGGATTTTTGTATACTCTTAACAAATGTTCTTCCCAACTCTCACATTGGGTTTGCGAAAAACGAGGCACTTGTAAAGCCCGTCTAACTACTAATCTTCGAATTGTTGTCAAACCCTGCCAAATAGCTGATATCAACTCATCTCATTCACATGGACCAGATACTACAAGATTTGAAATTGTTCAAAGTATTTCTCAAATGAAAGATCGAGCTACAAATTCTGAAGACAGTACGAGATCAATATTAGCCAGTGGAGTGGGAACAATGAGTAACTCCAGTATCGCTGCGCTACCAAGATTCGATTCTGTGAAACGTACAATACGCCGTGTAAAATCCTCTACGACAGATAACGTTAGTAATACTACATTGTTGGAAGAAATCATTATACCAGAGAAATACAAATATACTCTAAAAGGACACCCATTCTTGTTATTTGATTCAGGGATTGGGGATATAAATAGACTCATGATCTTTGGAAGTCCTAATATGCTCTCACTATTGCGTGATGCAAGCAATTGGTTTGCTGACGGAACTTTTAAAGTTGTACCCAGCCAATTCTACCAGATGTATACAATTCATTGCGAAAAGGATGGATATACTATCCCCTGCATATATGCGCTAATGAAAGACAAGCGTGAATCGACATACGATAAACTCTTCAAACAATTAATCCAACTTGAACCCGGATTGAACCCATCACATATCATGGTTGATTTTGAAAAAGCTACGCACAATGCTTTGGAAGAAAATTTCATTGCAGTAATTTCTGGGTGTTTTTTCCATTTAGCGCAAAATGTTTTCCGCCAAATTCAATCAAATGGGTTGACAGCACGATATCTAGAAGATGAAGAATTTTCAATTCAAATGAAAATGCTTCCGAGTCTTGCATTTGTGCCCGAACACGATGTTATTGATTCTTTTACGTTGCTTATGGCGGATTTTCCTGAATCAGCTAAAGGTATAGCAGAATATTTTGAGATCAACTATATCGGCAGAAAACTCCCTGACCAAAGCAGAAGGGTACCTCCCTTTCCTATAAGGATATGGAACATGTATGAGCGAGCAACATCAAGATCAGCCAGAACCAACAATTCAGTTGAAGGATGGCATAACGCATTCTCTTCTGGAATAAACTGTTCTCATCCTAATATTGGTAGGCTCTTAAGTTACTTTCAACGAGAACAGTCGTTACAAGAAGCAATACTAGTAAAATGGGAAACAGGGGAAATTCCAAAGATGTCAAAACTTAGCAAATGCAGAAATGAAAGAATAATGAGCCTAGTAGCAGATTATGAGCACAGAGACATCTTCACTTACTTGAAAGGAATCGCTTATAATTTTCAATTCTAACATATTTCATACTTTCCTATTATCTCAATGTGTTTTCATTCGTATTCATTATTAAATATATCTATTTTACATAACCTTCGGGGACCAAATATCCGGGCGACGAAGTGTCCGAGCGACGAAGTGTCCGTCGACGAATTGTCCAAGCGACGAAGTGTCCGGGACGAAATGTCCGGCGACGAAGTGTCCAAGCGACGAAGTGTCCGCCATTCTTATGTATAGTAGGCTATGGCTAAATATATATTTCTATACTGATTTATGTTACACTGTTGCATTTTAATTTTAACAGGGGGTAAAAGCTCTTATGTCCAAAATTCTTTAAAACGTTCAAAATTAAAAATCTCAGGTAAGCGCAAAAAAAAAGCACATCAAAGATCAACGAGAAATTTTGACACGTTTTAGATTAATGTTGTAAGAATTAATTATGGAAATCTTAGCTTCCGAAACAGTGCGCAACTTGGAATATTTTAGCGAATTCCATTGTCTCTTTGTGTTGCTATGAAAATGCTAAAACTAATTATTCGCTACTATTCAGTAGTATATCTTATTGGTTACCCAAATGTATGGAAATTATTGTATATTAAGAACAACTGAGCACATAAGGACAATTTCATCAATCAGAGCAGCGAACTATGTACTCATATTGGGTTTTTGATATTTTGAAGGCTGTTAGTTTTGCACAATTCGGAGGTTATTTAGTGTGATGCACAATTGATCGCTATGCTAGAAAAAGTCATCTAGGGTATTATGAGTTCTAATACACGTTTTAATTACATTCAGTAACCATCTACCCCCTTTACATGAGTGTACAAATCCTTATATCCCTTGGGAACTACACTTTACGAAATATTCCCCATGTTCAAGATATTTGAACAATAATTATGGGTGAGTATTAAAGATTGTTTACAAACAAAAAAATTTGTGTTTCATTGATTTGCAACAAATCGCCCAGAACTATACTTAAAAGAGTGGATAGATCATTTTTGATGATGCCATTCAATTCGCAGCTATCAATAACCTATATGTCAATAATACTTCACTTTTGAGTACCTGCAACCTAAATGTCTATTTCCTATCAACTACAGTTTTAAGCCACTGAGCTATTTTCGTGTTTAAATAATTTATCTATAGTCTACTCAATTTATGACAGACCGATGAACCGGTCCAGATTGTTAAATCCCTAATTTGGACCAGTACAGACCGGACTTAAAAATATGCGGAACGACCGACCTGAAATCGGTCCGGTCCGGTACAGACCCCTGCATCTCTGGTCTAACTAACGTTAAAACATTTAGTTGCTATCAAATTTCAGTTTAGAATATAACATTTAAGACTACGAATACTCCAACTTCGACCGAATCCATGATATCAAATTCGTAGTTTACTGTTAGACTTTATGTAAAGTCGGCTATGCTGTTATATATTCCTTATCTAAACTAGAAAACCTAGAATAGCTATAACTTAAATAAAAATGCAAATTAGAAAAAGATTTAACAAAGAAAATAATGCATGTACGTATTGGTACTATGGTTAACTATAGACAAATAGATAAGATTAATCAATTTTGTATTTTATGTAGTAGGTAGCAATCTAATGTATATTACTCTAAATTAAACCACTAGAAGAATGTATTAAGGAGGTGATTAATGATATTACTGGTGATCCCAAAGAATTTGAGGATGAGAAGGAAGTCAAGAGATGTGCTGTAACTGACAGGGAGAAGTTCCTTTGGCAGATAACTGAATTTTTTTTGTAGTACATTCGAAATCGGATTATTTTGTCCAATAACTTTTCATGGATAATTAGACCAAATATTCCGATAAGACAAATATACCCGATTAGTTAGGGAATTTTAACTCAAAACCTTGAAAAAAATGTTACCAAACAATTTCTACACTAGAGTCTTCGTCTGGACCCAAATAAACATAGAAAAAAAGTTGCAAGCCCAAACCCGTGACGAAAATTTATTACACGGGTTGCAGTTTCTGATTTCCATAGTAAATCGCCGACATTTCTGGAGCTAACTTTCTCAAATCAGCTCCAATCAACTTATTATCATCATATTGGTACTCTGCGTTAAATTTCCAGCAATTTGATATATCACATGTCCATATTTGGAAGAATTTTTCCAGGTACAACTATAGTATTGTACCGGAATATTATGAGCATATTGAAAGATTCGTATTTTTTAGTGTGTATTATGGTTCATTAAGAAAGAAACGTCTTTATAAAGTGTGTATTCGGTACAATTCTATAGTTGTACCTTTTTCCATAGCAACGCTGGAAAGTCTTAGGAATGTGTAAAAAAGTCTTAGGAATGTGTAAAAACTCAATATCTAGAAGCGCATTAGGAACGTCCCCAAATGTATGGATAAGCTTGTTTCTAATCATTTGGAGATATTCCAAGCAATCTACTACAGAAGGAAGATCTTTATCTTCATCCAGGTCTGTCTCCCCTTCAGAATTGCTGCCCGATTCGTTATTCAAAATCTGGTCCATAAGCCCTCAGGATCTACAATTGGCGCCATCGCGATCTCTTGTTCATCTTCGATATGCTCGATCGTCAATATATCCTCCGAGGCAACAACATTCTCGAAATCATCACTATTGGCATCCACAAGCAACCCAGATTGCCTCCATGAGTTCTTGATTACTGCAGACGTCACTTTCTCTCCACGCGGAACGAACCATCAACAGCCCTTCGTACAACGATACTTTCCTTGATTCCTTAGATATTAGCTCGCTAGCTAACTTCGCTCTATAATGGCATTTAAGTGATCTAATGACTCCTTGGTCACATGGTTGCCACCTGGACGTTGTATTAACCGGTAGCATCATGACTCTTAAGTTATCACTCCCATTATACGTATTCTGTAGACCTACATGTGCAGGACAGTTATCCACGAGCAACAACACGCTGCGTCCCGCTCTCTTCATCGTCACTTGAAACTCCCCAAGCCAATGCTCAAAAAGTATTCGATTCATCCAACCCTTCTTCGAAGTGGTGTAGGAAATCGGAGAATTTGCCTTTCTACCCTTAATGACAGGCCACTTCGGGTTTTTAGCCGTCCCAATACAAAGCAGTGGATACTTCTCCCCAGACATCGAGCAAGCTGTTAGTATAGTGACTCTTGCCTTGTCTTTCTTCCTCCCCCTTACTGTTTCCTCATTTGCACATGCAAAAGTTTTACCTCCAGTGATGCGCCAGAAAAGTATAGTCTCGTCAGCATTCCAAATGTTCTTACTCTCGAACTCGTGCACAAGCGGCTTCATACTCTGAAGCCAGTCAGAGAAGTCAGGACAATCAGTTGCCTCGACATGAGAAACTTTGAACCTAGAAAATATAAAACCCTAATGTTGGAATTTCAGCGATGGAATGTACTCTAAATACTTACCTGATACCATGGCGGTTACGCCATCGCTGAATCCACGATTCGCTAATTGAATCCCCTTCTAGCCCTAACTTAATCGCAATCTTCTTTGCTCCTGCTAACAAGATGCTACCAGTAACTTCTTTGTCAGCCGCACGCAGGTTGCTGAACCACTCCAGCAAGGGCTCATCAATCTCCGAAAACGTTAATGCGCCTTTGATGCTTTTTCTTTTACCCAACTGTCCACCAGAAAAGGCATTCGTAAACTTCTCTTTGTGTTTGAGAATATAGCTGATAGACTGCTTATTCACACCGAACTCTTTAGCAAGATGAAAAGTTGATTTATGGACTCCAGCAGGACGGTAGTATTCGATAATAATATAATTCTTCTCAGCCAGAGTGAGGCGCTTACGAGGCACTGCTTTCGAGGGGCAAGAATATGTTGTCTATAAACTCTGAAAAATACACGGAATCGTAAACCAAGAATAGTTTGGAATGTTTTTTTAATCTGTAAAAGACAAAATGATCCGATATGTCACCCAATCCGACGACAAAATAGACCGGTGGGATATCCATGCAAAATTGTATATCTTAATATTTACACGAATATTAGGTCAAAATTACCCGATAAGACAAAATAATCCGATGACAAAATAATCCGATTTCGACTGTAATACTATATTCTGAATAAATTTTTTGCAAATTGAGATTAGAGGCGGTGCCATGATTTTCGGCAGGGGAGGCTCTGCTGGGGGCAGGGGAGCTGGGGGATTTCAGGTGGGGCCCTCAGTGCTGCAAATGGGTCACGAGCAGTGACCCATGACCCATGTGACCCATCGAAGGAGTGACCCATGACCCAGTGACCCATGGGTCAATGATCCATTCATGTTATTATCTGACCAATTATATATCCAATATTTGAACTTAGAAGTAACTATAATGTAAATATAATTTAGTCTACACAATCATGATATCAAGTTGTTTTTATAACCTTCTAGCACTACAGATACGGCTTCGATGGTCTCTGGTAACATTGAATTACGTTGAGACGTTACTATATGTAGAGCATTAAAGGTATTAAAATGCCTCTCGCTCTCTGATGATCTCTTATTACAAGTCTAATGATCTCTCTTACTTCTATATAATTAATTAATCAAAGTTAATCAAAGTATTGATGGGTCATGACCCATGGCGTGTGACCCATATAACCCATGGGCCACTGACCCATTTGCAGCTCTGGGGGCGCTGTATGAGGATGTTATGCACAGATGGGAGGCTCGAAACCCACCCCCCTGCCTCCGCCTCTGTTCGAGATATTGATTTTAGATGAAATACCAATTCTACTTTGTATGATAAAAATAACCAATAAAAGTATTCGTTAAAAAATGAATCATATCACGGAAAACCTCCGTATCTCCTCTGTCGAATGATACTAAATTAATTCACATCTGATAACTAGAAGTGAGTCAAATATCTGACTGAAGTCACCATGGGCGAATACTAAGCCAACTTTACAGTCATGCGAAGTCGTACATACAAACATTATTGATTCTCAAAACAAAATGAGGCATAGGTATGATTGGAGGTAGGGTAGTAATCACCGTAGTAGTGATATAAAAGAAGGCGATTGGGTATTATTAACCTTACACGTCGAAAAGATGCATTTTCACCTCTTTTCGATGATTATTCGACCGGTAAAAGCAAGAATGGGAGTGAATGTCTAGCTTAACTATATACTATTAAAACACAAACCTGGGTGTATATAGTATGTGTGTAATACACTGTGTATATATATATTAGTTTGTATGTTCCGAGTTGATTGAAGAAACTGGACGGTTTGCAAATGTGATTTTTGGCATATAGGGGTAACCTTTGGCACCCGCCAACAAGTTGAGGTCTCCACTCAAAATTGATCACACCTCGACAAGTTATGACGTCATTGTCACATTTTGAGAAACCTGAAAATTCACTTAATCGCACATAATTCCCGCCCTCTAAGAGATAAAAATCTGAAAATTTAGTAGAACATGGACATTAATGATGCGGACAAGGTGGTCACACCAGATTGCCAATATGCATACTCATTATCGCATGATGACGTAATCACAAAAATTCACATTGTTAAATTTGACTATTGAGGCCTATTTACGCTTTATAACGAATGTTAGAAGTATGGAAACCACACACCAACCGCGAAGTGGTTGGTGTGTGGTTGTGTTCTGCTGCGAAGCGACTTAGCAAGCGAAGCGCGCTAGTATCTAATTAAAGTGGAATAAGTATAGTTGTGATTCTTGTGAATCTGAATAAATGCAAGCTTGTACAATGAATTGGAACTATTCGGACTGGGATACATACCCAATTGTTAAAGCAAATAATTATTAGAGGGAAATAAATTAATGGATTATGATATATCTGAATCAGAATTATAATAAGAGAGAGAACAAAATAGATACCCCAGCAAGTTCTAACGATGCAGTGAGTAGGTCGGCATATGAAGAAGTCCTTTTTGGTATACATATAGTCATGCGTATTTCACTAAGCGCGACGAACAAGACAAGGGTAGGTGAAGATTTAATGAAGGCCGGGATGTGTTGGACAAGGCTGCTCTGCTAAACAAAAACAAAAATCTTCCTGAAACTAGTGCAGTCAGGTTCTTTTATTATGAACATTCAAGGGACCAAAAATTGTGTTCATAGTAGAAATACTTCATAATATACGAACTCAACTGAATAAACTCAATGTAAATTGTTAAATTGGGACCACAGTGCTTGTTCATAATAAAAGTTTTTCATATTAAGCAGTCAAAATCTTGTTCACAATAAGCCGACCTGACTGTATATATTATATCCTTATTCACTGGAAGTTTAAAGTCAATCGGTCTATTAGATTTATTGTGGTAGCAAAATCAAATTCATTCATTAAAAATTTTCGACGGAAAATAAATGATTTGCGTCACTTAGTTTGTTCACTCGAGTCAATTTTGTTCAGTGAGCTTAGTGGTATGTCTTATACTTAAAGTACATTTGGTTAATACAAACCAATTTTCAGCGAACTATCCTCTGCGAAAAGAACAAGTGGTGGGCCTGCTGAAGCTGGACTTACGGAGTTGTTGAAACTTAGTCTATCAAGAGGAAGGATACCATCGAAGTAATCTCTACAGGATTAGACTTTTATATGGTAACTAACAGCCCATTGTGCGAAGTTGATAGGGTCATTAGTCCAGTAGTTCCATTACAGATAGCTTCACAATCGCGTTCAGAGTTGGATCTAAAATGAAACATCCAAGGAAAAGGAAATTTTCCGATGAACTTGAATCTAATCTGTTAAGGATAGCTTTCTGGAAAAGGACTACGGAAAATTGAAATTCTCAAAAGTATTGATTCGAAACTTGGAAATTTAACGGAGTATAACTTCGAGCAACGAAATCAATATTGATAGAATGGATTTGTTAATTTCCAAACAGAATAAATTGATTGCCTTGGTGTCTAATGTTTTTCGGGAATGCTGCCTTCGAATTCACTGCCACCTTTTCAATCTTCTACTCATATGAGACAGGGATCCCAGCAACAACATTATTTTCCTCCACTACCCTTTCTACCCGCAGCAGGATAAATTTAGTTTTCTTGGGCTATAAATTAACTGTCTACTTGTTATTGTACTGCTATAGTGATGCAGTACATTATGGATATAGTGATAATGTTGGGAACATGGGACCTTTGGCCAAATTATCACTATATCCAGCATAATACTATATCCAATATATCACTGCATATAATATATTCTGTATACATGGTCAGTACGGTACTTATATTCTCATAAATCTAATCAAATTCAACTGGTGAGTGGTAACAACATTTATACTGTAAAATAAGAAATTATGGGGCCAAGGAAAGTCAAAAATCAAATATTCTCCAAGGCTGGATTCGGTTAACCGGCTAACCGGTTAACCGTTGCTGACATCGATTAACGGTTAGAGATTTTATTAACCAGTTAGCCGGTCTGTTGAATATCAGCAGAGTTATTGGGAAATTAATGTATAAAGTATTAAAATTTTTGAATTTTTTCTGAATTTGTAGTCATAAATCCATTACTCATCACCACTTAATAAATTTTCTTGGACAACATTGATTTAAATTTACCTAAAGCACGAACTGTATCAGTTAATATACTTATGCGGTTATACTTTATTAAGCTGAGTCATAGCCTACTCTATATATGGCCTGACAGTAGATGTACCAGGGATGCACAAGAAGATGGGAAATTTTAATTTTTTAATGTTTTATATATTGAACTACTAAGTTCTTTATGCGTCTCTAGGTCGTAAACATAACTCAACCCATGCTAGCCCGTGATTAGCATTAGCTGTAATGAGAAGGGTGATTGGATTTTCATAATTTAATAGTAATAATAAACACAAACAGTAGAATTTCTAATATTAATATACAGTAAATAATACACAATTATTTGCTTTATTTCCTCTCTCTGGCTCTAGCAGTGACACACGACACACTTAACTACATAATATAAATAAGAATAAATAGAGTATACAAATAAGTAGACACATAATTAAGAGAAATTCTTTAATTTACGCTTTTCTATACTTTTTGAAAGAACCAGCGAGTTATAATTCTTAACTTTGTTTGCAAGAAAGCAATTCGCTGCGGGAAAGACTAGCTTCGATAAGATGTCCCAACTAAACACACCACAGCAATTACAAGTAGATTTCCAAATACTTGGATCACGATTATCACAATCTTCCAAATACATCAACGTGAGTTCAACTAGTATTCTTAACTTTGTTTGCAAGAAAGCAATTCGCTGCGGGAAAGACTAGCTTCGATAAGATGTTCCAACTAAACACACCACAGCAATTACAAGTAGATTTCCAAATACTTGGATCACGATTATCACAATCTTCCAAATACATCAACGTGTGAGTTCAACTAGTATTTTTCTAGAAGGTCCACTTACAAGCTTCGCCATCAGCTCTTTATCGTTTTCGATGGCACTGAAGTCTAAAGGTCTTCCATATAACAAGTATGGAATTCAAAACTGGCTCAGATGGATATTTAAGTCCGCCACTGTCCGTTAGCTGCAGAAGTTTATACTGAGGTCTAGGTCTAAATCAAGGAGAAATTCTTTACCAACTGTTAACATATGTAGACAGACATGACACGGTTTTGTTTGTTTCAGGTACTGATGGACAGAATAGCCTGCGATAAAGGCTAATGATTGAAGCAACTGTGAACCACAATCAATTGTTGATAGATCATTAATCTCATCAAGAAATGGCTCCAAATTGAACTCACCATCAGTAGTGGAATACGCGATACGGAGAAGAAAATTATTTAACAAATGACTGAATATATTGAAAGGAAGTGTCTTGTTGGTCAGTAAATATGTTTAATATGCTAGAAAGTTTAAGTCGACGCTCGGTTCAAGGATTGAATATAGATGTGATAATTAGAACCCGACATCATACGGTATAGACCGAAATGGTGTTCCAAGGGATCCGTCTGTAGAAAGGAGGACAACACATATGTAAAGCCACAAGATTGAGTCAAATGATTGGTAATTTGTGGTAAGGCAATACAAGCATGTCTAAAACTGGTGTATGTTTGTTTACTCAGTTTGCCAATTTTTTCTGGTAAAGTTTGCCAAGCATCTAACCAAAAACTACACGAGTCAAAAATAGAAATCGCTTGTCATTAAAAGTCAAAGGTCTCGAGAAATTATCGTTCAACGTATTCCTTTAAATGGTGTGTTAACGTTGAACAATTTCCAAACAGTAAGAAGGGTATCAACAAACTCAGGAGTATTCTTTCTATATTTTGGATAACGCAATTCGTTCTGGATAGTTAGCGAAGCCCGCAGATATTGTTAATTCGTTAACGACTTTCAAAACCAGTTTGACATTTTGACGCTCTATGCTAGACGGAAATCATTACTCCATAGTCAAACGAGGAGCTAACTTGGCTAAACTTGTTCTTTCTGAATTATATAATTTACATACATCTTCAAAGGATGCACAACCGAACTTAAGGGGATAATCACAATAAGAACTAGAGTTGTACAGTCAGGTTCATTTATTATGAACATTCAAGGGACCAAAAATTGTGTTCATAATAGAGAGACTTCATAATAAGCGAACTCAACTTAATACAAACCCTATGTAAATTATAAAATTGGGACTGTAGGGTTTGTTCATAATAAGCAGACCTGACTGTATTTAAAGCAAGTTCCTGTAAAACAGATTCAATTTATCGGATGTCACTAATTGCAGCAATGGGAACGGATAAACTCTGTCCATTAAAATAGGCTGAGGTGGATAAATAAGCATTGATTTCAAAGTACAAATCTACTGAGATATTTTTTTCAGCCATTTTAGCGAGAACAAACGTTATGTTGCTCTCATTAAGGAAACCACACCAACCAACTACTAGGTAAAGAAATCAAGGTTAACTTATCTTTCAAGTCCTGTAGAGAGTTGACCACAAACTTCTCAGTCTCTTGACTCTTGGATCTCAAGCTGAGTTGTAGTGTTTGGTTCATCAAGTCTTCCTCTTTTGCATCGTTTTACAAGCGATTCCGTTTGGTGGGTTAGGATGAGTAATACGCTGGGCAGCCGGGCAGCAAACTTGGTACAGCGCCTTCTTTCAGCTTTGGCTTCGCCCGCGGTGCTTCAGTAAAAGTACCATCTCCTTTTGGGACTTGGAAAGTGTAGTATGTCTTCTTTCTGAAAATGGTTGATACATACATAGACCACCTTCAGGTCACAGATATCCTCGCGACAAAGATCGCATGTCCAGGCATGATTCAGGGTTGGTGGATTTTGAGGCATCTTGAACACAAGGAACATGGTCATCTGGGTTGTAGTTGCTCTTGCATCCGGGGACAGAACACGAGTTAGGCATGAATAGAAGCTAATATGAATAAAATACCAAAGCGAAATTAAAAGGATGAGATTTTATGTCAATAGAAGAGTTTGGAATAAAATCTGATCAATAATTGTATATATTTCAAGAATATTTCTAATTAATGTGGTTGATTATTATTATTATTTTTGAAATTAAATATTGTGGTTGGATAAATATTACCATCTTCTCCTTCATCCTTGGTCCACATTTTCTAGGTTACTGTCAGGCCATATATAGAGTAGGCTATGGCTGAGTCTTATTCTGTAGTATAATAAAAAATTATAAAGGATTTATTGTATTGAGTAGTATGGGCGGTTAACCGGTTAACCGTGGCGAGAAATCGAATTGTAACCGTATCCTCAGATCGGTTAACCAACCCCACCCTTGTATTCCCTTATAATCTCTATACAAATTATCACTATATCCAATAATGAATCACTACCCAATAAAATTTGTATGGGATTTGCTCGGGGGGACACCTAAAGTGGCAAAATTATCACTATATCCAATATCACTATATGCATTCATTGCCGGCGCCACGTATTATGAGATGTGGGTGTCACTGTCCAAGTATCGCTTCATTTCCTCGAGGCAGTGGGTGTCCGGACACCCAGGACACCCCCGGTGGCGCCGGCCCTGGCATTATGTACTGTAAACTGTCGAATATAACATAACATTAATAGCTAAATATTAGTTTAAGTGATTTGTTAAAATAATCATTAATTAAAGACTGGCGAACTGCTTGTCCACTAGTAGTACTATGTTTAGGCACGTTTAGATGGAGCGTTAATGGGGTTGGGTTCCGGAGCCCCGAAATAATAAAAATACTGTATTTCAGAGTCAGACTACAGTAGTATCCAAAATGTAATAAATCCACACAATAATTAGGAAAATGGACAAATGGGCTTGCGATTAAAGTTTAAAAGAAAAATTTATATTAGGTTGTTTATATTAGAGGCCATTGAAACGTTACTTAACGCTAAGTTCCAACAATTTACACACCCTCTCCCTATTTCACAAAATATCTTACTTCCTCTTCAAAATTAAGTGCCGCCATTTTATCTTGGGAATTTTCTAAAATTACATACGTACGTACTACGAATTAAATTAACAAAAGTGAATTAAAATATAAACGATCGAAAACAATAGATGAGCAATTTTATCTAAACCACCCTTGATTTATAACCACAATACAATTTTAACTATAAAATTCCAGGCTCAAGTTGATATTAATTAAGCGTAAACATATTACGTTTTGTAACGCAAGGACAAACCCAACTCCAATTCAGGCACGTAGCTAGAGTATGTAATTCAGGGGGGCAAGTTTTATGTGGGGGGGCAAGTGCAGGGAGTCGGGGGGGCAAGTGGGGGACGAATCACTCTATTTACTATAACGAACACTTCCTAATTCTCTTGGGAGGGGGGGCGAGAAGTACTTTGGGGGGGCGGTCGCCCCCCCCTCGCCCCCCCGTAGCTACGTGCCTGCTCCAATTATGCCAAGCTGTCTCATTTTGCCACGAACCCTGACATAGTGGCACACCCCCTGGAACTAGGAAATATTTTACTACCATATAAAATATCCAAACGTAGACTATCTGATAGAGCATTGTCTAATATTTAAGGTGCAGTTAAATTTTTTCGAAACAACACCGCTTCTTGGAATAATAGGACTTCAAACTCGTCTTAACGACAACTAATTTCAATTGGAATTTATTGATTGAAAAACCACAATTATTATTTGATAAGATTGTAGTGTGAAATGTAAAGTCAGCATGTTATTGAAAGATTTCAAAGCTGTATAATTAGTAACATTTGCTGGAATGTTGCATATATAAAAGAATAGCTTAGTATCTAAACTATATTTTCATTGTAACTATCGCTATCTTTGGAAAAAAACATTTTCTGCAGTATCACAACTTCGAACCTTTAAGAACTTCATCTGTCGCGCTCTGTCAACTTTAAACAAAAGTTTTATTTTCTAGTATTTTAATATCTTCATTTGATGAGACTATCACCTTGTGGTCTGAAGTGATCTGAAAAAATTTACTATCATTTCAATTTCATTACCAGACATAAATTGCCCAAATTTCGCTTGTCAAAATATAATATAAAATATTGTGGTTCTTTAATATCAGTAATTTAATCATAATAAATAGGATTACATTATGGATTTTAAAGTACCTTAATTTATACTAGTACTAGCGCGCTTCACTTGATAGGTCGCTTCGCGGCAGAACACAACCGCTTTGCGTTTGGTGTGCGCTTTACATACTTCTAACATTTATTATAAAGCGAAAATAGACCTAACAATGTGAAATTTTTATAACGTGATCATTCGACTATGAGTAAGCATATTGGCAATCTGGTGTGACCAACGTGTCCGCATCATTAATGTACATGTTATATTATATTTTCATATTTTATTTCCTACAGGGCGCGAATTATGTGAGATTAAGTGAATTTCAGGGTTCTCGAAATGTGACAATGACGTCATAGATTTTACACCTGAAACGATAGAATAATTTTGATTACACCAAATGATTCCTTCTAAACAATAATTGTCTTTTGTACATGAATTAATACCTCATAAAAATTAGGTACCAAATTCTAGTCAATAATTTAAAGTTTTTATCAAAAGTAATGAGGTTCCAGTGCTTTACCCTAACCACGGGACCGTAAGTTTCTCTAAACTGCACGGAGTATGTGTACTGTATAAGCCTTCAATTAAATGAGAGGAACTCCCGAAGCCGCTGTTAGCTCTATTCCGAGTTAGACGCCTATGAGTAGGGTGTAAACGCACATATAAAATTTGTCCCACTACGTTAGATACTATTATATCTTTGTATATTCTAAGTAGTATATTACAAATCGAAAAACATTTAACAATTTTATTCAACATAAGTATGAGAAACTAAGTTGTTTAATACGTCTTTTATTGGTTACGTATTACATATAATACGTACAATGTAATACGTATTAGACGTATACCTTACTTATATATCGAGCTCATGGAATTTGCTTTGAACAACTTTTGGTTTAATCGTTATTATTTTATTGTTAATTGACTCGTAGTATAGTTTGTATAGTACAAATATGATTATTTGCTAGATGTTGTATTTACAACAAGAATTAGAAATATTCTATTGAATTTACTTCGAAAACATCCCTGGTTGATCATAGATTTAACGTATAATACGTAATACGTATTGAATGCAATACGCGTGTTAAATAACTTAGGTGAGAAAGCAATAATTTATTAAACTAATATCTAGTTATTGCAATAAGTACGTAGGTCTAAATTATAATTCGTTAACTATCAGGCGCATAAATAGATTGTAAAAAGGGGTTTAGAACTGTAGATAGCATTTTTGAGTTATAAGCTTTTGACCCATACAAGTTTCAAAAGGTTCAAATATTGATGAAATCGTGAGTCTAGGTCCCCCCATCTAGTAGATTAATCTCATGAGACATATCGTTCAAATTTAACAATTATCAAACAGAATAACTAATAACCAAGTCAGTAATTTAAATACTGAGTGACCCTCAACTTAGTGGTCATCACAGTGACAGTTTTGAGGACACGGTTACGATTGGTCTTCAGGTCAACCGATTACCGCCACTGAAAGTTAAAACAAAATATAGTAATTTTTTAGAAAATATAGGCTGGATTCGGTTAGCCGCCGCTAATGCCAGTTAACGGTAGCGGATTTACTATTAACTGATAAGTAAATATTAGTATTATAAGTACATAATTTTTGGATAAGCATGTGAATCTGTACGGATTTTGTTCAGAATATATTTTTTTTTTAATCTTTTGTGAAATTTCAATTACTTTATCCATGGGATGAGATCCCTCCTATAGGAAGATACAGCACTTGCCATTATCCCTAAATGTCATTTGAAATCATTATATACTTTTATGCAAGATATCGAAATTTCTAAACCTGATTTCATGTTTCCAACAAACACAATAAAATAATGTATTTAGAGATATAATAGTTGACTACTAACTACAAAACTAATAATTTTCCATTCAGTCAAGCTGTTGATCAGAACCTTCACCTACAATATTATCTTGCTCCATTTGTTCATCTAAAACCAGAGATAGGAATGGTACGACTGAATGATCATCGCACAAAACTTGAGTACGACAGTTTTTCCCAATATAGGCTATTGAAACATTTTTCTCATTCAATTCAACATCAGAAGGAAGACATTCTTTAAGTGCGAGCAAAGCATGACGCATTAGTTCCTCAAAGCTTGAACTTTTGCTAAAATTACCGATTTCTCTCTCAAGATATGTTTTGGCCGATTGAGAGCGTGCACCTATAGCCATAGCATAACAATCATAATAGTTTGCAGAAGGGCAGACATGATAAATGTGTGGACCCTGAGAATCATACCCTGCCACTAGCATTCCCACACCATAAGGACGTCTGCCATAAAAAATAGTACATCTATGCATTCGTGAACTAACACGTGCCATTAGTCTAGATACGGCCATTTCCTGATCATGTGCGTATCGCTGATTCATACATTCGGTACGCATAAACTTAGTTAACATACGTCCATCAGCAGTGAGTCCAGCAATAGAAACCGATATATGATCATCAATAGGATAGATCTTTTTTTGATAAGAAGACAGCTCTGAAGACGCACGCTTTAAAGCTACAATGATCGCATAGTCGGCGGATTTAACTCCTACAGTAGCTGATCCTTGTTTCACAGCCTCCATGGCATATTCTACCTGATGTAAACGACCTTGTGGACTCCAAATTGATACATCATAATCATATTGGTTGCGATACATAACTAACGCAGATGATCTTGTTAGAAGAGAAAAAAAATGTATGCAAAGAGGAGAGTAGTTGTATAACAGTAGTAAAGCCTAGATTTAAAAAGTTTAATTATTTTAGAAAAAATAGAATACATACATCAGGTAGATACGAGATATTAATTGGTCAGGTCCCACCCAACATTTCCAAAAAGTATATAATGGTTCTTTTAAGGGAATACAAGTAAATGCTATCACGCAGGGTTGTATCAACTCATTTTGAGTTGGCAGAATCAACTCATTTTCTTGAATGAGTTGAATGAGTTGGTAACAGCAAAATGAAAGAGTTGAATGAGTTGGTGAAGGAAATTTGAATGAGTTGGTAGACAAAAAATGAGTTGTTCTGCCAACTCAAAATGAGTTGATACAACCATATATCACATGATTATTAAAATAATGGAGCAGATGATCTTTCATTAAGGGTGGGATATGTTCCCCGACATCTCAGAGCCAATAATTGGGGGCGACTCCAAACGTTTAGAATACACCGCACTGCCTTCTCAAAATATTCGTACTAAATAATAACTCCATTGATAATAGTACTATAGTATTTTAATATTAATAATAACTTGTGTTATGAATTATAAATTGTAGAAACTTTCAACTCCTACCTTTAATTAGGTTGAAAATTATCATATAATGTCACCATGTTACACTTGTTCCCACATTATACCATAGTGGCATATGGAAAAAGTGGCACGTGGTGCCGAAAGAAGATAATTTCAGCCTAATCAAATGTAATTGAGTTGAGAGCTACTTCAATTTATAATTCGCATGCGTATAATACGAATCTGAAATCATAATTTAAATATCCCATATATTTTGAAAACAATAGATTTAATAATAAACTACAGCACTATTTTCAATGAAAGTGTGCTGGAGTGCAAATACTTTTGAAAACCACCCGGACACCCGGACATATTCGGGCGGTCAAGAGGAGCTACCCGGAGTTGCCTGGGATGTCAACCAGTGATGTTTGGGGGGGGGGGGGGGGGCTCGGGAGGGCGCGCCCCCCCACTTATTTCGCTAGGGGGGGCGCTTTTATCCCAGGGGGGGGCGCTCCTTCCTATCAGTTATCTATAGGTTCATTATTGGGGGCCGTTTTCACCTATGTTTTCTAAGAAAATGCTAAATTTGAGAAGGGAGCGCCCCGCCGCCCCCCCCCCACTTCTTTTTTTGGCAAAACACCACTGATGTCAACCTCAAGAGACCAAAAAGCGGTTGGTTTTGCCAGTTTGGCGGAAGTTTACCAAAAAAGCGGAAGATCGAGATGAAAAATCGGGAGGCTCAAATATATATGCAAAAAATAAGCTTTCCTAATTCTAGATATCCAAACATAAAAAATAATAATATTGTATATATTATTATTTTTTATGTTTGGATATCTAGAATTAGGAAAGCTTATTTTTCTAGTTCCATATATCAAATTTCTTCCCGCGAATCTCGTATTCACCCAATCGTGCAATAATACAACAAAAACGAAATAGCTAGAAAATGAATGATAATCTTTTGACGAAGTATGTTTTTACTGTGCCGACTATACTATAGTATAGTGGCCCAGTATTGGAATCACTGCCATATTTTTACTGTGCCGACTATACTTTAGTATAGTGGCCCAGTATTGGAATCAATGCCTTTATTACTGTGCCGACTATACTATAGTATAGTGGCCCAGTATTGAAATCACTGCCTTTATTATTTTTATTTTTATTTCTCCGTAGCAGGTGCCCTGGCTACACCTGTATACATTATGGGCTGAAATTTGGCATGTAGGTGCGGAGTGAGCGTCTAATTTGCACCTGGGTTACGATTTCCGTTCAAAATTTAATTAACACCTATTTAATCTAATAAAACCTCATAACATTAAATAATAAATAGTGAGCTTGATAAAATTTACATATTTGGATGGAGAATTAAATTCTACACCTTTTCACCAGTGCACGAATTTTCAAATTGGGCTTAGATTGTGCCACAATTGAGTTTCAAATTTCCTTTGTTTACTCACACTTCAATTTCAGTAAAACTGTTGAACCTAATTCCATTGTTTCAACTTGTAATAATTATATTGATTTCACTTGTTAAATCTTAACTCTATTGTTTCAACTTGCAATAATTAAATTGATTTAACTTATAAATTCCAGCTGGCTTCTATTTAATTGTAGTATTACTATACAATGGATTAAATAAAATAATATAATACAGGTAAACCTCCCAAAGCGGCACCCATCGGGAGAATGATTTTGTGCCGCTTCTCTGAGGTTGCCGCTTTGGGAGGTTGCTCGTAAGGTAAAACTCCCATAGCGGCACCCATCGGGAGAATGATTTTGTGCCGCTTCTCGGAGGTTGCCGCTACTCGGAGGTGCCGCTTTGGGAGGTTTACCTGTATAAGGAATTTGTTGACTCAACTCAACCAACCATGGATAACATTGCTAAATAAATAACTAATAATATAACTTATTATCAATACATAATGAATGAATGGCATTAAACTCAAGATGGTTTATGATAGAAACTGACTTCAAATTTATCTACCGTTCCTTGTGACTCGGACCAATTAACAAATGGTTCATGACACCTTGAGGCGTTGATGACTGGGCGAAAAAAAATCCAAAATTGCAGCCTGTGCCGACAGCATATTCCTTTGGAGGCACTATCAATAAACAACCAACAAAAATATAGTGCCACCAAAGGAACATGCTGTCGGCACAGGCTGCAATTTTGGATTTTTTATTTTTATTATTTTTATCTCTCCGTAGCAGGTGCCCTGGCCACACCTGTATACATTAAGGGCTGAAAATTGGCATGCAGTTGCGGAGGGACCGTCTAATTTGCATCTGGGGTTATGAATTTGTATTAAGAAATTTTTGATACATCTTTAACACCTTTCAAAATTTGTCTGGTCCATAACTCAAAATATGTTTTAATAAACCCAAAATTTTATTTCATATTTAGATTCATCCTAAGTTCTGCGTGTGATGGGAGAAGAAAATTTGTGAAAATTCGTTTAATTTCTGCCATAAATGGAAGTTGAAATTCCTTTGTTTACTCAACACTTCAATTTCAATAAAACTGTGAAATCTAATTCCATTGTTTCAACTTGTAATAATTATATTGATTTAACTTGTTAAAAATCCTACTCTAATGATTCAACTTGCGATAATTATATTGATTTAACTTATAAATTCCAGCTGGCTTCTATTTAATTCTAGTATTACTATACAATGGATTAAATAAAATAATATAATATAAGGAATTTGTTGACTCAACTCAACCAACCATGGATAACATTGCTAAATTAAATAACTAATAATATAATTTATTATCAATACATAATGAATGAATGGCATTAAACTCTAGATGATTTATGATAGAAACAAACTTCAAATTTATCTACCGTTCCTTGTGACTCGGACCGATTAGCAAATGGTTCTTGACACCTTGAGGCGCTGATGACTGGGCGAAAAAAAATCCAAAATTGCAACCTGTGCCGAAAACATGTTCCTTTGGAGGCACTATCAATAAACAACCAAAAAAAATCCAAAATTGCAGCCTGTGCCGACGCATGTTCCTTTGATGGCACTATATTTTTTTGGTTGTTTATTGATAGTGCCTCCAAAGGAACATGCTTTCGGCACAGGCTGCAATTATGGATTTTTTTTCGCCCAGTCATCAACGCCTCCAGGTGTCAAGAACCATTTGCTAATCGGTCCGAGTCACAAGGAACGGTAGATAAATTTGAAGTTTGTTTCTATCATAAATCATCTAGAGTTTAATGCCATTCATTCATTATGTATTGATAATAAATTATATTATTAGTTATTTATTTTAGCAATGTTATCCACGGTTGGTTGAGTTGAGTCAACAAATTCCTTATATTATAATATTTAATTTAATCCATTGTATAGTAATACTACAATTAAAAAGAAGCCAGCTGGAATTTATAAGTTAAATCAATATAATTATCGCAAGTTGAAACAATAGAGCGAGATTTAACAAGTTAAATCAATATAATTATAACAAGTTGAAACAATAGAATTAGATTTATCACTTTCAATGGAACTGAAGTGTTAGTAAACAAAGGAAATTTGCAACTCTATTGTGGCACTAACGAAACCCAATTTAAAAATTCGTGCTCTGTGGAAAAGTGTAGAATTTAATTCTCTATCCGTACATGTAAAATTTATCAAGCTCACTATTAATTATTTAATGCTATGAGCCTTAATTAGTTTAAATAGGTGTTAAAATTATTTGATAAAAAATCGTAACCCCAGGTGCAAATTAGACGGTCACTTCGCAACTACATGCCAAATTTCAGCCCTTAATGTATACAAGTGTGGCCAGGGCACCTGCTACGGAGAAATAAAAAATCCAAAATTGCACCCTGTGCCGACGCATGTTCCTTTGGTGGCACTATATTTTGTTAGTTGTTTATTGATAGTGCCTCCAAAGGAACATGCTGTCGGCGCAGGCTGCAATTTTGGATTTTTTTTCGCCAAGTCATCAATGCCCAAGGTGTGAAGAAGCATTTGTTAAATGTTCCGAGTCACAAGGAACGGTAGATAAATTTGAAGTTTGTTTCTATCTTAAACCATCTTGAGTTTAATGCCATTCATTCATTATGTATTGATAATAAGTTATATTATTAGATATTTATTTTAACAATGTTATCCACGGTTGGTTGAGTTGAGTCAACAAATTCCTTATATTATATTATTTTATTTAATCCATTGTATAGTAATACTACAATTAATTAGAAGCCAGCTGGAATTTATAATTTAAATCAATTTAATTATCGCAAGTTGAATCAATAGAGTAAGATTTAACAAGTTAAATCAATATAATTATTACAAGTTGAAACAATGGAATTAGATTTAACAGTTATACTGAAACTGAAGTGTGACTAAACAAAGAAATTTCAACCCCCATTTATGGCAGAAATAAAACTCTTTATTGAAAGTTTTCTTCTCCCATCAGACGCAGAATTTTATGGTGAATCCAAATGTGAAATAAAATTTAGGGGTTTAGTAAAACATATTTTGTGTTATGGACCAGACAAATTTTGAAAGGTGTTAAAGATGTGTCAAAAATTTGTTAATCAAAAATCGTAACCCCAGGTGCAAATCAGACGTCGACTCCGAACCAACATTCCAAGTTTTAGCCCTCTATGTATATAGGTGTGGCCAGGGCACCTGCTACGGAGAAATAAAAATAATAAAAATAAAAATAAAGGCAGTAAGATTAGAACTGGGCCACTATACTATAGTATAGTCGGCACAGTAATAATAATAATAATAAAGGCAGTGATTCCAATACTGGGCCACTATACTATAGTATAGTCGGCACAGTAAAAATATAGTGCCATCAAAGGAACATGCGTCGGCACAGGCTGCAATTTTGGATTTTTTTTCTCCGTAGCAGGTGCCCTGGCCACACCTGTATACATTGAGGGCTGAAACTTGGCATGTAGTTGCGGAGTGACCGTCTAATTTGCAAGTGGGGTTAAGATTTTTTATTAAATGATTTCAACACCTATTTAAACTGATTATGGCTCATAACATGGAATAATTAATATTGAGCTTGATAAAATTTACATGTACGGATAGAGAAATAAATTCTACACCTTTTGGCAAATCACAAATATTCAATTTAGCCTAGGTCTGTGCCATAATTGGGGTGCCAATCTCCTGTGTTTAATCACACTTCAGATTCAGTAAAACTGTTAATCTAATTCTATTGTTTCAACTTGTAATAAATATATTAATTTAACTTGTTAAATCTTACTCTATTGTTTCAACTTGCGATAATTATATTTATTTAAATTGTTAAATCTTACTCTATTGTTTCAACTTGCGATAAATATAATGATTCAACTTATAAATTCCAGCTGGCTTCTATTTAATTGCAGTAATACTGTATAATGGAATAAAGCAAATTAAATTAAATAAGGAGTTTATGAGCTTAAATCAAACTCACCGTGGATAACATTGCTAAAATAAATAACTAATAAATAGTAATAATATAATTTATTATCAATACATAATGAATGAATGGCATTAAACTCAAGATGGTTTATAATAGAAACTAACTTCAAATTTATCTACCGTTCCTTGTGAATCGGGCCAATTAACAAATGGTTCTTGACAACTTAACGCGTTGATGACTTGGCGAAAAAAAATCCAAAATTGCAGCCTGTGCCGACAGCATGTTCCTTTGGAGGCACTATCAATAAACCACCATCAAAATTAAGTGCCACCAAAGGAGCATGCGTCGGCACAGGCTGCAATTTTTTAAATCAGATATACGTGGATACATGGGTGTCGATATTTTTGGTATCCTTTCAAAATCTGGGGGGGCCAAAAAAGTTTATCTCTATACCTCATTATTAATATTATCCCATTATTAATATTCATTGCACAATTAAGAATAAATTAGCAATTTGTTTTTGCAACACCTTGCGAATTAATTTGTAGAATGAATAGCCGCATTCATTGAAAAAAACAATCAATCTATGAAACATCGAGGTTTAATAAACTGGGGGGGCCTGGGAGACTCGCCCCCCCCCCCCCTGTTTTAAAAACTAGGGGGGCATGCCCCCCATGCCCCCCCATTAATGACGCCTATGCGTAGATGTAGTACATACTACTAAGAACGAGCTACAGTTCTTAAGGGTATTTGCACCTGTGATAGTTTCACTCAGCATCCATCTACCTTCTTTAAATTGAATGCAATATCATATTATCCTGAAAGATGATATACTTTTTTAAATATTTTTGCCAAGTTAAGATTTAATATAAACATTCATGGGTGAATAATAAAGGATTGTTACTAAACCAAAAATATAACTAATTAAAACAATACATTTGATCGTCCAAAACTACTGTTTTGAGATTGCATACATCATTTTTGATTATGCGATTCGGTTTGCAGCTACCAATAACCTATAGGTCAATAATACTTCATTTGTGGCTAACTGCTACCAAAATGTCTATTTCAACTAATCTGCCCTTTTTGCCCACTGTGGACGCAAGGCCACCCGGATATTTTTTAGAATTTCTTCAAAATTCGAATTAAAACATAATAATAGTACATCGTATTAATAAGGGGCAGGGCCGGCGCCACCGGACGAATTTAGCATATTTCTAATAGAAAAGCAACCTCTAAATTTCGGACGACTCCGAACTCTAAATAGCGGACAGTGATTGGGTCCCGAATTGAATTATTAGTACTTTTGCATATCGAAATATGATACGCCATGAACATGATAGCTAGAAGATTTTTATCATTACCAAAGTATATGTACAATACAGTCAGGTCTGCTTATTATGAACAAGATTTCGCTGCTTAATATGAAGATTTTTTATTATGAACAAATTCTACGGTCCCAATTTAATGCAAACCCTATGTAAGTTGTTAAGTTGAGTTCGCTTATTATGAGTCTCTCTATTATGAACACAATTTTTGGTCCCTTGAATGTTCATAATAAAAGAACCTGACTGTATTATGATAAATTTAGCTTTCTATACAAATCCATTGGTCTTCAAAGAGTAAATTATTTCTTTCATTTTATCAATGTATTCCCTGGGACATAAAGCTGATATATAAAGGGCATATCTAGTCCATAACTAGCTCCTCTATTAATTTTCTCCCCTGTCACTTTTGCCTAAGCGATGTTGACATCTCTCTTTAGAAATCGAGACATGTATGGTGGGATATTATAAGGTACAAGTCCGACAATAGTCTTCAAAATGAACGACTACTGCATTTTTAACTTTAGGGTTTGTCCTCTCTATCTTTAAAGAAAGTGTTTCACCCAGCACTGGAGTCCAACTGTCTTTGTAAGCATGATAACCCCTTATGTATGACTGGATCTCTAAAAGTTTCAGTTAATTAGGTGCTGTGTGTACAAGCCATGTCAAATAGATTAGGCTCGACCCGCACTCTCCAAACAAAATCCATAGTATACATATAGAATGTTTTAGTGTATATTTAGCAAGGTCTATATGTATAAAGTATTCGCTGAAAGTCTCATTCTAAAATTCAAAATACTTTAGGAAATGTGGCACCAGAAGTACCTTCTTCTCCAGGAAAATGTACTAATTTTAGAAATCATTTTGAAGAGAAAGTTGCGCCAACTTGCGCGCCATTTTTCTAGAAGTTCAAACTATTGAGAATAATTAAGAGCATAGTAGTAGATACATCCAAGCTGTTTTTAACGTTGCAATAGATCTAAAGAATTGTTGTAATATTTTTAATCGATAAAATCCAATATTGCAGCCTGTGCCGACGCGTTTCCCTTTGGAGGCACAACATTTGGTGGTTGGATGACTAGTATTGCCTCCAAAGCGAAATACTTTCGGCACAGGCTGCAATTTGGGATTTTTTCATATATCATGAACGCCTCAAGGTGTTTACGCCCATTTATCAAGTTGTTACGGGACAAAGGAACTATTGATAAATTTTATGCTTCTTTCTATCTTAATAAACCATCTTAAGTTTAAGTTTATATTTCCATTATAAATGCGTTTTAGACCCCCCCCTATCACTCTAATACAATTCGGGCACCAAACAAGCACACAAACGAATAGTCATAAACTAGAAATTCCATCTCAATAATCCATGGTTTATAGATCAGTTATCGTTTTGAAATTGAAATCAGCATACCTGTTTACTTAGAATGACATATGGAATAAGTTTATATCTACATTATAAATGTGTTATAAACCCCACAATCAATATAATACATTTCGTGCATCAAACAAGCAATAGATATGCTATATAATTAATCCATTGTTTGGATATCAGAACACAGTGGGCAAAAACCGGTACATCAGCGGTCATAGGTATTTAGGTGCAAAATAGAGGTATGAAAGGTATTAGTTACCTATAGGTTATCACCTATAACAAATTGAGTGGGCCCAAATTTTTTTGGTATGGCATACATTTTTAAGTTGTGATGACTTAGCAAAAATGAGATAAATCGAATTTCGAAAATATTTTGATCATTATCATCTAAGTTGTTTAATACGTCTTTTATTGTCTACGTATTACGTGTAATACGTATAATGTAATACGTATTATACGTATACCTTACTTATAATATCGAGCTCATGGAATTTGATTTGAACAACTTTTGGTTTAATCGTTATTCTTTTATTGTTAATCGACTCGTAGTATAGTTTGTATAGTACAAATATGATTATTTGTTAGATGTTGTTTTTACAACAAGAATTAGAAATATTCTATTGAATTTACTTCAAAGATATCCCTGGTTGATCATAGATTTAACGTATAATACGTACTGGTGGATAGCGTATCACGTATAATACGTATTATACGTATTATACGCAATACTCGTATTAAACAACTTAGATTATCATCGATCTAGTTGGACTATTCATACTAGTAGTATGTGTCGATGTGTATACAAATGAGCATCTTACATCTCATTTTCCGCTTTATAACTGATTAAAATCATGTACTATGTGAGAAACAACAAATTAATAATTACGACAGAACTCAGAAATTTTTTCTCATTATTTATCTGGGATTTGAAATTAACACACCATCTGTTCAGATAATTCACTCAGTTGACTGGTATTATCGTTGCGTGTTTCAAGAACATTAAATGCATCAATATTAGTCATTTTACATTTATTTAACGAATAAACACAGTAGATATTACCTATTTTACATTTATACTTAACCACAAGTATTTGAATATTTAATAAACAACTCAAGTTTTTGAAATTTACGTCCGATGGACAGTTTAATAATGTATGTAACATTTTTGGGTCAAATGATGTCAATTAGTGACTGGTTACATCTTAAAGAGAATTTTCTGTAGTTTAAGATAGAATAAGTCAATAATTGACCATATCTTAGTAATCTTACCATATAAGATTGGGCACTAAATATACAAAAAGCATCATCGAAAACTGAATAAAATAAATGATAACGAATTCGGAAACCATAATAGATGTACTAATTATAGACAAATATCTGGAAACTAGAAGAAAAACTGATACTAGTATGCTTTCAAGTGCTCTAGAAAGATTCTTTTATGTTGTAAATTTAGCACTTGAAACTTGATACTATTTGAAAACTCGAGTTTTATCTTGGAAACCATAGTTAATGATCGTAATTCAAATTATAATACAGTGGATGCCGGTTATAAGCACATCGTCGGGAACTGCACTTAAGGTGCTTATAACCGGCATGTTCTTATAACCGACATAAATTATACAGGGTAGATGGCAAATGTTTTCCAACACAGTGTGCTTATATCCGATATGTTCTTATAACCGGTGTGCTTATATCCGACATAAACTGTATCTTGACTTGCAGATGGAATTTGCTAAAATAAATTAAATTTCTATGGTCCTTCCCTATAGGACAAAAAAAGCTAAAAGTCCCTTTTAGCTTTGTTTCTAAATCGAAATTAATAAATCGTAACCCCAGGTGCACATCTGTAACCCATGAGACACCTATCCTGAAAATTTGGGCTCTAAGTTAATTAAACTCTGTATTGTGGATGAGCTACGTAAGAATAATAATAATCAATATTATTATAAAATCAAAATTGCAGCTGTGCCGACACATGTTCATTTGGTGGCACTTTATTTTGGTAACTTTATTGATAGTCCCTCCAAAGGAACATGGTCGGCACACCTGCAATTTTAGATTTTTCGGCATGTTATGAACGCCTCATGGTGTTTAGACTCATTAAACAAGTTTTCTCGGGACAAAAGAACGACTGTTGAATTTGAAGTATATTTCTATCTTGAACCATCTTGAGTTTAATCCCATTCATTAATTATGTATTAATATAACTTATATTATTAGTTAATTATTTTAGCAATATTATCCACGGTGAGTTGAGTTAAGTCAACAAATTCCTTATATTATAATATTTAATTTAATCCATTGTATAGTAATACTACAATTAAATAGAAGTCAGCTGGAATTTATAAGTTAACAATTTAAATCAATATAATTATCGCAAAGTTGGACCAATATAATTATATTTAACAGTTTACTGAAATTGAAGTGTGAGTAAACAAATAAATTTCAACTTCCATTTATGGCATGAATTAAACCCATTGTGAATATTTCTCTTCTCCCATCAGACGAAGAATTTTATGGTGAATCCAATGACGTAATAAAAATTGGGGGTTTAGTATAACATTCTTTGAGTTATGGATCAGAAAAATCAAAAATCGTAACCTCAGGTGCAAATTAGACGGTAACACCGCTCCTATATGCCAAGTTTTATCCCATCAATTATAAAGCTCTGGCCAGGGCACCGTCTACGGTAAAAATAAAATAAAAAAAATCCAAAATTGCAGCCTGTGCCGACGCATGTTCCTTTGGTGGCACTATATTTTGTTGGTTGTTTATTTATAGTGCCTCCAAAAGAACATGCTGTCGGCGCAGGCTGCAATTTTGGATTTTTTTTTCGCCATGTCATCATCACTATGAAGGTGTTAAATTATTTCAAAAAGGTGTTACAGAAGGCATCGACCCTTAGAGTGGTGGAAGTTTCCATTTAGTTCATATAATTTTAGAGATATTCAAGTTTGAGTAGAATATAATAGCTGATGACTCAGCATTTTTTATGTGTGTGTTGGGTCATCACCCAACATCAACTAACCCATTTTAAATATCGAATTAACAAAATTGTAAAAATACATTTTTTTTACGATGTCATAATCACCTCAAGGTGTCAAGACCCACTTGTATAGGTGGTACCTGGCATAAGGACCAATTGATAAATTGAAAGTTTGTTTCTATCTTGTATCATCTCTGAGATTAATGAAATTTATCTAATTAGTATAAATATTTAATTTATTAATTTATTATTTAACACCATTATTATATACAGCAAAATAAATTAAGTTCAATTATTTGCAATTATTATTTATTTAAATTGAATTTCACTATAATATTTGAATTCCACGCACTCGATAACCCCAATAATCTATTTGGAACCATCTCTATACGGTAAACACAGAGCGAATTAATTAGAATTAAATATGTCAGTACATTAATTGTGCAAGAATATTCTCGCTGAAATAAATATAATCACTTAATCTGTCGTTGTTGTGGAATGTAAAATCTTAACGGTTCTATCATAAACCATCTTTAGTTTAATGCCATTCATTCATTATGTATTGATAATAAATTATATTATTAGTTATATATTTTATCAATGTTATCCACGGTGTGTTGAGTAAAGTCAACAAATTCCTTATATAAATTAATTTAATTTAATCCATTGTATAGTAATGCTACAATTAAATAGAAGCCAGCTGCATTCATTGTGTATTGCTATTAAATTATATTATTCGTTATTTATTTTAGCAATGTTATCCACGGTTGGTTGAGTTGAGTCAACAAATTCCTTATATTATATTATTTAATTTAATCCATTGTATAGTAATACTACAATTAAATAGAAGCCAGCTGTAATTTATAAGATGAATCAATATAATTATTACAAGTTGAATCACTAGAGTAGGATTTAACAAGTTAAATCAATATAATAATCGCAAGTTGAAACAATGGAATTAGATTTAACAGTTTTATTGAAACTGAAGTGTGAGTAAACAAAGAAATTTCAACCCCCATTAATGGCAGGAATAAAACCTTTTTTGAAGGTTTTCTTCTCCCATCAGACGCAGAATTTTATGGGGAATCCAAATATGAAATAAAATTTTCGGGTTTAGTAAACATATTTTGAGTTATGGACCAGACAAAATCTGAAAGGTGTTAAAGATGTGTCAAAAATTTCTTAATAAAAAATCGTAACCCCAGGTGCAAATTAGACGGTCCTACCGCACCTACATGCCAAGTTTCAGCCCATCAACTATAGAGCTCTGGCCAGGGTACCGTCTACGGAGAAAAAAAAAAAAAAAAATCCAAAATTGCAGCCTGTGCCGACGCATGTTCCTTTGGTGGCACTATATTTTGTGGTTGGTTTACTGATAGTGCCTCCAAAGGAACATGCTGTCGCCACAGGCTGCAATTTTGGATTTTTTTGCCAAGTCATCAACGTCCAAGGTGTGAAGAAGCATTTGTTATTTGGTCCGAGTCACAAGGAACGGTAGATAAATTTGAAGTTTGTTTCTATCATAAACCATCTAGAGTTTAATGCCATTCATTCATTATGTATTGATAATAAATTATATTATTAGTTATTTATTTTAGCAATGTTATCCACGGTTGGTTGAGTTGAGTCAACAAATTCCTTATATTATATTATTATATTTAATCCATTGTATAGTATTACTACAATTAAATAGAAGCCAGCTGGAATTTATAAGTTAAATCAATTTAATTATTGCAAGTTGAAACAATAGTGAAAGATTTAACAAGTTAAATCAATATAAATATTACAAGTTGAAACAATGGAATTAGATTTCACAGTTTTACAGTAATTGAAGTGTGAGTAAACAAAGAAATTTCAACCCCTATTTATGGCAGAAATTAAACCCTTTATTGAAAATTTTCTTCTCCCATCAGACGCAGAATTTTATGGTGAATCCAAATATGAAATAAAATTTTGGGGTTTATAAAAACATATTTTGAGTTATGGACCAGACAAATTTTGAAAGGTGTTAAAGATGTGTCCAAAATTTGTTAATCAAAGATCGTAACCCCAGGTGCAAATTAGACGGTCCCATCGCACCTACATGACAAGTTTCAGCCCATCAACTATAAAGCTCTGTCCAGGGCACCGTCTACGGAGAAAAAAAAAAAAAATCCAAAATTGCATCCTGTGCCGACGCATGTTCCTTGGGTGGCACTATATTTTGTTGGTGGTTTATTGATAGTGCCTCCAATGGAACATGCTGTCGGCACAGGATGCAATTTTGGATTTTTTTTCGCCAAGTCATCATCACTATAAAGGTGTTAAATCATTTCAAAAAGGTGTTACAAAAGGCATCGACCCTTAGAGTGGTGGAAGTTTCGTTTTAGTTCACTTCCTTTTAGCGATATTCAAGTTTGAGTAGAATATAACAACTGATGACTCAGCATTTTTTATGGGAGTGTTGGGTCATCACCCAACATGAACTAACCCATTTTTAATATCGAATTAACAAAATTGTAAAAACACATTTTTTTAACGATGTCATCATCACCTCAAGATGTCAAGACCCACTTGTATAGGTGGTACCTGGCATAAGGACCAATTGATAAATTGAAAGTTTGTTTCTATCTTCTATGATCTCTGAGATTTATGATATTTAATTAATTAGTATATATAATTATTAATATTATTTATAATTTAACACCAATTTCAATGTCAACTTATATTTATTAAGTTTAATTATTTTGTCATAAATAATAAATAAATTAATTTGTCCATCAAATTTCAATTCCGCACACTCGATAACCCCTAATAAACAAATTGGGAGCATCTATATAAGTCATATACTGACTGAATTAATTATAATTAATTACGTCAGTATATTAACAGTGCAATAATATTAACGCAGAAGTAAATATAATCACATAATCTGTCGTTGTTGTGGTATGTAAAATCTTAACGGTTCTATCATAAACCATCTTTAGTTTAATGCCATTCATTCATTACTTATTGATAATAAATTAAATTATTAGTTATTTATTTTAGCAATGTTATCCACGGTGATTTGAGTTTAGTCAACAAATTCCTTATATCATTATATTTTATTTAATCCATTGTATAGTAATACTACAATTAAATAGAAGCCAGCTGGAATTTTTAAGTTGAATCAATATATTTATCTCAAGTTGAAACAATAGAGTAAGATTTAACAAGTTAAATCAATATAATTATTACAAGTTGAAACAATAGAATTAGATTTAACACTTTTACTGAAATTGAAGTGCGAGTAAACAAAGAAATTTCAAACCCCATTTATGGCAGAAATTAAACTTATTTTTGAAAATATTCCTCTCCCATCAGACGCAGAATTTTATGGTGAATCCAAATGTGAAATAAAATTTGGGGGTTTAGTAAAACATATTTTGAGTTATGGACCAGACAAATTTTGAAAGGTGTTAAAGATGTGTCAAAAATTCGTTAATCAAAAATCGTAACCCCAGGTGCAAATTGGACGGTCCATACGCACCTACATGCCAAGTTTCAGCCCATCAACTATAAAGCTCAGGCCAGGGCACCGTCTACGGAGAAAAAATAAAAATAATAAAAATCCAAAATTGCAGCCTGTGCCGACGCATGTTCATTTGGTGGCACTATATTTTGGTGGTGGTCTATTGATAGTGCCTCCAATGGAACATGCTGTCGGCACAGGCTGCAATTTTGGATTTTTTTTTCACCAAGTCATCATCACTATAAAGGTGTTAAATTATTTCAGAAAGGTGTTTCAGAAGGCTACGACCCTTAGTGAGTTGGAAGTTTCGTTTTAGCTCACTTCATTTCAAAGATATTCAAGTTTCAGTAGAATATAATAAGTGATGAATCAGCATTTTTTATGTGAGTGTTGGGTCATCACCCAACATCAACTAACCCATTATAAATATCGAATTAACAAAATTGTAAAAACACATTTTTTTAACGATGTCTTCATCACCTCAAGGTGTCAATACCCACTTGTATAGGTGGCACGTACCATAAGGACCAATTGATAAATTGGAAGTTTGTTTCTATCTTATTTGAATTCTGAGATTTATGATATTTAATTAATTAGTATAAATAATTATTAATATTATTTATAATATAACACCAATTTCAATGTCAACTTACAATTATTAAGTTAATTATTTTGTCATAAATAATTAATTAATTAATTTCGTAATCAAATTTCAATTCCGCACACTCGATAACCCCTAATACACAAATTGGAAGCATCTATATAAGTCATATACTGACTGAATTAATTATAATTAATTACGTCAGTCTATTAACAGTGCAAGAATATTCTCGCAGAAATAAATATAATCACTTAATCTGTCGTTGTTGTGGAATGTAAAATCTTAGGTTTAATTAGAAAATAGAAGCCTACTCGATCTCACAAGTTGAATCAATATAATTATTACAAGTTGAAACAATAGAATTCGATTTAACACTTCAATTGAACTGAAGTGTTAGTAAACAAAGGAAACTTGCAACTCAATTGTGGCACAAACGAAGCGCAATTTGAAAATTCGTGCACTGTGAAAAGGTGTAAAATTTAATTCTCTATCGAATGCATATAAATTGAATATTCTCGCACAATTTATTGTTCTTTTTCTAATATTAAACAGGTGCAAAAATGTGTCCAAAAAAATGTAATAAAAAATCGTGACCCCAGGTGCACATCTGTAACTCATGAGACACATATCCTGAAAATTTCAGTTCTTAGTTACTAAAACTCTGTTCTGTGGAGGATCTACGGACCAATAATAACCAAAGCACTAAGACCAATACTGGGCCACTATACTATAGTATAGTCGGCACAGTAATAATAATAATAATATAAATAAAGGCAGTGATTCCAATACTGGGCCACTATACTATAGTATAGTCGGCACAGTAAAAATAATAATAAAAATAATAAAGGCAGTGATTCCAATACTGGGCCACTATACTATAGTATAGTCGGCACAGTAAAAATAAAGGCAGTGAGATTAGAACTGGGCCACTATACTATAGTATAGTCGGCACAGTAAAAAAATCCAAAATTGCATCCTGTGCCGACGCATGTTCCTTGGGTGGCACTATATTTTGTTGGTGGTTTATTGATAGTGCCTCCAATGGAACATGCTGTCGGCACAGGATGCAATTTTGGATTTTTTTTCCGCCAAGTCATCATCACTATAAAGGTGTTAAATCATTTCAAAAAGGTGTTACAGAAGGCATCGACCCTTAGAGTGGTGGAAGTTTCGTTTTAGTTCACTTCCTTTTAGCGATATTCAAGTTTGAGTAGAATATAACAACTGATGACTCAGCATTTTTTATGGGAGTGTTGGGTCATCACCCAACATGAACTAACCCATTTTTAATATCGAATTAACAAAATTGTAAAAACACATTTTTTTAACGATGTCATCATCACCTCAAGATGTCAAGACCCACTTGTATAGGTGGCACGTGCCATAAGGACCAATTGATAAATTGAAAGTTTGTTTCTATCTTCTATGATCTCTGAGATTTATGATATTTAATTAATTAGTATATATAATTATTAATATTATTTATAATTTAACACCAATTTCAATGTCAACTTATATTTATTAAGTTTAATTATTTTGTCATAAATAATAAATAAATTAATTTGTCCATCAAATTTCAATTCCGCACACTCGATAACCCCTAATAAACAAATTGGGAGCATCTATATAAGTCATATACTGACTGAATTAATTATAATTAATTACGTCAGTATATTAACAGTGCAATAATATTAACGCAGAAGTAAATATAATCACATAATCTGTCGTTGTTGTGGTATGTAAAATCTTAACGGTTCTATCATAAACCATCTTTAGTTTAATGCCATTCATTCATTACTTATTGATAATAAATTAAATTATTAGTTATTTATTTTAGCAATGTTATCCACGGTGATTTGAGTTTAGTCAACAAATTCCTTATATCATTATATTTTATTTAATCCATTGTATAGTAATACTACAATTAAATAGAAGCCAGCTGGAATTTTTAAGTTGAATCAATATATTTATCTCAAGTTGAAACAATAGAGTAAGATTTAACAAGTTAAATCAATATAATTATTACAAGTTGAAACAATAGAATTAGATTTAACACTTTTACTGAAATTGAAGTGCGAGTAAACAAAGAAATTTCAAACCCCATTTATGGCAGAAATTAAACTTATTTTTGAAAATATTCTCTCCCATCAGACGCAGAATTTTATGGTGAATCCAAATGTGAAATAAAATTTGGGGGTTTAGTAAAACATATTTTGAGTTATGGACCAGACAAATTTTGAAAGGTGTTAAAGATGTGTCAAAAATTCGTTAATCAAAAATCGTAACCCCAGGTGCAAATTAGACGGTCCATACGCACCTACATGCCAAGTTTCAGCCCATCAACTATAAAGCTCAGGCCAGGGCACCGTCTACGGAGAAAAAATAAAAATAATAATAATAATAATATAAATAAAGGCAGTGATTCCAATACTGGGCCACTATACTATAGTATAGTCGGCACAGTAATAAAGGCAGTGATTTCAATACTAAGCCACTATACAATACTATAGTCGCATTATTCGGCACGGTAAAATGCCAAATAATCATGATATCATTGTCTAGGTTTCAGTAACTGACTAATAATTATATAGTGAGCACGAAAACTGAAGATGAAATAGCTTGGATATATTCACTAATACTATATTTATTGAATAAATGATGCTCAGGGGTGGTGAATCTGCTGTTAACAGCCACTGGCTGTTAACAGCAAAGGAAAATCAAAGCTGATAACAGCTAGATGCTGACCAATGCAATAATTGAAATATTATTATATAATCATTTAGTTTCAAATTTCACTGTTATTTAAATATGATATACAATTCGAATTTAAACATTTTTGAGTATAATTTTCTTTGCTTGTCCCTTTTCCTTAATTTTTCTGATACAATTATTGAATTGGCTGTTAACAGCTCACATTGGCTGTTAACAGCTTAAATTGGACTGTTAACAGCCAGAATTGGCAGTTAAAAAAGCTCAAAATGGGCTGTTAACAGCTTAAAGGCGACTTAAATGCAGTTAAGGTTAGGTAATGCCAATTGGGGACGAATTCTTAGCTGTTTACAGCAAACAGCCAAATGGCTGTTAACAGCAGATTCACCACCCGTGAATTGATGCTCTATAGCGCTTAAACTTCTGTGGTTTTTGGAGTAAAATTGCCGCACATATTTTCAGTTTGATAGGAATGTAATATTACGCAATTTTAACTATACTCAATCACTCGAATGAGTATTATTATAAATCAATTTTGATGGCGGATTTGTTATCAGTATAGTGTGGCATTAAATGATATAACAATAGATTAAAATGAGAAACTTTTGGAGTAAGGGTCGAGCCTAATTATAATTTACAGTTTTCTTTAAATCTTATTATACGTTTATTGAGGAAACAGCAATCAGTGGCGCCCACAGGGGTACGCAGTATAAGCACGTGCGTATACAAATTTAACTGGGTAATTTTCTTGGTTGTTTAATACGTATTTTATTGATACTTATTATTCGTATATCTTACTTATCATATCGCGCTATTGGAATTGTAATGAACAACTTTCGGTTTAATCGTTATTCTTTTACTGTTAATCGACCTTAGTATAGTCTTGTATATAGTATAAATTTGATTACTTGCTAGCATCTTGTTTTACAATAAGATTTAAACATATAGTATACTATACAACTGAATTTACTTTGAAAACATCCCTTGTTGATCATATATTTAACTTAAAATACGTACTGATGGATAGCGTATAATGTATGATACGTATTATACGCGATACGCGTATCAATCAACTTAAGTTGATATCTTACTTGCAGCTCTCGCACACAATTTTTGACTCACGGGTCTTGCACTAATGCACGTGCATCGAGATATCCGATCGACGTTGAGAGGGTTATACATTCGTTTGATGCATCAGGACATCGGCGAATTGCACTTCTCTCAAATAATTAAGAATTTAAGATTCAATATAATGCACAATCATATACTAATATTTACAGCCCAAATTTCCATACAACATTGTGCGTTACTTTTTTTAGGGGTCTGTGGGCGCCTCTGACAGCAATGATACATAAATATTATAACTCGTTATTAAACCACATTTTCTAAGTACTGTAACGATAACTACATATTAATAGAAAATTATGCAGTGAAACCAGTGCGAGGTAATGCCAGTTTGCAGGTATAATTTACCTAAAATCCTCAAACTTTTCTTCCAGTTCATGGCGCGATTTTAAGCTCGTTCGACTTTTCCTGTACTTAATTTATTATCCAAATAAGAAAAAATAGTAACGAGTGGGATTATAATTGACTTAATGTTACTTTAATTGTATTAAAGTTACATTTAATTAATAGGATGACTAGTCTAGTGCCAAAGAAGAGAAAATTTCTAAAATCTGGGGATACAATGGTGGATTTATATAAATGTGGCTAAATACCATATTTCCTGTATTAGCATTTCCAAATATACTTTGACATGCTAGGTGTCCGATTCTGAAAAGAAATTCGAAATTTGTAACTATTTAGACCTTTTTGACGTCACTAAAGGTCACTATCACCGTCATTTTGTAAACAAAAAATTCCGCAAGATTTCCTGAAAGTGACCTTTGTATAGCTCGCATATCTCATAAAGTATATGTCGGAGAGAAAAAAACTATTCCTAAAAATGATCCATATCAGTTGTTAAAAGTTTGCCGTGTCGATTTTCAACTTTTAATAATAAAAAGTTATAGAGTTAATAATTATATAATGCCAAAATTCTGATAAAATCGAGTGATTATTTGAAAATCTAAATAAAAAAAGAATAGAATCGATATCGAAAATTCTGTGTGGTAAAATCCCTTGTACTAATAGAGTAGAGTTAAAATTGCACTATAATAGAACTTGCGCCAAATAGAGTAAATAGCTATAATTTATATTGACTAGTATGGATTCACTATTACGCTATTTATACTATCAATATCTAATTCAAATTCAAATTTTAGAGAATTGTGATATTACTGTTATTTGTTCCTATCAAAAAGTTATGTCTAAAAACGCAATAATAATTTGGGGTTATCGGGTGTTGAAAATGCACCATTGTATTTCGTTAAAAAGTTACATTTAATAGGATGACTAGTCTAGTGCCAAAGAAGAGAAAATTTCTAAAATCTGAAGAAGAAAGTTGAATTGATTCACTTCACTGAAAAGAATCCAGGCATCAGTATCAGAAGCATAGATAAAATTTTCCCGTGTTGTAGCAGGCACGTAGCTACGTGGGGGGCGAGGGGGGGGGCGACTGCCCCCCCAAAAGTACTTCTCGCCCCCCCTCCCAAGAGAATTTAGGAAGTGTTCGTTATTGTAAATAGAGTTATTCGTCCCCCCCTTGCCCCCCCGACTCCCTGCACTTGCCCCCCTGAATTACATACTCTAGCTACGTGCCTGTGTTGTAGGATTCAAATTGAAAGCATCCTCAAGAACAAGGAATCAATTCTTAACAATGTATGAGTCCAACGCATCTCTGGATAGACTACATGTAAATGTGATAGGTCGTAAATCACAATTCAGTGAAATAAACAAAGTACTTTATTAATGGTATATCTTAGCATCCTCGAAGAATATATTACGATGAGGACCTCAGCTGATGGAAAATGCTAAAGAAATTGCAAAGCGCATTAATATTTGAAATTTAAAATTTTCTCGGGGCTGGTTACTGAAGTCGAAATTGAGATACAATGTGAAACAGTTGACTATTTGTGGAGAGTCAGGTGATGTGCAGGGACCAACCCGAAGTTAATGGAAAGAGCGGCTCCCCGAGATTCTACAGGGCTACACAAAGGAAATATCTGGAATATGGATGAGACTGGTGTTTTTGGCTCGCTCTACCCTATCGCGGATTTGGGGAAAGTGAAAGGAATGTAAAGGAGGAAAGAAAGTCAAACAACGTGTAACTGTTGCGTTCTTTGTTTCCGCAGCTGGTACCAAAGAACCACCTATTTTATTATGGGAATCTGAAAATCCAAGATGCAAATTGCGGGTAAATTACTTCAGCCAAAAAAAGCATGGGTGACTGGGGAAATCATGGAGACAGTCCTAAAAAATTGAATCATCGATTGATAGGTACTAACCGTTTCATTATACTTTTGATGGATAATGCAGGCTATCATCCCGAGAAATTGGCAACAAAGTTTAGCATTATCAAAATTACTTATTTGCCTGCTAACACCACATCAAAACTTCAGCCTCTTGATTTGGGTATTATTTAAAATTTCTAATTGTACTACCGTCGATTTTTATTGAGATATGTTCTTTCAAAGATTGACTAGCGTGATACTGCTTCTGATGTCGTAATGTCGGTCAATATTATTTCGGCAATTAGATGGGTGAGCGAAGCTTAGTCTTTAATAACGCTAGTGCACTCGAATTGGATGGGAAGCGTGAATTACAGAACCAAGATTATTATCAGAAGTTATGTTATATCAACTTACTTTACCCAGGTAATACAGGACAAGCATATCAGGCATTTTAAATCGCTTTCAACAATACTTTTATGTCGGTTTTTTTTGAAAATCTAAAATTATCCTTTAATTCAATCTTGTACACGAAAACAATTTTTCTAGGTGTCATAACGATTTTAGATTTTACCGAATTCCATCATAAAACATCATAACTGATCTAATTGAAAATCAGAGTGCTCAACTTAAGCTCTCACATTTGGAAAAAAACAGTTTTTAGGCAATATATTACGAGAAACGACGAAAATTCAGTGTTTTTTTATTTATTAGGTGACAAAAGCGTCCCAAATTCACAAAAAACACTGGATCAAAAATCTATCCACTATAAAGTTCATTCTACTTGTTCTCAACACTCCATTAAATTTTCAGACAAATTCATTTGCTACTTTTTGAATGAAAATTTTCCCTCTGAGCCACTTTTCATAAACTACACTATTTATTTGTGTCGAAGTGGCTGAGTCCCGAATTTGATAGTGCGAAGAAAAGGAGTTCGAAAGCTGCATAAAATAGATAATGGCATTTGAAATTGAATTAGATTATTTTTAGTAATTTAGAGCTAAGCTCTATCTCATTTGGATCAGAAGTTGGATTTTTGTCACGTATTAAAATATTGCCACTCTGCCACCACCATATATGGACATTTGAAATCAGAACACATCATTCGAATTAAAATATGGCTCTGGTCCACCTCTCAATGCATGGATGACGTAAACTTGTTCAAATAGTATAGGAGCAGTCTTAAATGTGCCATCAGCCAACCAAAGGGTGCTAACTTTAAAATTTCTTCATTTCTCTAGTACCAAATATTAATAAGATCTTCCGAAGTTGTGGTCCTAGTCATAGAGCATGAACACATCATTCTTTGCAGTTCTGTTGTGTGGTATTTTGAGACGCTGTGGTATTTTGAGACGCCTATATGATACACTCTATACACCATGGATGTGCTATTACAAATTAGACTGTGGTATTTTGAGACGCTGTGGTATTCTGAGGCGCAACTATATAAGGTAAATTATATTACTCTCCTTGTCTACAACTATCACAACACAATCAATCAATCAATCAATCAAACAAACAAACTAATCAAACCAAACCAAATAATCAATCATTTCTATTCTGATTTTCAAATGAATTCAGAAGAGTATCAAGAAATTATTCAGTTTCTTCGTGAACAAAAATATCCTGAGACAGTACAAGTCTCAAGGCAAACAAGATGGAATTACAAAAGAAAACTGTCCCCCTATTTCATTGCAGAATCCGACACACTATTCAAGGTGAGATTTTGTTTTTACCCCAAAAATGACTCGCTATACTAATAGATAATCCCATTATTTATATATTAATTAAAAATACAGTAGATCCTCTTTAATTAGCAGCCACTGCATAACGGTTACTTGTCTATAACGGCCATTTTGCCTTGTCCTTTCCTGCTCCTTATTACTTAGCAGGTTCTACTATTTTTGATTTAATAGTTTTAATTAATCTTCCCCTTTAGAGAGTTAAACTGGGAGGTACAGAAACAGATTTGGAAGTTCCATTGAAGTCTCAGTTGGATGATATTTATCAAAGGTTCCATGACCAAGTTGGTCATCCAGGGATTCACGCCACTCTTCATTCAGTTCAGCAAAGATACACATGGACAGGCATGCACATTGACGTTCGAGATTATGTAAGTTAATATGATAATGAAATTTATTTGAACAATTTGTATTTGATGTCTTTCGAATTAAAATTGCTTAATTAATAAGGGTAACTTATCTACTCAAAATAGGAAAAAGTAGTTACTTTTCAAATTATAGCTAACTGGATCACCCTGGTCCTCATTTTGCAACTTCAACCAATCTAATCTTTGACTTCTGTTAAGAAAAATTTCCCTATTTCCTAACGATTATCTAATTATCCCTTATTAACCTACTATTAGTTCGATTTATTTTCAATTAAAATCAATTTCTAATGTTATGTAGATATATTCATTTGATTTATTTTACAATTACTGGGTAAATTGCATTGCAATTCAGTACTTACTCGAATCAGACGTACCAATTTCTATTCTCAACTAAATTCTGCTAGTACGTACTCTTAGAAAATTGTCAGCAGAACTTCGTTAGTGTTTTGATTGTCTGAGTACGTGACAACCAAAATACTTTTATATTATCGTTGAGTATGTTTGAAGACTGTATACCCTTTACATCGTATTTACACAATTCAACAAGTCAGCATTTCGACCTGTGGATTATGCATACGGATAAGACATGCCTTCCGTTAGTACGTACTTTGTCTTGTTTCCCAAGGCTGGTACGCCTTAATCGAGTTCTATTATATTTATATTCTAATTGATGTACGTACATCCCAAAATAGCATTAGAATGCAGTGTTAGTGGAACATTTCAGTTGAATCATCCATGTGCTGTAATCGTAATTATTAAGTTCTAGATTGTCTAATTAGTAAAGCATTTTATTTTGACGACTAATAGCAACTAACATGATTTCGCAAGATCCCAAATTGTTTTTATATTTATTTTTATAATGTTCAGTTAACTTTAATCAATCATTTACGAATTTTATATAATGGTGTAATTAGATATCGATGCTGTAACTAATACAAAATTATTAAAAAATGCCATATTATAATTACTTTCTTGTATACTAAAGGTAAGGACTTGCCATACATGTCAGATGACAGCGGCCTTGCCACCACAACCGCAAAAGAAGCTCCAACCAATTCCACCTCCATCTAAAACGTGGAAACATATAGGGATGGACCTTATATGTGATTTCTCTGAGAGCAAAGATGGATATAAACACATTTTAGTCACTGTTTGTTATCTGAGCAAATACGTTGCAGTGCGCGCTCTCAAGTCGAAGACATCAGAAGAAGTAATCCAGAATCTTAAGGATATCTACCTCGATATGGGATTACCCGATATTATTCAGCACGACCAAGGAAGGGAGTTTACAAGTAATGTGAGTTGCATAATAATTTTTCTACATTCTAATCAAATATTTTCAGTGAAATATTGCTAAATATGTATTTTTTATAATATTAGTACGTATTCGATTGTAATTTTGCTTGTATTATTCATAGATATTTCAGGAATTTCACCGGAAATTAGGAGTTGAAAATCGTAGCACTCGTGCATACCACCCGATGGCTAACGGTTTAGTCGAAGCACACAATAAGATTCTCAAAAGGTAGTGTTATTAGTTAACTAGTAAATGATAACAACATTTCGAATGCATGATTTAGGATAATATACCAACTATGAAAGTTCTTTTTTAGTAAACTGAACAAAATGGAGATCCAGACTGGGGATCATTGGACAAATCTTCTAAAAGCTGCTGCAATAACAATGAATTCTACCTTTAAAAGGTCCCATGGACAAACTCCATTCAAGGTTATGTGGGGAAGAGAGTCCAGGCATCAAGATCTTCTATCGACCATTAACAACCTGCAGTGCAACACTGAAGAAGATTTTGCAATAGACGATGCTATTATGAGCGAATTCATTCCTCCACTCGATGATATTGAAGAAATATCAGACATCTTTTCTCCACCACTTGACATTCCCCAAGAAGAAGTTACTAGTATTGATGAATCTCGTACTTCTACACAGCAATCAGCAATGGATAGTATCAACTTTGAGCAAATAAAACAGAAGATGCAGTATGATAAGAAGGTCAACGAAGGACGGTTAGTTGAGCTTTATATATTCAACAATGTTTTCTTACTCACATTTTATTATCATTATGACATCTGTAGTGCCTCTCTGAAGATGGATGATAAGATCATATACACTAACATGCCAAAGATCAAACACTTACCCAAAACGAAGAAGCAATCAAAATATATTGGGCCTTACACGGTGTCGAAAGTAACAGATAGTCATGTTACTATTTCTCAGACAGAATTAGGAGCCAAAAAAGACAAGAAAATTCCAATCCATATCACACGTCCTTATTTTGTAAGAAACACTAAGAAGAAAGTAAACCTCGATTCGAGCATAGGTGTCGACACATCACAGGTACTATTGATCAAATCATACATAATTAGAAATTAGTGTCAATTTAATTGAAAATATTCAATTTTAGACTTGCCTGAATCTCTATGGATTTACAGCAGTATCTATATTTACACATCTAACTACTTTCAAAGTAAGGATTCCATTCTCTTTACATTCCTGAATTATTGTTGAGAAGTCATTGTTATTTTATAATTTACTTCTCCAATTGATGTCAATTTCAGTTATCTCATAAACTTCCAGGCAATAATGATTACTTCATCATTTTTTTGAATTTCTAGGAAATTCTAAAACAGAATATTCTCCAAGGAACCTTCGCGACTCCTTTACATGAGAAATTGTACAGAAGCTTAAACAAACAACACATCTATACTCCCAACACCTATTTATTTCAGTTTTTGAATGGTGAAAAAGAAGATAAAATTGTAAGTCTAACCGAGTATAAATTAGAAAATTTTAGATTAGTTAAACACAACTTCTATCCATTGTATTTATATATCTGTAGAAGAGAGACATAATTGAGACTGTAATGGAATGGACACCAGATATTTATCCTAGTTTTACAGATAATGAGCGTGCTAGACATACACACAAAATACTGTATTTCGTGGTAAGTATTCTACACAATATTATTGAGATACCTTATATGGATGCTCTAATTAATTGTGTAATTTTATTATACTTAATGATTCCTATATACCTTTATTAGGCGATGGAGTATCTCAATACAATGCTATGGGACACGTTCGACGAAAAAGATCAAACCGTTATTACAGATGCCTATCCGGATGACCCAAAAATTATTGTTATAGATGAGAATTGGCAGCGTAGTAAATGTGTTCTCTTGGGGATAACATTTGATTCAGTTAGCAAGCAACCATCGGATCTCGTTGGACAGCCATTAAGCAAATACGAACCAGAGCTGACAGAGAAAATCAAAGGAGATGGTAATTGTCTCTTCAGATGTCTCTCCAAAATAATTACTGGGAGTGAAAACAGCCACCTACAGCTTCGTTCCATTATATGCCGATTTATAGCCAGTGAAGGGACAACAAAACTTGGATGGTATTTTAAATCAAAGCAAACAACACCGTGTCATTACCTCACACACGAAAACGCTATCTATCGTGAATCCATTTGGGGAAGTGATGTTGAAATTATGGCTGCTTCTGCTATTCTGAATGCCGATATCTACGTTGCTAACAACGATTATAGAATGCCAGAGTCTGTAATTCGTCATGTGCGTTGGAGCTTGCTCAGATCTACTAACAGCCCGACTGCCAATCTTTACATCAAAAATTTCGTCCTACATTATGAACCTGTTGTATCAATGCTGAAATCTCCTATCCCGACGTATGGAACTACAACAGATGAAGTCCTAACAGTGTAATAACAACTCACAACACTCTTTCGAAAGCGCTCAAAGACAAGGTACATCGAACTTTGTGGGGACCTCTGCTCGAGGTTATTCAGGCAACGCAATCCCTATCATGGTGAGCCCAGATAATGGAAACGTGACCTGCAACGGCACATCCCCAGTGGCGAGAGACGAGCTGTTATCTACAAGGTAAATAAAAGATGACAACAAATAGGTAAGTGAGATACCTATGGAATCAAGTGAGTTTTAAAGTTATTTTTTTAATTGTAGTTAATATTGTTTGCGTTTATTTCTTTTAAGTTTTAGGTACATTGGAAACCGCCTCGCCTTCTTAGGGTTCTTCATAATACCTGGAACTAGATCAACAAAATTTCCCATGCCAATTCTTCCGTTTATCCAGTTTCATAAACATATAGCGAACTCTCGATTAAATTATAATAGGAAATTAGAACAATTTACAAACAAACTGGTTTTTAATTAAAAAGAAATAATAATTAATTTACTAATACTACACTAGGTACAGCAGCTAGAAACGATATTAATTAATAATTGTTATATAGCGCTGTCGTATGCCATAAAAAAGAGTATCTAATTTCAGTACATATGTCTGGCTATAATTTGGTTGTTGTTGTGGAATACTGAGATAATAACTAGCCAAAATTTCCATTCCTTTCAGTTAGCTAAGTTAAAACTTTCGTTGTGATAACTTATCATAGTTTTTATTAAACCTTCTGTTTAATAAAAACCCTCAGTCTCATGTAATGGGTAAATTGTCCTGAGCCTAGGTCCCGCTAATGGTGTCAAGAGATAAGTTAGGTGTTCTCAGGTAAGCTCTTGACATCCCTCAACCGTTAGGCTCGCGGTTGGGGAAAGGTACAGAGTGTGTTCCAAGTACACTCACAGCGAAACTACTCTTTAGTAGCTAGCTGCAGCCCTGAGGGACCAACCTACTATTTATTCATTAATTAATTAATTAATTAACACTACTTCACAGCGCACAGCATAATCAATTATCTTTCCATATAGCTTACTAACAGGCAGTTATCAAGACATTTTATCTTATTACTCTGCGAGAAGAATCGAGCCTGAACATTGTACAAGCCAGAACAAGTAGTTCCCGTCCTGAATTTGTGTATTTTGATGGATTAGTTTATATCCTTTACACGTTAGTTATGTGGTATATTTATAACATCTTTCTGAAACTGTTACTCTGATATTTCCCATTAAATTTATTAATAAAAGATATCAATGCATAATAGTGGCTAATCTTAATAACAGGGTGATAAAAGTAAATTTTTAATATAATTTGCTTTTAGTTAGACATAATTTTTATAATCAAAAATATAATCAGGGAGTAATAAGGTATGTATTGTAGCCAAATAAAGTGGAGAAATAAGATAATAAACTAGTAGTTAGATAAATTAGATATCGTGTTACTTAGGAAGTATTTTAAGCTTCCACAATGTGTGCACTTGTCGCAAATTACACAAGTTTCATAAGCTTCCACAATGTGTGCACTTGGCCCAAATTACGTTTTTAATGTTTCATGACTCAGTTTTGTGCTACAATGATTTACAACTTACAACTATAAATACCACATGAAATATGCAAAAGTAATTACAGCTATAATGGATGATTCTTCAGATAGATACTATATTCAATTAATTGAACAGATGGAAAAAGAATACGAAGAAAAAAAATGAGCATGATGGTAGAGACATGCAAAATGATTGATGAACACAAAGCGTATATAGATATGAAAAGGGCGGAATGGGAAATCGAAAAAAAGCATTTGAAAAAAAAAATCAGAAAATTAAAACAAACGATAATACGAATGGGGGATATAGATTCAGATTAAGTAAAGAATTATTTAATTAGAAGAAGAGTATTAGACTTTAGTTTGTAATGTGTTTTTTGTTAATTCATAAGATTAAATAAAGTTTTGTAATGTGTTTTTTGTTAATTCATAAGATTAAATAAAGTTGTGCTTTACTAGTATTTTAATTTATGGTATTTTTTAATTAATTAATGTATAAGGGAAAATGCCTATAGCTTGACTAGATCCTGTCTTTTTTAAGGCAAGTGGATTAGAGAGTTAAATCTTTCAATTATAAGAATTATAAATATGATATTTAGCCAACAAAATGCTTTAGATAGAAAAAAATTAAGATTTGCAAGATATCGAAGTTAGTAATCGTTTTGGGAACCAGTTCCTCATTCTTGTAATCGGAAGTGATAAATAACTAACGCATTCCATTTAATTCCGGAATTTGATTAAAGAATATAAGCTATTAGTTCGGATTACATCAAATTTAATGATCAATGCACATGATATTCGTGATTACTTCGTGAGTCTTTCTATTTGATCAAAGATGTATAAACTTAGAAACTATAAATAGGTTACAGTTTAGAAATATTGAATTAGGATGGTTTCAATGATTTATGTGGACGAGACGTTGACAGAATAAATTCAGAATCAGCCGAAGAGCAGATCGAGCTGCCAAGATGCAGTCGAACAATTTTAAGTAATTGATTCTTTTAATTAAGAGCAGAGGATCCCTGAAGAATGAGAGAAGAGTATGGCAGGATGAGAGAAATGCTTTGAAAAGAAAAATTAGGGAGAAGAGTAGAAAACTGCGAAACATGGAGACTTAGCTGGAGGGTTCCGAGAAGTGGAGGGATATCATTGGAAACTAAAATAATTTGTATACTTTATTATTTAGATGTTTGTTGTGTCAATTAATGAAATAAAGTTGAGTTGCTACTACGTATTAATTAATAAACACCTTCTTTTAATAAAGCTAGTGGATTACAATTAATCTGTAAAGTGGAAAATTCTCTTCACTACCAGCCAGGGTTTCATCTAGGCGTATGCGACGCGCCTCCAGGCGCGTAATTTCAAAAGAAAAGTTTTCTAGGCGCGCGAAAATCGAGAGATGCTCCCATAGACGTAATACAAATTGAGCATTTTAGGCGCGTGTGAGCGAGCTCAATCTTTATCTAGGCGCGCGGGAAATTTTGCCTGGATGAAAGCCTGCTACCAGCGCCTCGAAATACCACAGTAGATTGGATACTAAGTATCAAATTCACAATTTAATTATTAAATTAATAATTTAGTATAACATTAAATGTTCAGTAAACTTATAGTTAGAGTGGATAAAATTTGCCTTGTATAGTTGCGCCTCAGAATACCACAGCGTCTCAAAATACCACAGTCTAATTTGTAATAGCACATCCATGGTGTATAGAGTGTATCATATAGGCGTCTCAAAATACCACAGCGTCTCAAAATACCACACAACAGTTCTTTGAAACTCAATTGGTATCTGAAGTTCCGCTAAGCTTTCAGGTTGAACTGGAATTGAATTTGTTATGGAACGCTAACGTTGAATTGTACGTTCTTTAAACTATTCATCTTTGGTAGTTTGTTTAAACTATTCATCTTTGGTAGTTTGACAGCGGTCATGTCAGAAATACTTAGGACGCCCTCAGCAGAAATATGATGTGAGCTATCCTGTGTCTCCATAACTTTTCGTTTGATTCGAGCTTTAACTTCTAAACAGCTAACTTTATGTATGTCTGGACCATGAAAGTGCTGATTTATGCGTTTGATAATTTGCATACCGTCAGTGTGAAGTCTTGCTTTGCAGTCAGACCGTTCGTTCACACTAGCATTAAGTAACGTTCCCTGATATTTGTGTTTATCAAACATAAATCCGTTTTCTACTAGTTTGTTGCCTCCCCCGCTTGAATTGATAAGGCGAAATTGAGGAGGAATGAACTCAGCCATGGATTATTTAAGTGGATTGGAATATATTTCCTAATGATACATTTCGAACATAGTAATCCTTTTTTTATACACTGATAATGACACAAACAGAAGCCTTGTTAACTATTCATGCATCGATTTGCCACTATTTCATTATTATTGAATCTTATTAATTACCGTACACTCAATGCTAATTTTGCAAAATAATATTCCATAACACGTATCGAACTGTCGCGTATCGAATTGTCAACGTATCGAATTGTCGGTATTGAAATGTCGTATCTCGAACTGTCGCGTCTCGAACTGTCAGTATCCCTACATTTTCTGTTGAAAGCTGTTACTACGTATATTTTTCTTTATTTTTCTAGTTTGAGTGGCCCTATTGTGCCTCGAGCATTTGAGTTATAGAGAGACGAAGGAAGTTATCAGCTGAATGAGAGATTCTGACTTAAGATGGGAAATAAGCATAATTAGAGATCTTATTGACAAATGTACAGAAAATTTCCAATAGACTTTGTCTATGTGTGTTAAATGTGATTAATACCTTGAACTGTATTGATGTAAAACAATATTATATCGTACGTTGATTTATGATACTACTCAGAAACGTAGAAGATTCGAAATCGTATTAAAAATACCTTTATATATTAGTTTTTTTGTCATCAATAAACTATTGCTTAGTAAATTTAGGTATTCCTCGGGCTCGGCCTGGGGGGCGTGTTCAGCGGGTGGTAAGTTAGTGATTTGCTTTATCAAACAGTTTCAGGTAACCATCGTTGGCACCGCCACTAATTAGCCCTTATAGGGTGTCAAGGATTATTTATGTTTAAATTATTTTAAAGTAACCAAATGTGGCTCTTAAAAAGGTAGATTTGAGTCTCGTATTTTTCTACATCGAATACTGCAGCCGTATTCACTAATAACTTAAGCATTAAGTTTTATTTTAAGTATTAAGTTCAAACTTAGTTAATTTCGAACTTAAGCATGAACTTTTTACTTTTAATTTTAACTTCACTTAATTTCTATTCTCTTGGAGTTTGGAATCGGCCTAAAATAATAATATGCCTATTATTACAGAAATATTTGTTGCCTACAATGATCTGTGAATCTCTTATTTATTAAATAATACATATAAAATAACTTAGATTATACAGATTTATACTCTAGATTATCAAAGTCAAAGTGCTTGATAATCTTTCTACGCGGTGAAAGGAATGTAAACAGATTTATTAATAACTTCGTACAAAACAATTTTACATAAACTTTGTTAGATTATGATTAATTACTAGTGTATAGACATAAGTATAAGATCAAATAATCAATACAAAATACCGTAAATACATCAAAGACTAATTATATTACTTTTCATAATATAGGCCACTGTTTGTTGGAATCTTGTTTCAGCTCCACCGCCCGCGTCAGATTTCACTCCCGCACGAATATTGTCATTATTGTCATTATTCCCATTATTACACCTACATTTCAAGTAAGGCCACTGTTCGTTGCCAATTTTATTGTAGGACACACTCTAAAATAGCCATAATTATCTAGTAACAAAATCAGAACCTATAACAAGCATTATTACCCAACGATTGCATATTTTATCAATAAGCACTCACAAATTAGAATATTTCCTCATATAATTATTAACTATGTCGTCATCAAATAATGAGATGCAGTGGAACCCCGCGTATCGGGGCAGTCGGTTGGGAATTTGTTTTTTTCCCATTAAAAAAAACCCGCGTATCGGGGCGCCATTCACTTATCGGGGCACTCCACCGAAGATTATTTCTCTTGAGTAACATGCTTTTTACTTTTGAGCAGCTTAGTATTCTTTGTAATGGCCGCTAAGCGTCACCCACTCACGCTAGAGACTCGTGCTGAGGTAATCGGGGGAGTTTTTCAAAAAAAAAAATTCCGTGAATATCATAGATTTGTGACTCCTAGTGTAGGTAAAGTATAATGTGAAATTGTAATGTGTAGTACTGCTTAAATATCAGCCTTAACTCTAGGTTTTGGCTATATGTGTATGATTTGTTGTGTAGGTGCTAACTTAATTGTTTTAACCAAACATATTGGAGTTTTCTTAGAACCCCGCGTATCGGGGCGCTGAGCGCTTGGACGGAGGTGCCCCGATACGCGGGGTTCCACTGTAATGATAATGAGATACCGCCCGCCCGCATCCTCTAATAGACTTCGTGTGGAGCTGAAACAATATTGTCATTAACAGTGGCCTTATATTCAAATGGCGGGTTTGGTTCCACTAATCATTTCTGAACAACAACAATAAGAATATCTAGCTCGGGAGCGAGTTTTCAGAGATCGTAGTGATCCATTTGATTACTATGATGATCTCGAATTAGTACAACGTTTTCGCTTCTCAAGGTCAGCAATTTTGAAGATAACTGAATTGATACAAAATCATCTCAACTGCACTGATAGATACCATGCTGCACATCCACACGTACAAGTATGCGTCGCTCTACATTTTTTGCTTCGGGTACGTTTCAAATTATTTGTGGAGATGGACTTCACGTGAGTCAACCATCAGCGTGTAGGTACATAAGAGCTGTTGCACTTGGCCTGCAATTAGTGTATTCAACTTTTATTAGTATGCCAAGTCCTGTTGAGAAAGCAACGCTTAAGTCTCAGTTTTATGAGTTAGCCCATTTGCCTGGAGTTCTTGGACTTGTGGATGGAACACATATTCGCATCCAGAAGCCTTCTCAGGATGAAGCTGATTATGTAAACAGACACTTCTACCATTCAATAAATGTTCAAGCTATCTGTAGACCTGATGGAAGATTCTCCGACGTGTTAGCAAGATTTCCAGGATCAGTGCACGATTCTAGAATTTGGAAACTTTCACAAGTCGGAATATTTGTAGAAAATAACTTCTTGGTTGGAGAACACATACTAGGGGATAGTAGTTTACATGTTGAGGCAGTGTCTGTTGACACCATATAGACAACCTGCTTCAATAGCCCAACAAAACTATAATTATGTACACAAAAAAACACTTGTCTGATTGAACAAACTTTTGGAAGATGGAAGCGCAGATTTCATTAACTACATGGGGAGATCCGAATGGATCCTGACAAGGTTTGCACCATTATTACTTCATGTGCTGTGCTACATAATATGGTTATAGTTTGGAAGCAACCAATGCTGGACGGTTCGCCTATTTACTAACATATGGATGAACGTTTTGCTATTGAAAAAATGGGACACTGGGATGCTAAGCAATACATAGTTCAATTTGCTATTCATAATTTTGATTGAATTTACATATGTAAATGAAGAAAATTAGTAGAAGTTTACTTAATTAATTAAAAAAGAAACATACTACTGGTATGTAGCTACCGTATTTCCCCAAATAAGCGCCAGGGCTTAAATAAGCGCCGGGTCAATAAAAATTACATTGGTATGATAAAATTTCTACACAATAGTTGATCACTGTAATGTAATTCCATTAATTTTGGCAACTTCGGTAGGTATACTGTTGGTGGAAACCATTAGAACAGAACTAAATATTATATTCTGGATTTTTCACAAAGATTTCACAATAATTTTGGCCCACGAAAACAATAAGCGCCGGGGCGCTTATTTGGGGAAATACGGTAAGTGCTTCGTAAGAAAATTTAGAGGAGTGTCTATGTACGTCAGTCTGTCTAAACATGAAACAGTTAAGTTCTCTATAGATATACAAAATAGATTTGATGCAAAAATAAAAATGCATATAATTCCATTGAAGATTAATTTTCGCAGGGGAATTAGATCAATGTTCGTTCTCCCATTTGTATAAATTGCTGTTGAACAAAACGAATTCCAAACGGAATGGAAAATCCAGTAAAAAGCTAAATTGGACTAAGGAAGAAGAGTGCACGCTCATTGGTGAAATTGGATCTGCTGGTGAGTTATTGAGAGATTTAGGATACAGCGCTGAACTCAATAAGAAGAAGGAACAGTGGAAAATTATTGCAGGTAAAGTAAACGCTATATATGGAAATAACAAAAGGGTAGAAGACATAAGAAAGAAATGGAATAACCGGAGTTAGCTGCCAAGTCAAAAGTTGATGCTAGCTTTAGGGAATCTAGAATGACCGGAGGGGGGTCAAACGCCTCTGGAATTGTTGAAGACGACGATGTATTAATTTTAGCTGAAGATAGGAGTATAACTAATTCTGATAGAAATAGAGACGTTTGAGACCACCCCATCTTTTAGCGAAATCTCAGGTGCTGCCGATAATTTCGAATCACCAGCAACACAAGCGAGCAGAGAACAAATTCCTCAGATAGGTTCTGTTGACGATACGTAAATTTTGGATGCTCCCGAAGAACCCAACGTTAACGTTAATCGAAATGAAGAAAAGTAGGAAGCGAAGATGTGATCCATCAAATGATCAACGTCTAACTGAGTCCCAGCAGCAGCCGGAAATGAAGGTATCTGACTTACTCCCTTTACAACAGGAAGTGCTGTTACAACAGATGGCTGTATTCACAGCACAACTAAAGCTAATTGAAGAGCAGAGGGAGTACTACAGGCTGAAACGTCAGAAGCGGTTAGAAAAATCATACATTTTGTTACTAGCTTGACTAGATAGTGTGCAGAAATATATCAAAGTTTCCTGAATTATGCCTACCAAATACAGAGTAACATAAAAGTATACTAATATTACGAATCCGAACAAATTCTAGATTTAGTCTAATACAAAATCGGTCCTAATTATCGGTCTAACAAATTTATTTAAAAGTCTAACAAAATTCGTTATACCTCTAACAAAATTTGTGAAATGTCTAACAGATTTGCCATTACCAAAATTACTAGAAAGTTTATCAAAATCAATGAGAAGTCTAACAAAATTAGTGTTTTAGCAATTTTGTTAGACTTTTTAGTAATTTTGGTAATGGGAAATCTATAAGACATTTCACAAATTTTGCTAGAGGTATAACGAATTTTGATAGACTTTTAATCAAATTTGTTAGACCGATAATTATAACCGATACAAAATTACTTAAACAACCTCCCTAGCTTGCTTAAAGTTCGTAATAAGCAGACCTGGGGCTGATTACTAGTGAGTGATTACGATTACATGCTTCAGAAAAAGCTTGATTATGATTACGATTACAGGAAATGTTGTAATCGATTACAATCAATTACAATTGATTACAATTTCATTTCCTTTACGATGCAATTACAATCGTTTCGATTAAGCCCCAGAGTTTCATGCGCACGAAATAAAGGCTCGGGTGCATGGAAGTAGCCACCAAGAATTATTTGTAGGGGCCGGATATATCTTTGCAATGAGATTAGCGAACCCTCAAACTATAACCTTATTTAAAGTTATTGTGGAAAATTTGGGGGGGGGGGGGGGCCGAGTGAAAATTTGGGGGGACCTGGTGCCATACGCTCCAAGTTGAAATTACTTGAAAGCTCACTTTCAGTATACGGCTGTGCTTTTCATTTATTGAACCTGTTGGGGAATGATATCACCCCTTCGCAAATTATTTCTCGTATTACAGAGATAATTAAATATTTTCGCAATCATCACAATTCTGGATCCCTCCTATCTGAACAAAAAGGATCTCTTAAGCCTCAATTATCAGTTGTGACACGGTACAATAGTCAATTGGAGTGTATCAAGACATACCTAACAAATAGGCCTTTCCTTTTGAACATTCTGGCACAACATGAAGATGTTATCGACTGGTCTATTGTAAACCTAATAAACAACGTTGGCCTTTATCGTGAGGCTAAAAATCTTTATGACCAACGTAAACCGATTTCAATATCTTTGGACAGGTTACAAGGGGAAAAGTCAAATATTGCAGACTCTTGCGAGGAATGGATGAAATTACTCCAGTTAGACGAGCTGAAATGTCATCAAAGCAAAATTCAGCAACGATTCAAACAAGCAATTACACCTACTCACTTACTAGCCAACATGGTCAATCCAAAGTACATGGGACAGAGGCTTTCATGTGAACAACAGGAAGAAGCGAGGGGTTTGCTTATTCTACTAAATGCTTCTCTTTTGCCGCAACTTTATCAATTTCAGGCAAAGGCAGCACCATTTCCCGCATCGATATTTGAATGTACAGATGCATTAGATCAGGTAACGTGGTGGAAGACCATTAAAACATCGAAAAACTTAGTAGCTCATGAGCTTTTCGATATAGCTATCAATTTATTAATCTTACCGTCAAGTTCAGCAAGTATTGAAAGGATTTTCTCGAATTTTGGTTTAATTCAAACCCAACTAAGGAACAGATTGGGAATCGACAAAACCAGCAAATTAGTAGCTTGTTACAGAGAATTGAGAGGATGTCAAGAATTAGATTGGTAACAAGAATAAAGGTTAATTAAACATCAATTTACTGTCATATTATTCATCTATATCTTTTCAACTAGTATTTATTCAGCATATTTATTATATACAATACATATATACAAGTTACAACTTATTAAATATACAAGTAATATGCACGGCTCAGCACGAGTATAACAATTAGGTTTTGACCAGTTTTGTCCAGTCAGCAGGTTTTGGACAGGACGGTTTTTACCACTATGGTTTTTACCACATGGACAAAACCTGCCAACCCTGGTTAGCTGGTTGGTTAGCTGAATTTTGTAAAGGCGGCTTTCGTGTTTTAATTATTAGTTTTCGATATTTCCTATTGGAATAATTTTGAGTAAATGATTTAGAATATATCTAACGAGTTATTAAGTGTGCAGACCAACTTTTGTCCAAAAAATGGACCAAATGATTTCCGGTATAACAAAAAATCATCTAATATATTCAAAATTTAGTGGATAACTAGCGCGCTTCGCTTTCTAATTCGCTTCGCGGCATAACACAACTACACACCAACCGATTTCTTGGGAGGTGTGTGGTTTATAACTTCTAACATTGATTATATAGCGTAAATAGGCTTAATGTTCAGGTATACTCAAGAAATTTCCAAAATTTAGATAAAATCCCAATCATTGTCTATTTCTCTTTTATTGCATTTTTGGATTGTATTGATACCAATGTGTACTCTCACGAGATTTCTAAGAAAAATTCCTATTAATTTACCAGTTTGACACACTTTGGTCACCTCAATCTAGGAAAACTAGATTTTTAAAAAATATTCAATATCCTCTATCTCAAAACTAACATTTTCAGATTTGTGTAAATAAGAAAAAATTTCAGTTTTGCACGTAGAATCAAAATCTCAAAGGTTTCGGATAGATCTCGTCTAGATACATCGTGTATAGTTTGCGATTTATTCAATTAGAAATAATTGTAAAGATTTGCGGTTTTTTGATATAAAAATTTCGATTACAAAGTTGACATCACGAACTATTCAAGATAATTAAAAATATATTTAATTTGAACAATCCCAGACTTTGCACGATAAACAAGATATAGGTAAACGCATTTAAACAGTATTTACTATTGTAAGGTTCATTAATACTAAAAATCTCTTACACAAATTGGTAAAATTTGAAAACCCTAAAATTTCCCTGTTACTTGTCATTGAAATATTATTGCATTTTTGCAAATTGAAGGATGATTCAAATCCGCAGTAAAAATTTCTAGTAAATGGGGTAATACTTTTGGAGAAGTGCATTATAGTATACCTGAACCTTAAAATAGTAAAATTTAACAATGTGAAATTTTATGATTACGTCATAATGCGATAATGAGCAAGCATAATGGAAATCTGGTGTGACCAACATATCCGCATCATTAATGTGCATGTTCTATTAAATTTTCAGAGTTTATCTCGTTGAGGTTGCGAATTATGTGCGAGATACGTGAATATCCAAGATTTTTGTATTATCATGATCACGTTTTAATTTGATAATGAATTAGCATATTTGTGATTTTGGGTGAGGAATATGTAGCCACTATTAATATACATAATGCCTATTAATTTTCACGTTTCTAACTGGTATGAAATGTGAGTTGTGAGCAATTAGGTGGATTTTAACACTTTCAAAAATGTAACAATGACGTCATAACATCTGAAGTCATAGAAAAAATCTAATTTTACCAATGGATTCTATGAATGCGATTTCCCATAGGTAAATAATATAGTTTAATGCCATATCTTACACCTAAATAGCTACTTCCAGGATTTGACCATTTCGTGCCACTGTGCTAATGCTGGCAGCATGCGAAGGCGAAGAGCAAGGTCTTCATCTTGCATATAATCTGCCTGTATACCAACATCTTGGATCTTGCGCCATACGTTTTGGGTTAGGTGAAAGAAATATCCTTTAACATTCGCAAGAGGCCATTCCAACTAAAAGCTATTAATTGCTGCCAATTCAAAGTCCATGATCATATGTGTTGGCTGAGCTGCAGTGGCGTAACCAGGATTTTCTATGGTGCGGGCCTAGGTTGGGCACGTTATATTTATACTAAAGGCATAAGTAATGATAGCACACATTTACTATATATTCAATTTGTCCTGTTTTTTTGACAATGAATATTGATCGAATAGGGGGTTAGGTATAAATATAGCTGATTCAGTTGAAGAGACTATTATGGAAATTACCATGGGCGTTCTGGCCAGGGGGGGCCCATCGGGAAAATTTCTATGCTTTTGTACAGATATAATAGCCTTATAAGGGCCCCCAAGGGGGCCTTATAAAACGAGGAGCCAAAATTAGGAACCTCGCAAGGGGGGCCCAGCGGGGATTCCCCGCTGGCTTGTATGGCCAGGACGCCCCTGGGAATTACTTATACATAGTTAACAAATAATAACTACCTAATTAGTTCAACAATTAAAAGAAGCGAATAATGTTTTAAAAAGCATCAATAACAACATATTAATTATTGATAATTGTCAGGTCCCTCAGGGCGGGCCTAGGCCCCTCAGGCCCGCCCTGTATACGCCACTGCTGAGCTGTTAGACAAAGAAGCTGGATCTGTTCCCACATCCTGATATAGGTTGCTTCTGTCTTGTTAGGCAGAAGAACATAGAGGCTCGGTAGAAGGTGTCCGTCTTGAAGAGGATTAGATCACCACGAAGTCCATCGGCATGTATAGTTTCGATTTGGGAAAAACGCGAGGGAGCGGTTTTGAATGTTCAGTTTGCCAAACAAATATGAGAGGCATTCAGCATCTCGACTTTGCCCTGAGTCCCGAAAATGATTATACGCTGAGTATTAGGTCCAGAATCATTGAGCAGGAAGTTATCTCCCTTTGCCGTCACCTGATATACTGGTGGAGTGACTAATTCATCAAAACCCTCAGGTTGGACTGGTGCTACATCTATAGTCTGTCTCTCGCGTCTGATAGTGCGTTTCAAACTACAGTACATATTGGATATAGTGATAATGGTGGGGAGTCTGGGGACATCTGATTTGTGGCCAATATATCACTATATCCAATATATCACTAGACCCATTATATCACTATATCCACTATATCACCGTATCTAATATATGACTGTATACATTGTCAATACTTATATTCTGAAAAGAATAATCAAATTCCTTATCAAATTCAAGTGGTAACGATTTTTATATTGTAAAATATGAAATTATGGGGTCCAAAGAAGGTCAAAAATCCAATATTCTTGTGTAATCTGTACACAAATTATCACTATATCCAATAATGATATCACTATAACCAATAAAATTTGCATGGAATTTGCTCGGGGACGCACCTAAAGCTGAAAAATTATCACTATATCCAATATCATTATATCTATTATGTACTGTATCAAGCTTTGGTAGCTTTATGACAGTTGATTCAGTCGCTGTATAAAGGCTATCCTCAATAATGTGGTGAGTGGTATCATTTGTGTCTCGAGCTTTTCTCTTCACTCCCGCCTTCAGTACAATACACTCAATTTGCTGCTCTTCCGGTTCATGCAAATGTTAACCTGTTCGTTTCACAATTGCCATATGGTGTGAACTCTGGCCTTACATAATCCTATCCTCTCACACTGCCAGTGAGTTGTGTCTCCTATGAATTCTCTGGCTGTCATAAACAAAGCAACTTTCTATCAACTTATACCTTTCTTTATTACTCTTGCTTGACCTGATCAGCCGAAATTGTTGTGGTAATGGGTTAGCCATGAACAAGTAATAAATTTATTGCAAAGTTATTTACCCTTGAATTTACAACCTAAACTTACTGTTATTGTCAACACCATTGATACTAGAAGTAATGTTCTCGTAAATTAAAGGGCTTTTAAATATTAATTTCTCACACATCAAGTCATCTGTTTTAAAGTTCTGAAGATTCTTAATTAATCAAAAACATAAATTCCCTTTAATTTTTTATAGAAACGAACCTAGTCTTGGTAGCTTGGTGACGGATTACTCATCCGCTACATAGTTTATAACAATACAAATTTCGTAATCAACATTCTTGTTTACCTATTATACCTGTTGGAATAGGAATTTAAATATTACAATCAGGGGCGGCGCTAGCGCGCCACCAATGATGGGGCTATAACGGGCTGTGTATTTCTTTATGGGGCTGACACAGCTGCTGTTCTTTTGTGCAAATAACCATTTCTACTTAACTTTTTAAATAATCATTAAATAATCATCACACCCACTGTGGACTGATGGGCTGACAAAGATTCAGATGGGGCATTAGCCCCATGCTAGCGCCGCCACTGATTTCAATAGCCCCTGTTCGCAGCAGGGTTCTATCCGTGTAGCAAACTGTTCGTGTAGCGAACTGTCCTGTAACGAAGTGTTCGTAGCGAAGTGTCCGTATAGCGAACTGTCCGTATCCCCTCTGATGACCTGATAAATTAAGGCTATGTGCAGTGATATGATCAAAATATTCACTTGAAAGAAAACCTTCTGTTGAAAAACTTCCACAGACACATTATCAAATTTACCTCTAGGTCAGTGGTTCCCAACCTGGGGTCCACGGACAGCTGTAAGGGATCCACAAGATGTATTACTGTCAATGGGAAGGGGTCCACAGAATGACTATATATATAGGGGGTCCACGGTTGAAAAAGGTTCGGAATGCTGCTCTAGGTATTTCGTCAATTCAAATGGAGAACTTGAGGCATTTGTAAAATTTGCATATAGCTTGGGATACTATGTAAGGAATATTCCGTGATTCCTATTGAATATTAATTATTTGATAATTAAATTCTATGACACAGTAAGGGAACAAACAAGAGAGTTTGTATTTAATATATATGTCCAATTAGGAAGTAATTGTTAAATCCAACGTTCGGTTTAATACATTCCCAATTTCCCATTCTTGAGGAATGAGAAAAAAAGTAGTGTGTTTGTTTGGCATCATTAATCCAATACAAAATTACCTAATCACGAAACATCGATAAATTGGATAATTAGAGCACGAAGAACCTACAATTACATTATAAAAACTAGGGCATGATAATTTGGTACTTAATTATGTAATACAGTCAACTCCGCTTAATAGAGCCACCGGTTAATAGATTTCACTGCTCAATCGGGTCAAAATTTCGCAGGATTTATAGGACGGAATTACATTTTGGCTTAAAATATTTTCGGTTAATAGATTTCCGCTTAATCGGGTCAAAGCAACCTGGTCCCGAGGTGACTCTATTAAGCGGAGTCGACTAATATTCAATGTAATAATGTGAACCTAACTAAGTTGCCATGAGGTTACGGCAGTTTTTTAGCGCGAATCAGAATTAATTTTTAAAAATCTCGTTTATTTAAAATATTTGCTGCACAAGAAATGAAGGAGCGCAAAGTGAGCGCGCTCCAATTTTTCAGGATCGGGGAGCGAGAGCGGGTTCCTTTTTATTGGAGGAGTGAAAACAGGCGAGCTGCTCCTGTTTATGGTTAGGAGCGCGGAGCGGGACGCGCTCCAAAAAATGAGGAGCGCTTAACACTGCTCAGTATACAGTCAAGGATTTCCGAAAAATTGACAAATTGAAATTTCGATATATTGAATTATTGGAGTATACCTGGCTACCATATTTCTATATAGTTATAATACACTTTTCAGCTCTATCATTGCTAATTTTTGGATTAAAGATCAATTCTCCATTTTTAAATGCTCTTTAAGTGATCCATGGTTCAAACCAGCACTCAGGCCTTTTATATACAGTATATTAAAATATTATTTAACAAGTTTAACATGAGAAAAATGAAAATAAGTATGCAGAAATTTTGTTAATAATATAATTAGTAAGTTATGGTAAGAGGATGTTAATTACGTGGAAAAATATATAAAAAAATATGTTTGCACAGTCATCATGGGGTAAGCAGGTGTCAGATCGGTTTGAAAATTGCATACACAAAATATAACACATATAAACTATCTTCTTGTGAATGGAATACCTGATATGCATATTAGTTTCCATTTTATTTAGTATAGATGTGTGCTGCTGAATTCGCAGCTAACTTCACTCTTGTGGAATTTTTTCACTTAACAGGCCTATTTATCCCAAGAAATACTAACAAAACTACATACTAACCGTAAAGCGGTTGGTGTGTGCCCGCGATGCGAACTAGAAAGCGAAGCGCACTAGTATGTGTATATTTATACATGTACAGTAGAACCTCGTTAATACCACCACGGTTAATACGAAATTCCGGTTAACACGAACACTATTACAGTCCCCTTCAAAGCATTTTCAATATAAATGACAACGGTTAATACAAATTCCGGCTAAGGCGAACGCACTTTGAGGTCCCCAGGCAGGCCCTACGAGAGGGGGGGGCAGACGGGGCAGTGCCCCGGGGCCCAGGGCTAAATAGGGGGCCCAGGGCTAGAGAAGGGGCAGGGCTAGATATGGACCTCGTGGCCTAGGGAGGCCCAAGATCTGGGTCATTAATGTCCTAAGTCCATGTATTTGATTATTATTGTTTCTGACTAGATCTATATTTGCATAGAGGCGTGAAATTCGAAATTTAAATGTATTATTATCTTTTGTCATCTTTCTAGTTCTTCACTTAATTTGAATATTTTAGAAATGGTAGTGAGAAATGTAAACATAATTATGTAGAATTGAATTACATACAATAGCTTTTCTAAAATTAATTATGTACTACTACTTTATTAGTATTTTCTAATATCCTCTAACCACAAAATAAATTATATAAATACTAAAGTCATTGGTATTATTCTAATTGTTTTGAAAAATAATTCGACTGAAAATGCATAAATCTGGTGCTCAGAAAAGAAAAAAGAAAAGAGCGAGAGAAGAAAATGCAATGCAAGGTAGAACAACATTGTTCGAAATAGGTATTACATCTACTCTAGAACATAGTCCAAGCACAATTTCATCGGAGGCTCTAAATCAAATCGGAGTTTCCCCTGAAATATCGTTAATTGCAGAAATTTTAGATGATGACTCTAATGAGTCAGAAATTTTACCAGAAAGTAATGGACAATCTATAGTTCGAGAAACTAACAGTGTGGAGGATGATTATGTTATAGAAGGAGTCCAAAAGATACTATCTACAGATAATACATTATTTGATATAGGTCTAGACATCGGAATGATTACTATCTTGTCAAATACAATAATAGATGAATATGTACTACAAGGCCATCTTCCTTTACCACATAAATTACCTGTGGATAGTCAAAGACAAGCGTTTCCAATTTCAGTTTTCAAATATAAAAAGTTCAATGGAGAAGTTGCAGAAAGAGATTGGTTGGTATGGAGTAGAATAAAGAGAGCATTATTTTGTTTTCCATGCCGTATGTTTAGTAAAGGTTCAGAAGTAAATGCTTCGCTATTATCAACTTCCTTAGGATGGCCTGCAACTGCTAAATGGAGGAAATTATGTGATCGTGTTCCAGTACATGAGAGAAGCATTTATCACAAGCGTAACTACTTATCTTGGAGAGAACTTGAGCAAAGATTGAGATCAAATCGTTGCATGGAAAATATTTTGTCAGCAGAAATCGAAATGGAAGGGGCTAAGTGGTATAATATTCTGCAGCGATTGATTGATATAATATTGTTTTTAGGAGAAAGAGGTTTGGCATTTCGTGGCTCATCGCATCTCATAGGTAGTGTTCATAATGGGAACTTTCTTGGTTTGGTAGAACTTCTTTCTCACTGGGATCCCGTCCTTAAAGAACATGTAAAGAAGGTCGAAGAATGTCAACAAAGAGGTGAAAGACTCCAAGTTCACTATCTTTCTTCTGATTCTCAGAATGAGTTAATTTCACTTTGTTCAGGACTTGTTCTTAAAAATATACTGCTTGAAAGGTCAAATGCGAGATATTATTCAATAATGGTTGACTCAACACCTGACTGCTCCCATGTTGAACAAACAACATTCATCATTCGGTATCTATTATTATCACATGATCAATTTGAAATAGCAGAGAGATTTCTAACCTTCGTAGATTGTAGTGAAAAAACTGGATTTGAAATAGCAAATTTAATCTTGAAGACTTTGGAAGAAAATGAAATTTCATTGTCAGAATGTCGTGTCAAGGGTATGATAATGCCGCAAACATGGTGGGGAAGTATAAAGGTGCTCAAAGTTACATAATAAGTAAGAATTCATTAGCCATATTATCTCCTTGCGGCTGTCACACGTTAAATCTATGTGGTACTGATTCTGCAGAATGCTGTCCAGAAGCAATTACCTTATTTGGTACCATTCAATTGATATATACAATTTTCAGTTCCAGCCCTAAAAGATGGGAAATTCTTCTTAAGCATTGTCATAATCAATCACTACATAGTCAATCAGGGACTCGATTGTCTGAAAGAATAAATAGCGTCAAGCCATTTGCAGCTAACCTAAATGGCATTAAGCAAGCACTTGAAAATATATTGGACTTCAATTTGACACCAAAAACAAGATCTGAAGTAAATGGAGCTATTAAATATGTTTCATCTTTTGAATGCATCCTGATGTCATCAATATGGTTCAAAATATTGGCACCAATTGATACTTGTAACAAAGTTATTCAAGGAAGAGATGCAACAATTGAAGTGGAAGTAAATAATATTGGGGTTCTGTTAGGAAACCTGCATAAACTACGTTTAGCGTTTAAAGCAATATTATATTAATTGAAGCGAAACATGTTGCAAGTAGTCTTGGCGTTGAAATGAAATTGCGCAGAAAAAGAAAAAGAAAGCACTTCGAAGGAATGATAAATGAAGAAGGAACACTGGAAGTATTCGAACAAGGAGAATATACTGAAGAGGAGGCTAATTTCCAGAGATTTGTATATAACGTCATCATTGATCATGTAATCAGTGGTCTTACGAGAAGATTCAATACTGCAAATGAAATTTTGCAGACATTTGGATTTTTGTGGCTATATTTTGGCTTGAGTGAGGAAGAAATATGCCAAAGTCAAACATTCTTGCAAATATTTACATAAATGGTGAAGAATTGGGCAGAGAAATTGTTGATCTTAAGAGTATGATTCAAATTGCAAATTTCGGAAAAGAGCAAATGAACCCTTATGAATTAATCAATGCAATTCACAAGTATAAACTGGAAAATATCCTTCCAAATATTAGTGTGGCTCTCAGAATTTTTCTCACAATCCCAGTAACAGTAGCCTCAGCAGAGAGATCTTTCAGTAAACTTAAACTTGTAAAAAATTATCTCAGAAGCACCATGCCACAAGATCGTATGGTTTCCTTGGCAAGATTCAGCATTGAATCTGAATTGGCCAGAAAAATCGATTTTAGCAATGTCATAAAGATATTTGCTCATCAGAAAGCAAGAAAAGCAATGCTAAAACAATAGTTATTTTCTTCAAGCTCAATATAATTAATTAATAATTCATATACTAATACTATTTACTTTTTCATGTCTTAATAATCAATATACTCGATATGACGTAACTTTCGATAATATCTAATCAATAAATGAGAGAAAGATTTGCTTAATGATAGTCAATTAGTAAGGGGCCCAGAATTACTCTGCCCCGAGGCAAATAATTTCTCTCGGCGGCCCTGTCCCCAGGTGTTCATACTAACAAGGTTCTACTGTATATATATCAGAAATGGAACCGGTCGGGATTTTCATGACCTGACCCGACCGGTGCAGTTGGAAATTTGACCCGACCCGACCGGCCGGTCGACTGGTCAATCATAGCTAGCAATAATTTATAAATAATAGAATAAGAATCTACTGTAGTGTCATGTCATATAATTTAGGAATAGATATTATGGCCATAGACCATTTAATGAAGCCTCCTTTAAGACTACTAAGCTCTCAAGGGCTATTGGAGCCAGATTCAATCAAAACAAATTATGATATGATGATATCGAATAGATCATATAGAGATCTCGACTGGCCGGTCAGGGTTCGACCGGCCGGTCAAGGTTCCGACCGGTACCCGACCCGACCCGACCGGTCGACCGGTGCCGGTCAGATCCGACCGGTTCCGTCTCTGATATATATCTATACTATTAAAACACAAACTTTTATAAATGTATATACAGTCGTGACCTTCGATATATAAGGCCTGAGTGCTGGTTTGAACCATGGATTACTTAAAGTGCATTGAAAAATGGAGAATTGTTCTTTATCCCAATAATTAGCAATGATAGAGCTGAAAAGTGTATTATAACTATATAGGAATATGGTATCCAGGTATACATAGCACCCTCCAGAATTGTGATATGTCATCATCTGATGACGTTATGGTTATTTTGGTTGCGAATTATCTTGTTTTTCTAGCATACTTTTAACATAGTTAAACGCGTTATAAATGTTCAAAATTGGAACATGGTTATACCCATAACTAGTTGAAAAAAATATATCGAAATTATAAATGGAATGTTGACACATTCCTCGGTTGCCATGGAAATGTATATTTCCTAAAATGTGTCATAACTCAAAAACTATGAATGTTATGTAAACTAGGCTGGTACTGATCTGTCCGGAATAGGTAACTTCCTATTCATTGATAATACATTTTATATGCCTAACTTCAATCATCTTTGAGATAGTGAGTCATTACCTAATAATGAATTAAGTGTTAATTATGTCATGATCTCAAAAGTTATTGAAGTTAGGCATATAAAATGTATTATCAATGAATAGAAAGTTACCTATTCCGGACAGATCAGTACCAGCCTAGTTTACATAACATTCATAGTTTTTGAGTTATGACACATTTTAGGAAATATACATTTCCATGGCAACCGAGGAATGTGTCAACATTCCATTTATAATTTCGATATATTTTTTTCAACTAGTTATGGGTATAACCATGTTCCAATTTTGAACATTTATAACGCGTTTAACTATGTTAAAAGTATGCTAGAAAAACAAGATAATTCGCAACCAAAATAACCATAACGTCATCAGATGATGACATATCACAATTCTGGAGAGTGCTATGTATACCTGGGTACCATATTCCTATATAGTTATAATACACTTTTCAGCTCTATCATTGCTAATTATTGGGATAAAGAACAATTCTCCATTTTTCAATGCACTTTAAGTAATCCATGGTACACAAATTTTCGCTTAGCACTCAGGCCTTATATATCGAAGGTCACGATACAGTATACTCCGCTTAATTAGGACACCATTGTTTCAGGCCTCTTGTCCCAATTAATTAAGCGGTAATCCCAATTAATCGAAAATTTTATATAAAGTAGCGATTTACAACAATTTTAGTTTTAAACCTGCTATAACAATTCCTCTACTGCTTTCAGACCCTTGAGGCTACTCGGACCGGTAGTATGAGCCTTAATATTATGTGAACTGTTTGGAACTATTCGTGAACCACAAGATCATAATCTCTGTAAATTGCGAATTAAAAAATTCATTAGATGATCGACCCTATTTAGACATTCTGTTGTACTTTTATTAAAATTGATTAAGATTATTATAATCCAGAGATGCAGCGGTCTGGACCGGACCGGACCGACCGGTTTCAGGTCGGTCCGGTCTGCTTGTTTTCAAGTGCGGTCTGGACCGGTCCAAATTAACGATATAACGGTCTGGACCGTTCATCGGTCTGGACCGATCCATCGGTCTGGACCGGTTCAACGGTCTGGACCGTTCATCGGTCTGGACCGTTCATCGGTCTGGACCGTTCATCGGTCTGGACCGTTCATCGGTCTGGACCGTTCATCGGTCTGGACCGTTCATCGGTCTGGACTCATCCTAGATTGGACAAGCGATCGGGCTCAAATCCGTTATTACCCATTGTTTACAAGCACATAAGTATTAATAAGTATCTTATAAACACAAGTGGATATAATTATCCACCCTACTTTGCGGTCTGTAACGGTCCAAATAAGGGATATAACGGTCTGGACCAGTACATCGGTCTGGACCGGTTCATCGGTCTGGACCGGTCCAGACCGATCCAATATTTTGATCATACGGTCTGGACCGGTCCGGACTGTCCAGAAAAAATCATGACGGTCCGGTCCGGTCCATGAAATTTCCGGACCGCTGCATCTCTGTTATAATCTGATCTGATAATTATGAATTTTTCATTGAGCGAGCACCAATTTTGAACCCATTTGTTGAGTTTGTGCCGATTAAGCGGAGTTTGTCCCGATTAACCAATTTTTTTTAGTATTAGCTTCTATGGAAAAGATTTGGTTCTTGGAGAGTTGTCCCAATTTATTAATTTCAAGGTTTATGGTCACATCACTGAAATGACAACACCATATATGTATGTGCATGTGAATTTATAGAATTGTAACCATTTGGATAATGGTCTCATTTGTTCTTCTAATGAATTTGTAATGGGATATTGATGTGATTAGATGGTAGCCGACAACAAGTTTAGGTTTCCACTCAAAATTTATCACAGCTCGCCAAGTTATGAGATCATTCTGACATTTTGAGAAGCGTGAGTCACTTAATTAATTAATCACATATAATTTGCACCCTCTGAGAGATAAACATGACATCAATGATGCAGACACGTTGGTCACACCGTACTGCCCAATATTATTACTCATCGCATGATGACGTAATCATTAAAATTCACATTATTAAATTTGACTATTTAGGCCTATTTACTATTTATAAGTCAATAAACCACACACCAACCGCGAAGGGGTTTGTGTGTGGTGTGTTCTGCCGCGATGCGACATAGCAAGCGAAGCGCGCTACAGTAGAACCCCGCGTATCGGAGCATGCGCGTATCGGGGCAGTCGGTTGGGAATTTGTTTTTTTCCCATTAAAAATAACCCCGCGTATCGGGGCACTCCACCGAAGATTATTTCTCTTAGTAACATGCTTTTACTTTTGAGCAGCTTAGTATTCTTTGTAATGGCCGCTAAGCGTCACCCACTCACGCTAGAGACTCGTGCTGAGGTAATCGGAGGAGTTTTTCAAAAAGAAAATTCCGTGAATATCATAGATTTGTGACTCCTAGTGTAGGTAAAGTATAATGTGAAATTGTAATGTGTAGTACTGCTTAAATATCAGTCTTAACTCTAGGTTTTGACTATATGTGTATGATTTGTTGTGTAGGTGCTAACTTAATTGTTTTAACCAAACATATTGGAGTTTTCTTAGAACCCCGCATATCGGGGCACTCCCTCGTATCGGGGCGCTGAGCGCTTGGACGGAGGTGCCCCGATACGCGGGGTTCCACTGTAGTTATATATACAGTGGAACTCGCTTAGTACGTACTCGGCTTAAGACGTACTCTCGGATATTACGTACTGTTCGCTAATAACCGATTTTCTCTCCTATCTGATCCATTATAAATGATTCGGTTAATACGTACTCGGATAAGACGTACGTCGGATAAGACTTACCAATTTATATTCCCAAGTAAACAAAATTTATGTATTTTAATTCGGTTAGTACGTACTCTAGAAAAGTATCAGCAGAACTCGGTTATTATTTGGTTTAAGTGAGTTCGTGACAACTAAAATACTTTAATCATATCGTTTAGTATGTTATATACTTGTATACCATACATCTTATTCATATCATTGAACAAGTCAGTATTTCAACTTGTGGAATATCCATACGGATAAGACGTACCTCGGTTAGTACGTACTTTTTCTTGTCTCCCAAGGTGGTACGTCTTGACCGAGTTATACTGTATATATACACGTATACATTACCCGGCCAGAAGTATATGATAAGCAATAATTTGTATTACTACGTATTTGTTGTATGTTCCGAGTTGATTGAAGAAACTGGCCGGTTTCTAAATTTTATTTCTGGCATATAGAGGTAACTTTTGATAGCCGACAACAAGTTGCGGTTTCCACTGGAAATTTCTCACACTCCGCCACGTTATGAGTCTTGACCAGGGTATTATACAGGAGTAGAATTGAACATTCCTAGCTGTCCTAAGGTCACTATAGTATGAATTTTATACGCATAAAAGGTTAGTTTTGTATTACTCTATGAGGACTTTCGGCAGTTTTCGCGCTCCTAAACGCAAACATTTCCCAATTTATACGCCTCTAGGCGTATGGCGCGCTCCTGGATAAAACCCTGGTCATGACATCATTCTCCCATTTTGAGAAGTACCAAAAGTCATTTGATCGCACAAAATTCGTACCCTATAATTAAGATTAAAAAATCTCAAAAAATAATAAAACCTGTACGTACATTAATGACCGGGACATTTTGGTCACACCACATTATAAATATGCTACTCATTATCAAATTATGACGTAGTCATAAAAATTTGACATTAGTCTATTTTTTGGCCTATTTCGCTTTTTATTAATGTTCGAAGAATAAACCACACACAAACCGCGAAGCGGTTCCTGTGTGGTTGTGTTCTGCCGCGAAGCGACCTAGAAAGCGTATCGCGCTAGTATCAGAAAACCCACGATGACTATCTGTGGTCAAAACTTAATGAAAGGAATTAGAAATATATTAGCGCCTTTATTTATCTCCTTATTTAATTGGTAATTAAATTGATAATATGTTTCTGTTGGACGAGTTACAATATTGCAATATTATTTTGTATATTTACCTGTTTTACACGGTTCGAATTAATAGATTTCTTTTTCAATGGTATGCCCTTTTCCTTGTTCTATATACAATTCTAATCGCTTTTCACACGATAAAGTGCCATTTAGCGGTTGGATACACGAACCAAAATATACTATAAATGTGTTGGTAGGTAATTGGTACGAGGACAAAGTAAAAATTATTCCTATTAATGCAGAATCAAAGAGCATGTATCAGCAAGATTTTGAAAATTATTTTCCTTTTTCTTCAGATATACGTTCAAGGATAAAATCATCTTTGAGAGATTATGGACTCCCTAATACACAATTATTTTCTCATCCTTCATTTCATAAATTGTATTCTCATTCACAGAATACTACTTATTTAAACGATTTTCATTTGAATTTTGCTAAAAACGATATTGCACCTCTATCACTATTACGTTCTTGGAACCGACACAGTTTATCTTGGCAACCTGAAAGAACGAATAATTCTTGTAATACACTTCCTATTAATTATGGATTGCATGATAACTTAAAAAAAAAATGGACAAACAATGATCTTATACTTCCTTTAAATTACACTTCAACCTCGAGCGATTCTTATGGAAAATTTGATCAAAAATATTATCAAAACAATAAACAAACTTCTCCTGCACTTAATCATCTAAAATCAATATAAGTCAACTATAGTAGATATTAAACACTGAAATCCACTCAATATATTATACATTATAATTATTGTATCTATTCTGAATCTAGACACTTTGATTCCTAAACTCGAATTTATCGATTAGAATCCGTTAGATCAGGGGTCCGCAAAATCTCGAGATTTGTATTACGCGTAATGGGAGGGGGTTCGCATAGTGTTTAATATTTGTTATAGGGGGTCCGCGGTTGAAAAATTTGGGAAACGCTGCCTTAGATGGTTAAATGCATTGTGGATTGTCTTAATGGTTTCCCCTATTAAAACTCTGTTACTATGTTGAATGTTCGGGAAATTCATCTCACTCTTAAGGCATCTTGCTACATAGTAACGAATAACTATATTTCGGATTTTCATGGCAAACTCTCGAATTCTATAAAAAATATATTGAGTTGTGGGCTGTTGTGCCACGTTCCGGAGGCTATAATTTATATTAATGTAACGCTAGGTATTAATTTCGAATTGTCCTCCATTTCCATTTTTGCGAGATTGTTAAATATAGCATCGATATTTTAACGTCCACATTAGGGTCTATCTGCATATGGACTAGTCCAAAGATCAGAACTCACAATTACTAATGCACTGTTTATTCTCGGTATTATGTAACTATATATATACACCAGTCCAGGGTGTTTTTTAAGGCCGATCTTGGTGGAAATTTGCACCCAAGATTTTTTCGAGTTATACCACGATTCAGGTCGGCCGCGGCCGCTGCAGTGTTGAAAAATCTTTGTACTAGTCCATCTTGAGTCTTTTGCTAACTAATGGACTATTAGAGAGAATATAGGTACAGTAGTATGAATTTCTAGCCACATTCTAATTCGACTCTGACGTATCTAAAAGAAAAACTTGCAATATATAAAATCTACAAATTATGTACCTAATTTGATATCTATTATATCATCAATTACGAAAAAGTAAATAAATAGATTAAATCCGCCATACATAGAGGTGAACTCATTACGAAATTAATCTACATATCCATTATATGTATCAGTTTTACTTAATTAAATTTAATCCTCTCGGAATTAAGTTACTAGCTCGAAGTAATCAATATTTTTTAATAATTAGTGTATACAGTGGAGTTGCTTTAATAGCAACTCGTGTTTTGTTGCAGAAATAGTTGCTAATTGGCGAAGTTGCTAATATGAAAATTTTCTTTAAAATGAGTAAAACATGATTTACGTAGTTATTCGTAATTTTCATTCTCTCAATTAATATAGTAAGTACTAGAAATTCTAATGAAAATACATATTATCCGCATCCTCACGGTATTTTATGATCAGCTAATGCAGTGGTTCCCAACCTGGGAGGAATTCCTCCCTGTGGAGGAATTTGGCCATCCTCGGGGAGGAATTTACATAGGTATACTTAGATATATTAATGAAATTTTCTGGATTACTTTGTCACACACTGAATGATTTAATCACTAAGTAATTAAAAATACCTTGCATTAATTATATTGACAGTTCTCATTGACAGTATTATTTATAATTCACTTAGTTTTTCAGTTATTTCCATACCAAAATTCTACATTGTAATCCTGGGGGACTTTTAGCAAAATAATAGCTTAGAGGGATAATATCCTGACTTTTTTTGGAAAGGTTGGGAACCACTGAGCTAATGGTTTCATAAGAGCACACAGTTTTCTTGGAGAATGGTGAAAAGGGGCTATGGACCGTGAAAGGTATGTAACAGAGACGCCACTTTGAGTATTAAAACATTTTGAAAATTAAAAGATAAATATTAGATAAAAATAATTTAAAGTGTTGAGATCATGAGAGCATATATTTATTGAGGAAGTCCTACTTGGAAAATTATCAAGTCACATGACCAACCTAAATATGTAGACACAATGCGTATGGTACGTGCTAATTTTTATAGTAAATCATTATTAATATTATTTGTGTAGTAATGTAATTGTTGTTTGACTATTTGCAACTTTGAGTTGCTTATAGAGGAACAGATCGACACGGCACCAGAAAAGAGTTTGCTAATAAACGAATATTGCTATTAATCGAGTTTCTAATAGGGGAACTTGACTGTATAGATTTGCCCATGCTTTTGATCGGGACCAGTAGATTGGTTGCTAATAGATGAATGTTGCTAATAGGGGAGTAGCTAATAAAGCAACTCTACTGTACGTACATCAATGTAACTATTCCATATTCTTAGAAAATTTTGAGATACAACAATCTATATTAAAATCTACAATTACAGCTGGCTGACAGCATGTTCCTTTGAGTCACTATATCTATGTGGTTGGTTGATTGATAGTGCCTCCAAAAGAATGTCGGCACAGCTGAATTTTAGATTTTTTATGTAATCATCACTATAAAGGTGCTAGACTATTTTGGAAAGGTGTTTTTGAAGTTAACGACCCTTAGTTCGTTGGAATTATACTTTTAACCCACTTCATTTCAGAATTATTCCTGTTAGAGTATTCATATAATAGCTGATCAGTCAGCGTTTTTTTAATACATGTTGGGTGATCACTACTCCGACCAATACTTTCGAGATTTCAAAATCCTAAAATTGTTTTTTTTGACGATGTTATCATAATCTCAATGTGTCAATACCCGTTAGTATATGTGTTACATTCCATAAAGAACATTTCATAAATTGGAAGTTTGTTTCTATCTTAGACCAACTTTGAGAATGATTCTTTTTGCAATATTACCCACAGTTAATGTAATTAAGTCTAAACTAATTCCTGTATTTATTATACAGTAAAACCTCCATTAGGGAACAACTCCGCCTAGTAGACACTTTTTTTAAGTCCCGATTTTTTCCCCCTATGCTTTAACATTGATACCTCCCTCCATTAAGGTACACCTCCATGTAGTATCAGGGAACAACTTTTGTGTTTGAATATCACTTAGCCATTTAGATGGACCTCTCAATAAGGAACATACGTAGATATTTATGATATTTGTGGGGGTCAATATGATATTCAGTGGGCTATATATATCTGGTTCACAGTTTTTGGGGATCAGTATTACCGATGTTTATTTTGTTCTTTACATCACTGATTATTGAAATGGCAGTTATTTATATGAAAAGGAAGCCATTTACCCAATTAACATGTTATTTTAAGAATCACTTAGTTCAGGAAATCACCCTGGATGAGACTTCTCAGGACTTACCGGAGGTCCGGAACCTTGAGTGCCTTCTGACAAGGATGTTATCAGAGCCTAAACATGCTCAGATATATGCGATTCACAATCCTAGTGTCCTACATTCAATCAGCAGTACTGAGAGTGTTGTTTATGGACATATTGTAGAAAACGTATTCGGAAATCTCGTCCATGGAAATTTTATCCACGGAAATTTCGTCCCTAAATTTTCGTCATATGGAAATCTCGTCCATGGAATTAAGTCTTCGCAGTGTGTCCTGATATCATGCATCTGTATATTATACACACCTTAAATTAGGTTCAATCCGAAGGCTTAGTAACTCAATACTTTAATGATAGAAAATTTGCAACTTGGATAAAGATGCTACCAATTTGGCATTAGTTCCATAAAATGAAGTTACTAATTGTTTCAATTTGCTCATGCAGAATTTCCCAGATACTGCAATTAATGTTGCAACATATTGGGAAAAAATTGGCAGATCAAACTCACAAAACACCGATTTATCCCATACGCATTTGCAACATGTATGGAAGGATGAACCTCAGACTTTCGAGAACAAACAACTCAGTTGAGGGTTGCCATAATACAATGAAATCAAGTTTTTCTTCACTTCACCCTTCATTATGCAAGTTTTTGAAGTATATACAGAGTGACCAGGCTTTTTCAGGTAGCAAAACTTATCAAATGGGAGGCTGGAGTAGTGCCAACAAGATTAAAATAATGTATCGCACGAGATGAGAGGCTTTTACATCTTGTTCCAAATTATGTAAATCTTGATCCATTGAGAGATAAGTTACGATTTTGAATTTTAATGGATTCCATATTTCGTATACATTCATAGATACTTATCATTGCCGGCGCCACGTATTATGAGGTGTGGGTGTAGTGGGTGTCACTGTATAGTCTAGTGGGTGTCACTGTCCAAGCACCGCTTCATTTCCTTGAGACAGTGGGTGTCCAGACACCCAGGACACCCCCGGTGGCCCCGGCCCTGCTTATTCATTCCTTCATACTAACTTTATTTCAAATTTATTAAACTTTACATATGTCAGATTTTAAATATTTTATGACGAAATTTCCGTGTACAAAATTTCCATGTACAAAATTTCCTTGGACGAGAATTCTGCATTCTGTAGAAAAGCTTTGCCACATGTCACAGCAATGTCTTATTCTTGTCAAAGTTTAACCAATTGGGCTACTTATTACATTTAATAACACAGAACCGTTAAATGTGTACGTACATATGTAGTTAATGATGTGTGTGATACTGAAGATGGTTAATAAAATTTGATTATGTATTTGATTAAAACATTCATTATCACATTTCACTGTAGTACATCTTGCGCATCTTTACAAACACACATTCATACACCTCATAAAGTTTATGACTAGAGGCTAAATGGCAGACCTTTTATCAAGGAACACCTCGATATCAGGAACACTTTTCAGCAGCCCTCAAAGTGTTCCCTAATTGAAGGTTTTACTGTAGTTAGTCATAATCCATTGTATAGAAATACTAAAATTTAATAGAATCAAGGCATCACGAATTCACATGTTGAATCAATATAATTGTCGCAAGATTTAACAAGTTGATTCATTATATTATTACAAGTTGAAACAATATAATTAGTTTTAATGGTTTTACTGAATCTGAAGTGTGAGGAAAACAGGAGATTGGCACCCCAATTATCGCAGAAACTACGGACAGATTTTAATTCGTTACCAGCCAAAATGTGTAAAATCAAATTCTCTATCCATACATGTAAATTTTTATCATTCTCACTATTAATTATTTCATTTTATGAGCCATAATTAGATTAAATATTTATTAAAATTATTTTTATTTGATCAAATTTCGTTTTCCCTGATGCAAAAATAGACTCTTTCTCAGCACCTACATGCCATGTTTAGTTCTTAATCTATTATGTTGTCCACTACACCGTCTACGAAGAAATAATAATAGATGCAGTGATTTCAATAGTGGCCCACTGCATAGTAGTCGGCACAGTGAAACTTAATTGTTTTGTGTTTTGTGAGCTTGTCCAAAATTAATTGGAAAGATCATACGCACTAGAGGCTATAATTTGGTATGTAGGTGTAATTTGGCATAGACATGGGTTTTATTGGTTTTTCAACCAAATATTGTATCACATCATGGCAACCTCTTTAATAACAACTTAAACAAAATTGACTCGTTTTAGTAAATTTAATATAAAAGTATACAACACATAGTGTAACATCTTTGCGAAAATATTATTTATTACGCACATAACGAAAGTTATTTCCAAAAATGTGTCCTATTATTTTAACACTAGTTATGTAGTTGATCTCAGTTAACTAGAATGCACTAGAGTAGTTAACTTCTCTGATGCGTTGTAAATTTATTACTACCTAGCTTGGCATCCTAGATCCTACTATAATTATATCAATTAAATTAGCTACTAACCATCGGACCAGGCCGGGCTCGGGCCTATACTATATGAACTGGTAGCATTGATTAAAATTTTTCGAGCTTTTTCACCTTTGATTTATTTAGTATAGTTCAAATTTATTATATCTCTCATGAACCTGCTTTTATGCTAATTGAACTGCAGTGGAACTCGCTTAGTACGTACTCTCGTTATATACGTACTGTTGTTTAATAACCGATTTTTTTTAATACTTTAAAAATACTTTAATCGTAATGTTAAGTTTGTTAAAGACTTGAAAATCCTACATCGTATTCATATCGTTGAACATGTCAGTTTCACAATATTTTAACTGTATTTTTCATATCTTGGTAGGATTGGCTAAACATCTAAGTTAGGGGCGGCATACCCGGTACGGCTCGTACGGGAAAGCCGTATCACTTTTCAGAGTGGTCCGAGGCGCCGTACCACTTTTTAGGATTACCAGCTTTGCTATAATACTACCTCTATCTGTTCGAAATTAAACAATTCCTTGATAACTTAATGATTTTATAGTACCAACTGTACACATTGCGGACAGGTTATAATCTAAATTCCCGCCGTAACACTTTTAACTGGTGCGGCCACGCCGGAACACATTCGGAAAATTGGTCCGTCGTCGTCGGACAAAATTCAAATACTGTAAATAAATTTCTCCGCGTACAACATTTCGAAAGGACGTGTCGCCATTGTAAGTTCATTGCAGGCAAGCTTTTATATTTAATGAGCCCTTCGGTGTCGGTCGCTTTGCGACAGATCGATGCTACGCACCTCAAGGTAACGGCCGTTACTCGGCCTTACTGCTCACTAAACAATTGATTAAATAGTTAGTAATATTTGTCATAGTTTTATACTTATAAACCCCGTTGAAAGCGAACTTCTAGGTTGATTTTGAATTTAATTAATTTGTTTACCTATTATTGTAAATAACAACAATAAATAATCATATTAGAAATTTGTAAATGCGAATTTCGAAATCCGAAATCAGCATGCTTGTTTACCTATTATAGCATTAGTTTACCAATTATAACATTAGAAAGTTAGTTTATAATTTATATATAAATGCTGTTCTATTCCACCATCACTTTAATACAATCCCGACAAACAAACAAACATACAAACACACACACACACACACTGTCACACAGGAATATGTCCCTTTTCCAGTTCTTTTGTCCCAATATTCTATGCTCCATATAAGAAAGTTAAAGTTTTAAAAAACGCTAGTCGGCATGCCGACGTCCTATAATACAGTTTATATGGGGTATATTCGGCAAATGATCCCTAAGCGACGCCTCGATTTTGCCGAGGCAAAATCCTATTCCTCAAAACGCCCGCTGATAAAGGGACAGTTTTTAGGATAAAGGGACAAAGACCTGCGCACACACACACACACCTGACATTTCTTGGATTTTAAATAACAAATTTCCTTTGCAACTTTTGGGAGGTTGTCATCCGTCGCGAACCTACCGAGAACACAGCCTCTTAAGTTTATATTCAATAGTGAAATAGTGTGAGTTCTAGATTGCTACTTTAATTGTTCACGTATTCATGTAGAAGTGCCGCCCTTGCCTGTGGTCTGTGCTCCCCGCTAAGCCAAGTTAGGGACAACATTCTACCGGCCTCGCACCGGCTTCATCGTCCGATTAATTTCAGATAACGGAAATACACCGGCTGGAAAATACGACACTTTTTCAACACCTAAATACAATATAACTTCGGTGTCACGCTAAAATCTCTAAAATGCTTGCCTATACTAAGCTTACATACTACACGCAACCTTCAAATTAAATGGGAAACCATTCCTCCATCCCTGGTGAATGTTCTTGATTTCGATTTTGAGGGGTGCAAAAGACATTTTGGAAGTCATTTTGAGCGGCTTCTGAGTCGATTTGATCGGGCGCTGGCTGGTCAAATTGGCGTTTTAACCGGACAGCCGGCCGGTTATAAGGCTTAGGGAAAACACTGACTGCACAGTGGCACACCCCCTGGAACTAGGAAATATTTTTACCATCTTATCAAATATCCAAACGTAATTTATCTGATAGAGCATTGTCTAATATCTAAGGTTGAATTTAAATTTTCTCGAAACAATACAGCTTCTTGGAATAATAGGACTTCAAACTCGTCTTAACGACAACTAATTTCAACTGGAATTTATTGATTGAAAAACCACAATTATTATTTGATAAGATTATAGTGTGAAATGTAAAGACAGCATGTTATTGAAAGATTTCAAGGCTGTATAATTAGTAACATTTTGCAGGAATGTTGCAGATATAAAAGAATAGCTCAGTATCTAACCTGTATTTCCATTGTAACTATCGCTATTTTTGGAAAAACATTTTCTGCATTATCACAACTTCGAACCTTAAGAACTTCATCTGTCGCGCTCTGTCAACTTACACACAAGTTTTATTTTATAGTATTTTAATATCTCCATTTGATAAGACTATCACCTTGTGGTCTGAAGTGGTCTGAAAATTTTTACGATCATTTCAATTTCATTCCAGACATAAATTGCCCAAATTTCGCTTGTCAAAATATAATTTAAAATTTTGTGGTTCTTTAATACAGGTAAACCTCCCAAAGCGGCACCTCCGAGTAGCGGCAACCTCCGAGAAGCGGCACAAAATCATTCTCCCGATGGGTGCCGCTTTGGGAGTTTTACCTTACGAGCAACCTCCCAAAGCGGCAACCTCCGAGTAGCGGCACAAAATCATTCTCCCGATGGGTGCCGCTTTGGGAGGTTTACCTGTATTAGTAATTTAATCATAATAAATAGGATTAAATTATCAATTTTAAAGTACTTTAATTTATACAAGCTCGTTTCGCTTGCTTGGTCGCTTAGCGGTAGAACCCAACCACATACCAACCGCTTCGCAGTTGATGTGTGCTTTACATACTTCTACCATTGATTATAAAGCGTAAATAGGCCTAAATAGTCAATTTTAACAATGTGCAATTTTAGTGATTACGTCATCATGCGATAATGAGCAAGCGTAGTGGCAATCTGGTGTGACCAACGTGTCCGCATCATTAATGTACATGTTCTATTAGATTTTCATATTTTATCTCTTAGAGGGCGCGAATTATGTGAGATTAAGTGAATTTTCAGGGTTCTCGAAATGTGACAATGACGTCATAAATCTCACACCTGAAACGATAGAATAATTCTGATTACACCAAATGATTCCTTCGGGTCGATTTCCCATAGGTCAATAATATAGTTTATAATGTTATCTGCAATCTAAATGCCTAGTTCCAGGTTTGGGCTGTTTCGTGCCACTGTGGACTGTGGTACATATAGGTGCCAGAATCCACCAGAGCCCCTTAGGTAGGGATCGACCGGGGGCCGAATTCTACTGGGGCCGGGATGGAATATTTTTGGCCGGGACCGGACCGGGGCCGGGATAAATCTTGAAACTCATTATATACAATTATGAAGTATCTGTTGCGTTTCCAACGTAACGTACATACAAACATGTAAAGTTGCTGCTATACATGTTATTTATCCCGATTAAACACTGGTATCTCTCTGATTAAACGATGCGTTTTTATTCTGCAGTGTTTTTGAAATTTCAACGTCTAAAATTCCTACACAATGCAGCTATACTCCGAAAGGATTACCGTGACCTACGTAATAGGTCACGGGGCTACTTATTTGTTAAATGATATAAATTTCTTTACATTGTATATAAATAATTATATAAAAGACCCATATCTAAATATTCAAATTAGTGTTTAGGCCAGGTAAGATAAATTAATTGCTTATCATCCGGATTTTTTCAAAAAATATGGACGGCGGACGGGATTTTATTTTTATTTTTTATTTCAATTAATTTGCAATTTACATTATCCCATGCCAAACAATAAATATTTATATTTATTATATTTAGAAAATCACATGACAATGCCCAAATAATGCTCTAAAATACAAGACTTATTAAAAATTGATACATTAAGAGTACTTTACACAAGTTTATAGCTAACATCTGTGCGATTATGTCCATAAGATATTAATATAATATATTCGGACGGGGGGTAAAAATTGGGACGGACGGGGATGATAAACAAGTTATTTATTTTATATGGCCTTAATTTTCCAATCTGAATTATTATTATTTTACTGTGCCGACTATACTATAGTATAGTGGCCCAGTATTGAAATCACTGCCTTTATTTTTTATTTTTACTGTGCCGACTATACTATAGTATAGTGGCCCAGTATTAGAATCACTGCCTTTATTATTATTATTACTGTGCCGACTATACTATAGTATAGTGGCCCAGTATTGGAATCACTGCCTTTATTTTTATTATTTTTTCTCCGTAGACGGTGCCCTGGCCAGAGCTTTATAGTTGATGGGCTTAAACTTTGTTTTTATTATTATTATTATTTTTATTTCTCCGTAGCAGGTGCCCTGGCCACACCTGTATACATTGAGGGCTGAAAATTGGCATGTAGTTGCGGAGGGACCGTCTAATTTGCACCTGGGGTTACGAATTTTTCTTAAGAAATTTTTGACACATCTTTAACACCTTTCAAAATTTGTCTGGTCCATAACTCAAAATATGTTTTAATAACCCCAAAATTTTATTTCATATTTAGATTCATCTTAAAATTCTGCGTCTGATGGGAGAAGAAAATTTGTTAAAATTGGTTTAATTTCTGCCATAAATGGGGGTTGAAATTTCTTTGTTTACTCACGCTTCAATTTCAGTAAAGTGTTAAATCTAATTCTATTGTTTCAACTTGTAATTATTATATTGATTTAACTTATTAAATCCTACTCTAGTGATTCAACTTGCGATAATTATATTGATTTAACTTATAAATTCCAACTGGCTTCTATTTAATTCTAGTATTACTATACAATTGATTTTAATTAAATAATATAATATAAGGAATTTGTTGACTAAACTCAAATCACCGTGGATAACATTGCTAAAATACATAACTAATAATATAATTTATTATCAATACGTAATGAATAAATGGCATTAAACTCTAGATGGTTTATGATAGAAACAAACTTCAAATTTATCTACCGTTCCTTGTGACTCGGACCAATTAACAAATGCTTCTTCACAACTTCGGCGTTGATGACTTGGCGAAAAAAATCCAAAATTGCAGCCTGCGCCGACAGCATGTTCGTTTGGAGGCACTATCTATAAACCACCAACAAAATATAGTGCCACCAAAGGAACATGCGTCGGCACAGGCTGCAATTTTGGATTTTTTTATTTTTTCTCCGTAGCAGGTGCCCTGGCCACACCTGTATACATTGATGGCTGAAACTTGGCATGTAGTTGCGGAGTGACCGTCTAATTTGCACCTGGGGTTACGATTTTTTATTAAATGATTTCAACACCTATTTAAACTGATTATGGCTCATAACATGAAATAATTAATATTGAGCTTGATAAAATTTACATGTACGGATAGAGAAATAAATTCTACACTTTTCCACAGTGCACGAATTTTCAAATTGGGCTTAGATTGTGCCACAATTGAGTTTCAAATTTCCTTTGTTTACTCACACTTCAATTTCAATAAAACTGTTAAATCTAATTCTATTGTTTCAACTTGTAATAATTATATTGATTCAACTTGTGCGATCGAGTATGCTTCTATTTTCTAATTGAAACCTAAGATTTTACATTCCACAACAACGACAGATTAAGTGATTATATTTATTCCTGCGAGAATATTCTTGCACAATTAATGTACTGACGTAATTAATTCTAATTCATTCATTCTGTATTTAACTTATAGAGACGGTTCCAATTAGATTATTGGGGTTATCGAGTGCGTGGAATTCAAATATTATAGTGAAATTCTATTTAAATTATTATTAATTGCAAATATTTGAACTTAATTTATTTTGCTGTATATAATAATGGTGTTAAATAATTAATACATTAATTAAACTTTTATACTAATTAGCTAAATATCATAAATCTCAGAGATCATAGAAGATAGAAACAAACTTTCAATTTATCAATTGGCCCTTATGGCACGTGCCACCTACACAAGTGGGCCTTGACACCTTGAGGTGATGATGACATCGCTAAAAAAATGTGTTTTTACAATTTTGTTAATTCGATATTTAAAATGGGTTAGTTGATGTTGGGTGATGACCCAACACTCACATAAAAAATCCTGAGTCATCAGCTATTATATTCTACTCAAACTTGAATATCTCTAAATTGAAGTGAACTAAATGGAAACTTCCACCACTCTAAGGGTCGATGCCTTGTGTAACACCTTTTTGAAAAAATTTGACACCTTCATAGTGATGATGACATGGCGAAAAAAAATCCAAAATTGCAGCCTGTGCCGACAGCATGTTCCTTTGGAGGCACTATCAATAAACCACCACCAAAATATAGTGCCACCAAAGGAACATGCGTCGGCACAGGCTGCAATTTTGGATTTTTTTCTACCATCTTCATGTCAGATGGCAAAAAGGTGCGCTTCTGGGGTCTGGAATTTTTATGATGTCGATTGTGCAGATGAGTCCATTGCCAATTGCAACATTCCCGTTTGTTCCGGAAAAACGAGAAAGATACGACGCGGTACTCATGGAGGGTCAAAAAGTCTTTCTCAACTGAATCACTTTGGAGTCATTTAGAATCGTATCATCCTATAGAGTACAAAGAGGCAATGATAATTCGAAAAGCTGATGAAGCTAAAAGGTGCAAGAACGATGAGGAGAAATCGAAGCTACAATCCATCTACGTTTTGGCTACATATGGTTCCCAAACTCAATTGAGCCTAGAAGAAACATTTGAGCTGAAAAACAAGTGGTTGTCTGATCATCCTGACCAAGTGAGTGGAACATATTTTCTGGCTGAATGGATATGTGATTCACTTCTCCCTTATACTACAGTTGAAAATGATAGATTCAACGTTTTTGTAAGTAACTTAAATCACAAATTCGATGTTCCAAGTGAAAAAGTACTCCGTCAAAGGATTATTCCGGATATTTACAGACGTGTACAATACAAAATCATGGAACTGCTTCACAATAATCTAGGCGATTCTTGCAGTGCAACCACTGATATTTGGAGTTCAAAGAGTCAGCACGCAATTATATGCTTCACACTGCATTTCATCAACAAAGGAGGAGAGCGAAAGGCAGCTGTGTTGCGTTGTTTTCCATATGATGTGTCACATACCTCTGAATCAATTTCCAAGACTTTACGCATGATCGTTTCTGATTGGAAATTGGAAGGAAAACTCCACTTGATAATGCGAGATAATGCCCTAAATATGGTCCGTGCGATGGCTGACAACAACTTCTCTAATGCAGGTTGTTTTTTACACACGACCCATCTAGTGGTCATGAATTCAATTTTTGAACAAAGTGGCGTACAATCAATGATGGGGCGTGCCAGTAAATTGATTTCTTTTTTTTGGAAGAGTCCGAAGGCAATGGGCGTTCTCAGACATCATCAAATGGATCTCAATGGGGTTCAAGAATGCACTTTAATTTTAGGCGAGAAAACACGTTGGAATTCTTATTATAACATGTAGTTCGGCTATTGCAGCAGAAACGTGCCATTCGTTGTTCAGAAGATGATATAAATATGAATATAGAATATCAACTAACTCCAAATAACTGGATGCTTATTCTCAAAGTAATTAATTTATTAAAACCATTCGCTGATGCAACATTGGATGCAGAATACGAAAATGCTTGCATTTCCGATACAATTCCATTGATCAAGAAAATATATTATGATTTGATCGCGATTCATGAAATGGGAATTGGTACAATGAAAAGCGAATTGGTCGTACAAATGAACCGATATTTCAGGATGAAGATCCGCGAGTACATTTCGTTGATGTTGAAGTTAGCGAAGCGCATGCGCTGGCTACTATACTGGATCCTAGATATAAAACGAGTGGTTTTATGAACAAGGCAAAAGCAGAATTTTCGAAAGAAAAATTGGCCATCTTTGCATCCAATGTCATTCAAGGGAGTTCAGCGGGAAACAGTTTTCAAAATGACTCCAATTCCAATGTGAACAGTTGCTGGGATGCTATATTAAGCGATTCAGATAATGAATTTGATTCGGTTGATCATTATACCACTAGTGATGGACGAGACACGATTAACGAAAAAGTAAAGAAGGAAATATTCATCTATTTTGCTGAAAAGCTAATTAACAGAGAGCTAGATCCATTGTTGTATTGGCGCATGAACTTGAGTTTGTACCCAATGTTGTCTATACTTGCCTTTAAATATTTGAGCCCACCCTGTGGTTCAGTTCCAAGTGAACGAGCATTCAAAATTGCGAGTAAGATTAATCCGTTTACTCCCTCCTAATATAGAGAAGCTCTTGTTCCTCAAGTATAACCTCCGAGCTATTGGTTTTGGCTCATTCAAATTACCACAACCACCACTTGAAGTAGTTCTTCCGAACCAAAACGTAGAAGTCAAACAAACTGATGGGGACGATGAAGTTTCTCAACAAATAGAGTAACATATTATTACTTAATAAGTGATCATATATTAGATATTAACTTTAGTTATTCGAAAAATGTTAGTTGTCATTGAGGAGGAACATAATTTATGTGGATTTAAGGTTTAATTGTTTCGTACTCAACGGTTTAATGTATGTTTTCAAATCCAAATAAGCCCCGGCTAGTTTAAGTACTTTTAGCCGGGGCCGGAGCCGGGAAAAAGTATCAATTTCTTGCCGGGACAGGGGCCGGGGGCCCGGTCGATCCCTACCCTTAGGTTAATAAATTTCAAGGGAGGCATACTGCCAAACACACCTACCAGGACGATCGCTACAGTCGCAGACTTCCCACCCCCACATAAAACTAATCTATTAAACGTTGATTGTTTTATACTATATTAGTATAATATGTCTAAATGTCCCCGGGCTCTAATTGTTCAATATGGTGATTATAAGTCGATTAGATCTGATTTGAGAAATTAGTTCCTGGAAGGTCTGCGATTTACAATGTAAAAGCAGACAGTGCCACCCACATATATAATTTTATGTTATTCAACTAAGAATTGCGCTTCTAATGATACTAAAATCAGCTTTGTATAAATTTTTCAGGTTCAAACTCCAGGGACAGTTTTAAAATCACTGCCTTTTTATTGTGCCGACTGTACTATAATATAGGGCCCAGTATTAAAATGGCTGCCTTGGTATATTATTATGGTCCGTATCCTCTCCAGAGAACAGTTTTATGAACCAAGAGCCCAAATTTTCACATGCTGTCTCATGGCTTACAAATGTTCACCTGGGGTCACGATCTTCTATTACGATTTTTGAACACATTTACACCTGTTAAATGACACAACACGAGCAATAACTAGTGCCCAATATTTAAATCGTATGCATTCGATAGAGAATATAATTCTACATCTTTTCACAGTGCGCGAATTTTCAAATTTGGCTTTGTTTGTGCCATAATTGAGTTGATAATTTCCTTTGTTTACTTACACTTATGTTAGATTGAAAGTGTTGAATCTAATTCTATTGTTTCAATTTGTGATAATTATATTGATTCGACTTGTGAGGTTGTGTAGGTTTCTATTTCTAATTGAAAATAAGATTATATATATTCCATAACAACGACAAATTATGTGAGTCGTGAATACGTTATATAAGGCCATACCACTAAGCATTAGTATAGTTAACCATGAATTACAGCAGGGTTGCCAACTCTCCCGCTTTTTGCCTTTTTTCTCCCATCCTCCGACCTCCCGCCAAACTTTTCAAACTTCCTCTTTTTTGGAAATTGTTTCTATATTTAGATTTTATGATATACTGTACATGCAAAATAACGGAATTTTTTGCTAAGATCAGTCAAATACGAATACCAGTGTTGTTCTATTCATATACTTGTAAGCACAGTGGCACTAAATGGTCAAATCCTGGAAGTAGCTATTTAAGTGTAAGATAGCGCATTAAACTATATTATTTACCTATGGGAAATCGTATTCATAGAATCCATTAGTAGAATCCATTAGTAGAAATTAGATTTTTTCTATGACTTCAAATGTGAAAGTTATGACGTAATTGTCACAAATTTCAAAGTGTTAAAATCCACCTAATTGTTCAAAACTCATAATTCATATCAGTTAGAAACGTGAAAATCAATAGACATTATGTATACTAATAGTGCCTACATATTCCTCACCCAAAACACGAATATACTTATTCATTATCAAATTACTACGTCATCATGACAATACAAAAATTTTGGAAATTCACTTAATCGCACATAATCGCACCTTCAACGAGATAAACTCTGAAAATTAATAGAACATAACATTAATGATGCGGACACGTTGGTCACACCAGATTCCCATTATGTTTGCTCATTATCGCATTATGACGTAATCACAAAATTTCGCATTGTTAAATTTGACTATTTTAGGCCTATTTACGCTATGTAATCATTGTTAGAAGTATATAAACCACACAACTCCAAAGAAAGCGGCTGTTGTGTGGTTGTGTTATGCCGCGAAGCGACTTAGAAAGCGAAGCGCGCTAGTTACCTACTAAATTTTGAATATATGATGTGATTTTTTTGTTATACCGGCAATCATTTGGTCCATACTCCATATTTAGGACAAAAGTTGGTCTGCACACTTAATAGCTTGTTAGATATATTTAAAATCAATTACTCAAGGTTATTCCAATAGAAAATATCGAAAACTAATAATTAAAACACGAAAGCCGCCTTTTCAAAATTCAGCTAACCAACCAGCTAACCAACCACAATGTTTACATACAACATCAAAATTGGAATTTATAGTAAATTTCAAGTGACCCAGTAAGTTCGAGGTAATTAAACTAAATTATCGGGAATTTAGAATTGGCTTTATTAAATAGAGAATTTAAAATGCTATCATATAAAACCTACGAGAAAACTTGACAGAACGCGACAGATAAAGTTTTAAAACTTTGTAGTCAACTAACGGATGAAATATCTAATATTGAATTTTGCAATTTATTGAACGTGATTATTGTACATGTGTTATTAGAACTAGGATTAAATACTCACCGTTATTATGAAACTCGTCTATAATAGCAACCAAAAGAAGTCGTTAGAATGCGCTAGTTGTATTTATTTTAAGAATTGAATGTGATAATACACCTGTTCATTTGTGGTTTTGAATAATTCTTTCTGGACAATTAGAATAGTCACACTAGGCGAATTCAAATTGTAGCTATACAACGTGAGGTATTACAGCTATTTTTATATTTTTGAAGTGATATGATATTCAGCTTTCAGTTTAGCATTAACTGATACGATATTTTATATATAAAAAATTGGCCTACTTCCAGGTGGTGTGCCACTGTGGTAAGTTAGTTAATTAAGAATTACTTCAAAATTCGAACTAAAAAATAATAGTAGTGTATTAATAATTGGGCTAAAGAAACATCCCATCCCAGGTGGCCTTGTGCCTACATCCTACAGAAAGTTGTTATACTAGATACAATGGTTAATTTTTTATCATATAGTTTATATTTCGTCGATCTATGCAACCACGGGTGGAATAAGCTTTTCAATCTTTTGGAATGTTGGAATTTTCCAGAAAATTTCAACTAGTCACTCCAGTAGTATTTAAAGTAAAACTAGATCACTAAAAGCCTTCTATTGCCTGTATGCTACTAGTTAGTGTTAACTTTTATAGTAACTAACATCGCATTGATAACTACCCAATTCTCAGAGAAAATCCTTTGTGTAGTCAAATTTCAATTAAGGTTAAATAATAATAACACGTAATTAAGTTCCATATTCAATTATTTGAATGTAACGTAACTTTGGAAAGTATTTGAGCTAGAGAGTCAAACTTTGTCTTGAATAATAGCTAATATGTAAGGGTATAATGGAATAAACTAGCTAGCGAATGTACCTTTTTCCTGGGCCAGCGGATTCTATTCATGATATAATTTTTAAAAAGCATATATTTTATGTTCATGATTTTTTGGTTAAACTCCCGCCAAAATTGCAAAACCTCCCGCTTTTTGATTTCGAGAAGTTGGCATCCCAGATTACAGGTAAACCTCGCAAAGAGCACCTCCGAGAAGCGGCAACTAAATGAACTCCGGATTTAAATGTATAATGCAAAATTACCTCCGAGATGCGGCAATCATCTGATAAATTCCAAATACTCATACAATTCATTAATAATTTTTTTAAATAGGCACTTAAACATTTATTTATATTCTATACAGTGGAACTCGCTTAGTACGTACTACGTACTCGGCTTAAGACGTACTCTCGGATAATACGTACTGTTCGCTAATAACCTAATTTTCCTCCTATCTGATGCATTATAAATGATTCGGTTAATACGTACTCGGATAAGACGTACAATTTCTATTCCCAAGTAAATAATATGTATGTACAGTAGAACTCGGTTAAGACGTACCACCTTGGGAGACAAGAAAAAGTACGTACTAACCGAGGTACGTCTTATCCGTAAGCATAATCCACAAGTCGAAATAATGACTTGTTCAATGATGTGAATCGATGTTTGTATGGTATACAAGTATATAACATACTTAACGATATGATTAAAGTATTTTAGTTGTCACCTACTCACTTAAATCAAATAATACCAGAGTTCTGCTGATAGTTTTCTAGAGTACGTACTAACCGAATTAAAATACATACATTTTATTTAATTGGGGATATAAATTGGTACGTCTTATCCGAGGTACGTCTTAACCGAATCATTTTTAATGCATCAGATAGGAGGAAAAATCGGTTATTAGAGAACAGTACGTAATATCCGAGAGTACGTCTTAAGCCGAGTATGTACTAAGCGAGTTCCACTGTATTTTAATTCGGTTAGTACGTACTCTAGAAAAGTATCAGCAAAACTCAGTTATTTTTCGGTTTAAGTGAGTAGGTGACAACTAAATACTTTAATCATATAGTTAAGTATGTTATATACTTGTATACCATACATCGTATCATATCATTGAACAAGTCCGTATTTCGACTTGTGGATTATGCAAGCGGAAAAGACGTACCTCGGTTCGTACGTACTTTTTCTGTCTCGCAAGGTGGTAGGTCTTAACCGAGTTCTACTGTATTTTACAATTACAAAGAGATCTAATTGTATAAATTTAGGGAACTAGAGGAGTCCATATGAAGTAAGCACAGTGAGCTACTATAGTGCATTAGGTGAAAATTATCACATCATAAACATTACACTTTCAAATTGGATTTCTAAGGCATAAATCTAACATATTTCAAATATGAACTTGATTGAACTAATAGATTTCAATTGCTGCCTATTGTTGTCCAGATTACATTTGTGGTAAAATTACATTTTGTTGATTTGTTTTATATTGCATTCCAATTAGGTTTAATTTTCGCTCATCGTGAAACAATGTAACAATTATATGCATTTTTATGAATTCATTTTGTTTAACTAATTTATTCTATTTATCTTAGTTTCTTAAATCTATAATATAAAAACACAAACCTATATGTGTGTACACTCAAACCTCCGAGACCCGAACCTCTCAGATACGGGCACCTCCCTCAACCGGGCACCCTTATTGGTATAAGGCCAAGCTAATAATGTATTTATTTAAGTTTATTGCAATAATTTACAATACATAGAGTGTATCTATCTATCTATCTATATATTAAAAGCGAAATTGTTGTCTGTGTGTTTGTTTGTCCAGAATTAATTGGAAAGACTACGAGTCCTAGAAAGGTGAAATTTGCATACAGGGGTAATTTTGTACTGCGACAACGAGCTATTGGTTTTGAAGAGAAATATTTACAATTGAAGGTGCCACGATATGTTAGCCAATAAAATTCGAAGGTTTGTTAGTATGGATTAGCAGACTTCATCAATTATTATAAATAGATTGTGCATGACTGCAATTTAATTGATTAAAATAAATTCATCTAACCAATCATTTGTGCCTGTATTACATTGCATGTTTTTCTTTTAGTATTATTTGGATTCGAGCTATCCTTATTGTGCAACTGAATTTATTGAGCTACTAATTGGAGGATTTGTATTTCCCAAACAAATTACAATGTGTAGCATTTTATTAAGGGGACTTTATTAGGAATATTTTTAATCAATACACCACAAAGATGTATAATTCTAAATGATTTGTTTCAGGGCGTAGTAAGGCCACGCAGCGACCGAGACCCAAGGGCTCATATTATTAAAACACAAACCTGTATTTGTGCACGTGTGTGTGTATATGTAGTATATATATTTGTTTGTATGTTCCGAGTTGATTGAAGAAAGTGGACGGTTTCCAAATGTGATTTTTGGCATTTAGCGGTAACTTTTGGCACCGGCCAACAAGTTGAGGTTTCCACTCAAAATTTATCACACCTAATTAAGTTATGACGACATTGTCACATTTCGAGAACCCTGAAAATTAACTTAATCGCACATAATACGCGCCCTCTAAGAGATAAAATTCCCGAAATTTAATAGAACATGTACATTAATGATGCGGACACGTTGGTCACACCAGATTGCCAATATCCTTACTCATTATCGCATGACGTAGTCACTAATATTTCACATTGTTAAAATTTACTATTTAGGCCTATTTACGATTTATAATCAATGTTAGAACTTAGAAGTATGTAACCACACATCAACCGCGAAGCGGTTGGTGTGTGTGGTTGTGCGCTGCCGCGAAGCGACCTAGCAAGCGAAGCTAGCTAGTATCTAATAGATATATTGTTAAATAATATAGTTATTTGATAGATATTTTATTAAATAATATAGTTATCTGATACATTGTTGCTTGTATTCTGTGAAATTTGTAGATTATCTTTTGAAAATGGCTACTAAGTTGATTATTGTCAAAATATTGAGTGGTAATAACTTTTACGTCTATCTATCTGTAGATCAAATTCTGCGAGTCTTAACCTTGAGGATGATAAGGGACATTCTGTGCCATGCAGGGGGTTTATCTAGGATTTTTGGGCCGGCACTTTTTAATAGAAATAAATTTTAGCAGACACGCTAAATGTGTCAGCCATAATACATAATCGGCGGTATATTTCAATGTTGAGGCATTAATTAAAGGTGAAAAATATAGATACGGTACCAAACAGGGATTTATCCAAATTTCTGTCTCCAAAAAAGCTTGTCAGAGACCTGGGACCTAAATGGAATCACACTGCAAGCACTTTTGCACATCAACCGATGCCTGGCTAGCACCTAAAAGTGCCGGGCAGGGACCTGAATAAACCTATTGTGAAATGTCAATGTATTAATTAAGGCCTCACTGTTTGACGAAAAAACCCTAGCTGTCATGACAGGAAAAGGAGGGGCACCCTGCATTCCCCGCAAAGCAAATCGTAGTGATGGCAATAACATCGCGAAAGTTGTTTTAGCGGTTTTCCTTTAGACTGCTCGATAGAGGATATCAGAGACAATTATTCAATTAATATTTATAGAATAATTAATGGTATTTTTACATTATAGTGCAAGCACTTACACTTCATTGTGATATATTTATTATTCCATGTTATAGGAGGCCACATTACTTAATATGTTGAACCATGGCCATGGTTGAACATGTTCTTATTTAGGTACATATAGGGTTTTCGCTTGTATTAACTGAAAAACTGTGCTGCAAACTTGCAATTATGTTGTTTGATAACTGTGTTGTAACAAGAAAAAATTGTGTTTGTGTTGTAACAGTTGCAACTTGCAACTATTATTTTACATTTAGGATGTAACTGTGTTGTAGTCATATTCGAGAGATCACTCAAGAATTATTTATCTTCAGGAATACAGTCGACTGCTTAATAGAGCCACCGGTTAATAGAATTCACTGATTAATCGGGTCAAAATTCCACAGGATTTATAAGACGGAATTACATTTTGGCTTAAAATATTTTCGGTTAATGGATTTCTCTGTTTAATTTGGGTCAAATCAACCTGGTCCCAAGGTTACTCTATATTAAGCCGAGTCGACTGTATATAATTATCAAGTAATTCATCGAGTTACGTATGTACTCCACAGGCATTAAGCACCCCTCATTTTTGGAGCGAGTTCCCGCTCTGCGCTCTTATAATAAAAAGGAGCGGAGCTCCTCCGATAAAAGGAGCGGTCTCTCGATCCCGGTTCTGAAAATTGCAGTTAGCTTTCTTGTGTACCACTATGTGCTTATATAAACAAAAATGTTTCTCTAGTTAAGTGAATCCCATGTTATTATTTTGGGTGATCGGATACCATCGCACTTGTACCTAGTCCCATTCAATTCCACGAGCAAGTAAAGTGGTCTTTTATTGAGATTGTATATCCTGCTAATTTGCAACACAGATTTTTCTTACGATGAGGTATGAATATCGACTCAGCTCAGTGTTTTAGCTAGCTGTCGACTAGGCTCTGGAAGGTGAGCAATTTCATATTTGAGAATAATTGGAACCGTTTGAAAATACCCTTCAAGCATATCAAGATTTGGGTTTGTTGAGTTGCAAGCTCTGCACTTTATGGGTTGCCTTAAATCTTCAGCGGTATGTCATTCATTATGTAATCAATGCTTCCGAGTTGAATAGAAGTTGTAAATATCTGATTACAGCTTAAACATTCAATAGTTTCCATGTAAACATCGTTAGTGAGATCAATTTTTCCCAGTAAATTAATAAGGGTAGTTTCTGATCCAAAGAAATCAAAATAATTGAGGTTACACGTGGTATTAGTTTCTTTGGCGATTTAATCCTGTAATTGAGCGAATTCTTGACGATTGACAAGAGATATAAAATTCGATAGACGTTCGTTTGTGTGTACTCCCAGTGGACGTGGTGGAGGCTTCCTCACCATGAAGGACAGAGGTGTTGTTTGTCGGAAGCGGTGTGGTCAGTAATAGCTATGTATATCGATAAATCGGGAATATGTGGATATGAGTTCAGTTTTTATTATTATCTTGGAAATCTAAATCGATAGTAAGGACAAGCAAGTATTCCATCATTTGAAGCAGAACCGGTAAAACAACATTTAAAGGGTAATTACTTTTTATCTCTCTTTTCGAGCAACATTACAGTTTTTTTTCTAAATACTCACTGTAAATATCTGTTGTGAAAATCGCGACCTCTTCTTTCAGCCAGAATGGGAGAGAAACGTCTGAAAAATTTGCAAACAAGTCCGAAAGCGCATATGTTTCGATTTCTCGTCAAGAGTTTTGTGTAAATCAGAGGAACTTATTGCTTGATAATGCATTAAGTATTTGAACTTTCAGAGAGTTTAGGAGTTCCTTGTAATTTCTCCCATCTTTGGTTGCATAAATATCTTCATATATTTCTTCAGTTGCCCCTAAATGTAGTAGATTTCCTATATGCATTTATTCTATTAATATCATATTAAACCTCCACATATTATGAGTTAACAAGACGTTTACCAATTGAACTTACATTTATCTTCAATTGTAATCAATTCTTCATCCTCTTGTTGCACAACCTAACAAAACCAAGTTGCCATGTATCATTAAATACCCTTACATCATGAATAGTTTTTATACAAGATTACCTTTGAACGCTTTGAATTTTCTAATACAGGTGACTTGGTTCCTTTTCTTGAGGAAAGAGTACAGGTTATGGATATTTTAGGATGCATTGCAATTGGGCTTCGTTGTTCCTATTGACAAACAGTAGTACATATAAAGTAAACAAATATAAATTTTAAACTAGTAGATACCTTCATATCTCTGTGAAAATATTTATTAGTCAAATTAGATTGGATTTTTTTATTTTTTTCTAAACTTGGTAAGGTTCGAGATATTTAGCTTGTGGCTTAGTACCAGGCAGTTTCTTTCCGTACAAACATTTCGTACTAGTAAGAAATCCAAACAATCGATCTCAGATCTAAGTAAGGAATTATTTCAAAAAGGTATTATACAATAAGTCACCAAAAGTATTTCACAACAAGAATTTTTTAGCACCTCCATAAATATTCAAAAATTATTCTATTCTATTTTTGTTAATATATTGTTTTATGTCAACATTCATGTTGAAGCCACTACAAATGATTATATGCTGCCAGAAGCTTGAATATATTAATACTAAATTAATTATTGTTGTTCTAATAATTTGGCCGGTTAGTAAATTACTTAGTAAGAAAGATATCTCATTATTTACCTGTTATTCTAGACTATTGCATCGTAGATATTATATTGTATTTTTTCTTCAATTAGGTTATTAAAACTTTTCTGCCATCCTATTTGAATCAAGTTCCTTCCATCTTTCTTCATTGAAATCATTAGGTGAATCAAATACACTACTGGATTGTTCAGAATTTATTGGCGCCTCTTCTTATGCATTCACTCTCTTGAGTTGTTTTGCAATATTGAAAGAGATAAACAGGGTTACAAATCCGACAAACATTGCCTAAATGGTGTTGACTGAATAGCAGTTTTGAAATTAGTGAGGCTGTTGGCATGCATGGGGTAGTTTCTCTAGCCATTCTGAATCTGATATCGCTCGAAATTTATCAAGTTTCTTAATTATTTAATTTACTGCGCATGCTAATTTTAAATTGAGAGAAATAAACAAGTATGTATTAGAGTTTAAATAATATCTGAATTAATTTAGTTAGGTTGAACCATGGCCTACTATATATACGGCTACACATGCTGCCGAATCATAGTAGGAAATAAGAGTCCATTGATAAATAGGTTATTTATATTTATCTCCATAACTAGTAATGATAGACGTCATAAATGTACTATAACTATATAGGAACTTGGTATCAAGGTATACATAGCATCCTTCAGAATTGTGCTATGTCATCATATGATGACGTAATCGATATTTTGGGTGCGAAATATCGTGTTTTTATAACCTGCTTTTACCATAGTTAAACTCGTTATAAATGTTCAAGATTGGAATATGATGATGCCCATAACTAGTTGAATAAAATATATCGAAATTATAAATGGAATGTTGACACATTCCTCGGTTGCCAGGGAAATGTATATTTCCTAAAATGAGTCATAACTCAAAAACTATCGATTTAATGTAAACTGGACTAGTTCTGATCTATCCGGAATAGATAACTTCCTATTCATTGATAATACATAAATTATGCTTAACTTCATTAACTTTTGAGATAATGAGATAATTAGCTTAGAATAAGCAAATAATTTATAATAATTTGATTACCACCAGCAGTGATGTTAGGCTTGTTCCTTTCATTTGTAAGTATGCTGTTAACCTTACTGAAGGACATTACTACTAAGTAAGATTTGGGAAAACAATCTTAGTAGCTTCACGGCCTTCAGCCTCTCACACAAAATAGGTATTTTGTCAAAACACCTGGATAAGTCCATGAGAATAAAATAACAAAATCATCCAGTAATCACTGCAAAAAGAAAATCTCAATTTAAAACGTATGAGACTAGTCACAAATGTATTACTCTTCTAAAAACTCCCATGTTTTGAATGTAACAATAATCAAGTAGAAGTATCAGATCCAGGCAAAATATTCTCCGCGACTAGATTAAGTTTCAGCACTCACACGCGCCTGGAGAACACTGAGAAGTACAAGAAATTGATTGTTCCTCTTAAGGTTAGATTCACTATTCGTAAATGTTTGGAAGTGCCCCTCCGATAACCACATCGCCCCCCGCCAAATTTTAGTATGAGCAGAATTATCGCATCCAGGAGAGCCAAAATTATTGACCCAGTATAGAATCATTGAAATAAATCAAATAAGATTAATATAGACCACGAGCCCATAAAGCTGAAAATTAGTATATACGGGTAATTTTGAATTAAGAGAACGATCCATAGTTTTTTAAGCGGAATTTTTTGGAATATTACATAATAATAAGGATACCGTATTTCCCCGAATAAGTGCCCCAGCGCTTATTGTTTTCGTGGGCCAAAATTATCCTGAATTTTTTGTGAAAAATCCAGAATATAATATTTAGGTCGGTTCTAATGGTTTCCACCAACAGTATTCCTACCGAAGTTGCAAAAATCAATGGAATTACATTACAGTGATCAACTAATGTGTATAAATATTATCATACGAATGCCATTTTTATTGACCCGGCGCTTATTCAAGCTTCCGGCGCTTATTCGGGGAAATACGGTACTTGTACATTAAATCTCCAATTCCTATCGGATTGAGTCTAGATATAATAAAAAAAGGTTAATACATTGTGGTTACATGACGTCACGAAATAGCAAATTATGTTAGAACTTTTAACTCAATCGCTCCCTAAATTTATCACTTACTTTCTAGAATAAACTGTTACACCTTCGAGCCAGTTTTCTATTATTCACTGTATTTTCACGTTTGGTATGAATAAAAATTAAACCTAATTTTGATTCATACATCGTGTAATCTGTCGATTCAATTCTAGGAACAAAGGAATTCTATTTCGAAATCCATTCCAATGTAGCTATTAGGTGTTGATCACATATCTATATTATTAAAAGAGCAGTATCTGTGTGTGTGTGTGTGTGTGTGTGTCCTCAACCGATCGGTATGAACCAGTCGTCACCAAATCGAGAACGATGCCAAAAGATGCGCGTTGTTTACAGATATCTGAAATTTTCGATCTGAATTACAAAATTTCACACCTCTTTGAGTTATGGAGACAAATTTCAAGAGGAATAAGATTTGATGGTTTACTGCTGATTGTTAGGGCATTCAAAAAGTTTTCATCTTTTTTAATTACTTGACAACAAAACAACTTCCTGGATAAATTTCTATATACAATGTTCACAATAGTCCCCTCCTACATCTACGCATAGTTGCGACCGGTCATCCCACTTGGAGAATGTTTTTAAAAAATACTCCTCTATGTCTATCGAATTTACGTACACTGTTCTCTCTAATTGTCCACCTGTAGGCAAAGGCCCAAAGTGAACTATTAGAGAACATGGACTATTACAGATAGACAAGTAAATAAGTGGACTATTAGAGAGAACAGACTGTAGTACTAAATCCCGGTTCCTAGGTCGTGTCGCGTTTGAAATAGCTGTCCCCAAAGTTGTTTTTTTGAGTTCAGGAAATAACAAGAAATCACAAGGTGATAGATCTGGGGAATACGGGGGGGGGGGGGATGTTCAACCGTTTCGAACCCAATATATTCAATTATACTCCTGAAGACGGGCTGAAATATTTGTAAACGTGAGGTCTTGGGTTCAGAGTGGACCATGGGTCGATGGGTCAGATGGATCACTTAAATTTTTGGGTCATAGTTCACGGCTCTGTGACCCATGACCCATTTGGAATTTCGATGTTCTTCCAGTTATAATACGATTTAAATTAAGCCAGAAACATTACAGGGTATTTCTTTGGCATTAGAAAACTACCAAAATTAATTGATTGAAAGCATCATACACAGGGGTGGTGAATCTGCTGTTAACAGCCATTTTGGCTGTTTGCTGTTAACAGTTAAGAATTCGTCCCCAATTGGCATTACACCTTAACTGCATTTGAGTCGCCTTTAAGTTGTTAATTAACGCAAATTTATGCTGTTAACAGCCAATGTGAGCTGTTAACAAACAATTCAAGCTGTTCAAATTCAAAAATTGTATCAGTAAAAATTAAGGAAATGGACAAGCAAAGAAAGTTATACTCAAAAATGTTTAAATTCGAATTGTATATCGTATTTACATAACAGTGAATTTTGAAACTAAATGATTATATAATAATATTTCAATTATTGCATTGGTGAGCATCTAGCTGTTAACAGCTTCGATTTTCATTTGCTGTTAACAGCTTGGCTGTTTCCATCCCTGATCATACATATATTATAAGTCGGATTGTATTACATAATGTTTAGATATTTATAAAGTTCAATGGGTACACGATGGATCAAAGCGTTACTTGATGGGTCAATGGGTCACTCGATGGTACATGGGTCAATGGGTCATGGGTCACAAATGCGATGGGTCAGATGGGTCATGGGTCACCAATGTTGACCCATGGTCCACTCTGCTGGGGTTATCGTGATGTTTGATACCTCGAGCTCCTGTAGGCGGACGTTGCGTTTTTGCAGACTTTCTCGACTTCTCTCATGGATTTGTTTGCGCAAATTCTCCATCTAGTGAGAATTTAGCAAATTCTCCATTCTCCTTTAGCTTTAGGGACATGTATTTGAACTACTGGCCCATATGCATCAAAATATGCTGTAGAGAACCTTCTCGTCTCGGAAGTCCGGAAGTGACTTTTCGAGGGGAAGATCCTTTTGGGAGCCACGATTTGCTTTGTTGCCCACGCTGAGGTTCAGTAAATTTAATCAAAGTTAATTAAATCACCAGTTACAATTTCATATAACCTCCGAGAATAACAAACACCGCGCAGAAATCTTTCGATATTCGAGAACATCGTGTAGAATTGTATGAATATTTCCAGATGAGATGTCCATGATTAGGGCAATCTCTTCAATACTTAAATGAGGGTCAATACTCACAAGCTCCTGACCCTCAGCAATAATATCCGGGGTGGCTGACGAAATTGTCCTGTTGTATGAGATTTCTACTACTTTGTATACATGGACCATGAATTATTTATTACTATGAGATTTTACTACCATGAGATTTCTACTACCACTGTTATTCTTTCTCACCTTATTTCTCGAGATATATTGGAACTATGCAATCGTGTTAACCACATATATGTTCAGACGCTAATATCAATATTATGACGTGAAGATGTTACTTGTAATGTTATAATGGTATACGCATAAATTCGTCATTAACCATATAGAACCGTCGTGCTTACTGTGGTACTTATATAAAGATGTATTGTTTCAAATGTTTAATAAAATACAAATGGACACATCAGATTACGAAGAGTTGATTCATTATTTGTCAGCAAAAGTGCTACCTCCTCGATTGCTGGCATCTACGAAATGTGCAAGACTCAATTATAAGAAGGGTGCTTCATTGTTTCAGTTGGGAGAAGACAATCGTCTAGTTTGGTAAAATATATGTACACGGTATAACATTAATGTTTGTCATTTGCCTCATTTATTTTTATTTTTTTCAGATATATTCAACCAAAAACAAGAAAAGCGTACTCATCCGTTACCGACTAAGGCTGAAGTGCCAAATATCATTAGTTTACACCATATTACAGAATATGCTGGTATAAGTCAGACCACCGAAATTATCCAGGCTAAATATAGATGGAAGGGAATGCATAATGGCATTCGAAACTATGTAAGTTAGACAACGCATTAACGGGATACCTGTTTTAGCAGGTCCGAGTATAATTTCTGAATTTTGCTTAGGCTCATGCCCATCATATATACAATATACTTTCGTTATATGCAACTGTTATTTTGTATAAATATTTTATTTGAAAAAGTAGCGCAACTTCATCAGATCATAAATGTTGCAATGTTGCATGTCACGAAGTTGCATCTTGTACAAGTACGTATTTACTTTTACCAAGCAATATGATGCAGCAAAATGCATTAATTTCATGCAAAATTGTATCACGTTTATATTTGTATATAATTATATCCAGGATAATTATTGTCGTGACCATTCAGCTGTTGCAAACATTAGGTGTCAATTTAAAAATTCATAGCTTATTTTATAGATTCAAACGTGTCACTTATGTCAAATGACATCTCCCCTCATTCCACATCTGAATCGAAATTTGACCCCCATCCCTCCACCCAAACTATCCTGGCATCATGTGGGTATTGACTTAGTAACAGATTTACCTAACAATTCTGAGGGCTATAAACATATCTTGGAGTGGTTTGCTATCTTAGCAAATTTGTTCCAGCTCGGGCACTTATTTCAAAGACAACTAATATCAATCGAAGCACTAACTCAAATATACTTAATTTATGGTGTTCCGGGCATTATTCAACATGATCAGGGTAAAGAATTTACAAGCAAAGTGAGTCTCTCATAAGCTTATGATAAACAATACACTGACATTAAGCAATAATATTTATTCTCTCTACATGTAGAAATTCAAACATTTTTCACGAAATCTTGAAGTTGACAATCGTGCAACGACTGCTTACCGACCTCAAGGGAATGGTCTTGTAGAGGCACACAACAAGATTATTAAGACGTGAGTAATGAACATTTAGGAGATTATTATAAGCAAGACAATTTCATCTCTATTATATAGGAAACTTGCTAAAATGATAGCTGAAGCTGGTGTAGAGTGGCCTACAATGTTACAATCCAGGGTTGGAATTTAACTCGGGTTAAATAGGTTTTGCCCACCCCGGTTAAACCCGGTTTATTCCGGGTTTTATTAGTTTAACCCGGATTAAACTAGGGCTAAACTCGAGTTAAACTTGGATCAAACTTCACGCTATATTAATCGCCTCCCCCTATAGGTTCCCCAATTACATAATTATAAAGTTAAATCATTATGGAATGACATCAGACATCTACCTTATTATAGGAAATTTACGCTCCATGAAATTAACGCGAATGGAGCTGAACATTTTCAAATACATGAAATTAACGCGAATAAATATTATACAAAAATTCAGGATTATTAGTCTCCAGAGTCCTGATTAAATACTATTTATTGTGCCCAAATAGGCTTCCAATCTACTTGATAGAGATGGTATATCCTTTCAATCTAGTTGCACATCTGAAAATATGTAGCTCGGACGTTTGACATCCATTATATAATTTTGCTAAATAGCAGGAAATTAAGTTCATGGAAATTAACGCTCCAAGAAATTAACGCGATTTGGAGAAATTCGCGTTAATTTCCTATAATAAAGTAATTTTGGGGCTAATTAGTGCATAAATACATATATCACCAGTCAAACTCATCAGGTCCTCGCAACTCGCGAAAACATGTCACTAATTTAGAAGCTTTTTCTATCCCCAATCTGTTGCTGAGTTTTGTCTGAATTAGGCCAAAATTGGAAAATATCGTTCTATCGAAGCAGATCTTGATGGGAGTTTAAGTAGAAGAAGAGCTAAGCTACTCAACACCAGGCTCACATTCTTATACTGTTTCTTAATGCACAACCACCATACACACGGGTCAACAATTTCGATGAAAGATTCCCCGAACATATGTTCAGGAAATGGGTTACTCTCTGCTTGGTATGCGCATAAATCACTCAAATGGAAGTCATCAAAAGAATGTAGACTATTCCTGTCATAAATTTATTATCTTCGTTGGCATAACATTTGTCGAGGTTAGCCAAAGTAACCTAGGGAGCTTTGGACTGTTGCAACCCGCTTTAGTAGTTTAATAATTGAACCCTAGTTTAACCCACTAAATGACGAGTGTTATCTAAGCGGCGGATTCATCGGCGGATTCGCAGACCTCACGTTTATGCTAATAACTCAAAAAGTTTACGCTGTACGTGAAAAATTTTCACATCAGCGGGAAGATGAAAGTTGTGACAACCCATATATAATCCCAAAATGTCAAAATTCCTTAAGATGACTCAGCAATTTTCGCTCAAATTTAGACCTCGGTTTTTCCATAATAACTCAAAAATTATCCATCAAATCAAATTTTCCTTTTAATCACATGTCTATCTCACCTATGACAACCTGTCATGCAAATTTCAAAACAAAATATTCATTTTTGAAAAAATATTATTAACATAAATTTTTCTAAAATCGGCTTACAATGATGATTTGAATACCTATCCAATATCCACAATGTAGAATATGTTGTCTAATAACTATTGATCAGAATTTATTATATCCTTTGTTTATAATTCAATGATTTCTCACTATAAATGGTACACTGCCTTTCTTCTACGTGTACTTGATTTTCTTCGAATTTATTTCATTTTTTTCAAACACACTTTTCACTTTTTTTTCAAAGATCTTTTTGACTTTACAGCATATTTCTCATCTCCATTTTCTTCTCATTTATTTTCTGCTCTCTTCTTTATTCCTCCAAGTCGATTCTTCCAATTCAAGTGAGTTTTTTTATTTTATTTGCCTTTTAGCTACTTTGTTATTTATTTTAATAATACCAGGGCAGGCCATGGCCAGACCGATATTTTTACCACTACATTTTGAATGATCAGATCTAAAATTTAATTTACAATAACGTGGCCTTCAAGCTTTGGATGCCCAAGTCCGGCGGAAGGAAATACCGCCGGCCTCGAATACTAATATAATTACTATATGCAGTCGATACCAACGGACAATAAAAATTTGTTCGCTTTATCCGGAGTTCGTATTAACCGGAGTAATACCCATTCAATCGCCATTGTAAGGACCTGATTTTGTGGAACTGTTCTTCTTATCCGGAAATTCGTATTAATTAACCGTGTTCGTACTAACGAGGTTCTACTGTAGTAGTATATATATATGTATTGATTAATTATAATAATTATTATTATTTCATCTAGTAATGACTTAATTAACCGTGTTCGTACTAACGAGGTTCTACTGTAGTAGTATATATATATGTATTGATTAATTAAAATTATTATTATTATTTCATCTAGTAATGACTTCAATAGAGCAATTCGTGGAAGCTCTCCAGAAACTCGGCTATGAAAGCTTCGATAGCGTAAGAGATGCTTTGAACAAAGGAGACAAACATAAGCCAAAATCTGTCTGGGGAAAATTATCAATTATTCTTTTTGGAAAAAACAAGGCTACTAAGCGCGATTCTCTCAGCTCCAAATGGAGATTGAATAGAGGAAACTTTCAGCATCTCGTAAAGCAAATGATCAGTACGCGTAAGTCTATCACCAATGATGTATCCCGATTGGCAGTAGAGCATATCAGTACTCAGTTAGTATCTGCTAGCTCATATCCTGACACTGTAGAACTCAGTAAGAGGAGTTTGGATGAAATCGATTTCAGTTTTCCTAGTTTACAGCGAGACGTAACGAATAACAGTTTGCTAGGTTTATTGGCATCTGGTTGCGATGACTGCCAGCTTTACGGTCTCATGTCTAAGATAGCTTCTCCTCCTCCCCAAACAGGGAGGACTGATAGCCATTTTTGGTCATTCATAAACTGTAATAATAGTCTATGGTTAGATGCAATGAAATTTTTCAGTTTAGAGTGTCCGCTTGTTAGTGGTGAGTTCATGCTAGTGGATGACAAACTCCACGACCAGTCGAAAAAGTTTAGTTGCTGTCTAATGGAGTCAATGCAATGGATTCGACTAATCAGGCGAAATTGTAACTTAGTGGAAGCGTGGATTTTAGTTGAAAACATTAGTTGTAGGATATTAGAGCTATTCGGGAATTCATATATAGCTATCACAGTGCAACAACTAGATTTATTCACTAGCTTTATTCTAGCCTGTCGAGAAAGTTCAGATACTTTAAGCTCATTTCATGAATCTCTGTGCCTAAAATTGCATCATACCTCTTCTTCTTCTTCAAATCAACAAGTCCCGGTATTGTCATCTACCGATGACCCGCAACCTGAAATTGTTATTACCTCTAATATCCCTGAGTCCAAATTGCTAGTGCCATCAGAAGATGACGACAGTACTCTGGGTAATGAAATCATAGTTGAACAATCCATGTTCAGTGAGGAAATCTGTGGTGAATTTTTGCTAAGTGGAATGGAATGGAAAAGTATTACACTAATTCATGGAGACTCTGTAGTATTTTCTAAAGATTGGACCAATTTATTTAGTTCAAAAATCGAGGGAAATTTTGTATGTGTTCTTTCTTTTCAATACAAAAAGGTTAATAAACTTAGTAGTAGAAAACAAAATAGCTGTTTTTTTAGAGCTAAAGCAGTGTGTAAGTTTAAAGATTGTTTTGAATTTACATTTGTAATAAAGAAAGAGCCGTTGGAGTGTAAAATTGATGAAAATATTATTGTGGAGTATGTAGCTTATGGAACCTTATCTGAACAGCATTTCGATAATACAACTGTGCACTCACGAAATTTATCACATTCGCATAGGTTAGAAGTAGCTAGAGGGGTAGCAGATACATCTGTAAATGCTTATTTCTATGATCAATTTGATTCTGTAGAGAACACAAACTTAGCGCTTAATTATGGTAACCTAAATAAGGTTAGAAGTTCTGCAGTCCTGCGAAAAGCTAAATTTGATTTGTCTAGTTTACAGAGGTATTCTAATGATAACTGGACTGAGTTAATTAGCTTACAACAGTATTATAGAAATAGTGTTATTGGCCTTCATGTTAGAGGTTACATACAGTCACTAAGTCATAATCCTTTTATTGTACATATGTACACTGAAGATCAAATCAAAATATTGAAATTGTTTAAAGATACAAGAATTGTTCTTCACTTGGATGCCACAGGATCAATTGTTAGGAAAATAGAACCCTCACTAAAGAAAGTATTCTATTACGCTCTAACTGTAAGACATCCTACTTACTCCACTAGTCCAATTCCACTAGCAGAAATGATTAGTTCAGGACACACCAGTGCTGAAATAAGTTATTTTTTGCACAAATGGTCCCTTGATGCAAAGAAAATACTGGGCGATCTAAACATTTCACAAGTTGAAATAGATTTCAGCTGGGTTTTGATTCACAGTTCTTGTAGTATTTTTCTCAAGTGTGATATAGATACTTATCTCCATAAGTGTTGGAATATGGTAGATGTAAATTCTGCAGTTAATGAGACGGACTTTAAAGTAATTCTTCACTTATGTTCGGCTCATTTAATGCACAGCATAGGATTTCATATAAATAAAAAATTTAAACTACAAAAAGAAGTGAGAAAACTGTTTTTACATAGTATCGGATTTATTGTACGCGCTGTTGAAATGACAAGTATCAATAATTTATTCCAATCTTTATGCATTGTATTTATGAGTAGTTCTTTAAGTGCAATAGTAAAGACACATACTCATTTGCTAGAAACATTCATTAGTAATGATTCCGTAAACTCCTCAGAGACTAATGAATATTTGGTTGAAGAACATATGGACGATAATAATATTGCTATTGATAACAAGGATAGTAAAACATACAGAGAAAAATCCCCTTTCGGCAAACATTTTGTAAATACTGCAAAAAATTGCAAATCTTGGATCAACAATAATCCAGGAAAAAATGCAGATCCAAATCCTTGTTATAATCCGGAGCTTATAGAATACTTGTTAACATTCTACCTACCTATATTACCTTTATGGAGTGGAATAATCTTAGGACCTATTAGTGTAGCGGATAAGAACAAGACTAGCATCTTTAGCAACGCTATTGTGGAGAATTGGATGCGTATTGTGAAGTTAAATATTTTGGAATCCAAAACTAATTTGAGGCCTGGAGATTTGATACAATTGTTGTATCCTGGTATAGTAAGTAGGTTATCAGCGTTTCAATTTGCCTTTCACCCGCGAGCGAATAAGCTATTTAAAGGTCATAAAAGAGTAAGAAATAGTTTGGAAGAGGAAAGTGTTGAAGAATGGTCACGAAAAAAGAAAGTGTATTGCGGTTATTTACAACCTAAATCATATGAATTTCAAACATTTAAGAAGAAAAAAGTTGAGAAGAAAAATAAAATATGTAAAATTAAGCGTAAATTTGTCCCACGAAAATGCGAAAAGTTATCTAGTTTACGTACGCAAACTGCATCAAAGGTAATGCGAGTGGCCTCTATAATTACAGATGAGGAAATAGTTGAGACGGGGCTAATACGATATGTACTACCAAGCTTTCGTCCGCCACATACAGACTGGCAGATTTCTACATGTAAAAAGTGGAAGTTTCACTTTCGCGAGGAGTTACCGTACTCCTATAATGATATTGTAGATAATGAAGAAAGTTTATTTAGTTATTCGCCAAACTTGACTCAATATATAATTGGCGATGGAAATTGCTATTTCTCGACAATTTCTTATCTCATCACTGGTAGTCAAGATTTCCATGCAGAGTTTAGGGAGCTAATAATTGATAATATGCTAGGTGACCTAAGTATGAGTTGCAATAAATATTTACGCACAAAATATGTTTATACGCAGGATAATTATCGAAATGTACAAGACTGGGTCAACAAAACAGGAATGAGGAAGAGTGGGAAATGGGCTACTGATCTTGAACTCTTTGCAACTGCTTTGTTATTTAATATAGATATCTGGGTATTCTTGGGTCCGTTGGGAACACGTTGGATTGGATTTTCAGGGAATGGATCAACTTTTGAAGAGTTAATGAAGGCGCCAACCCCAAATGGGATATATATACGAAATATTGGGAATCATTATGAACCTATTATTTCTGTTAAATTCGAAAATAATAGTTAATTATTTTTTAAATTGAACAAGGCAGAGTTTTAGAAGAGTTGCAATAGTTTTACCACAATTTGTAGATGTACTTTCCTGTTATATTTAATGGCGCCCTTTTAATATCGTATCAGTGAAAAGAATTAATGCATATTATCATTAATGTGTTAAATCCTAAACCAATAAACTAGTTCTCTCTTTATTTCCATGTTCTACTAAGTAGTTCTCTTACTTTTTTAGAATAACTTTGGTTATCTCGATCTTTCTATATAAAGCATTACTAATATTTGTCACCATTTTAATAACATGCACTCGTTGGTAAGTCATATTCTGAGATAATATGTTGCTTTACATTTATATGAGATTCACCCTCTTTAAAGGCAAATAGTACGTATATTTGGAGAGAAGGAACATGGCCACAAGTAAGATCATTCAGATAGAAGTTACGCAGATTATGGAAATGGAAAAACCTGGAGATGCTTAAAATACCTAACATTGTTGTAGTAACCATAATATTGTTTATATGTCTGATTCTATTCTCTTAATGAATATTGCATTCCAAATATATTTGTATATATGAAGTTGTTTGTATTATGTAAGCTTGTTTACAGAAAGTAATCACTAAGCCTGATATAATTAGGAATGCGGTCATTAATTATTCTTCAGAGGTACCTAAAACTTTAATTCCTGTGAACACTGACGCAAATCAAATACATTCTTATCAATAGTATTATTAAATGACAACATATCAACATTATGGATATTGGAAATCATCATTGTAAGCCGATTTTAGTGAAATTTTATGTTAATAATATTTTTTCAAAAATGAATATTTTGTTTTGAAATTTGCATTACAGGTTGTCATAGGTGAGATAGACATGTGATTAAAAGGAAAATTTGATTTGATGAATAATTTTTGAGTTATTATGGAAAACCCGAGGTCTAAATTTGAGCGAAAATTGCTGAGTCATCTTAAGGAATTTTGACATTTTGGGATTATATATGGGTTGTCACAACTTTCATCTTTCCGCTGATGTAAAAAAAAATTCACGTACAGCGTAAACTTTTTGAGTTATTAGCATAAACGTGAGGTCTGCGAATCCGCCGATAAGATCGTGAAATTAATTTAATGAAATTTATGTTCAAAACTTTTTTTCAAAAATGAATATTTTGTTTTGAAATTTGCATGACAGGTTGTCATAGGTGAGATAGACATGTGATTAAAAGGAAAATTTGATTTGATGGATAATTTTTGAGTTATTATGGAAAAACCGAGGTCTAAATTTGAGCGAAAATTGCTGAGTCATCTTAAGGAATTTTGACATTTTGGGATTATATATGGGTTGTCACAACTTTCATCTTCCCGCTGATGTGAAAATTTTTCACGTACAGCGTAAACTTTTTGAGTTATTAGCATAAACGTGAGGTCTGCGAATCCGCCGATGAATCCGCCGCTAAGATAACACTCGTCACTAAATGTGGTTTTACCCGGGCCGGGTTAAACCTGCCAACCCTGTTACAATCTGCTGTTTTATCAGCAAATAGTAATCGAAAACGTGCTACTGGTTTTAGTTCATTTTACCTGATGTTCGAACGTGAATTTAACCACCTCCCACTCCTTCGATATTTAAACTTGAATGACACTACAACTATGTCCGTAGATGAATAAGATGCAGACCAATTAGTAGAATATAGCAATTCATGGACAGTTGAATTGGAACAGAGTAGAGCTAAAGATCGTGACAATGCTAGATGTAACATCCACTTTGAGCAGGCAAAACAGAAAAGGTTGTATAACCTCAAAGTGGAAACCAAAATGTTGTTATGGCTTAAGTTTTTATTACCTAAAACTAAATTGATCATAAACGCATGTCTAGACAAAAAATGGAGGTAGGAGAACTTTTCTCTTTCTTTTCTTTTTCTTAAAAAAAGAAAATGCCTGGGACAAAGAATAAACCTATTACAAGGGGCCTTTTGTCATTTCGAGCATAACAGACAGCCACTTAGTAGCAAAGAAGGGAGAAAAAGTGACGAAGTATCCTACCATCTAACTATAAAATAGATTCCCCGATTAGGAGAAGTGAGTGACTATAACTAATAATTTACCTTACGATAGTGAGTTTATTTATCTATCTGATATTAGGATGTCGATAGTAGCCACGTGGACAGATCAATCGAACAGCCTCAAAGTTCATATCCATCAACTGGAATAAAGAATGTAGAGGTAATGTAAAATGCAATAGTATAATGCGTATACCGGATACCAGTGGAGGGACAATAAATGAAATTCGTCAGAACGTTACTTCAAATGCTTATTTCTATGTAAAACATGCTGTCAGCTCAAATTTTACATATGGTATTCCTAGCAGAGTAATCTTAGGCTCCTTCTATTGTCTAAAGGTATGCCCACTTCCATAGGCGTCGGAAATGGTCCCGCCGGCCCAATCGATTGTGGACCGCTACATTCACGCCGAGTAGAGCCGGGTAGCCCCTTCGGGCTGCCCGGCCCATGCCGGGTGGCCGGGTGGCCGGGTGGACCGACGCCCATGCCCACTTCCTCCTTGTTGAATTTGAATTGATTTTTGATTAATTGGTGAGAATACAACGTATACCTGTTTAGTTAAAATGCGCAGAGGTAGATATTCGTGCCTAACTATACACTTCGTTTATGTCGTCCCTTTGCATTTAGGAGGAGATTATGGGACATATTAAGAAGAATACTTATTTATCGCCATTACACGAAGAGTTGTCCAACTCCACCAAGAAGACTATTAACCAACCCAACTCAATTTTACTAACTGTCCAAGTTCATTTGATATGGTAATTACTGCGAGATCCTACTTTTTCTGCTATATTTTGATAACTTATAGCAGGGACTTCTTTAATATAGGGACTGTAAACTTCGTTTTACGGTAAAATTAGCGTAGCCCTAAAACAGTATTGTTACTTATTGATATCCCGTAATCCGCTAATGCTAGACACAGGAAATGTATTATTGTCGTATAGGAAGTCATATTTTGGGAGTCCAAAGGTCATATTGGTTTATCGAAAATATTTGTGGAATGTAAGTTATGCGATTTTCACACCCTTCCATATATGGTAATATTGTTAAAATCTCGAGATTACTTAACTTTTTACATATGAAATGTATCATTTTCGTACAGGAAATCATATTTTTGGAGTCCAACGGTCATATTGGTTTATCGAAAATATTTATGGAATGTAAGTTATGCGATTTTCACACCCTTCCATATATGGTAATATTGTTAAAATCTCGAGATTACTTAACTTTTTACATATGAAATGTATCATTTTCGTACAGGAAATCATATTTTGGAGTCCAACGGTCATATTGGTTTATCGAAAATATTTGTGGAATGTAAGTTATGCGATTTTCACACCTTTCCATATATGGTAATATTGTTAAAATCTCGAGATTAGTTAGTTTTATACATATGAAATTTATTATTGGCGAATGGGAAATGGGAATTCATATTTAGGGACTCAGTAGATCACATTGATTTACATAATGACAGATATCTGATAGGTAAGAATTAGCTAAACTACAAAACAGGGTTGGGGCAATCCTCCTGTGGAGAGTGCCAAAATAATAATATAGGCTAAGGGGAACGCCTTAGGTAAATCAATGTGATCTACTGAGTCCCTAAATATGAATTCCCATTTCCCATTCGCCAATAATAAATTTCATATGTATGAAACTAACTAATCTCGAGATTTTAACAATATTACCATATATGGAAAGGTGTGAAAATCGCATAACTTACATTCCACAAATATCTTCGATAAACCAATATGACCGTTGGACTCCCAAAATATGACTTCCTATACGACAATAATACATTTCCTGTGTCTAGCATTAGCGGATTACGGGATATCAATAAGTAACAATACTGTTTTAGGCCTACGCTAATTTTACCGTAAAACGAAGTTTACAGTCCCTATATTAAAGAAGTCCCTGCTTATAGGTAGTATTGTACATAGGTATTAAATGATATCTTAAAATATAGGTACTCTAGAGTTTAGAGAGTTGAAATAATTGGTCAACTGGTCTCATGGACTGAAAAAAATAGCTTTTTCCGAGATAGACCCACCGCGATCAGTGAATACATTCAACTATGTCTATCAAATTCTTTACGCCACCGTAAGTATTCCATAATGAATTAGATTTCGAATCGAGTAAATTTTATTTATTTGTATGTTATAGGTTATTGATTACCTTGCAGAACAACTTATAATTAGAAGGACCAAAGATTACCTTAAATCTATTCCTTATACTCTTCAGCAAATTGATACCTCTAAAAATGTCCCTAGCTACCAGGGTTTGGTTCAATTATAATTTTGAATAACAAATACAATTACAATTACGCTATCTTTATAATTTCAACTACAATTACAATTATACTGATTTGTGTTATACAAAATTACAGTTAAAATTACAATTACAATTATGTCAAAAAAGTGTATTACCGTATTTATTCGAATAGTAGCCTCTATTCGAATAATCGCCTACCTCCAATAATCGCCCCCCTAAAGTAGCAAATAAAAATTTATTACTGCTACCCGTAGTAAACATTTACATCTAATATAACTCACAATACGATTATAAACCAATTATCATTATTAAATTGTAATAAAATGTGATATTCTAGAATATTGCTCAAAATTATTGGTCGAAAAATGGAGCAAAAAACAATAATCGCCTAGGCTACTATTCGAGTAAATACGGTAATTACAATTATAATTGGACCCAATCCTTTGAGTAGGTAGATGGCCTAGTACTGAGGCTCAATATCTACGTATATACCCTCATGATTACAAAGAGATGCCATTTATTCATGTAAAATCATCCCCTTACTAGAAGTCTAGCAAAAATGTAAGCCATCTGGTGTCTAATAATTTATATTAATAAAGAAACACTAGAAAACGTCTAATCGACAATTTTTCGGTCTGCTTTTAAGAACAAATTATTAAATTTGCAATTTCCAAAATGGATTCGTGCTTTATAATTACAATTACAATTATAGGGATTGTGTTTTTAAAATACAATTACAATTATAGTGAATTGTATTTTTCAATTACAATTACAATTATTTCAAAAACGTAATTAATTGTAATTGAATTAATTACGATTATAATTGAACCCAACCCTGCTAGCTACACACCAGTATCTATGGAGTGGCAAATTTCAAAATGCAATTTGCTTGGTCTTCCATTTGAGAAACCATTAAGCCATGCAGAATATTACATCCAACAACCACTGTCTAGTTTTGTTCCACTCGAACAGGAGCCTATTGGACCAGATGGTAACTGTTTTTTCCGATCGTTATCAGCTGTATTGACAGGTCCATACGAATCGGACCCACCCGGCCACCCGGCATGGGCCGGGCAGCCCCTTAGGGCTGCCCGGTGAATGTAGCAGTCCCAGAATCGATTGGGCCGACCTCGGAGCCTTCGGCCCGGGCGGGCCGAAAGGCCGGCGGGCCCATTTCCGACGCCTATGGACAGGTCCGCAGAGTTATTTCGAATATTTAGAGGTGAAATATATAGGTTCATTTGAATTAAGTCCCTGGATTTATTTCACGTTACTTGGAAGTCAACAGACACCAACAGAGTATCTTCTGAGATCTCAAATGGACGACGATCACATTTGGGCAACAGAAGTAGAATTGGTAGCTGTGTCACTGATGTTAGACGTGGACTTGTTTGTCGCAAATTACCATTTCAATTCTAAGAACACCTGGAGAGAAATTAGATGGTATCGGTATCATTCTAACCACATAAATTTCACCACTCCAGCAATATATCTAGCGAATTTTAATAATCACTTCGAGCCTGTAACTGATCTGGTTAATGGTCGCTATCAATCTTATTTACTAACGACAGCTTCAGTGATGTGTTTATAATAGATGACGAATGAATTATTCGATTACAACATTACAATTAAACTCTTCACTTGTGTAATATTCCCCTACTTATAGAGGCACTGACTGTCATAATATAGATATTAGCGTATGAACATATATGTGGTTAACACGATTACATAGTTCCAATATATCTCGAGGAATAAGGTGAGAAAGAATAACAGTGGTAGTAGAAATCTCATACAACACTCCTACCAGTCTGAGGGTCATCTTCAATGCTGCACCTACAGACCTTTACTCGACGGCCCACTCCCTTACAGTGGGATACAATAGAGCATCCGCATGATAAACAGTGACCAAGTCTTCTTGGATCTGGAGTGATTCGATAGGACTGTTATGGTATAATATGCATTAAATATAATAGAGTTTGGTTTAACTGCTATGAACAAGGGATGAGATCTTATTGAATGGCCCAATTTAACCACTATTATTGAATTTTCTAATATGCATTGTTTACATTCATTTTTGGATAAGTAATTACCACAAAGGCATTCTTAGTCCCACAAATGCTTGCACTAACGACATGAATAAACAGTTTCTTCAAATATTGCCGGAGAATGCGGAGATCTTGAAAAGCGTAGATAATGTATCCAGTCAAGATCCGACCACTTTATATCCTCAAGGCTTCCTAAACTCCCTAAACATATCTGGACTGCCACCGCATGAGATATATATATATATCAAAGAGAACTCTCCGGTAATGATTCTACGTAACATCGACACCGAGAATGGACATTGTACGGAAGTAACGGAACACATTATTTTGTAAAGATCGGTGTACAGAAGTAAATACTTGAAGCTGAGATACTAACAGGCAAATACAAAGGCAATACACTCATGATTCCCAGGAAAATGATGTCCCCGTCTGATTATGAATTTCAATTCGTTATGAAACGGGAACAATTTCCCATAAGGCCTGAATTGCATGACAATAATTGTCAAGGCCAGAGTTTGACAAGAGCAGGAGTGCATTTTACGGCTCCTGTATTCACGGTACGTGGTATACCGATGGTATAATTAGGTATAACCAATTATACCAAGTTAGTGTCTAGTTTCGGTATACTACCTTATACTTAATATTTATTAAATTTACCTAGATTGCACCTAGATTAGACCAATATTATACAACAATATACTACGTTAATTTCGAGTATTTAAGGTAGTATAGATGTAGGTATATTAAATGTGTAATGGAAGTTTTTAATGTTATACCGAACAATTCCTAATTTGGTATAATTAATTATACCTAATTATACCATCGATTATACCACGTACCGCTTTATGTTGCAGAGTCAAGAGTAGGAGATCCGGAAAAACACTTGATTTGCAATTAAACAGAATAGGAGGATAAAGCAGAGCGTATACGACATCCAAAAGATATTGTTTAAGTGGACTTGCTATAATTACGAATTATATATAATCAGTCACCAGTCAGTACATAGCGACCACTTAGTATATTCTCACAATAAAATATCTGGCATCAAATATATCAAGAAAATATTTATATCTTACTTCAGCAAAGCGAAGTGCAACAGGATAATATTGAATAAGGCGGCAATATCTTAGTTAAGGAATGCATAAGCGGTCATATAAATTATTAATTCAACTAGTCTATACTTTTTACTGTGCCGACTATACTTAGTAGTTAGCATAGTGGCCCAGTTCTAATCTTACTGCTTTGGTTAGTTATTGGTCCGTAGATCCTCCACAGAACAAAGTTTTATTAACTACCGTATTGCCTTGAATAGTAGCCGGGGCGATTATTGATTTCAAGCCCCATTTAGGCCCAAGAAAATGTTATGATTTTCGAGAATGGCGAATATTTGTGGAATATAATCATTTGAGAGAGTCAATAATTGTAGGGAGGCGATTATTTGATATCAACGGTTATTCTAGGCGGTGTCAAAAAATAATTAAGACCTATTTTGGGGGGGCGATTATTCGAGGGGGGGCTACTATTCAAGGAAATACGGTATGTACTGAAATTTTCAGGATAGCTATCTCATGGGTTACAGATGTCACGATTTCGTATTACAATTTTTGAGACACAATTTTACACCTGTTTAATGTCACAACCGGAACAATAAATGGTATTCGAATATTCAATTTATATGCATTCGATAGAGAATTTAATTATACACTTTGTCACAGTGCACAAATTAAAAAATTGGGTTTCGTTTGTGTCACAATTGAGTTGCAAATTTCCTTTGTTTACTAACACTTCAATTCAATTGAAAGTGTTAAATCTAATTATATTGTTCCAACTTGTGATAATTATATTGAATCAACTTGTGAGATCGAGTCATAGACTCCTTTGATAAGGACTGGAACGTCGGGATCTCGGGGTTTTTTTTTAGTCTGAGAGGCTCCAATTTTAAAAATTGAAAAAGCATTAGATTTCCGGTTTCCAAATGTGATTTTTGGCATATAGGGGTACTTTTGGCACCCGTCAACAATTTGAGGTTTTCACTCAAAATTTCTCACACCTCGACAAGTTATGACGTCATTGTCACATTTCGAGAACCCTGAAAAGTAACTTAATCGCACATAATTCGAGCACTCTAAGAGATAAAAATTTAAAAATTTAATAAAACATGCACATTAATGATGCGGACACTTTGGTCGCACCAGATTGCCAATATGCCTACTCATTATCATATGATGACGTAATCACTAAAATTTCACATTGTTAAATTTGACTATTTAGGCCTATTTACGCTTTATAATCAATGTTAGAAGTGTATAAACCATACACCAATCGCTCTAAAGGAGTCTATGGATCGAGTAGACTTCTATTTGTTAATTGAAAACTAAGGTTTTACATTCCATAACAACGACAGATTAAGTGAATATATTTAATTCCGCAATAATACTCTTATACTATTAATATACTGACGTAATTAATTTTCAATAATTCAGTCTGTTTTTGACTGTATAGATCAGTGGCGTAGCCAGGATGTTGCGCGGTGGTGCGGCGCACCACCAAAATGTTTTTACGCACCACTTCAGGTAGTGCGCATTTCTTATACACCTTAAGTAGAAAGCATTAATTCCCAAGTCATCACTTGTAATGATTGAAATTACCACTTAAAAATAACATGAGTAAAAACTCATATCTATCCTCAGCAAGGAAATTAATGGATTTGAGATATAAGCAAAATCTTTGATGTATCTACGATAATATTCTGCTTATCCCAAGAAATGTTTAACTTCTTTTTGACTTGAGGATGAGCCGATGAGGCCATTAAATAACCGATTTACGTTAGATTATTAATCTGGAGACATTCCCAAACTCGAAAACGTATGCCCGAGATCTGAAACTTTAGTCCTCCAAATTTGGCATTTTTTACCCTCATAGTTAATAGTGATGACGTGACGAAAGAATCTAAAATTACACCTGTGCCGACAGCATGTTCTTTTGGAGGCACTAGAAATCCACCAACCACCAAAGGATAGTGCCTCCAAGGAGCATGCTGTCGGCACAGTTGTAATTATAGAATTTATTTGTTTTTCCGTAGACGGTGCCCTGGGCAGAACTTTATAGTTGATGGGCTAAAAATTGGCATAAATGTATAGAGTGATAGTCTAATTTGCACCTGGGCTACGAATTTTGATTAACAAATATTGGACACATTTTTAACACCTTTTAAAATTTGTCTGGTTCATAACTCAAAAATGTTATACTGAACCCCTATTTTATTTGACCATTGATTCACCATAAAATTATGCGCATGATGGGATAAGACAAATTTTAATAATGGGTTTAATTCATGCCATAAATGGGGAATGAAACTTCTTTATATATTCACACTTTAGATTGAGTATAACTGTTAAATCTTATTCTATTGTTTCAACTTGAGATAAATATATTGATTCTACTTGTGAATTTGAACTGACTTCTATTGAATTGTAGTAGCTATATACAAAGGATTAAACTAAATACAATAAAGCAATTTGTTTAGACATATTAAATTAACTGTGGATAATATTGCCGAAATAATTAACTGATTATACTCATAAATAATTGTTGATTTATACATATTTTATGGATTTCATTATTCTCAAAGATGCTTAATATATAAACAAATTTCCAATTTAACAATCGTTCCTTGTGGCTCGTTACTACTTGGAAAGGTGTCCTAACACTTTGAGGCGCAGATGACATTGCGAAAAATTCCAAAATTGCAGCTGTGCAGACAGGATTTCCTTTGGAGGCACTATCAATTAACCAGCCACCAAAGGAACATACAGTCAGCACAGCTGCAATTTTGGAATTTTCTATTCTATTTTCATCTTAACCCTCGTCTGGCTAGGAATGTAAAATTGAAACTGAAAGTTAATTGAATTTCAATTGAAAGTGAAAGTGAAAGTGGGGTTTTTCTATTTACACCTTTTACCCCAAGCCAGCCGAGGGTTAACGAATTTGATTATAGTTTTTGATTTAACGAAGTTTGATTTGGTAGCTGGAATACATCCTAGAAAAATACCGGATATGTCCTACAACCCCAATACTCGGAATAAGTCCTACATATTTTCTGATGTAGGAATATGTCCTACACCAATTCCGGAATATGTCCTACATATTTCCTGATATAGGAATGTTCTATACATTTAGGATGAGGAATATGTCCTACAATACCGATTTGTTTCCTTTTTACGACTATTAATGTTATGATTTAGCAGTTTCATCAGGTAGCCATTATTTTGGGTCAAGTTGGATGCTAAACATGATTAACGATTCAGTCCAATCCATATTCAATTTGCGGTACGTTTTGTGTAGTTCCTAAAAGCTTTTCCAACTTTTTACCCTATTCATTCATGTTAATGGCCATACTCTCCCTGCACTCCATGTTTTAATGACTAGGAAAACGGAAAAATTATATAGAGGTGCAATATTAGCCATATTGGAATTAATTCATAATGTCAATCCAACATTCGCAATTGGAGATTTTGAACGGGCCCCACGAAAAGGTTTGGAATTTTTTTCCTTCAATTACAATTATTGGTTGCTGGTTTCACTTTACAAGAGCAATTTATCAAAAAATTCAGAAAATTGTATAAAACAAACCAAACATTCAAAAAGTCGATTCGAAAATAAATGGCTTTGCCTTTTCTTCCGAAAGAGGAGATTCGTTCTGTTTATTTTTCATTAGAACTACCTTTACTTGGTTACAAGATTCTGAAAAGGAACTAGTTAACATTTTTAGAAGTTATTTTTAAAAAATATGGATAATGGGAATGTTAACTTATCCGTCTTTATTATGAAAAAGCAACTAACAATGGGGCAGAATCCTATCATAAATGCCTAAAATCTTACTTTAAGACACACCATCCTAACATATGGAAATGTATGGGAACTTTGAATAACGTTATAACAGATTACGACATAGAACTGCAACAATTGCTCGAAAATCACGAAACTACCAGAGGACCGAATTTCTTACTAAATACAAAACAGCTCGAAGAAACGAATATATAGAATTTTCTTTGTATAACTCCTTTAGTTCAGTTGAATTTCTTGATGCAATGGCTCTAACAATTGGCCATGGGAACTTTTGATCAGACATTACCACAGTACCCTCAAATAGTTTGGATATTTCTAATGACTTTTCAGATCTTCAGCAGATAAAGAAGAAATCAATGTCGATCGATGTCATGTTTGTCTTTTACCCAGAACTCAAAATTTTGCACTCTTGCATGACCAGTACGTTCACGGAGGATTTCGTGAATCATGTTCAACTCGTCTTTTAGAACTAAACGCAAATTGCCCAATTTGTAGAAACAAAATAAATGGTGTTATAAAAATCTTTCAATGATTGATTAGTCAGTCGTTTTCTTATCATAAGTTCATAACTGATTCATTCCTACTATACTCTTCCATTTTACTCAAATACAAATTATACTAGAGTCATAGATATATATTCATTTTATTTTAATTCTCATTGTACTGTTGTATGACAGACTTACTACCTCTATTACTAGTATCATGGATGTTCTCTATCCATGACAGATTTACTACCTTACATGACAGAATTACTACCCTTTGATCATGACTTGAGTATTACTAGTATGCACTTTTAATGGTTTCTTTCTTTCTTTCTTCTACTTGACTAAATACAAACAGCATGTATTCAATATAGCAAGTATTTACTTGTATCTTTTAAAAAATTTATTGAATTTGACTTGCTCAATCATCTATATAATTGACATTTCCACATCCGCCTTCCCCGTATTCATTATTTACTAGGTTAATTAATATGTATAACATTGTGAACGGTATAGATAATTATTCTAATATCGGAGATACGACCTTTTAATGGATTTAACAATACATAACCTATTGGGAATCTGAGAATATATTAGCTGTCAAAAACCGTATCGATCATTGCATTGCTGAAGCTGTCTGTGTAAAAAAAAGTTGCAGTACGACTATGTATCATGTCAATAAATTCACTAAGTTGATAGCCTGAGGCTGGCATTTTAAAATTTCGTCTCGTGAATTTTGTTGAGTTCAATAAATCGCTCGGCAAAATCACATGGGAAAGAAATTCAGCAGCTTTGAATATTCAGAGATATTCATTATTGTATGTAATTTCTTGAATCAAGACTATAATTTGTTTACTTTCTTAAATCGATGAGTAGAATAAATAATATAAATGAATTACCATTTCCTATATTGAATACATGCTGTTTGTATTTAGTCAAGTAGAAGAAAGAAAGAAAGAAACCATTAAAAGTGCATAGTAATAGTCAAGTCAAGATCAAAGGGTAGTATTTCTGTCATGTAAGGTAGTAAATCTGTCATGGATAGAGAACATCCATGGTACTAGTAATAGAGGTAGTAAGTCTGTCATGGTAGTAAAACTGTCATACAACAGTACTATCAATTATATTTCAGTCATATTCGTTTTATTTTACCAATTATATTTCAGTTTCAATAAATATACTAGCAATTATATCAATCAGAGGACATATTGGTGTAGGACATATTCCTACATCAGAAAATATGCAGGACATATACCGAAATTGGTGTAGGACATATTCCTACATCAGAAAATATGCAGGACATATACCGAAATTGGTGTAGTACATAATCCTACATCAGAAATTATGTAGGACATATTCTTACATCAGAATATATGTAGGACATGATCATACATTGTTTGTAGGACATTTTCCGATATTTTCGTAGGACATATTCCGCTTTCCCGTTTGATTGAATATTTCTCAGAAACGGAAGGCGTTTAGGGTAGGAATGGGTTCAGAAATGAAGTTGAGCTTCGGTTTGCTATATATAGGAGATAGTGTCGTAATGATACTACTATAAATACAGAGATAATACCAGTCAAATCATGCATAAACTGTCAGTTACTGATGATACAGAACGAGCTATCCCTAAGGTGAGCTGAAAGTTATTGAGAAAAAATATGATAATTTTAATTTCCAAAACAAATTACTTTGTACATATAACATCTTTCTTTATTATGAGTTATATTTTGAGGAGGGTTTCTGAAACAATAATTTCAAAATATAACGAACAAACCATTTTCTAAACCAGTGTTCCAAACGGAAGGCTGTAGGGGATCCACAAGTGGTATTACGGTCGAAGGAAGGGGGAACACAGAATGACTATAGGGGGTCCACGGTTGATAAAGGTTGGAATCTCTGTTCTAAACGAAGGTATCGTCGTTCGTTTTGATCATAAAATCGAATCTAAGACTCAAATAGCAACTATTAATAGCTCAAAAAGAAATTAGGTAGGTAATTGACCCACAGTGTGAATAATAATAACTATAATACTGCTTCTCACTTCATGTAAATAGGAAATGAATGTTTATGATGGTGATGGAATTCTGAAGAAAGGCATTTATATTACACTAAATTTTAGTGGATACCACATTAAGATTCTATTTATTAGTACTGAAAGAGTACGTGTTATAACAATATTTCCAACCATGTTTTAAAAACCGGTATGCATAGTAAATATTTTCGAACTGACAGGAGAACAGTCCGAAAATGTTAAAATTTTAAATATAATATGGCTTCGAAATTTGGCATTGGGTACATTCGTATTCAGGTTTTGGATGTCAGAGAACCTCTTAATACTAATACGATTAATACATACACTATATATGTTACCTTCAAAGCCTTTAAAAAATATAATATAATCTATAGGTTAAGTCACGGATTTAGGATGAGTACACATTTTGAGTCCCTTGGTTTACGTATTAACGAGATTCTACAGTAATCCTAACCTTTAAATTCAACAAGTAACAATACATAATAATTAATGATATGGCATTATTATCGCAACTCCTTTGAATTTGCTTAGTGGTTCCCTAGGGGTTGATATTGAAGCATGTATTATATTATATAATTCAGCTGTTGAAAAAATAATTTCGTTTTTTGATTAAGTAGTAATTTATAGTGCAGCCTCGATTATTCGATACGAATTAGAGAAAAATTATCAAGAGAAAATAAATAAATAAACAGCTATTTCTCGAGAATAAAATTAATCCTAAGTTCACAAGGAAATACAGCGGTCAATTAATTATATAAAAAGAGAAACACTATAATTATATAATTAAAATGAAATAATAATGCGGCTTCTTTGCTAAGAGATGGGAATCCCTGATTAGATCAGTACAACATTATAGACATTTAAGTCCTGACACAAGGACTAAGTCCTTTACGCGAGACAATAACGAAAATGACATAAAACTAAAACCTTTACACATACTACAAGAACAAAATGACAAACATGAGAACAAGATTACAGAATATAAACTTCACTAACAAAATTGAACACAAAGTGGTGACATTCAACTTCTAACTATACAAAGAGATAAAGCTAAACAATTGTTAATTATCTATAGATCAAGTATTTCGTACTTGCTTGATGGAATCTAATACCAAGAACACAGAATCTAGCCAGCCCAATATAATGGAATATATCCATCGGGTAAACGCAAATTACTTAAGATGCACTAACACTAAACATTATACAAAAGAGACAATTTTTCACGAAGAGGAGGAGGGAACTGATCGGAATACAGTTTCCATTGTTCTATTCCAATCTCATTTACATAAGTGGACAGTATATTAGTAAACATTTCTTTCAAATCATGTAGTGGATTATTCCAAGATACAATCGCGTCACAAAAGAAAATAAATTCCTTAATAATTCCAGTCGGATTACAACTGATCATTGCGCAAAGTCCACGAAAAGCTGAGTCTTTCTCCTCGTTATCACGGATATTCCTGAGTGAAATGCACCATGGTCTAATGAATTGGGGCAAAAATATTGATAATTCATCAGGACAGGCATTGCCAATCCGACCAATCGTTATAGCAGTATTTTCTAGAAGAGTCTTTGGTGTGTCGGGTTCAGAACGGTTAATATTATCAATTAATAGAGAAGTAAAAAGGGGTATAAATGATTGTATATCCCTACCCATCTGCATAGCAAGTTCACCTATAGCCCATGTGGAATTATTGCAAACAGAGATTAATTCAGGATTTAAATTCTTAGAAAGAATTGGTAAAAAGTCTTTAGCAAAAGGGTGAACATATTGAAAGCAAGCACGTGTTAAATCTCCCAAAAGTGCAAATGAACTTTGCCTAACTTCAGGTACCCTATCTTGCATACATTGAAATAGTAGGGAAAGCAGTGTAGTTTGATTAACAAGGTTCTCTATATTCCCTTGAAGTCCCTCTGTTAATCCTGAAAGCAAGTCTAGCGCTACGATTAAGAAATCCTTATCAGGGTTAGTCGTATTGTTATCACTAGGTGGTACGTTAGTTAATAACTCTAAATTGCACTCAATCAAACGTACACACCTCTTAAAAACAGGTTCTGCATAGGGTAAGAATCCTAACTGAAGAGCAATTGCAAGAGAGCTCAAACATTCTAATAAAGGAAAAAGATCTTTATCGTCATCCCTAAGGGAATTCCATCTCTCAATTAGAGGAGGCATAAACATTCCAATATATTCTTGATTATTCAAGTAAGGTCCCACACTCTCTGCAAGGGTACCAATTGCATCATAGAGAATCAAAAGGTTTTTGTGTTGATACTTAGAGAATGCTAAAACTAATGTTTGAATGATGTCGTAAAGATAAGGTACCAACTCAGTACAAGCCTCTTCCTCAATTGTTGCAAATGCCGAGCATGCTGCCTCTTGGACCCTTTTGTTATCATCCAAAATTCGCTGAAGCAAGACTTCAAGCAAATTCTTTAAAAATACCTCATTAGGACTCTGAACAATCCACCGAGCATATCTAGAAAGGGTCCAACAAGTAATGATGCGAATAAGTGCTCGCTGATCAGATAAGGAGGTAATAAGAAAAGGTACTAGTTCTTCTAGATGTTGTACCATTCCATTCATACAACCCTCAGCTATAGCTCCTACAACTAATATGCCAGATTCTTTTATTATCCAATTTGGGCTAATCAGGCAAATATTTAGAGTGGGAACTAAAGAGGACAACATTTCTTCATGAAATACGTTACTGAGTACGTCTAGGGCAGCGGCAGAACACTTTCGGATATTCCATTCGCTACCAAAGTCATCACCAATTGTCCCATCATCAGATTCTGAATCTAAACATTCTAGAGTAAAAGACGCATTGCCCTTAGATTTACATTTAGGAAATCTGGGTCGAATGTCCGATTCCCTGTCTGGAACTTGACTATCGATTACGTCGCTTCCTTCCAATAATATAAGATCATGTTCTGAGTATCTCATACCTTTAATTAATATTGGGACTAAATCATCAATGTGTGAGAGTAAGATATCTCTACATTGGCCATGTTCTGCAAGAGCAAGCCAAAACTCACAAGATTCGAGTGATACAGATTCGTCTGAATCCTGTGTTCTGGCCATCATATATTTGATCACATCATGAATGAAAGGAAATAACTCTTCGATACGAATCTCCAACAACATAACAATAGCCCGACAAACTCCTTTTCGAACATCAGCCTCCTATAGACAAATAATTATAATGACCAAAGCATCACAGTGATGACAAATCAACTTAGAATATGTATATCATTATTTAATATATATAGCTTTCTAACCGAATTCTGATCAAAGCGAATACTGTGGGAAAATAGGTGGAAGTAGAGGATTTTTTTACATAATCTGATCTCAATTATATTGTCATAATTGAATTCCTCATACTCTAAAACCTAAGTAACCAAATTTTGGGAAGTAAATATAATCAAATTTTTCAGTTATGCTGTCCTGGTGGAATGCCAAATGATTGGATTCAAAAATATATTTTTAATAATTTAGTTAACCACAAGATATAAATGTAAATACTTAATTCAAACTAGCAGGGTTGTTTGATTTAAATCATTGATTTAAATCAAAAATCCGATTTAGATTAAAAAAATTCGATTTTTTTTTTTAATTAAAGAAAATCAAGATTTTTATCACCCCCACTACCAGGGTTGTTTGATCCATTGATTAGAAATCAATGATTTAAAAAAATAAAAATCATTATTTAAATCAAATTGAAATTAATTTCAAAGTTTCAATAATAATACTTTTCAAACAACCACTTCCTTAAGATATAAAGTAGACCAGTCTAGGTTAGGGGTAAAGGAATTATACTCAAATCCACATATTAGAATACAGTAGGTACCATTACAGTAGATGTTGGATATAAGCACACCAATTCTAAGAACACTATGTTGGGAAACGGTTGCCATATACCCTGTATAATTTATACCGGGTAAAGAACATGTCGGTTATAAGCACAGAGAGTGCAGTTCCCGACGATGTGCTGTTAACCGGCATCCACTGTATTTAAATATAACTAATTTAATATAAAATTGATTTAAATAAAAAAATCCGATATAAATAAAAAATCTGATTTAAATAAAAAAATCTGATCTAAATAAAAAATCCGATTTTTTGATTTAAAAAAATCATTTTAATCAACCCTGCTGAAACTAGTGATTGAAAGTAAACTCAGTTATCAATTACGTATTTTTGAAAAATTATATGAGGTTCAATAATTATAATCAATCAATAAAGGACAACAATAAATTTTTGTTAACAAACCATAAATATAATTTGACTGAATTATAATTAATCATCTAGAACTGCGTTTAGGAGACTACATATATCATTTTTTATATTGACATTCAGTTTACAACCTAGATGCAAATAATTCATTAGAGTATATCTAGCATAGTTTTCCTACTTCCACTTACACACCTGAAATACCCAATGTGCGATTAGTTGTTCAACCGAATACAGTGAACTCCCGTTATAAAGAAGTCGGATATAACGAAATACCCGCATAAACGAAATGGAGATTCACCCAGAGCCAGGGTTGATAAAAATCATGATTAAAAATAAAAAGAAATCCGATTTTATTGATATAAATCCATTTTTTTATATTTTAATTGTTTTTTTTTTGCAATCTATATCACAATGACGTATATTATTTGGCTAATGGATTAATTACATTAATAATGACTCAAGATCAATGTAATTTGACTCATTATCAATGGATTTCTTTACTTTTCGCAAAAAACAATAGAATAAAAAATCTGATTTAAATCAATAAATCTGTTTAAATCATAAAAATCGGATATTTTTGATAAAAATCAGATTTTTGATTTAATCATGATTTTATTAATAAAAATATTGATACAAATCAAACAACCCTGACCAGAGCACTAAATGCATTATTATATCCGCTTATAATAATATCCGGATATAACAAAGGAATTTACGATAATCGATAAGTTCTCTCGATTGGACCGGACAGACACACAAACACCCACATAAACACACAACAATCGAGTTATAATATACGAGCCAAACTAAACAAAGACATGGAGACGTGTCATTGCGCGTGTGTTTGTGGGCTAACACATATAACCGCATTAGTCCCGTTGAAAAGGCCAATGCGCAAGGCACCTCTAAGTAGATCAAGACAGGCGATGATGAGAGATGGAAAGACATCAAGAAAGGTAAAATTAAATGGATAGGCATATGGGAATAATAAACCAGTCTAACTACCACAAGTCTTTGTCAATATATCTGATGGAGCTGAATAAACCAGTTATCGATAATAGATTTGATAGAATCAAACGTGAAGACTTTGAACTGAGCAATATTTTAGTGTGTGATGACGTGTGCTACACAAAAACTTGCTCTTAGTGGGCACAGGTTTGAAAAAGAGACCTCAAATATATGGAACATTGCCTTTCTGATCTCGAGGTTAAACGAATTTGAAAAACATTTTATATTGCAGGTTCGCGGTTGAAATTTATGAGCCCAGAAATTCAGAACGAAATTAGAAAAATAATGAGGACAGAATGACCGAACACATTTACTGCTGGAGAAGCCAAGAAGCAGGGCCGCTTCTTCAATTCAGTTATAATGGATGAAACACAGAATAACAGGCGGCGTGAGCAGGTAAGTGTATGTATCCGCCACGCTGACAGAGATCTGAGGTCCACGGAGACATTCTTCGGCTTTTTTCATACCAAGACCACAGAGGCAGAAACTCTAATAATTATCCTTAAGGGTGCTCTGTACTGATATTTTGACACCCGACGACCTAATGTTTTTATTGCGTTTTTGGATAGTACTAATATATCTAAGATATCCCTGAAAATATTAGAGTTCTACTATGTATATATCCTTAGTTATGAACTAGACAATGTCAATATAGGCCTAATCCATACTAGCCAAATATTTAAAAAAAATTTTTATGTTAGTTTTTAGCGCGAAACATGTCAATTATAAAATATACCTGAGTCAATACTCAATGTTTTAAATCGAACCGAAATATGCTTTTTCTTTAATCTACTCTATGTTATTGTCATTTTTGTGAAATTGGTCAAAAAAAACCCACTATTTTTCATTAAAAGTATACTAATTCAATTTTTTTGTATTATATTGCCAAAACTGCCCGCTTTTAAAACATGCGCCTACATATACTGAGCATTTTAAAAAAAAGTTTGACTTTCTAGAATAAAAATTCTCTTTTTTACATCCATATGCCCAAATGGTCTTTTTTTACACCTTCATAATTAGCATTTAATTAATTTGTGTCGAAGTGGCTGAGTCCAGAATATGAAAGTGCGAGGAAAGGAGTTCCTAAACTGCATAAAATAGATAATGTCATTTGAAATTGAATTAGACTATTTTTAGCAATTTAGAGCTAAGCTCTATCTCATTTGGATCAGAAGTTGGATTTTTGTCAGCTTTTTAACATATTGCCACTTTGACACCACCATATTTGGGCATTTGAAATCAGAACACATCATTCGAATTATAATATAATCCCAAAAGTTTATCCAATGAGTAAGAAATAGAATCATGATGTGACTAGAATTTTAGAGCTAGTCTCTGCTGTCCAGAGATCAAGAGTTACAATATTTGCTTCGTCATCAAAATTGGGCACATCAAATTACCATATATGGTCATGTTAAAAAGTGTGACACTTAGAGTCCTAAAATGTATTATAAACGTATAGCAAGTCAGGTATTTACAGTATTTTCTAATGCCTATGATCATTTTATCTCAAAGCGTTTCTGAAATATCAACAGGTGTGAAATGTCAGATTTTTTGCCCCCTTCTGTGGCCCAAAAGTCCATAACTTATCGAATAATGATTGGATCGTGTTGTGTAACGTCTCATTTTGTGCGCAAATGCTATTTCCATATTTGTATTACCAAATTGGTGTTTTATATAATACATTATTGTATATTTGAGGGCCTTGAGGTGTGAAAATATGACAAAACAGACAAAACCATAGTCATAAATTGGTCATAACTCATGATATATTATTGTAAAAGTGTTGAAAACAAATGCTACGCATAGATAAGAAGCTGGCGCATTTTTATGAAGAATAACAGAATTATTCTGCTGTCCAATTTCCCACAGTAATATATGATCACCGGGTACTTGCATACCCTTCATATTCTTTTATGCCCCTAATTTCCTAATTTTTGACATATTCCTGAACTTTTTGACGTGAACCTGTATATTTTGACCTGTAGATTCCGAAATTTTTAATTTTGGGAACAATATATGGCAGTGTAGAATTTTATCACCTCTTTTGATTTTGAAATTCGGAAAAATTCGTGGGCCGCAGCCTTAGAAAGCTTATAAAACCAAAAATAATAATCAGAAAGTCAAAAAATTTCTCTGGGGTAACACATGATACATCCTCAGACCCTTGAACAAGATTTGAAATTTTTTTCTTCTAACATTTTATAACTATAGTTTAGTGCACGACTGCGTTTTATGATTATTTTGAAAAAATGGCCTTTAGCATCGTTTCTTCTGCAAAAATAAATAAAATAAAAATTATTACTGAGAGGAAATAGTCTCATAATAATATGTTCAAAAATTCAAAAAGATTCAACAATTTTGAAAAAAAGTCATGCCCATATAAGGAAGTCGACGTCTTATTTTATTAAAAAACACCATCTTGATTGAAAATTAAGAAAAAAAAAATCATAGAAGTCATTCTCTATCTCATCTAGAGTATTCCTAGTAGTAAATTATGCAATTCTGAGATTCACCGTGAACGCCCGAATATCAATACAGATTACCCTTAAGATGCCTTATAGTATGTTCTGAATTTACCGTTCGATGCGATGTTGGGGCAGGGATATGACGAGCAGCTAATATGACTGGAGTTTACCGTGGTCCCCAAATCAAGGTGCGTGCTGAGAACGATAAAGCCTAGTGGATATATTCTTTTCGGCATAATCTCAATTTTGGTGCAAGACAGTTTGCATTAAGTGCGAGAGGTGAATAACGCACTAGAAAATCTGCATGCAGTAATCAACTTCATTAAACCGCCTCCTAAAGATATGAATGTTCAAACAGGTGGTAGCTGCAGCCTGCAGCAGCTCTGGATAACCCAAACTTTTGAAGCGCGAATTGAGGCCACTTTGTCCGACGAGGTGGGTAATGAGCATCTCTGGTGTGGAAAGTCTGTTAGCGCACTACACTACGGTTCTTGAGCTGGTCGAATTGTCACAAGAAGATAGAAGGCTCAAACCTGAACAACGTGCCGAATCACGCTCCTTCCTGCGTTCTCTTTAATCATTCGAGACGTATTTTGGAATTAAGAAGATGTTCCTGGCAAACCCTATCCATACTATGTGTCAGGGTAGAGAGGTAACATTGTGTGATATCAGAAATTGGATTAATAGCCTCACGGTTGTTCTAAATAATCAAGCTATTTGTGATGTCAACGCCGACGCTTTCCACCAAAAGTAAGGCTGCTGCAGGAATTCTTAGGATTGATCAACCTAGGCCTCTGTGACCGAGAAGAGCTGAGCGAACAGTGGAAGGGGCGATCACACGGGTAACAGACACTCAAGATGTGGAAGTTCAGATCCAACTACGTCATGTAGAAATGTACAAGCAAGTTTGTAGGATGTTTACGATGCAATAGGGTTCTATTATTTTATAATTTTCTAAGACAGAAGTTAACTAGTGGATCTATGTATAGATATTCCGATCAGCAGCGTCGGCTTTATTCACCCGATACTCTAATTAAAATCTTCATGTGGCTGAGCTGTTGAGATGTTACTTGGAGGAAAAGAAATTGGCAGACGAGGACTTAAATGTGCTGAAAATTCACTTAATGGCACATACTTCGCTCTAAGAGCTAAAATCTGAAAATTTAATAGAATGTACATTAATTATGCGGACAAGTTGGTCACACCAGATTGCCACTATGCTTAATCATAGTCGCATGATAGCAATCACAACAAAATTGCAGCCTGTGCCGACGCATGTTCCTTTGGTGCCACAATACTTTGGTGGTGGTCTATTGATAGTGCCTCCAATAGAACATACAGTCGACACAGGCTGCAATTTTTGATTTTTTCGCCATGTCACCAACACGTCAGGGTGTTATTACACATTTGTCAAGTGGTCACGAGCTACATGGAACGATTGGTAAATTGGAAGTTTGGTTCTATCTTAAACCATCTTGAGTTTAATGCCATTTATTCATTATGTATTGATAATACATAATTATACACTATATTATTAGTTAATTATTTTAGCAATGTTATCCACACGGTGAGTGAGTTAAGTTAACAAATTATTATATTAAATTATTTATTTAATCCATTGTATAGTATTACTACAATTAAATAGAAGCCAGCTGGAATTTAAAAGATAAATCAATATAATTATCGCGAGTTGAATCAATAGAGTAAGATTTAACAAGTAAAATCAATATAATTATTACAAGTAGAAACAATCGAATTAGATATAACACTTCACTGAAACTGAAGTGTGAGTAAACAAAGAAATTTCAACCTCCATTTATGGCATGAATTAAACCCATTATCATGATTTGTCTTTTCCCATCAGACGCAGAATTTTATGGCGATTCCAATGGTGAAATAAAAATTGGGGGTTTAGTAAAACATTTTTTGAGTCATGGGCCAGACAAATTTTGAAAGGTGTAAAAAATGTGTCCAAAACGTGCTAATCAAAAATCGTAACCCCAGGTGCAAATTATACGGTCAGTTCGCACCTACATGCCAAGTTTCAGCCCATCAACTAGAAAACTCAGGCCAGGGCACCGTCTACAGAGAAAAGAAAATCCAAAATTGCAGCCTGTGCCGACGCATGTTCCTTTGGTGGCACTATATTTTGATGGTGGTTTATTGATAGTGCCTCCAAAAGGACATGCTGTCGGCACAGCTGCAATTTTGGATCTTTTTAGCCATGTCATCAGCACCAGGAAGGTGTTAAATTATTTCAGAAAGGTGTTTCAAAAGGCAACGACCCTTAGTGAGTTGGAAGTTTCGTTTTAGCTCACTTCATTTCAGAGTTATTCAAGTTTCAGTAGAATATAATAAGTGATGAGTCAGCATTTTTTATGTGCGTGTTGGGTGTTCCCCAACACAAACCAACCCATTCGAAATTTAGAATTCACAAAATTGTAAAACATATTTTTTTGACGATGTCATCATCACCTCAAGGTGTCAAGACCCATTTGTAGAGGTGTTACTTTGCATAAGGACCAATTGATAAATTGAAAGTTTGTTTCTATTTGCTATCATTTCTGAGATTAATGAAATTTAGCTAATTAGTATAAATATTCAATTAACGTATTGTCGTATTCATAATTTAACACCATTATTATGACAGCAAAATAAAATAAATTAAATTATATGTAATAATTATTAATTTAAATTGAATTTCACTAAATTTGAATTCAGCGCACTCGATAACCCCAATAATCTAATAGGAACCGTTTCTAGAAGTTAAACACAGAGCGAATTAAATATAATTCAATATGTCAGTGTATCAGGGTTGCCGTGGGTATGGGAATCCTGTGGGAATTCCCACAGAATTCCCATATGGGATGGGAATGGGAAATTTTTTTAGCCTATGGGAATTCCCACATGTGGGAATCCTGTGGGAATCCTATGGGAATTCCCATAGGATTATTAAAAGAATTTCCACACATTCATATAGATCATATTACCAATAAAGCATAGTGTACATTATGGTTGTAGACAAACCATAATGATTCATGAACACTATATAGGCGAATTCCCATACGTAGGAATCCTGTGTAAAATTGTAAATGCTATGGGATTTCCCACATGTGGGAATCCTGTGGGAATCCTATGGGAATCCTGTGGGAATCCTATGGGAAATCCTGTGGGAATCCTGTGGGAATTCCCACAGAAATCCTGTGGGAATGGGATGGGAATGGGAATGAAAATTCCCTTCCCACGGCAACCCTGCAGTGTATCCATTGTGCAATAATATTCTAGCAGAAATAAATATAATCACGTAATCTGTTATTGTTATGGAATGTAAAATCTTAGTTTTCAATTAGAAAATAGAAGCCTATTCGATTTCACAAGTGGAATCAATATAATTATCGCAAGTTGAAATAATAGTGAAAGATTTAACTTAACAAGTTTAATCAATATAATTATTAGAAGTTGAAACAATAGAAATAGATTTAACAATATCAATTGAACTGAAGTGTTAGTAAACAAAGGAAATTTGCAACTCTATTGTGGCACTAACGAAACCCAATTTAAAAATTCGTGCACTGTGAAAAGGTGTAGAATTTAATTTTCTATCGAATGCATATAAATTGAATTTTCGCGCACTATTTATTGTTCCTTTTCTAACATTAAACAGGTGTAAAATGTGTCCAAAAAAATGGTGACCCCAGGTGCACATCTGTAACTCATGAGACACATATCCTGAAATTTCAGTTCTTAGTTAATGAAACTCTGTTCTGTGGAGGATCTACCCCAATAATGATAATAATAAAAATCCAAAATTGCAGCTGTGCCGACGTATTTCCCTTTGGTGGCACTATCTATTGGTGGCTACCGGTTGGATAATTGATAGTGCCTCCAAGGAAAATACTGTCGGCGCAACTGCAATTTTGGATTTTTTTTGCCATGCCATCATCACAATGAATAAGATTACCTTCAAAGATAGTAGTTTATCACAATAATTCAGAAGAATGAAGTAATATAGTAAAAAAATGACTAAAGTTAGAAAGTGAAATAATGAAAAAGATAACAATTATATAATTTATATTTTAATTTATAATTCGCTAGAATTAATTTGTACTTCAATAGAATTAGCTAAACTGAAATGATGCAGGTGGAATCATGCAGGTAATGACTAAACCTCAATATGTGCAGTGAATTAAAGACTTCTTACTCTCGAACAATTAAATTAGAGCCTCGGTTAGGCATTCTATATGCACACTAACAATTGATAGAAAATCCTTTTATACTAATTGGATACTAGCTGCTAATCCAAACTGGGACAACCCTCGAATTTAATTGGCTAAGCCATAATTGGATTAAATAGGTGTTAAAATTATTTGATCATAAATCGTAACCCCAGGTGCAAATTATAAGGGCACTCCGCACCTACATGCCAAGTTTCAGCTCTCTATGTATAAAGGTGTGGCTAGGGCACCGTCTACGGAGAATAAAAATCCAAAATTGCAGCCTGTGCCGACGCATGTTCCTTTGGTGGCACTATATCTTGATGGTGGTTTATTGATAGTACCTCCAAAGGAACATGCTGTCGTCACAGGCTGCAATTTTGGATTTTTTCTCGCCAAATAATCAACGCCTCAAGGTGTCAAGACCCATTTTTAATTGGTCCTAGTCACAAGGAGCGGTAGATAAATTTGAAGTTTGTTTCTATTATAAACCATCTTGCAATGCCGCATTAAGGGGGGGGGCTATGGGTGCTGCAGCACCAGGGCCTGAGGAGCCCATTAGGGGCCCGCGTAGCGTGCCTCTAGAGAGTGTAAGACAAATAGGGGCCCTGAAATTTTGGACAGCACCAGGGCCCAGACGACTCTTAATGCGGCCCTGCCATCTTGAGTTTAATGCCATATGTATTGATAATAAATTATAATATAATGTTTAATAAATTTAGCAATGTTATCCACGGTGATTTGAGTTGAGTCAACAAATTCCTTATATTACCTTATTATAGGAAATTAACGCGCCATGAAATTAACGCGAATTTCTCCAAATCGCGTTAATTTCCTTCGCGTTAATTTTTCATGGAGCGTTAATTTCCATGACCTTAATTTCCTGCAATTTAGCAAAATTATACAATGGATGGACAAACTTCCGAGCTACTATTTTCAGATGTGCATCTAGTTTGAAAGGATATACCATGATATCAAGTAGATTGGAAGCCTATTTGGGCACAATAATAATATTAAATTAGGAGATTAATAGTCCTGAAATTTTTTTATAAAATTTATTCGCGTTAATTTCATGTACGTATTGAAAACGTTCAGCTCCAATTCGCGTTAATTTCCTTCGCGTTAATTACATGGCGCGTTAATTTCCTATAATAAGGTATTATATAATATTTAATCCAGCAGAAATTTATTAGTAAATCAATATAATTATCGCAAGTTGAATCAATAGAGTAAGATTTAACAAGTTAAATCAATATAATTATTACAAGTTGAAACAATAGAATTATAATTAACAGTTTCATTTGAACTGAAGTGTTAGTAAACAAAGGGAATTTGCAACTCAATTGTGGCACAAACGAAACCCAATTTAAAAATTCGTGCACTGTGAAAAGGTGTAGAATTAGATTCTCTATCGAATGCATATAAATTGAATTTTCGCGCACTATTTATTGTTCCTTTTCTAACATTGAATAGGTGTAAAAAAATGTAATAAAAAATCGTTACCCCAGATGCACATCTGTAACCCATGAAACACATATCCAGAAAATTTGGGCTCTTAGTTAGTAAAACTCTGTTCAGTAGAGAGGCTACGGACCAATAATAATAATACAGTGGAACTCGCTTAGTACGTACTCGGCTTAAGACGTACTCTCGGATATTACGTACTGTTCTCTAATAACCGATTTTTCCTCCTATCTGATCCATCATAAATGATTCGGTTAATACGTACTCGGATAAGACGTACCTCGGATAAGACGTACCAATTTATATCCCCAATTAAATAAAATGTATGTATTTTAATTCGGTTAGTACGTACTCAAGAAAACTATCAGCAGAACTCAGGTCTTATTTGATTTAAGTGAGTAGGTGACAACTAAAATACTTTAATAATATCGTTAAATATGTTATATACTTGTATACCATACATCGATTCACATCATTGAACAAGTCATTATTTCGACTTGTGGATTATGCATACGGATAAGACGTACCTCGGTTAGTACGTACTTTTTCTTGTCTCCCAAGGTGGTACGTCTTAACCGAGTTCTACTGTAACTAACCAAAGCACTGAGACCAATACTAGGCCACTATACTATAGTATAGTCGGCACAGTCAAAAAAATTAAAGGCAGTCATTTCAATACTGGGCCACTATACTATAGTATAGTCGGCACAGTCAAAAAAATTAAAGGCAGTCATTTCAATACTGGGACACTAAACTAAAGTATAGTCGGCACAGTCAAAATTTCACATTGTTAAATTTGACTATTTTAGGCCTATTTACGCTTTGTAATCAAAGTTATAAGTATATAAACCACACACCAACCGCGAAGCAGTTGATGTGTGGTTGTGTTCTGCCACGATGTGACCTAGCAAGCGAAGCACTCTAGTGATTATTATATTAAACTTTCAGATTTTTAAAACGTAGAGGATGGATATTATGTGCGATTAAGTGATATTTCATGCTTCTGAGATTGACATGTGACATTGACGCCATAACTTGGGTTGTGAGAATTTTTGAGTGGAAACGTAAACTTGTAGTCGGGTGTCAAAATTACCCCTATATGCCAAAAATCATATTTGGAAACAGTCCAGTTATACAATCAACTCGGAACATACAAACAAATATATATCTATATCTATACTATTAATACACAAGGCTGTATATTTGTGTATACACCGAATTGATTGAAGTAACTGCACGGTTTACAAATCTGATATTGGAATATAGGGGTAACTTTTGGCAGCCGACGAGTTTAGGTTTCCACTCGAAATTTCTCACACCTCGCCAAGTTATGACGTCATTCTCATACTTTGAGAATCGTGAAGTCATTAATCGTATTTAATTAAGACCGTCTAAGAAATAAAATATGAAAATTTAATAGGATATGTTCATTGTTAATACGAACCCTCTATCCGGCCAGATTTCCAATATGCATACGCATTATAGCATAATGACGTAATCACTAAAATTACTATTTTAGGCATAATTATGCTATACGTAAAATCAATGTTAGAAGTGTATAAACCAAACAAAAATCGCGATGCGGTTGGTGTGTGGTTGTGTTCTGAAACGAAGCGACCTAGCAAGCGAACTGCATATAGGGCCATCAAGGTGATAACTTATCAATGTGAAGCGACCTAGCAAGGTAAACGCATATATATATATATATATATATATATATATATATAGTGGAACCCCGCATAACGGTCACCTCAGAATAGCGGCCACCCCGATATTCCGAGCACTTTTTAAAGTCCCGTCTGACTTCAGATAGACATTAACATTGATTTATTTCAGAATTACGGCCACCCCACTATTCCGAATTCCGGTCATTTGTTTTAGAAAGAAACCATATTTTAACCTCGGAATTACGGTCAATTACTTTTAACAATAGGGAATCATTATTACATGTTTGAAAACGAAAAGAATTTCTTGACAATTAAATAACAATCCATCGTACTAGAAACCTATAAGTGCAAAAGCATATTACTCTGTCAGTAATTCATAAGTTATTAATGGCATCAAGCAACCAGAAGCAATCAAATTTAGATGCGTATTTTATTTAGTAATTATGTAATAGTATGCTATAATTGGCATAGTATGGTTAATGTTAATGGAATATGGTTTTTATCAAAAAGTTTCACAATTACGGCCACCCCGAAATTACGGCCATTTTTCTCGGTCCCAAGGGTGACCGTAATTCCGGGATTCCACTATATATATATATATATATCTATCCAAATTTTGTCCCTAAATCCAGCAAAATGTTTATAAGTGTCTTTTATGGAGTATATCCAGCAAAAGTGTCTTTAATCAGCAAATTAACCATAGGACACGCCTTTGTTTTGCCTAGGCAAAACTTTTGCTTTGTCCCTAAATCGTCTGGATATAGGGACAAAAACATATTTAGGGACAGTTTTTGTATATATAGATATATATACACAGGTTTGTGTTAAATAGTATAGATAAGTTTATTAAATGCCAAATTCGTGCTCAGAATACTTGTTCACCAATTCAAATCTAAATTATGAAGTCTATTCTTAAATTTTGTCATTGGTAATGCACATGATCCTTAATTGAGCGTTTAAAGTGTATGATGACATCATAGTTTATTCTACATATAAATATGCTTTTGTCTATCGGGTTTTTATATCTTTTATAATGCATAGAGGCAGTGGAGCAAATAGAGGGGGGGGCGCGGGAGGCGTGCGCCCCCTGTAAAAAGTTGAAGGGGGCAACATTAATGGTGCGGGTGTTACCGTGCCCTCTGGATAAAAAATAAAATGTCCAATATAATTTAGGATAGTGAATATACGTATAATTCATTCACTAAATTTCATTTGTTGCAATCAATTTTTTTAAGGGGGGCAAGCCCCCCTGACCCCCAAAAAATCACTCACTACACTCACTCCGCGCCCCCCGAACTTAACCTCAAACTTGTAAACTTTGCGCCTATGCATAGAGGTTTCAAAACTCATTTCGCTTATATCGTCAAATGGGAAGTCATATTAATTAATGAAGTCCAATATGATATAACACAGTGTCCTTAAAGATCCAATAAAATTTCTAATTGTGCCGAAGTACTGCATCTATTAAACGAAATAGAGCTTATAAAGAGAAGTTAATTTCACTACTAACAGATTAAAAAAAAAAACGCCAATTATATATATAGTTAGTTCCAAACAGAGGCGTAGCCAGGGTGCGGCACTCGGGGCACAAAAATGCCCACTAATATACAGTGGATGCCGGTTATAAGCACATCGTGGGGAACTGCACTTTGATGTGTTCTTATAACCGACATAAATTATACAGGATACATGGCAACCGTTTTCCAACATAGTGTGCTTATATCCGATATGTTCTTATAACCGGTATGCTTATATCCGAAATCTACTGTAATACTCTAGTGCGGAAATGCAGCAACCATAATCTACCAGTGCCGCACTTTCATGCAGGGCTAGCTACGCCTCAGGTTCCAAATAGTAATATTTAACCATAAATGGAAAGGTGGGAATACACAATTTTTGAGGTCAGAATATGATTTACGAACTAGACACATTTTAATACCTTTCATATATCTAATATTAGGTAGTTGATATCAAGGTATAACAATACGTATTACAATATAGCGCGTGAAATAGTGCAACTCATCTCATACAAATATTTGACGTAACCAATGTGACCAATGGACTTCCGGAATTTGCTTAATATTAGACAATGATCCATTTCCTGTGTCAAACCTTAGCGGCTTTCGAGTACACAGTGATCTATAATACACCAATCACATTAAAATTATAGAGTCTCAAAAGGTAGCACATATATTTGATATTATATTAAATGTAACCTAGAAGTGACCTACCTTATCCTCAGCTAGCAAGAAAATTCCCTCGAGGAATTGCTTCATGTTTTGAAGAAGCTCTGAAGATCGCGAAAGAATAAATTGATTAACGCATGTTAGGGCGTGTGATCTGACTTTTGAAGATGGGTAGTTGAAAAATTCAATTAATTTTGGAATTAAACAAAAAAGGGGACGTTGAATAGAATCAGATTCTAGCTGGTCAGGAATATCTTCACAAATTCTCAAAAGTGTTGAAAACGTTCCCTCAATTAATTGTTCATTTCCAGAATCTAGGGCTGATATTAGTGCTAAATAGAAAAAGAAATCAAGGCACGTTTTCAATATTGGATCATGAAAAAAGGGTATTGTATATAAGACCTCATAGTAAATGTACAATGGATGCACAAGATGGGAAATTTTTATTTTTACAATACTCTGTAGAATGAACTATAAATGTATTTATGCGTCTTAAACATTACTCAGCCCTACTACATGCCACAGCACTGATTAGCACTCGGTTGATAATATATGACATACAGTGGGTGTTTCTAATAGTTCTTTAAATCATTGATAGGCTTAAAACCATTTTTGGAGGAAATAAATTGGTATTTTTATATCATGGATGAAGATTCTCCCGAAACTACATAGTTAGCAATGGGCGATGATTACCGATAAGATAATTGATCCGTTAAAAATATCCTTCATAACATTATCATGCTCCTGAAATTTCATTAAATGAAGCAGCGAAAACTATTGATATCAATTTCAGAACTTCATTAAAAGAAAATTGTGCGACGAAAAGAAAGGACCATACGTAGATTTATTAGATCTGTCATTTAAACAGAGGACAAAACTTTCAAATATCAAATGATACGGAATTTGATCTAATAAAACTGGGAAGATTATAAAAAATTCAACTGGCTAACAAAATCTCGAAAATGGTTTTTGTGATGGAACTTTTGATTCAGAACCCATATGTTATCAACTCAATACTACTAGTATTCATGCATCGATAAGAAACTCGGTGACCTTTCAATTAGAGTTTTGTTAGAAATAAATAAAATCGAAGCTACATACAACAAGATACCAACTTCCCTGAAATAAATATACCAACCATTAATTCCTGAATCGATCATGATTAAATTTGAAAGAGCTGCGATAAATGCAATTGTTCTGAGTTGCCCTATTGCGTAACTCCAAGGTTGGTACTTTAATTATGGACAAGCAATAACAAGCAGAAAAGATACCAAAGTGTGAAGATTTTGAAATTCCGTGCCTTGGCATTTATTGCAACAGGTAAAGTCATACTTTGTTACCAAGAAGTAAGAGACTGCTTAAGTGTCCAACTAGTAGATGGTATTAACAAATTCCTATAATATTTTGAGAGAATCCGAGTAGAGTATCATGAAAAGACGGCTCCTATATTCCCATAAATTATGGAATGTTACATCCAGGGTTCGACAATAGTTAGGTCAATCTATTAGGGTTATTATCAACAGAAAAGCTATAACAAATTACCAAGTCAGCAAGTTCTGCCAAAGGCAACACACCAGTTACGTGAGTTATTTCGCTCGTTATCAAAATAAGGCTCGGCGATTTTTGCATGTTATTCAACACAACTGTTCAATTACCAAGAATAGTGGTATAAAATGCTGATTCGAAACTAAAACTCTTGCCCCTCAGTAGTCAGGTTCTAACGATGAAATCAGTTCAGTGTTGCTAAGAATGCCAGAGTATATGTGTCTGTGTCCCGAATACAACGACTTTCTAAGAATTGATAGTCTCAGTGACATAGCTCGCAACAACTCAGAGCTACTTTCTACCGTAGGGGGGACTTCGGCTCCAGTTCACGGGGTTTCAACAAGGAGTGACAAGGGAAGATCTTTGCTTGTACTCCATCTCTTCCAATTCAGAATCTTGCTATTACAGCCGAGCATTATAAAAATTTCCAGAGCGACCAATGGACTAAGTATGGGTTCAACACTTGGAAAGGAGCCATGGAAGAGAATAAGAATTTAAGCTACAAGAGGGAGCCCACATCACACCTCTCTGAAGTGGTGTAGTTTCCAGGAGGGGGTCCTGAGTGGTAGTATCATCACAAAAATTGAGGATTTTGTTTGCATTACATTGTTTGTGGAGTCCTTTATAAGGACAGTTATACACTTGTGAAAGCTCTGTCATGGCAATCTGAGGGATCAGAATGACAGCATGGAGTGTAAAATCGAGTTATCTGATAGTACTACGAGGGCACTAGAGAGCCTGAGAAGGATAAAAACGTTATTGTGCAAGTCCATTTGTCCCTAGACCAGGGGCGTAGTCTTCGATGTTGCTCATGGGGGTGCCAACATGCACAAACCCACTTACACCAAATAGAGACATTTGGTAGTGGATAGAACCAATGTATTACAGCGTTAAAAAGATGACGTTAACTTGAATATTTTTTTGAATTATTCGCGTTAATTTCATTTATTAAAAAATGTTCTTCCCTCAATCGCGTTAATTTCATGTATTTGAAATGTTTTGCTCCAAATCGCGTTAATTTCCTTCGGGTTAATCTTCTATAATAAGGTATTCGACATCTTAGCACAAGCGGCACTACCAAGCATTTCGTCTTGGCAAGGCAACAGAAGATCATGGGGGCCTGCCAAGCCTGGCACCCCATGATTTTCCGCCACTGCCCTAGACTATTCTCTTCAGTACTGGGCGATCGATTGTAATCTCTTACAAGTACGGCATTGACAAAACTCAAAGTTCTTTGAGAATATAAAGACTCTACAAAATTTTTCTCCCCAAGTATTCCTCATGAAAGTTTTTCCGACCCCCAAAAGAAAGTACGAGAATGTAGAGGAATGAAAAGAACTGAACATGTAAGAGTTGATGTCCCATCCAAATCGAGGTAATATGCTGAAACGTGCGCGTGCGACGGAGAGTGGCAACCCTGGGAAGTGTTATCAAAAATATTTATATCGTGACGGCCTCGATTGAGGAAAAATAATTTTGAGATAAAGTGTATCCAACAATAGAATACTAATATGTGAGTGTCTTAATTAATGTATAATTTTGCTAATTCTATTACTGATGTTATTAATTAAACTCTTTCAATAAGTTATGTCTTGCCACACTTGCCCAATTAACTCTGCAAATATTTTCTAGCCAAATAAAAATTACGTCCCATCAAGAGAGATTTTGGGAGTAACGATTTAAAACTAGTATGTCTAAGAATATGTTTGGGTACAAAATCCATTCGTCATTGTTAGATACCCAGTCAAGGAATTTTGTAGCAAGATCACTAAGACCGAAAACTAGTGCTGTAACTGTCCCCCATAAGAAAATCCCCCAACCATGGATATTCACAGAATTCTGATGGGAGGGGGGCATTTTCTTACGGTATTTCTTGTGAGATACTTCCCCCATTAGAAATTGTCCACCAATTCAGATGTCATTATTCATATACATATTGGTATGTCAAACATAAAGGTCGTTGGAAAGGATTACTTAAGTTGACAATTTAGATTATATACTAATTTGAAACATTGAGATATGTTACAGAACATATACTACATAAAATAAGTAAATAAAATACTATGATAAACGAGACTGTTTTGCGGTTGAGGGATTCGTCGTAAAGGTACCGAGTCCATAGGGCTCTTGTAACTTTAAGAGCACAAATTGTCTTTACGATAAATAGATTCATTTTGACAGAAATGAACTTGCCTTCCTGTATTCTGAAATTCCAGTAAGCCAAATGACTCAATTTTGAGTAGAAAGATATTAGGTTATTTTCGAATTTGGGAAAAATACAATTAATATAACTAATTACTAATTTTGCTACACCCGTCGAGTGTAAGAAAAGCGCGACAAATTCCCAAACCGTCTAAATAAGATTCTGAAAATGGGTATTATTTCTAGTTTTTGTATACACACCTCTAAAGAACCCGCAGTAACAAAGTAGTGGTTAAAATGATACAATGGTACTGTATCACTTTTGCAACTCAAATAAACTCTCCTCGGCCAAATGTATTTCAACAACCGAAAATTTTGAGAATACATTTAGAATATCTGAATGCCTTAAAATATCATGCTGTAATGATTAATGTTAAAACTTTGCAGTTCAAGTCATGCTATGTCGATGTATCTCTGCCATGTGCAACTTGTGGCACTATTTTCAGGATGTTCAAATAGTTTGGCAGTGGATAGTCTGTAAATTAAAGGTCAAGAGATGTGATTTTCAACCTTACAGAGCGTATTTCTAGTCAGTACATGAATGAGAAGTTTGCACAATGGGCGATAGTTAAAAATAATTACTGTATACTCCGCTTGAAACACCCTCGTCCGGCACAGTCGTCCGGAGAGTGCCTGTAACTAGAAATTTTTGAGGATAATAGAAACTTAAATTTAAGCCAAAGTACATCATTTAATCTTCTATAAGTAGTATATCCTCGAAATTCCAAAAGAGATATACTTAACTTATCTAATTAAATCAACAATAATCAATCATAAATGACAATTGGGGATACAATCAGAGGGTCCGGTAGAATTACGGATTATTAATTGTGTCGTGTAGTGCCTAACACGAAATAAAAAAGGCCGCGAAGGGACCGAGACTGAAGGGCTTGTGGTAATAATTATTATAATGGTCTAAGGTGATAAAAATGTCCTATTCCACCTAAATGCCAACTGTAGGTCAGTGGTCGGCAATTATTGTTTACTAATACCACATTTCAGAGCTCAGCGCACACCGTTATCCCGACTTCAGAAAATATATTGATAAACACAAATAACAAGCTGTTTCATTTATAGACAAGAGTAAACTAGTGAATATAATTATATTAATTGCATGTCTAATATTATAATATTAGTTACGGCAATTTAAAATTGGCTGCACTCATTTTCTAGACACAAAGTTGCATTAAAACTATTTTAATCCAGATAGGTCTCCTTCAAGGAATTATCCAGGAGCTGGTGACGCTCTTTTGGAGTGTAATTTTTGGAAAAATTATGCTCCTTTTGGACTATAATAATTAGAAAATTTGTATTAGGGGCGCGCGAAAATTTGGAATCTTCTCCTTTACCGTGAATTCTGAGTATGGTTGGAAAAAATTTTAAGACAGCTAAAATCTTTAGACAGGTAGAGGATTATTAGAGAGAAGAGACTGCCAATAACTTTCATAAAGATAAGGAGCACACATTGTAAGAAGGCAGTTGGTCTGAAAATGACTGTCCTTCTAAAAATAGGACACCTGATCACCCTGCTCCGGGTCTGTAGCCAGAAAGTGATAGTGAGTAGGGATAAGATAATTGCAGGGGGGAGCGGGGTGTCATATATCTATACTATTAAAACATAAGGTTGGGTGTAAATATATATATATATATATTTGTTTGTATGTTCCGAGTTGATTGAAGAAACTGGAGGGTTTCCAAATGTGATTTTTGGCATATGGGGGCAACTTTTGGCACCCGACAACAAGTTGAGGTTTCAACTCAAAATTTCTCACACCTCGACAAGTTATGACGTCATTGTCACAGTTCGAGAACCCTGAAAATTCACTAAATCGAACATAATTCGCGCCCACGAAGAGATAAAAATCTGAAAATTTAATATAATATGCACATTAATGATGCGGACACGTTGGTCACACCAGATTACCAATATGCTTACTCATTATCGCATGATGACGTAATGATTAAAATTTCACACTGTTAAATTTGACTATTTAGGCCCATTTACGCTTTATAATCAATGTTAGAAGTATATAAACCATACACCAACCGCGAAGCTGTTGTGTTCTGCGGCGAAGCTACCTAGCAAGCGAAGCACGCTAGTATATTATGAAAACCCTAGGTAAATTCAACCGAGTTTAATAGGGCAGTAAGAATTATCAGGTGGGGCATAAAGTTCTCTAGGGGAGCTCACCCCCCTAAATAGCCCCCCAAAGACCCCGTCAAGGATGAGTTTAACTAGCTTAAGTTAAGTAGCAAATATAGAATAATAATTTGCAATAAGAAATGTTTGTTCAGTAAATTCAACACATATACTATAGATGGATTAATACGATAAAATCAACGATGTCAAACAAGTGGTTATAAATATTATTTTATAATTTGGCATATTCTTAGGAACTGAAACACTCAACAGCTTGGTGATAATTATAGAAGAAGAACAGTAATGGCCTTTATGCATAATTAAATCGTGAATAGTGGGGTCAAAAATTAAGATTCCGTGACCAACCACTGGCTAGTTAAGTTTTATGCCTGATTCTGATACTCTAGGGTATATCTCGCGATTTAAGCTCCCATGCCGCTCTGGAAAGTTTGGGCAAACAATTTATAGCGACAAATTTAAAGGGCCTCCGGCGATCATTTTGAAAATTAAGGCCCCTCTTCTTGCGTCATTTGTCACCATGGGAGGTGCATTTATAAAAAGTTTTTTTAAGGGATTTGAAGCATATCTTATCCTATATACATGCAATAACCTTTTAACTGGCTATGTCGTATGTCTCCATGTAAATGGAGACATACGACATAGCCAGGTAAGGTCACGGAATCTTAATTTTTGACCCCACTAGAAGAGGTTTGAATACGTTCTAAATTTTTGTCACATGTTGCAGTTTCTTTTTATGGAATTCAACAATAAATTAAAAAAACGCCACTTTAAATAATAATGATAATACTTGTATTTAGGGCTGAAACGAATATACCGAATATTCGAATATTCGTTCGAAATGATTGTACGAATATTAGTTTGGACGAATATTAGATTGAAACGGATATTCGTTAACTAATTTTGGACAACAACAAGACTTTTGTATAGCTTAGAGATATCGTAAATATAAATTCCCACTTAAACTAGCTGATTATTAGTTAACTTGTGTATAATACACTTTGTAACTATTATTATGCCATTCTAACATTGTGAAAAACCTATTTTCCAATGTATTTTGTCCCTAGAAATTGATTTAATGCTTAGTCATCCAAACGAACGAATATTCGAATATTCGTTCGTTTAGAAAAAGGTTCGTTCGTTACATTTCGAATATTCGTTTCAGCCCTACAAGTTGTATTCAGTCAAAATAACATTTTTATCAATTAGAATATATTTCTTATATAAAAAGTAGTCTTTAATACTCTATATTGTAGTTGTGGGAAAATAGAAAAATTTCATTGTGAAGAATGGCCAGGAAAGTTACCCTTTTGCTGTATTGCTACGAATAACGTATATACTCTAATAGTAGCCCCCCCCGAAAAAAAATTAGCAAATACAAATTTACTACCGGTACCCTGAGTAAATTTATTTATCTAATGTTAGTCGCAATACAATTATCAACCTACTATACTAAATAAATTGTATCAACATGTGATATTCTCGAAAAGTAACAAAAATTATTGTTCAGAAAATGGCCTCAAAACAATAATCGCCTAGGATACTATTCGAATAAATACGGTACTAGGAAAGAAAGCAATTAAATACACATTTCCTGAAATAGTAAATGTATAAACGCAAAATACATATTTAATAAATAGTTATGCTCTCAAATACCATAAGTTCAGTTAGTCGGGTTTTCCGCGTAGTCGTGTAAACCATACTTGGACCCTTGGACCAAAGATACCCGATTAAGCGGATTGACTATATGTACCTTGAATGCAGTTCTTCTTAATAAACTGTTCAGTCACTAGCAACTGTGTAATTGCTAACAAGTGAAAATACTAAATTCAGCACTGTTATCAAGAAGCGAAAATTTGTAGGAAATTAAAAAAGTTAAATTGAATTAATATTGAAGTAACTGTTGTAAAGATTGTGAGTTATGGTTGCATAAGGAAAAACCCGAATTTAATGCACTTTTCTGGAGGGACAAAACCGTATTTTTCAGGGCGGATTTCCACAGTGGTCTTTTCTGGAAAACACTGGGAGAAGAAGCATTTTGTAACAAACATGAGAGCTCAACATTACATAATCGATTCTGCATCGAATATTTACATAGAGTACTCCCCAGTTATAAGTGAATCATTATTATGTGAATCAACTATATATTTCAATCCTTGACTATTTCAAAAATAGATAACTCAACATCTGGTGATATAATTATAAACATATCGTATTTTTCCGATAAAGACTACGACTTTATCAACTCCTTCTAACATTGGCTGAATTTGTACATGACTCAGCAACAGGGTATTATATGTACAGGAATATAATTGAACGTTCCTAAGTAATAAAATTTGTCCGCCTAAAGATTAGTTTTGTAATAGTATATGAGGACTTTCGGCAGTTTTCGCGCTCCTAAACGCAAACATATCTCAATGTAAAAGCCTCTAGGCGTGTGGCCGCTCCTGGATAAACCCCTGCTCAGCACTGACCGGAACTCTCCTCTCAGTTGATACCATGCAAACAGAAAAAATAAAGATAGACGGCCATTCCTCAATATTTAGAGAAGCTGAGATGCGATGTAACGTCATTTTTCATGTTGCATTCGGATGTCTAAATTTCAAATTAGCATTGTGATATTTACAAACTTGGGAGAAGAAAATTTGGCATCGGTATACTTTTGGTAGTGATTGGACTGTAAATCGTTACACAATATCTTTTAAAATCCAGAAAATTAATCATAATCATTATCCCGCTAATGAAATCTGAGTTGTAATGCTCCAAGCCCATAATACAATTCTCTAGGAGATAATATAGAGATAGTATAGAGGATTGATGAATATGTAGATCAAAGTGACACTAAAAAAGTCGAGTGTGAAAAATGTAATACAAGGGGATGAGATATTATCGAATATTTTGAGAAATATGTTCTGTTTCTATAGGGCTTCATTTTTTATCAATTATGGCGTCTTAATGTACCTGAAAAATTCAAAAAATTGTTGAAAATTGTATTTGAATAGATTAGCTTTATAAATGTACTAGCGGGTTCCGCTTGCTAGGTCGTATGGCGGGAAAACAAAACAATACTCAGTCTGGCCGGGGACTGGCCCTATAGGAGATAAAATCTTAAAATTTAATAGAACATGCACATTAACACATTGGTCACACCAGATTGCCAATATGCTTACTCATTACCACATGATGACGTAATCAATAAAATTCACATTGTTAAATTTGACTATTCTAGGCCTATTTAAGCTTTATAATCAATGCTAGTAGTAAATAAACCACGCACCAACCGCAAAGCGGTGGTGTGTTGTTGTGTTCAGATATAAATACCACATGGTTGAATTACTCTAAGTGCTTAATTTCAAATCATTATGATTAATTTCGACTAATAAGCCACATTCCAATTTGTGCCAAATGTGTCACAAGTGGCACGTGGCAGACACTTATGTCACTTCATGAATATTGGCTAAATGACATGAGATTACAATAATTTTAAATTTATAACAAAAGTAAGATAGTTATAGTCATTTCAGAATAGTTAAAAATGTCTTCAACTAGTTTCACTGCATTTGCATTAAAATTCCTGTTGTGCAAAACTTTTGGCTGGTTAGTTAGTGTTCTTCGATTAATATTTACATTGAAAACTTTAAATGCTAAATTAAAAATCAGCATACTTGTTACCTGTAATACACTTCGAAATTTTGCATTTAGGTTTATATTGAATTATAATGAATTAGTATACACTGGAGTCTCTGAATAACGGACACGTTGGGGAAATGGCTCTGTCCGTTGTAGAGAGTTGTCCGCAACTCGGAGACTGGTCCATAATTATAACATATATGGTAATTTAATTCCGTTCCAAGAGGGTTGTCAGTTATAGAGGGTTGTCCGCTTCTCGGAGTGTCCGTTTTGGGAGACTCCAAAGTACTTATTTTGTAAACAACGATAAATATTCAAATTATAAATATATAAATCGAAATTCGTGTTCAACATACTTGTTTACCTATTAAAACATGTAGAAAAAGTTAATATCTCAAATATAATGCGGTTTCTACTCCCTTATCTCTTTAATGCAATCCAGACATTAAAAACACAAACAAATAAAAATCGTGTTTGAATTATATATATATATACAAGCCATTCGGTCTCGGTCGCTTTGGGAAGGATCGGTGCTACGCACCTCGAGTTAACGGCCGCTGTGTGGCCTTACTCTTCATCCTTTCTGTCATGGAAAATGGTAGAAAGGGACGTTAAATACGTCCCTTTATAAGATTTCCATAGTTTAAACTTGTTTTTTAATATTCTAAATTTATAGATGCGAAATTCGGGTTCAGCAAACATGTTTACCTATAATACCCGTTGAAACAAACTTCTAGATTGATTTTGATTTCCATTAAATTATTTACTTATTTGTGTAAACAACAACATCAAATACAGTCAACTCCGCTTAATCGGGTCACATCGGGACCAGGTTGTTTTGACCCGATTAAGCGGAGAAACCGATTAACCGAAAATATTGTAAGCCAAACTGTAATTCTCTCCTAGATATCCTGTGAAATTTTGACCCGATTAAGCGGAGAAACCGATTAACCGGTGTCCCAATTAAGCGGAGTTGACTGTATTCATATTTGAAATTTGTAGATGCGAAATTCGAAATCAGCACACTTGTTTACCCATTTTAACAATTGTTTACCTATTATAACATTTGGAACTTAGTCTCTATCTCAATTATAAATGCGGTTTCTATTCCCCCATAACTTTAATACTTCACGAACAAACACACAAACAACAATCGTGTTTTAATAATATAGATATACAGTCGATTCCGCTTTATAGAGTCATCTCGGGACCAGGTTGCTTTGACCCGATTAAGCGGTGAAATCTATTAACCAGTGGCTCTATTAAGCGGAGTCGAGTGTATATATATGTATATATAAAAATACTAGCGATAGCGTACCAGGTCGCTTCACAGCATAACACAACCACACAACAAACGCTTCGCGGTTGCTGAGTGGAACAATATTTCTAACGCAAGCTATATTATAGATAGGCTTAAAATAGGTTAACATTGTGTAATTTTAATGATTACGTCTTCATTCGATAATTAGTAAACATATTTATAACATGTTGTGACTAAACTTGTCTGCATTAATAATGTACATGTTCTATTAAACTTTCAGAATTTTAAATCGTAGAGAGTGCATATTATGTGCGATTACGTGAAACAGTACACCCTCGCTAATCCGAACACACGTGTTCTGATTTAAAAAAATTATGTTCCGATCAGTGAATTCGTTCGGATTAATTAAGTAATACATTTTATATAGGCATCTATAAAATGAGACCCCGATAATCCGAACCAAACTTGTCGAAATCTTTTTAATCCAAACAAAACGTAGCCAGCATTTTTATTCTGGGGGGGCCAAGGGATACGGACATATGACTACATGGACAAATAACTACGGACAAATGGCTACAGACAAATGGGTACGTGGACAAATGACTACAGGACAAATGGGTACACATACATATTAAGTAAAATAAACTGATAGCGCTCCTATGATAGGAGCGCTATCAGGAGTCTTATCCAACCAGTGAACCTTCAAGAGCTTGTTATACCTCCAGAAATATATGGTTACCGCTAAAGGGGACAACTTTTTATTGTTTGATTCAGGACCTGGACAAATGAGAATCCTAATATTTGGCACACAGAAAAATCTTGACATTTTAACCAGTTCCCAGATTTGGCTTGCAGATGGGACATTTAAAACCGCTCCTCCGTTGTTCGCACAAGTGTACACTATTCACGGTCTGCGTGGAGGTCCAAACCCTCTCCACCATGGCCATCTTCTACCCAGCCCTTTGTTTTATTGCCTATTAAGACAGAGCTGACCTATAACCATATGTGGGAACAAATTAGCGATCTTTGTCCGACAGCAGCCCCCACACACATTATAATGGATTTTGAAAAAGCTGCGATTAATGCATTTCAAGCAGAATGGCCAATCACCATTTGATGTACCAGATCTCTTCCCTAAGGCGATAGCAAAATTTAATATACCAAATTCAGATGAACTATCGCTCTACTTTGAAAATACCTACATTGGCAGGTCATTGCCAGGCGGAGGGCAGGTAGCACCACTATTTCCTATTGACATCTGGAATCACCACTATGATATTCCTCAGGGCATCCCTCGTACAAATAATGCTGTAGAGGCATGGCACAGATCGTATACAGCCACAATTGGTTGACATCATCCAAATATTTGGAAGTTTATTAGTGCGCTTAAAAAAGAACAAGGATTAGTATAAATAAAACAAGGCAAAGTTTTTATCAGGAGAAAAGCCAACGAAACGTACTAAAAATTCCTCCAATTAAGAAGCATTATCTACTCTTGTTTTAGGATATTTCCATCGATCCCCTATGGAATTTTTGAAAGGTTTTGCTCATAGATTTACACTTAGTTAACTTTCTAAGTTATTCACTTTCATACATTTTCTCCATTTATACGTATCTATTATGCAATTATGTTACTTCATACTAGTGTAATCAATTATATAATCAATGAATTAAAACGTTATCAACAGACTGATACTGTGACTTATCTACTATTAGTGTACCCATTTGTCTGTAGCCATTTGTCCGTAGTCATTTGTTCATGTAGTCATATGTCCGTATCCCGGGGGCCAAGGTAGTTTCAAATTCTAGTATAGTTTGTCGTCATTAGTTAGTTTAAACTTTAATAATAATGCGATGGTCAATCATTAACCTTTATTCAATGAGAATCAGATTAGTGTTTTTTATATACAATGCATTTAACAAAGAGAATAGTTTGTTGTCGATTTTACAGTAGTAATTGTCTAATTCTTCTTTTTATAGTCTGTAGAGTAGTATATTACTAGAATATATTCTATGGGGGAAGAAAAATTATCAGGTCTTGCAATAATATCTGCACATGGAAATGAAATAAAAATAGAGCCAGAGGAAATCATCAACGAAATGGCCAAAACTAACAGGAAGATCGACATTATTTTGTAGTAGTCACTTGTAGTATAAGTAAAGACAACATTATTTGGTCAAATGAATATTATATTTAAACAATATTTTCAGGTAATTTTATACTCGTAGACCCCAGGGTTTTCCACTGATTTGGATAGATAGATATAATTGTAACTAATGAGCAAAATATTTCGGGGAGGGGATTTCCCCCTTGCCCCCCCTGGCTACGTCACTTGCACACTACCTAAATACTTGTATGATACTTTTCCCACTTTTATACGAAATATATTTTGGGTTCTCCCTTCAGACTAGCGAGGGTTCGGATTAGCGAAGGTATACTATATTTCATGCTTCTCAAAATGTGACATTGACGCCATAAATTGGCGAGTTGTGAGAACTTTTGAGTGGAAACCTTAACTTGGTGTTGGGTGTCAAAAGTTACCACTATATCAGAGGCGTCGACCATGCGGGTAGGCCATTGTCCCGCCCGGCATAAATCAGCCGAAATTAAGTGATTTATTGGTGGTGTTTCGTGACAATTTGGATGGATCTGCCATGCATTGCTTTTTTTATTGATTCTGAACTCTTTTGAGCAAATTTCCTGCAAGTTTGGACCCACTGCAAACATCGCTGGAAAAATATTCATACTTTTAGTTCCACACGAACCTATTTGTACGGGTGAACATTTTTAGACTAAGGTAATTCGAGTGGAACCCAAAAAATTGGTTCGGCTGAACTAAAAATTATAAATCGATCCATATCATCTCTGCTCGATAGTTAATTAATTAACATAAATTGATGACATATTAAATTCACCCGCGGGAAAAGTTTTTGAACCTTTTTGGCACGATTCGGATGAACACATTTAGTTCGTCTAGAACTAAACTAATTAGGTTCGGCCGAACTTAATTCGAACCGTTAAAGCCGCCATGTTTATAGCAAGAATGCAATGTATGAATTGTGTCAGAAAGTTTAATAGATACCGATTTATAGTAAATTTTCATCAAGATAAAAACGACTTTTTGAAAAAAAGTTAACATTAGGTAAAATTACTTTTCTGAGACAAGTTTTTTCCGGCATGATTTCCCAAAAAATGGAAAAGTTCAACGCCACTGATTCGTACCCTATACGAGATACAAATCTGAAAGTTAATAGAAGACGTACATCAACGATATAGACATGTTGGCTACACCCATAGGCGCCAACTTCCCTTTTTTTCGAGGTCGGACCCATAGGCGTCGTAACCCGCCCGGGTGCCCGGAAATGTCCGAGCGGCCCGGGAGGGTTGCCCCTATGCTACTAATACTATACCCGGAGTTTACCCGTACATTACCCGGAATTTCTGAGCGGCCCGAAGGATTGACCTTTGCATTTACGACGTCTATGGTCGGACCCCCCCAACCTTTAAGGTTGGGGGGATCCGATCCCATTAGGACCACCCCAATTTCCAATTAGGACCCCCCAACTTTTGGTGTCCGGCATCAAAAGTTGGCGCCCATGGTTACACCATATTATCAGTATGTGTATTCATTATCGATTGATGACGTAATCATTAAAATTTATTATTGTGAAATTTGACTATTTAATGCTATTTACGTTATATAACCAACCTAGAAACTTTATTAAACCAGATGTGTGGTTGTGTTCTGCCGCGAAGCGATTATATACTAAATCGTGAAAGTATTCCACATTAATAATATCGTAAGAAAATAGAAAAACTGTGGTTCATTAGCGGTCACTTGCTAGGACTCTTCGCGGCAGATCACAACAACACACCAACCGCGAAGCGGTTTGTGTGTGGTTTATATACCAGTAATATTGAGTATAAAGCGTAAATAGGAATAAAATAGTAAATTTAACCATGTGAAATTTTAATGATTACGTCATCATGTAGTAACAAGTAAGCGTATCAATAATCTGTGTGACCAAAATGTCCGAAATATTACGAGTGTGAAGTTGGCTTAGTATTCGACCAGGGTCACTTCAGTCACATATTTGACTCACTTTTAGTTATCAGATTTGAATAAATTTACTATCATTGGAGAGAGGAGATACGGAGGTTTACTGTAATATGATTTATTTTTTAAAAAAATAGTTTTCAGTTAGTTATTTTTATCATACAATTCAGGGTTGGTATTTCATAAAAAATCACTACACACTGTTCTCTCTAATAGTCCACCAGTGGGCAATTGGCCCAAAGTGGACTATTAGAGAATATGGACTATTACAGATATATAAATAGTTGATTTGGACAAGTAAATAAGTGGACTATTAGAGAAGTGGACAATTAGAGAGAAAAGACCGTATCTCAAAATTTGTTTACGATTCAGAAAATTTGTAATCATACTTAGGAGAAATGGAGGTTTATGTGATTTTAATTTAATTTAAAATTCCCAAAAAATTTGTGTTATAAACATTCAAACTTGAATTTTGGAAAATGAGTGGAAGTATAATTTTGGAAAGTACATTGAGTAGGGTTAGTTGAAAGTGTCAATTCCTAACCAATATCAAACTGAATCTAATTTATTTTGGTATCATTCGTTAGAGGAGACACGGAGGTATACCTCAATGCCATTAGATTCTCGAATATTCCCTATATAACAGACAAATCAGTATTTTTTAAATGGTATAAATCTCTGTTTTTATCTTTTCCTCTTTTCAAACTTTGAGCTCAATTTTCCGAGATAAAATACAGTCAAAATCGATTCAAACTTTACCAGTACTTTCTCTGATATATTATTATTCAATCCCCCGTAAAAAAAAACAGGAGTCGCTAGTCATTTCATTCAGAATTTTATAATTTCTCCAAAAGGCTTCAAATTCGATTTCTTCATTATTTTTGCTAAGCCTACCTTCATTATATCATATTCTATTAGTGTGGACTATCTACGTAATGTAACACAATTCATTCGCTTCCTCTTAGTTCCCATTCTAGCATTGAGTTTCTAGTGACTTTCTACTAATAATAGCAAATTGTTATTGCAACTATATTCACACTATACAAGTCAAATAAATGATTGGAATGCAAACATAATCTTGTAAACAAAGAATATTCTGGATGTTGCAATAACTTGTAGGTGATAATTATAAACAAATGCAAGAAGAGAATGACATCCAAAAATGCCTGCTTGTATCAATTCCGCCTGCTTTATTGGATCGATCTTACTTATAGAAGAGGGAATGCCATCCAGTAATTTCATTAAAATAATTCGTGCTTGTATCAATTCCGACTGCTCTTGGATTGATCTTACTTATCCAATTCCTTCTCTCCAGAAATATACGTATTGCCTTCTTTTGAGAACTAGAGGGTAAAACTTTACACAAATATGTATAAATCACCACATATTTATTTTAAGAATATAACTTACCACTATAAATGTTGGCCAATATAAATGGAGAGAGAGTGGCTTTATAATTGTTAGTTAATTGCCTGCAGACATCAAAATCGCAATCTTTTGCACTATCAAGCCCGAAATTCTTTTATTCTTCTATCCTTCTATCGATGAAATTAAAAGGATCACTTGGAAGTGATCCTTTTAATTACATCGATAAAAGTTAACTCCTGTTATAACGAAGTCCAAATAATTGAACTTCGTTATAACGGGAGTTAACTGTATATACCAAGGAGTATTCCTAAACCTGGATAGTATTCTGCATACAACAAATAATTACTTATTAGTTTATTAATAAAGGAATTTTTCTTTAATTATCTAATTATACTATAGTTATTAATTAAATATTATCTACGAGGTAATCAATGAATTCATTGATTACTTCGTAGATATTAAATCCACCCGTAATATAGGTTCATAATGTACTCCATTATGATTAATATAGATAGAGCCTGCATTATTTCCTGGGAGAGATTCCAAAGTATCAACTAGTTTAACCCCTCTACCTGAGAATACCATCCACTTATTACCCATGTCTGAACTAAATACCCAAATATCCGTCTGTAGTAATAAGGCCGTAGCAAATAACTCCACATCAGTAGCCCACGTAGAATTCCTCTTCATATTTGATTTCACTACATAGTCCGCCACGTTACGATAGTTAATTACACTCTTCGGAAATTTATTGGCAATAAACTTATTGCATGCTTCCTTCAGCTTACCAACCATATTCTCTACAACTTTCAACCGTACTAAATTAAAACTATCAATTTTTCCAGTCAACCAGTATGATAATGATGCAAATAAACAATTTCAATAACCAGGAATTCGCAAACATTTCGAAGGAACATATTCTTTTAAATTAGAATTAGCTGGGATATTATCTCTTATGGAATTAGTAGAATCCGACAACTGTAAATGTAAATCTTCACATAACTTCTTCTGTCCCGATATGTAAGTGGTTGGAATGCCGGTAACTTATATTCCATGGTAGCCATTTCTACTAAATCTAAATCACTAATTATTTCAACTTCACTTGCACGCAAAATACCATCACAAACTGTAGCAACATCGACTGGATTTTCTTCACAAATAGCAGCTACCTCCCTGTTTGTTGAACGTTTACTTAAATTTTCTACATTAAAACTTTACTAGACTTGAAATTTGTAAATATCGTACTAACTTTATCAACAGTTGGTTTAGTATAACTAAATTTACTCTTCTTACTTCTAGACCACTCTTCTTTGCACTCCTCCTCATTCTCCACGCGTAATCTCTTCTTAACTTTAAACACTTTATGAGCCAGTGGGATAAAAGCAAATTTAAAAGCCGCGATCCTATCGTCAATATTATTATAAACTGTTCTGATGAAATCAGCAGCTCGTATCCCGGTCTCTGAATTAAATATGCTGTGTTTAACAATTCTGAACCAATTCTCAACAATCGCATTACTGTCTGTTGCATTCTCTGACGAATTAACTGTACATAAAATTATCCCACTCCACAACGGTAACAATGGCATATAATACGTGAGAAGAAATTCAACTATTTGGGGGTTATAAGATACACTAGGATCAAGTTTCGAATTATTTTCGAATTCACTTATTGAGACTAAAGTATTACGATAAATCATTCCAAAATGTCTGCCAAAGGGGGATTTCTCTCTGTAAGTTACAGCATTACTCTTAACTTCAGTCTCATCCTCGAATTCATTGGGGGCATCATTACTAACGTTAATCTCCGCCTTAATACATTCTTCTAGTTGGTTTAATTTAGTGCAATAAACACTAGTTTGCTTCTTACTACACAAAACATAACAAAGTAACCCGAAAAGTTGATTAATTTCATTCATTTGTCTACAATTAACCATACGACCAAATACATGCAATATTATTCTTTTTAAAGCATTTTCTAATTTGAATTTCTTATTTAAATTATAACTAATTCTGTGCATGATATGAGCCGAGCAGAGATGGAGGACTGTTATAATATTATCACCAAAGTTCTCATTATTAGCTATAAATTCCCAACAACATTGGAGATAATGAAAAATAGTAAATTTGTTAAACGCTAAACATGTACTGTGTATCATAGCCCAACTAAAATCTATCTCAACCTTCTCAATTTTTAACTCCATTGTGTTAAATAATTTACACTCAAACACCATTTATTTAGGAAGTGTGAGATTTCAGCGGTGCTATGATCGCTACTTATCATTTCAGCTAATGGGATGGGACTGGTGGAAAACTCCGGGTGTTGTATTGTAAGGGCATAGTAATATATTTTCTTAGAACAGGAAGGGGGTTGAGAAATAAGAGAACCAGTCGCATCTAAATTCAAGACAATATCTTTACTTTTCATCAGTTTTAGAATTTAAAGCTGCTTATAAGAATACATATGAATAATGAAAGGATCCTGTACGAAATACTGAACATAGCCTAGTAAGGGGGATTCAGGAAGTAAACAACGGAAATACTGCTGGGTTGCTGTTATATCTCCATATATAAATTAGAAAATCGCTCCTCAGATTTCAATTCAGCTTTAACTTTCCGCAAACAATCTTGTAATTTAAGAGAAGTAAAATTACCATAACAGAGACAAAGATTACATGAATTATTAAACTGTTTATTATAAATTTTACTAACCGAATTATTAACTAATAATTCTCCCATTTTACTACGCTCACTGCAAGATAGATGGCGACTAAATGCACTCTGCCCATCTGTATGTTGAAGTGACAAATATCCTTCTGAGTAAATTTTGACAAGTGTGTCATTATCTACCAAATTTAGTGCATCATCAATATAAAAGATATAAGATCGACAATTTTCAAACTTACAAGACGCTCTAGCTCTGAAGAAAGGACTATTAACCTTACGACTATCAGGTTTCTTCAACCAATAATTTACAAACTTTAAAACACACATTGGGGCTAAATCTTTAAATTTTTCAGCAAAAACATTAGTCCAAATACTAACCAATGAAGTTATACCAGTAGAATTGGTAATACAAATATTATCCCACTCACTCAGTTCGAGATAAAACTCCCCACAGTTACTACTCAAATTAGTTAGAACTTAAATCTCAGAACTCTCTATCACCATTTCTGTTTCAAAGTTGTCAGTTTTAATATTAGGCACATCGTGAGAACGAGGAAGTGGAAGTTCACTTACAACTCTAACACAAAAATCAATACATTTACTTTCTAAGCACTTAACACCATCAGCATTGTACTCATCTCTTAACACCTTTACCCAAGTAATAAAAAGACTCAAGTCATTTCCACTTAAAAACACATATTTCTTACCAAACATTTGATACAAGAAACTACATCCAAGCTGTACTTCAGACAACCACAAAACCAATAAAGGAGTACATTCCACAAAACTTTTACAATAAGTACTTACTATCGTGGGAATAAAATCAAAACATTCATCAAAATAACAAGTTTCCTCGAATTGCAAAAAACCAGAACTATTTTGTGGACAAGTTAATCCATAATACATAGCACCGTCTACCCATAGCTGACATTCAGTTGTATTGAACATGTAATACACATCGTGACCATCACTATTTAGAGAACTAATATTTGCAGTCTGAGAATCTCTCTTCAACCGGTCATACATAGCTTGGTCGGACGCAGAAGATGCCCACACAATAAGAAGTTTATCTTCAACTAAATCAAATTCAAGTTTTCTTAAATCTAAGTTATCGAGTGCCGAAAATAAATCAGAACACGCAGCTACACTAAACTTACTTCCTTAAGAATAGTGGAATTTACCAATGATGCTCTCCTCTGAATAGTTAAGTTTGTAAGGCTACAACTCACGTGAAATTGTTCCGAACTAGGGGGACTTACTAATGGTTTAACCTCGCTCAAAGCATCCCTCACCAGGGTTCTTATGTTATGAGAGTTGTTTTCTTCATTTCAAGTACAAGCTGTGTCTCTTGACAGGCTTGTTACACGAGTAAACCTTCTTACAGATCGAACCCCAAATAGAACCAGGCGAACTGTAGCTAACAGACAGGGACTGGATCAATTGTTCAAATGTTAGTGTTGTGGAGAGGAGTGCGTCGATAATAGAGTTTATCTCTGCTGGTAGTAGTTCTAAAATATAACAATAAAGGCTATGCTTATTCATAACGTATATCAACCAAATTACCTTGTTTGTAACGAGTATCTTGAGTTGGGGTGATAGGCCCCGGATTGATCTCGATGCCGCCAATGACGAGTAGAATAGCTATTATACAAGCAATAAGAGCCGAGATCAGTGAAACAGATGAATCAATTTGGTCTGTTGTTGATAGATTATGGTTATTGCATTTGCGGCTACAATGTAAACCGATGCGAGCACGCCACAATTCAATAGAAATCATTGACGGAGAACAATGAAGAAATTAATCAAGAAAGAATTGTAGAAGAGAACTAAAATTCAAGAAATAGGGGAAGAAGAAATAGAAGTAGAAGAAGAAAAGTGAAAAGATTGATCAAGATAAAAAAATAATGAAAACAAAATAGTGTAAAGTTGGAAATTTATTTCTATTCTTAGGAAAAACATATATATTCTAAGAATAGCCTATAGGCGCAACAGCTAAATTCCTTTTAAAATGTGTAAGTGGAACTAACGATTGTGTGACGCAAATTCGACTTGTGAGAAATTACTGTTTTGGCATAGGTGTATAGTTATTATGAGCTTGCAGCTTAAAACTTGTAGTATGAAAATTTAGTTAATTAATGTTTTCCACGAAAAAGAAATTCTGAAAGAAATGACTAGCGACCCCTGTTTTTTTTTCGGGGGATTGAATAATAATATATCAGAGAAAGTACTGGTAAGTTTGAATCGATTCTGATTGTAATTTATCTCGGAAAATTGAGCTCAAAGTTTGAAAAGAGAAAACGATAAAAACAGAGATTTATACCATTTAAAAAATACTTATTTGTCTGTAATATAGGGAAAATTCGAGAATCTAATGGCATTGAGGTAAACCTCCGTGTCTCCTCTAACGAATGATACCAAAATAAATTAGATTCAGTTTGATATTGGATAGGAATTGACACTTTGAACTAACCCTACTCAATGTACATTCCAAAATTATAATTCCAATCATTTTCCAAAATTTAAGTTTGAATGTTTATAACTCAAATTTTTTGGGAAATTTTAAATTAAATTTAAATCACATAAACCTCCATTTCTCCAAAGTATGATTACAAATTTTCAGAATTGTAAACAAATTTTGAGATAGTGATTTTTTATGAAATACCAACCCTGAATTGTATGATAAAAATAACTAACTGAAAAATAATTTTTTGAAAAATAAATCATATTACAGTAAACCTTCGTATCTCCTCTCTCCAATGATAGTAAATTTATTCAAATCTGATAACTAAAAGTGAGTCAAATATGTGACTGAAGTGATCCTGGTCGAATACTAAGCCAACTTCACACTCGTGAAATATTTATGTACACGTTCTATTAAATTTTCAGATTTTAAGTCTAGAGGGTGCGAATTAAGTGCGATTAAATGACATTTCTAGGGCTGAAACGAATATTCGAAATCTAACGAACAAACCTTTTTCTAAACGAACGAATATTCGAATATTCGTTCGTTTGGATGACTAAGCATTAAATCAAATTCTAGAGACAAAATACATTGGAAAATAGGTTTTTGATAATGTTACAATGGTATAATAATAGTTACATAGTGTATTATACACAAGTTAACTAATAATCAGCTAGTTTAAGTGGGATTATATATTTACGATATCTCTAAGCTATACAAAAGTCTTGTTGTTGTCCAAAATTAGTTAACGAATATCCGTTTCAATCTAATATTCGTCCAAACGAATATTCGTTTCGTAACGAATATTCGTTTGCAAACGAACGAATATTCGTTCAATCATTTCGAACGAATATTCGAATATTCGGTATATTCGTTTCAGCCCTAGACATTTCTTACAATTTAAAATGTGATAATGACATCACAGCTTGGCGAGGTGTTAAAATTTAAGAGTGGAAACCTAAAAAGTTACCCCTAAATTGCAAAATCTGATTTCGAAACCGTCCAGTTTCTAGGAACATACAAACAAATATACATATAAAAGGTTTGTGTTTTAATCAGAGTTGGTTAATAGGCGCATTGAGTATAATACGTACAATACGTTATACGCTATCCATCAGTACGTATTATACACAAAATCTATGATCAACCAGGGATGTTTTCGAAGTAATTCAGTGTGGATATTTTTAAATCTTATTGTAAATACATGATGCTAGCAAATAATCAAATTTGTAATAGACAGTCTATAGCATGACTTGATTAAAGAATAAAAATTAAACCGAAAGTTGTTCAAATCAAATTCCATGAGCGCGATATTATAAGTAAGGTATACCTATGTTACGTATAATATTATATGAATTGTACAACAATGTACGTATTAAGGATCCAACAAAAAACGTATTAAACAACTAAGGTTTTAATTGTATAGATGGACATCCTGTACTCTTTGGTCTAGGTTCACAAAGTTGATGTGTAGGTCTGATATAACGTGGGTATATAATGTGGGTCATGGGAAAAGATATAACTGGTTAACAAAATAACTATTATAAGGGTTGCAACATCCAATAATTGAATACATACTTGGTATCAATTCCGGCCATGAATGTAATTTCCCTTTGGCAGCAATAGTTGCGATGAGGATGCCCAGAGTAGCTTGAATAAGAGGGGTTCCAGTTCCAATGTATCTTAAACAATATAGTTTCACAAATTCTTTAACCTCATGTGGCAAACTAAAGATATACTTAAGTTAAAAGTAGAGCAGCAATAAAGAGAAACAAGTATGTAGCTAATGAAGAGTTGGGAGAAAAGTTGAAAGATAAATATACAAATTTATGCTAGATGAAAATAAGTTAATCATTACAATTCAGACATTGTTCTAATTTAATTTGATACACGTAAGTAGGGCTGTACCGGATATCCGGTTCTAATCCGGTATCCGGCTGTATCCGGCCAGTTACCGGATATGAACAACTATCCGGCCGGATAACGGTCCCAATTCTATTAATGTATGAATTAAAGAATAACTATCTCTCCGAATATAAAGTGAATTTCCATAGCTCTAGGGTCATTAACTGTCCATTTCTTCTGTCGTTATAATGTCTGGTATTGATATTCTTGGAGTAGAATTTAGATGATGTGTAATAGCAGAACTAGTTGATTGAAAAAATACTATGATCACCTTATTGTGAATTTCTACAAGAGGATTTTCATTTTTTGTTGTTGTTGTTGTTGTAAATTATGGATGTGAATGTTTTATGTGGTTCCACAGTGGTGACGTGCTATATATTTTAGCATTTTTACCACGTGATATATGTATTGGCATCACATTCATTACAGAGTGCTCTGAAAGAATCGTTCTTAGATAGTTAGAAAAATGCCAAATTTCACTCATGCTCGGATTGATTAAAAATGCAACCTTTCAAGCTATAATATATAGGAATCGAAAATAAATATGTTATTGAAAAGATCTTATTTACCAAAGGTGAATGCGATTGAAAGTATATTCATATACTGTATCAATTGTGGAATCACATAATTTTTTTAGAAGCCTCCTTAAAAAAACACAAGCTTAGTATATGTACAAATTAATTATGAATAAGCAGAACTTGTTCTTGATGTGATATTATGCAGGTGCGGTCGCAGGATTTTATAAAAGGGGGGGTCTAATTTTACAAAACTCCAGAAATAATTTCTGAAGAGGCATTTCTGACAGGCATAATTTCATTAGTTCAGAAAAAAGGGGGGGTCCGGACCCCCTGGGACCGCCTCTGTTATGGTTTCATTTGTCAAAATACATATTTAGCCGGATAACCGGATAATTGAGCACCGGATATCCGGATCCGGCCGGAGTAGAGAATCTCTAATCCGGTACAGCTCTACACGAAAGTACCTAATATTGCATTATCAAAAATAAAGCAGCATGATTCTGAAAGCCTAACAGGAAGACAGGAAAATTGTGTCACAATAAACCTACTATATATACTAATTGATACTAGACAATTACTCACACATTGATAGTCATCCGAAATTAGAGATATGCTCCCAAAGGCGTAATACAAATTTCAAACTAAATCTAGGAGTGCAGAAAATTAGCATTACTAATTGAACGAATTTATAGCAACTAGCGCCCTTCGCTTACTAGGTCGCTTCGTGGAATTACACAACCACACACACCAACCGCAAAGCGGTTGGTGTGTGTGGTTTATAAACTTATAACATTGATTATAAAGCGTAAATAGGCCTAAAATAGTAAAATTTAACAATGTGAAAGTTTAATGATTACGTCATCATGATGTATATTTGCTGATTACTATGAATAAGGACTAGTATCCGAGAAGCGGACAACTCTCTACAACGGACAAAAGCCATGTCCCCAACGTGTCCGTTATTCGGAGAATTCACTGTATACGTACGTATAAGAAATAATTAAACTGAATAAATGGAAGTTGACTTTGAAATTGGTATTAAATTATTCATAATTTTAAGAGTTATTTATACTAATTAACTAATATCATTAATCTCAGAGATGATACAAGATAGAAACAAACTTCCAATTTATGAATTGATCCTTAAGCACGTAAAACCTCTACAAATGGATCTTGACACCTAGAGGTTATGATGACTCTCATCACCTATTATATTCTACCGAAATTAAATATTTCGAAATTAAATTTGCTAGAAGGAAACTTCCAACAAACTAAGGGTCATCTCGGTCGAAACACCTGTCTGAAATGATTTAACACCTTTATAGTGACGTAGACATAACAAAAAAATCCAAAATTGCAACAATGCCGATAGCATGTTCTTTTGGGAGCCATTATCAAACGACCAACCACCAAAAGACAGTGTCTTCAAAAAACATGCTTTTGGCACAGCTGTAATTTTAGATTTTTGTGTGTTTATTTGTTGGATTATAATAAAGTGATGGGGAAAAAGAAACCGCGTTTAAAAATTGAGATATAAAATAACTTCCAAATGTTAAAATAGGGAAACAAGTATGCTGATACGAAAAGATGTCCTGTATTTTCAAAGGAAAGAAAATGGCGTAAACAAGTCAGGATAGATACGACTGGAACATAAAGCAACAAACTATTTTGAGCAATAAAACTTCTTATCTTATTTCTTCAAAAATGGTAGAGCAGACAAACCTCATACAATTGGGGAAAGTTTGATTCTTCCTTTTGGATCAAAGAAACTGTGAGATTCATGTTAGGTGAAGAGAACGCAATTAAATTAGCGCCGTTATCACTTTCAAATAACACTGTTCATCGTCGTATGATAGATATATCAAGTTACAGGTTATAGCCGACGTGAAAGCAGCACCATTGGGATAATTTCAGGAATCAGTAGGATGAGTCTACTGATGTTTCTTCATGTGCTCAGATAATATGCTTTGTCAGGTATATTTATGATGGTGATTTCAAAAAAAATTATGTTAGAAAAGGTGAATGAATTTTTTACGATAACAGTTTGGACTGGAAAATCTTAGTGCAATCTGTACTTATGGAGCTCCAACAATGTTGGGATGTCATTCAGGATTCCAAATGCGAGCTAAGGCACAAGTTTCAGATGTCATGTCATTACATTGTATGATACATAGACATGCTCTTGGTTCTAAAACCCTCCCTCCTCTACTTTTTGATGTAATGCCTGGAGCATAGCATTCTATACATAAGGCAATGATACGCACTCAAATTTCTGGACCATGGATGAACTAGTATAGTCAACTAAATAGATGCAATTTTCTGGGTCAGATGAAAAAAGAAACCATTTACGTTTGTGTTAGGCTAGAAAACTTGAACACTCTTTATTGCTGCCAGTTCAAAAGCCATTAACATACCAGTCGGCTGTACATCTGGACAATGTAGTCAAATCTGTTGACACATCCTCATACACTAACTGGCCAAAAGTATTTCAACAGCAATAATTTGCATTCATGCATTCAGGCTTCTAGCAGCATAACAACATTAGTAGATGCTTTCAAAATGGCTATTTAGATGAAACGATATGTAAAATATAATAAAATAGCAAAATTTGTGAATTTACATTTTTATGAAGGTGTTAAACTCATTAACTATATAATTAGCTATTTAAATAGATAATTTCTGATCATTTACTTGCAATCAGAATACACAAGTTCTGATAGCAGATTTGAATTTCACATGGTCGACTAACTCTAGATGCATATTTTCAAAACATTACGATTATTTTCTACTGAGATACAGCCACTTTCCCATTTGTGCCACTTGTACCACAAGTGGCACGTGGAAGACATACTTATGCCACTTCATGGATAATGGCTATAATGACTTGAAATCACAATATTTTATATATAACCATAGTATGATATTTATAGTCATTTCAGTGTAGTTAAAAACAAGCGTTAATAAGATATCAGACAAATATTGAGTCTTCATTAAAATTCCTATAGTTCTAATACTTTTGGCTGGTTTGTGTATAGTAGGGTCAAAATCTAAGATTCCGTGACCAACCTAGGCAAGTTAAGTTTTATGCCTGATTCTGATACTTTAGGGTATATCTCGCGATTTATGTTCCCATGCGGGTCTCGAAAATTTGGGCAAACATTTTTACAGCGACAAATTCAAAGGGCCTCTGGCAATCATTTTGAAAAATTAATTTTTCAAAATGATTGCCAGAGGCCCTTTGAATTTGTCGCTGTAAAAAGTTTGCCCAAATTTTTGACACCGGCAAGGGAGCTTAAATCGCGAGATATATATAAAGTATCAGAATCAGGCATAAAACTTAACTTGCCTAGGTTGGTCAGAATCTTAGATTTTGACCCTACTAATTTACGTATGTATCTTGGGTCTTGTTCGGAATTAACGCAAATAAACTTGGTTGCAAGTGGCCTTCCTGTATAAATTCTGGTCTTCCTCGAAGTCCATGGATGACGTAAACGTGTCCAAATAGTGCCGGTGCTGTTTTGAAGGTTCCGTCATCCAACAAGACCTGGGATGCCGCTAAGATTTCAATATTGTGATGCGTCCCAAAATTTGTAAACGATGGAGATGAAGCCCGGAGTCATATAGTAAAGATCTCCCTTCCCAGTTTTTGTATATTCCAAAGAAGGGGTTTTTAACCTTTTGTACTATGCGACCCCTTTTACAAATGTGGAAATGCTTCGCGACCCCCCACAATCTCAATGTGAAAGTTTTTATTGATGTGTAATAAGAATTCCTATTGTATAATTAAATCGATGCACCTCAAGTTTCAAGCATATTCTGACAATTATGAAATAAATACAATGATATATAATTCAAAATCATCGTGAATGCCCTGAAAGCTCATTGCGGAATATTGCGTGTACATTACACATGCGCACTACACTTTTAAGTACATGCACAATGTCCACACAATATAAGCATTTCAATATAGATAATTTAAATAAGTTTTGACTTATATCTCGGTAGATTTTAACGATTTTATATAATATTTCCGGAACTTTACGCGACCCCCTTGGGGGTCGCTTCCCCCAGGTTGAAAACCCATGTAATCCAAAGGAATTACAAGATCTTATAAACTCGTCGGTTGAGCAGGAGCGGCATTGTCCTTTTTCCGCTGGCGCTGAGTAGTACGTTTTAAACTATCCAATTTTTGGTAGTTTTTCTTGAGTGGTCTGCGCTCTCCTTTTGATTCCAATTTTTGTTTCGAAACACCTAACCTTTATGTTGTCTTTCTGACATTTGATTTTGTACACATATTAAAAGGTATTCGTAATAACTGGTCAAATCAAAATGATTTTGATAGAACATTTCATTTTCCAAATTTGGTAAAATATAAAGTAGATTGTTGTGATTATCCCCTCAAGTTCGGTTGTGAATCCTTTCAAGATGTACGTCAATTATATAATTCTGAAAAAACAAGTTTAGCCAAGTTAGCTCCTCATTTGACTCTGAATTACTGTTTTCCGTCTAGCAAAGAGCGTCAAAATGTCAAACTGGTTTTTAAAGTTGTTAACGAATTTACAATATCAGCGCAAACTATCCAGAACGTGTTGCGTTATCCAGAATATAGAAATAATACTCCTGAGTTTGTTGATACCCTTCTTACTGTTTAGAAATTATTCAAAGTTGATACACCATTTAAAGGGATACGTTTGAACGATAATCTCTCTAGACCATTGACTTTAAATGAGGAGCGATTTCTATTTTTGACTCGTATAGTTTTTTAATTAGATGCTTGGCAAACCTTAAAATAAAAAATTGGCAAACTGAGTAAACAAACATACACCAGTTTTAGACATGCTTGTATTGCCTTACCACAAATTACCAACCATTTGACTCAATCTTGTGGTTGTCCTCCTTTCTACAGGCGGATCCCTTGGAACACCATTTCAGTCTATACCGCATGATGTCGGGTTCTAATTATCACATCTCCTACTTCAAATCCTTGAAAATCGACTTAAACTTTCTAGCATATTAAACATATTTACTGACCAACAAGAAATTTCCTTTCGATCTATTCAGTCATTTTTCAAGTCATTTTCTTCTAAGTATTCCACTAGTGATGAGATTAATTACCTATCTTATCAACAATTGATTGTGGTTCACAGTTGCATCAATCATTAGGCTTTATTGCAGGCTATTCTGCACATACTTCTATATCTGAAACAAATAATACCGTGTCATGTCTGTCTACATATGTTAACAGTTGATAAATAATTTCTCCTTGATTTAGACCTGGACTCTCAGTATGAACTTCTGCAGCTAACGGACTGTGGCGGACTTAAATATCAATCTGACCCAGTTTTGAATTCCATACTTGTTTTATGGAAGACCTTTAGTGCCATCGAAACAATAAAGAGCTGTTGACGAAGCTTTTAAGAGGGCCTTCTAGAAAAATAAAAGTTGAACTCACGTTGATGTACGTATTTGGAAAATAGTGATAATCGTGATCCAAGTATTTGGAAGTTTACTTGTATTAGCTGTGATGTGTTTATATGGAACATCTTATCGAGCTCGTCTTTACCGCAGCGAATTACTTTCTTGCAAATAAAGTTATGAACTATAGCTCGCTGGTTCTTTCAAAAGTATAGAAAACAGGGAATGAAAGGTTCACGAACGAACTTATTGAACTTGAACTGAACGAACTGAACGCAGTGCTTTTAATGGATTCACGGTGAACGAACTGAACGAACGCCAACGGTTTCCGAACGTCAATTGAACGAACTGAACGAACTAAACAGAATAAAGATAAATTATAAATATGGATCCAATAAATATGATAGGTGACTGCAAAAGTGCTAATTCCGGACATCCCTAGTGGACTCATGTCTCTTAGCTTAGATTCTAGATTCTTAACCTGACTTCAATTTTAGCTTGGAGGTTAGAACAGTCTATCATAAACCGAATAGTTCGGCATTCTAACTGTACACTGAACGAACTGAACTGAACGAATTGAACGGAAAGAACGAACTGAACGAACTTAATTGAACGGAATGAACGAACGCGGGTTAGCCCGTGAACGAACTGAACGAACGCTGGTGGAGTTGAAGTTAGGAGGTGAACTTGAACGAACTGAACGTGCGTCAATTTAAGATGAACTGAATTGCGTCAATTCAGTCCGTTCGTGAACCTTTCATTCCCTGATAGAAAAGCGTTAATTAAAGAAATTCTCTTAATTCCGTGTCTAATTATTTGTATTTACCATGATTTGTATTATCTGTCTATTCTTAATACATTATGTAGTTTAGTGTGGCGTGTATCACTGCTAGGTCGAGAGAAAGAAAGAGGAGAGGAAAGAAAACAAATATTTGTGTATTATTTACTATGTAGAATTAATAATAGAAATTGTAGTTTTTGTTTATTATTACTATTAAATTATTAAAATCCAATCACCATTCTCATTACAGCTAATACAAATACAGGCTAGCAGGGATTAAGTTTGTTTACGACCTAGATACGCATAAATAACTTAGTGGTTCAATATACTGAACATTTAAAAAATTAAAATTTGCCATCTTCTTGTGCTTCCTTGGTACATCTACTGTCAGGCCATATATAGAGTAGGCTATGCCAGTTGTTATCATCATTTAGATGAATTTCAATTCCACATTTTGGTCAATCATGTTAATTTATGGGAAACAAAACATAAGTTAGTATATCAGACACAACTAAATATCTAAATAACCTGAATGGTATGAAAAGAATTTAAATGACGTGAAGAAGAACTGAACAGAACTAATCTGGACCAGAAATGGCCAGAAAAAGACAATAAAAGGACCTGAAATGACCTGATAAGGACCTGAAGAGGAGCTGGTTGCAATATTTTTCCAAAGGACCTGATCTGACTTTTGACAAGCCTTGTGCTTATCACGAAGAACTGTTTTCAAAGAGATATAAACAATCGAAAATCATCCCAAATTTACTTGGTAAGCCACGTAGAGAAAATTGCTGAAAAGTATCATGCGTTCAAATATAAAGGGGAATACTAATTAACGTTGGAGATATGGAAGAACGATTGATTGCCAATGGAAATTGTCTCACATTCTGTGTTTGTTAGCAAATAGAATGAAATATTGGATAGTGTATAGAAGATGCATTTTGGTATTTAATAAAGACTAGTTTGAAAGTAAACGGCAAAATAACAGATATACACCAGCAATGGTTCATTAGTAACACTATTCATTTCTGTATGAATATGCATCCTCATATATAACCTCAGGTTTTGCGGCCCAACAGGTTGGACCAAATCAACAACGGATAAGAAAATAACCAAATAAATAAATAGCAAACTACATAGTGCAATAGAAGATCATATTTAACATGGTTTCAAAAAATGTACAAGTTATTAAAAAATGAAAAATGACTATTAGGACTGTTGTATGACAGTTCAACTACCATGACAGACTTACTACTTTATATTACAGTGACCATGGATGCACTAGCCTGACAGTTTTACTACTTTCCATGACAGAATCACTACCTATGACTTGAATACTAATCACGCGTTTCTTAGTTCCATTTACACAAGTGATGTGTTAATTTCATCAAACTTGTTCTAGTAAATTGCAGTAAATTACAGTTTATTTGAACAGTAGATTATCAATCACTCTGATTGCATGCAAAATGGAGGATGTGGAGCATCGAAATTTGGTACATTTTCTTATTACCGGTGATCTCCCTATTGAACTTGCTACCTCAAAATCTAAAGGCAATATTTCAAGAAACGTTGGTATATTTTTCAACTGGATGGAAAAGGTCAACTATATAAGGTTTGTCTGATTCCTCTTATACGTATGGAAGTTTTGCCAATATATTTATATTTATGCATCCCTTCACAACCTTTTCAGCCTTTGCAAATCCCTTCATTTCTGTGGATCCCCTCCCATATAGACCCTAATACCATTTTTTATCCTGTGGAACCCTATCACCGCACGTGGACCTGTAAGGGGTGCATGGCAGAGGCGGAGCCAGGGGGGCCTCGAGCCCCCCTTTTTGGAGGGATCCTCTCTAGAACTGATTTTGTTTTCTATCTAGCCTATTTAATGTGCTTTAATTTAACCGGTGTCAAAGTAGATCCTGTTCCCTGATCTCTTTGTTCCCTCGAACAATATTTACCAAGGAATACTGTTCTTCTGAATAATATTTGCCCTGGATATCCGGATAAAAAAGGCATTTTTATATTGCGTCTCTCAATTAATTAAACCTCGGATGCACATTTTCTAGGAAATATTGTTCCACCGAACAATTTCTCCTAGGAAATGTTGTTGGGAACAATTTTCACAAGGGAACAGGATCTCATCTGACACTGGATCAACCGCTTAATTGGGTTAATTTCTGCATATTATATTAACATTTCTCCAATATGGTTAAATATCCAAGAAATCTTTGATAAAATTTCTCTTGGGTACAAAACTCTATGTTCAAGAGTTCAATCAACGTTTAATAAAAATAAATTGGGGTCACCTTGATATTTACTTCATTATTTTTATGGTTTACTATTGCAAACCATAGACAAAACAACCGCGTAGTCTCGTACCAAATTGACCCAATTAAGCGGAGTCAACTGTATTTATTTATTATAAAACACTTAAAAACACATATCAGATGGAAATAACTGTTTACTTCGCTATCCAACCATCGGAGAGATCCCCAATATACTTCATATGTATAATGATCGTGAGCATTGCGGTATTAATAGTACTGTTGCGTAGATTTCTGAGATCGTAGAATTCTGAGATTCCTGTATTAAAAAATCATGGACGCAATAGTAGCATATAATTCTGAGATTCACCATATAATCGTGAGATTTTGAGTAAATCTCGAGTTTGAGTTGAGGTTGGATATTAATTAAGATGATCACAGTCGTTACGTTAGTACTTCGTACTTACGTATATAATCGAAATTTATGTAATATCAGTATACTCTAATATTATTTTCTTTTGACTTTAATTCTCTAAACAAACACTATCTGTAAAGATCTACGTTGTAACGTTGAAACTTGAAATGAATTATACTGAATATGGAGAAATTGTCAAGTTCCTTGAAAGTGGCTGCATTCCTGAAAATTGAAACCTTCCGCTCAAGGACAATGGAATTTCAAGAGAAGGGCAGGAAATTATACCCTCTCCGAATCTAGACACCTGTATAAACTAAGTTGATCCTCCTCAATGTAATATCCACATTATAATGCACCTATCAATTATTGCCCCCATTCTCCCCAGTCTTGGGCAACTATGATTATCATAGTGTAAAATTGGAATAGAAAAAGAATTGATTTTTGCAATAATTTAGTAGAAACACTTCAAAATTGTTTATTGTTTACAATCCATTAATCTTTTATTAGAAGATCGTTCAGAATGGAAACGAGTTGAGGCTTCAGGTTCCTATTCGAGAATAAATTAGTCAAGTTTATGAACAATATCACGATTCACTTGGTCACCCTGGGATAAATTCCACTCTACAAGCAATCAAGCAGAGATACACTTGGCCCGGGATGTATGTGGATATTACCAATTATGTAATAATTTTGAATGAATTACGATTTTACATCTTGTTTATTAATTAACTCGAAAACATCTTTAACTTCGCAGCAATTGTTGAAAATCCTCATGATATGTTATTATAGGTGAAAACTTGTGACATTTGTCAACAAACAGCTGTGCTACCACCTAATCCTCAAAAGAAGCTGCAACCTATTCCACCTCCAAATGTTCCATGGAAACATATAGGGATGGATCTAATATGCGATCTCCCTGAAACATCAGATGGCTACAAACACATTCTTGTTACTGTGTGTTACCTTTCTAAGTATGTCGTCGCTCGAGCACTCAAAAATAAAACAACTATTGAGGTTCTAGGTCAATTGGAGATATCTACCTCGAGCTAGGATTACCCGATATCATTCAACACGACCAAGGGAAGGAATTTACATCTAAGGTACTTATGCTAAATAAATTAGAATTATATACAATAATATCTTTGTATTACATTTAGTAAAGTTCTACTACCTAACTAACATATTTGTATAATTATCATATTCCTAGATATTTCAGGAGTTCCATCACAAATTGAATGTTCAAAATCGCAGTACTCGAGCATACCACGCAATGGCGAATGGATTGGTTGGGGCCAGGCCTTCGTCTGGGCGCGTGGTTTTTCGAGAACTAATTTTGAGAGTGCGAGGAAAACGATTTTAAACTGGGTGCGTAATGCGCACCCAAAAAATGTAGAACTACTAGGTCCGCAAAGCGGACTTAGAGGTTGGGAAGAAGGTTTCGGGAACAAATTCCGCGCATATGCCCAACGTATCATGTGAAATCGATCCCTGAAATATTGTGAAGACATTAGCTATGTATTAGACGCTTTATGTATCTATGAATATATATGTATTGAACACTACCCAAAATTCAGATAATAGTTTCAATGCTTATTTGTCAATTCTACGTGTAGACTTGGCCCATTGTAGAAATACCCGATGCAGAAACTCTAAATAGGCCTCTTTGTTATCGTGCACTCCTGGCAATGCTATCCCTTGGACAGATATTCTTGTCAGCATGGCGATGTGAACTGGAGTCAGAGAACAACGATCGTCTGAGACAATTTTAGTCGTGCAGGAGAAGGATCTTTCTACGCTGGCTGTTCCCATTGGTCTACAGAGAAAAAAGGCCGCCACCATTGTATGCTCTGGATATACGGCTCTTAAGGTGGAGTTGGATATAAACTTCTTGTACGCATCGGTCGCATCCTCTTGAGTGTCACATCCTTCGAAGAGCTTTTCGGCTTCAATAAAATTGGAGAGGGTATAGATTTCGCCGTCCAGAGCATATTTGTCGAAACCAAACTTCCAACTAACCCACCAAATGCCACCTTCAGTTTTCATCCAATGTTCTGAATCAAATCTAACAAGATTTGTTGACAAATCACTACTATCTTGGGAGAACCTCGCATCCATTTCGCATATCAGTCCGGAAATGTAGTCACCGAGCACACACTCAATGGGACGCACTGGAGAGCGACTGGATCGAAGGGGACCCCTTTCGGAGATTTGAAAGCCTGCAGCCGTAATTCGTTTTGAGAGTGTATCGAATTGTTCATTAATAAATATAGATACATCCAGCTCTTTCAGAAGTATCACGAATGCCTTTGTTTCCTTCACGGCATAGGAATATCCAACCTTCGGGTCCTAAAAAATGGAGCTTAGACGATTCGCATGTCCGAGCACTATCTGGAGCATAAGAAGAACTTTCAAATTGCGCGAGGATAATAAACTTGAGAACAATCCTTTACATTTCAAACGATCTTCGTGAACAAAAGAATTATCATTGGAAATATCTAGAAGGGACTCCAACACCTGTACTATTAAATCGATCATCCTATCGACACTTTGACCTGTAGTAAGCCATCGTGTCATGGCAGCATTTATAAGTGTTTTCACCTTCATTTCATCCTCTAAACATTTGCCTTTCAGTAGGTCAACTTTCCGATTAGACTTTTGAAAGACCTTATAAACAGCGTTAATGAGTTCAATCACTTCCCTCACCAATGGTACTTCATTAGCTACTGTTTTACAAACTGGTACAAGCCGATGGGCACGACAATGCTCAAAAAGAATATTTTTATTCCAGAAACGTTTTAGATATCCAAGAACTCCTTCTTGCTCGCTAAACATATTCCTGGCCCCGTCGAAGGAAACGCTCCGGCATAAACATTTGTCTAAGCCAACTTTTTCGACACTCGTTAATTAATTTGAAAAGATTTACAGCTGTAGTTCTGCCTTCAATTGGCTTACAATCTAACATGCACTCATCAACGTTACCGGTTTTGTAAGAGATATACCTCGCATAAATACTTAAAATCCCGTGATTGTGAACCGAAGTTTCATCGGCCAATATTGTCCAGGAGCGATAGATCTGAAGTGATGTTGAAAGATCAGCTTTGGTGTCTTCGCCAATTTGTTTTTCGAACAACTCCAAGAACTCCGTAACTGAGGCTTTTGACCTATAAGTGGCATTGTGATCTCGGTTCTTAGTCCAGATATCTACTTCATCGCTCATTCGACAAGCGAGGGATATCAATTTTTGAAACTTAGTTGTATGCGGGATTTGTTTCTTGAATAGAAAAGAAGCATTATCGAGGTATTTCAAAATATATTTCTCCTTGCCAGTAGACTTCTCTTTCGCTAGGTTTTCCGCCGCATCTTTTATGTAAACGCCGATGTTCACATTTTTTGAAGTTAGATGTATGTGGTGAGCGTCATTTTCGTGAGTAAGAGCCTTCATTCCTGGCTGCTGGCTTTTCCCACAGACTCTGTCAACAAAATACCTTTTTCCGGTACATAGCTTTAGCTTTTCAGCCTGACTAACGTCGTAGCAAAACCCACACAAATACCCGTCTAGGACTTCTATTACCCAAGGATGTTTTAGTCGAAATGAAGCATTGGCATCAACTTTGTCGGGGTCATTAAAATCTGTGGCGGAATCATCTATTTTATTCCGTTTTGGGGAAGCCATCAACAATAATTGAGAGAAAATTGAGAGCTAGTAAATATGTTAAATATGTAAAGAGCTGATATGGCGAGCGAGAAACTAGGGAAAAAATTAGAAATGTTTGGTAAATTTGGGTGCGCGAAAAATAAATCTATACACTTAGGGTGCGCGAATGTTTGAAGGCTAGATGAAGCCCTGGTTGGGGCTCATAACAAAATACTGAAAACGTAGATTTTTAGCATTTTAAATAATTAGTTCGAGATTTATCTTTAATTGTAATACAGTGGAACCGCTTAATTAATCGGGAGACGGATTAATAACGGGTATTCTGCTTAATCGGGACAAAGATTTAGAAAGGATTCTTATCTTTGAATTATCTTCGTTAATTGGGACTCCACGTATTAACTGGGAGAAAAAGTATGCTCCCGAGGTGTCCCAATTAAGCAGCTTCCACTGCAATACTAATTATTTCCTAATAAGTTGAACAAGATGCACATTCAGTGTGGAAAGGATTGGACTCAACTTCTAAAATCCGCTGTGCTTTGCATGAACTCAACGTTCAAAAAGTCTCATGGCACTACACTATTCAGAACTATGTAGGGTAGAGATTCTCGGTATGAAGAACTAGTCCCATCCGTCAACAATGTATCAGTGATGCAGAGGAGGATGTTGATGAAGAAGAAGCTATCTTTTCTCTATGCGACTTTCTTGCTGAAAAAGATGAGGAAGACATTTTCTCTCCCCCAACTGAACACCAAGATGATTCCATTGCTGCACTGACGGAATTTTCACTCAGCCATCAAGCAGCCGGTAAGTCTGAAAGGAAAGCCTCTGTGTCAATACGAGCCATCGGAGACAGAGAGTATTGTTGGAGATGGAAACTGTCTCTTTCGGTGCTTATCGAAGATAATCACTGGAAGTCAAGAGAGCCATTTACAACTTCGAGCTATAATATCTAGATTTATAGCAAGTGAGGGTACAACTCAGCTCCAGTGGTATTTTCACCAGAAAAAGATGTATCCTTCCAACTACTTACTAGATGAAAACCTGGTTAGTATAGAAGGCACCTGGGCAGGAGATGTAGAAATCATGGCGGCTGCTTGTATCCTCCAGGCAGATATATTTGTTGCGAACAACGATTGCATACCTGAAGGCTCATTAATTCGTGAGGTACGGTGGAGCATGCTCAGAGCTAATGATAAATCTAACACATCCATCTACATTACCAACTATTTGAACCATTACGAACCTGTAATTTCAATGCTTAGTTCCTAAACTCTTACCTATTGTACGACATCTACTAAATTCATTAAGATCGAATAAAGACTATCCACAATATCTCAATCCTCAGAATAATATTCGTTTAAACATGATTGATTTTCGAAAGCGCTCAAAGGCAAGGTACATCAAACCTTGTAGGCAGTGGCGTAACTAGGATATTTGAATTTGGGGGGCAAAGGGGGGGCAAGACAAAATCCTGGGGGTCTCAGGGTGGGTCGGTCGAAAGGATTAGTAAATTAGCTAAGTACATTACATAAAAAAGTGGGGGGGGGGGGGGGGGGGGCAAATGGAGGGCAAACTAAAAAATAGGGGGGCGGTCACCCTCCCTTGCCCCCCCCCCCCTAGATACGCCACTGCTTGTAGGGACCTCTGCTCGAGGTTATTCAGGCAACGTAATCCCTATAATGGTGAACCCAGATAATGGAAACGCGACCTGCAACGGCACATCCCCAGTGGCGAATTATCAAGTAACACTCAACCAACACTCCTCCATCTAAAGTGTACTGCGGGAAAGGGAACGCAACTGACGAGTCCAAGCCGGGACGAAACACAAAGAATATCAGTTGAGTTGTAATTAATTAATTGTTTTAGTTGTGAGTTTCTGTTTAAATTAGAGCTGAAACGAATATTCGAATATTCAAATATTCATTCGTTTTTATGGCTAAGCAATAATTATATCAATTCAAGACTTTTTTTTGAGATAATGAGTGTATTACCTCATAAGGAATTAAGTGCTAATTATCTTACTATCTCAAAGATTATTGTAGTTAGGCATATATAATGCATCATCAATGAATAGGAAGTTACCTATTGCGGATAGATCAGTACTAGCATAGTTTACATAAAATCGATACTTTTTGAAGTATGCCTCATTTTAGGAAAATACATATCCATGGCAACCGAGGAATGTGTCAACATTCCAATTTATAATTTCAATATATTTCTTTTAACTAGTTATGGACATCCTCATGTTCAATGAATACTGCCGAAAGCTTTTTCATGAATTTCTAATTCATTACAAATCTTTTGAATAAAAAGAATGAACTTATATATTCAAAAGTCATCAAGACAGTCATATTTTGCTAACATTAAAAAACTTTTGAAAAATTTTGTTCAGTATTTTGTCCAAAAAATGGTGACAAACAATTTTTCTTTGAAACGAAATATGCTAAGAATAAAGGAAGTAGGTCTTACTTTGAAAACTACATCATGTGGAGCCATAATATTCCATTTTGGATAACATATTCAAACGATTCGGACGCATACTACTGAAGCTACAGCAATATATTAAAACAACTAAAGTTGTTTTTTTGAACCATGGATGACGAAAAAATGCAAGAAATTCCATTTATGTCCCACAAGTGTCTAAAAACAATAGTAAACATTCTAAAAAGGGACTATACATTGAATTCCATAACTGACATGTTTAGAACAGCCAAAGTTCAAATTTTAATATTTCTAATTGAGGTAGCATTCAAGTGGCAGATGACACTTTTTTTGCTATGTCATCATCTTGAACTTTCAAAAAACTTTTTTATGATTGAAATCGATAGAGAATATGAAAACATGTTTAAATCGGAAATCTTTTGAAATTTGGAGAATATTTACTATGTTTTTTGGCACTGCCACACTGTGTGGCGATTAGGCAGTCTACGGTTAAGCGCTCAAAAATATTTTAGGCGAGAACAATCAGGGGCTAAGGATTTTAAGAAACTATTGATGAATCTATATTATTAAAACTCGACTGTTGTTTATGTTTGTTTGTGTGTGTGTGTACCACTGTGTGTGTTTGTTTGTACAGGTTGCTTTAAAGTGATTGGGGAATAGAAACTGCATTTATACCAGATAGAGACTAACTTCCAAATGCTATAATAGGTAACAAGTATGCTGATTTCAAATTTCGCATTTTAAATTTTTTAATATGAATAGTATTATTGTTGTTGTTCACAAAAAAGGTAACAAATTATTGTAAATTCAAAATCACCCTAGAAGTTTGCTTTCAAGTGGTGTTAAAGGTAAACAAGTTAAAAGTATGGAAATGGTAGGAAGGGATGTTTTACTAACTCTATCATCAATGATTTAGTGAGGATTAAGGCCGCATAGCAGCAGTTAACTTGAGGTGCGTGGCACCGATCAGTCGCAAAGCGACCGAGACCGAAGGTTCTTATTTAATAATTAACGACTTAGAAGAGTTTATAACTGCAACTATTAATAAACGATGATCAGTGGGTACTCTAATGCAGGGGGCGTATCGAGCCATTTACCTCCTGGAAGATGCAGTCCTCAATCGGCGCAGACTTTTCTTATAGTATAAGAGCCACTATTTTAAGGAAATCGAATACACAATATTGATTTCTATTAAAATATGGATAAGATCTTTACATGCATGCCTATATACAGTAGAACCCCGTTAATATGAGCACCAACGGGTTGATAAAATTTTGTTAGCTTTATCCGGAGTTCATATTAACCGGAGTAATACCCAGTGAATAGCCATTGTAGCTTGTAGGGACCTGATTCTGTGGAACTGTTTGTCTTCTTATCCGGTTCGCACTAACGAGATTCTACTGTAATATGGAAATATCCGTTGAATATAAGATAGGTATTGGTGTCGATTAAACGCAGTCGACTCCGCTTTATAGAGCTACCAGTTAATAGATTTCTCGGCTTAATCGAGTAAAAGTTTCATAATTCATTTTGGGTTAAAATAGAATACGGTTAGCATGTAACCCCTCGTGAGAGAAAATTTGTGCATATCATGTAAGTATAAGTACTACGGAATTTACATTATATTGAGATACATATAAATTTACTAATTGGTTGAAAAAATCAGTACCTACTAAGCCGAAGTACGTACTAACCCAGTTATACTGTGTACATATATGTATATAAAAGCAAATTAACTCTGTCAATTGAAGTTTAATAAATGTTTAATGCTGATATTCGTAATCAGCATAAGATTTCCTGTCATTATAGGGGTCAAATGACCATGTTTTGGAGGGATGACATTCCTTGACAACGCTGGAATGTGATAAATTCCATTCTCAAATATTGTTTCTACCCCATCGAGTGACCCCTCTTTCTTCACCGCACAGTCATTTGAGAATAACTATGTGCATACAAACACTCTACGAGGTCATTTAACAAGTATTCGCGAGAGCGGACTTTTGTCCGACACTTTCCGACAATTTATGGCCGCCATCTTGAAAATATTAAAATTTCGTGATGCTTCCATATCCATATCTTTTATAATATATTTATCTACTAGCGCGCTTCGCGGGAGAACACAACCACACACCAACCACTTCGCGGTTGGTGAGTGGTTTATATACTCCTAATATTGATTATAAAGCGAAATAGGCCTAAAATAGTAGAATTTAACAATGTTAAATTTAGTGATTACGTCATCATTCGATAATGAGTAAGCATATTGGCGATCTGGTGTGACCAACGTGTCCGCAACATTAATGTGCATGTTCTATTAAATTTTCAGATTTTTATCTCTTAAAGGGCGCGAATTATGTGCGATTAAGTGAATTTTCAGGGTTCTCGAAATGTGACAATGACGTCATAACTTGCCGAGGTGTGAGAAATTTTGAGTGGAAACCTCAACTTGTTGGCGGGTGCCTAAAGTTACCCCTATATGCCAAAAATCACATTTGGAAACCGTCCACTTTCTTCAATCAACTCGTAACATACAAACAAATATATATATATATATATACATATATACACCCAGGCTTGTGTTTTAATAGTATAGATGTCTGTGCCAATTTTCATGCTTGTATCAAAAATTGAACAATTTTATTGCTTTGCTGCCCCACTAATTACACATTAGAAGATTAAGTCATAACTATATAATGCATAATGGGAAGATTACGCGTTTACATTGTACAGTGATACCTCTAAGTGGCTGAAGTTGGGCCGGCGAACATTCTGATATCCACCCATCCCCAGTTAGTGGTAATTCCCCACTTATAGAGGTGTATTTCAATGAAAATTTAAATATATTGTCTCGAACATCCCCACTTATAGAGTTCCACTGTAGTACCCAATTTCATAGTAAGTAACATACAATAATATCCAACCACAACTGAATCTCGAGATTAACCATAGAATCTCAGGATTCTAAGGTGAATCTCAGAATTATATGCTACTATTGCGTCCATGGTTTTTTAGTACAGGAATCTCAGAATTCTAGATTCTCAGAAATCTACGCAACAGTACTACTGAAATGATCATTAAGGAGTTTACATGGCGGGGAATGCAAAAAGACATTCGTGAATACGTAAGTATACCAAAAAGGGTTTCATTCTACTTCAAATTTGATTGAACTATTTCTATCATTTAGATTCAAAGTTGTCATCGATGTCAGATGGTAGCATCTCTTCCACCGCAGCCCCAGCGTAAACTTCAACCCATAGTACCTCCTAAACAACCTTGGTATCATGTGGGGATGGATCTAGTCACAGATTTTCCGACAAACTCTTTAGGATACAAACATATTATAGTTGTTGTTTATTATCTAAGCAAATTGGTAACTGCCCGGCCTCTCTTTACAATGACAACGAAATCTGTTCTTGAGGCACTAACAGAAATTTATCTTACTTATGGTGTTCCCAAATTGTACAACACGATCAGGGTAAAGAGTTAACAAGCAAGCTAAGTCTAAATATCATTGACCATATATTTCTGAAGGCCTCGGCGACAGAAAAAGTGTATATTTTAAATATTCCTTATCAGGACACCGTTAACTTCTAAAAATTACTTCATCATTCCTATAGGAGTTTAAGCAGTTTCATATTGCTCTTGATGTTGATGATCGTTCGACAACAGTATACCATCCCCCAAGTAATGGATTGGTCGAAGCACACAATAAAATCATCAAGAGGTAATCTATTTCTGTGAACCAAATTAATAGTATCTCAATATCAATCAGCTATCAATTAATATCCTATCTGACAAAGATATTGAATGGCCCAACAAACTACAGATGGCTTGTCTTTCAGCCAATATACATCGTAAACGGGCAACCAACTATAGTTCCTTCCAGTTAATGTTCGGACTAGAGTTTAACCATCTTCCACTCCTCCGTCACTTTAACTTTCCTCATGAAGATCGAATAGAGGTAGAGAGCGATAATGAGGATAATATTGAAGAATACACTGCTGAAGATCTTGGTTCTACAAACTGGAAGCTTAATTTAGACCACCTCAGGAACATGCAAAGAGATGATGCCCAAGCCAACATAAACAAAGAACAATTCGGCCAAAAGAAAGACTAATACAAGAAAGTCCAAGCCAACAGGTAAATCTGTTCTTTTAAATGTAACAAGCACGCTTCACTATTTATCGGAATGTAGTATGTACGCTTACTAATGAATTTGACGAATCATTTTCCAAAGGATGTGATTTGATTTGAAGAAAAATTCAAAAATCCACTAGTCTGCTTGTAAGAAATCGTGGCTTATTAACGAGTGTGAAGTTGGCGCAGTATTCAACTGAGCAATGATCAAAATGAAAGTTGAGGCCCTTCCCATTATTGGATTTGGATAAAAATTACACATATTAAAGAGATACGGACGTTTATGATTTTGGATTAAAAAAAAAAAAAAAAAATCTATTTATATTTTTACATTATATGTGAGCATTAAATTTTTTAATTTTTGACAACATTTTTGGGAAATTGAATTTAAAACTTTGCTACATCTTTGTGACTATGGGACGTTTCTTATGCCAAAATATTTCAAAAAAATATCAACATTCCTATGAGATATAGCTTGGCAAAGTTGAACATGTATTTACTTCAGATTACCGTATTTCCCCGAATAAGCCCCGGGGGCTTGAATAAGCACCGGGTCAATAAAAATGTCATTGGTATGATAAAAATTTATACACATTAGTTGATCACTGTAATGTAATTCCATTGATTTTGGCAACTTCGGTAGGTATACTGTTGGTGGAAACCATTAGAACCGACCTAAATATTATATTCTGGATTTTTCACAAAAATTTCGGGATAATTTGGCCCACGAAAACAATAAGCGCCGGGGCGCTTATTCGGGGAAATACGGTATATACTATTTATTTTATTATCGAGTGAACAGCACAAGAGTTTAACACAATCAATTGCTAGATACAACCACCAGATTGTGTGTTTATGTCACAGCTTATATATAACAGCCACAACCAATTACAATTGGATGAAACCTGAAACGTAGACTAAATAAATATCACAACTATTCTTGTTGAAATTCCTTCTATAAAACCTTGCGAAGATTTACTAATATATTATTATAAATTTATTCTGCTCCACTAACCAACGAATATTATATTCATTCCCTATTGAAACGATTCAGAGATCCAATGGATAAAGATGATCAAGGTAAATACGATTTTCAACTTTAATATCTATTTTAATATGGAGAATTCTATCTTTAATCAATTATATGTATTCAATAGCTTTACCCATCGATTTAGCGATGTTTCTCGATTTTTGTAAAGCCAGAAACTTAAGCCCTGAAACTTTAACAGCCAGCTGTTCCGTCTCAAATTCGGTTTGGGGAAATTTATCAGTACACAAATTCGGAAGGAATAGGGCCAATTTAAGGAAAAAGCTTATACCTCAAATGGAAGAATAATTCCCATAACATTTACAATAAGGTCAAAGAGTATGATCTCAACTCAACTGTTTCCAACCATTTCCAGGTAGTATGGCTTAGATTTACTTTCCATTGAATGTAGAACTTCCTTAATAAAGGAAACGATACTGAGAGATATAAGTGCTAGATTACAAGGAGATAACTTAACTAACAATTTACCAACCATGCAATTTGATTTAGCAAAATTAGAGTCAGATTTATTACATTGTGATAATATTCTAATTTCTGTTTCCTCTGAATTAGAATTATATGATAAATTCAAAAATAAATACTCAAAGATTCCCCTAGATTGTTACAATAACTTAGGACAGCCATTATTTCACTCATTTATTAACTATGAATCAATATTATGGCTCGAAGGCTATAATTTTTATGGGTTTAAAGGGCCAAAAGTTATTCCTGGGTTCTTACAGTTTTTTGAACTTAGTCAATTTGAAGCATGTAAAGGGTTTGAAGATTCGTTCAAGTTAACTGATAATCTCATTGAACAATGTCCGTTAATACTCGTATGGTTAGCATCCGCACCAGAGCTATTTAGTGACTTAAATAATATATCAGTAAATAACTTATTCAACAAAAATTATGCACTATTAACTAGTAAATGCTAACAGATTTTGTTGTTTGTGTAGAGAAGTTAAACATTGATTTTGAAGAAAATGGTATAGAGGTTTTGGAATCAATTTACACAGTTTATAACAGTAGACTAGAAAATAAGGCACAAAATTTAGCTTTGGAGGCAGCAGATGAAGTCGGTGAAATTGAAAATAGTGATAGTGGTCATATAGAATGTCCAATTTCTAGAGCAAACGAAAACAGCACTTATGATGCAATTTATTTTAAAAATTTGGCGAGTTTTATCTAGATAAGGCTGAATTGAATGCTATAAGTTAGTTAGATAAGGATGATATAGATCATATGAAAACAGGCTGGACTAATGTAATAGCTGATAAGTTCTCTAAAATAAATTCGATTTGCGTACTGAAGTTTAAACATTTTTGGTTTAAGAAAATGGATAGTAGGAAATTGAACTCTCCTTTTTTGCAAGCTTGGGCTGTGTGTAAGTTTTCTAACTGCTGCTCAGTTACCTTTTCAATTAATAATGATATTGCCTCATTTGCTGATGATCTAATACATGTGCACTATAAATGTAACGGATAACTTTCATCTGAACACAAAGATGATAAAACCATCCATGCACGTCACATTACTTCGAAAAAAAGGGAAAACATGGGTGCAAAATTGAATCAAAACGCAGCAAGTAACTTATTTCATCAGCAGTTTAGAAATGAGAACAATGTAGAGGCATTCAATAGAGGGAATTTCACTAATTTAATATCACAGCAAACTTTAAGACGAATTAAGTCAGACGTTAAATCTAGAGAGAGATTTTCCAATGATGATTCTGTGGATATTTGGGAAACTCAAAAGTATTTCCGTTCGGTATTACCAGATAATCTGATACCTGGTTATGTCCAATATATTGCACAAGATCCATTTATAATCCATTTATATACAAACAAGCAGATTGAAATATTCAAATTATTCAAAAATGACAACACCGTTATTAATATAGATGCAACTGGTTCCATTATTAAATGGCCACCAATGTGTAAAAGTCGATCTATTACTATGCTCTTACACTACAACACCCTGTATACTGCACTAGTCCTCTTCCTGTTGCAGAAATGATCAGTAGTGATCATGGAACTGCAGAGATCACCCATTTTTTGAATAAATGGGTATTAACTTGTAAGGCAATTCTACATAAGGGTTTAAATATAGACCAAATTGAAATGGACTATAGTTGGGCCATAATGCACAGCACATGTTTAGCATTTAATAAGCTGAGTATAGCACTATATTTGTGTAAATGTTGGGATATTGTAAGCGACAAAACTAGCACCAAATTAACCATTCCAACTGTTTTGCATCTCTGTTCGGCACATATTATGCATCAAATAAGCTACAAATTGGATAAGAGGTATAAAATAGACAAAAAGATAAAATGTTAGTGCTACATGCATTTGGTGCTACATGCATTTGGTGCTATAGTAAAAGTAGCAACATTGAAGAAATAAATCTTGTTTTTGAATCTTTGTGTATTGTTCTGAACACTGAGTAAATGTTGCCTCGGGTTATTAAGAGCTTATTAGACTTAGAAGAATTAGTTAAGGGAGATCTCAAAATCTATAGTTCAAAATGCTATTTTATTGATGATTACCCTGAAAATATTGAAAGTGATACTTATAAAAAAACGTCTCCTTTTGGTAAATACTTTGAAGAATTGTACTTAAAAGCCACCTTCAAATTTCTAGGACATAAAGTACTTGCAAATGATAAAAATGTATGCTATTATCCCAAAATACTTGAATATTTGTTAACTTATTATATGCCATTGCTTCCTCTTTGGAGTGGGATTATACTAAGCAAAGTAAAAGTCAATGCTGTTCCAACTGATAGCAATGCACAAATTGAGAATTGGTTTAAAATAGTAAAACACTCCATATTTAAATCTCAAGTTAATATCAGAGTTGGTGATTTTGTACGTCACATTTTTGGACATATAGAAGATAGATTGGCTTCCTTTAAATTTGCATTTCAACCAATGGCTCGTATAGAGAATTTAAGGCTAAGAAAAAAGTTAGAAGAGAGGTTAGTAACGAGGAAGAATCTATAGAAATTTGGCGAAGGAGGAAAAATAAGAAAAATAGTTACAATAATCCGAACAAAAGTAAAGTAGCTAAAGTATTTGAGAAATTACAGGATTCAAATTTTGAGATCTCCAGAATAAGGAATCCTTAAATTCCTAGACCAAGGAGAGTTAAGTTGGAAGAACTACTACCGATACCGATAAAAGCAAAGGAGATTGAGATTATAAGTGATTTGGATATAATTGCGCTTGGTACACTTGACATTATCTTACCACCTATTAATCATCTCTCACTCTTAGGTCAGATTAATATTTGTAATATGTTATAATTACCTGTTGTAAATCCAATATCTTGTAAGATTAATTTGGCTAGTAGCTGTAGTAGGAAAGATATCCATTTAAATCAATTAGTTCCATCTTTAAAATTCAATATTTCAGGTGATGGAAATTGTTTATTCTCAACTCTCTCATATATAATTACAGGAAGCACTAGTTACAACTATAGAATGCGCAAGATAATAACTGACAACATAATGGGAAAATTAAGCCAGATTTGTTTGAAGTTCATACAGAATAAATTCCCACTTATATATCGCAACACAAGGGAGTATATAAGTAAATCAAAAATGCATATTGACAAAACCTGGGGTGGAGACATTGAATTATTTTCGATGGCTTTATTAATAAACACAGATATATGGGTAAATACTACAGAAATGAAAAATAAATGGATGGTATATTCTGGGAAAGGTGCTAGTTTGGAGCAAATAATGGATGCCCCTCCAGCTAACGATGCTGGATCATACTATATAAAACATACAGTGGACCATTATGAACCGATATTGGAATTACATCATCATATTACATCTGATAATTTATTAAATTAATAGTATAAAATAAAAATACCACAAAAAAATAAAAAAATAGAAATGTATCTATAAAAAGTACAAAAAGAAAAAAGTTACAAAAATTATATATAAGTTTTATCCACTAGACATGGTATTTATTATATTTGTTATCTACTTATATTATGCACTAATATACTCTATAAAGCCACTGATTTTTTGGCATGACGTCAGATAGGCATCAATTAAATTAGCTATGTATCCTCTCTCAGTATTAAAGATTAAGGAAGTTTATTTAATTGGAATGTAATACTGATCTAATGCTACCTGAAGGATTTCAGCCGGCTTTCATCTTATCAAAAACCCTTTCCATCAATCGCCAATTCTTCTCAATCCAGAAAATATTAGTTATCTTACTGTTAAACGCATCCCCAACTTATACGTAGTCCATTACTACAAAAAGATGGATTATTCTTCAAACTATTCATCTTATCAAAAACCCATTTCATCAATCAACAATTCCCTTCAATCCTTAATATAATAGTTCGCTTTCTGTTAAACACCTGCAACAGCTTATAGTGCATCTACTACAAAAGATGGATTATTCTTCAAACTATTCATCTCATCAAAACCCCTTTCCATCAATCAACAATTTTTCTCAATCCTAAATTTACAAGTAATACTTCTCTTCATGTTAAATACCATTCAAGCTTCAAACGCAAAAAGATATCTTCATAACTATTTACATTAATAATATTGTATAATGCACCACCTTAAAATCATCAATCTTCAGACTGGAATATTTATGGAAACAAGACACACAGAAGCATTATCATTAACATCTATAGACAACATTAACAGATAGCCATCCTATGATTATCTACTCAAACAATGAGACTTGGCATAGATTGATAAATTTCCCCCCAAACAAGACACAAGATCCTCAAATCTACACTAGTCCTCAGCGGGGATCGTATGCGGTTTGTGCACCGCAAAACACAGTGCAATAACCAAATCAACCCGCATCTAGCTCACAATAACAAATCCGCAAGCGCAGGTATTACGTTGAGTATAATAGTAATTCAAAACCTAGATGGTGCTCAATTGAAATAGTAATATACTTGATTCAGTGACTCCAAATTCCTCTGAAGTAATTCTCTTGCAACTAGTCCACGCTAACCCACTCCAACCTGCAAAAATTCCTGTGACCCGAACCCGCAAGTCCCAAAATATTCAGATCCTTTGATCCGCAAGAACCCGCGAGTTCTACGCCTATGACGTAGAGGTCTAATCTACGCCAACCAAATTCGCGATATACATCTTCAAACAAGAGAATCATAAACTCTCTCTCTCTCTCTCTCTCCACTTATGTCATCAAATATACCTATCTTACATACCAAAGTTAATATTCTAAGTTTATTCTGTATGAAGTATTGTCTGTGCGGTATTGTGTATTAAAACATCAGTTGTCTTTGTATGAAATAGCAGTAAATAATAATTTGGAGTTTTGAATGCAGTATACATGTTGAGCATAAAATACGAGAACTAGCCAGTATAAGTATAAATGATAATCGTGAAGACATATCGGAAAGGCAAAACTATAATAGACCATTATTGAATTATCACCAAATAGATGAATATAGCTAGTTAAACTCTTGTGCTGTTCACTCGATAATAAAAGAAATAGTATATAATCTGAAGTAAACACATGTTCAACTTTTCCAAGCTATATCTCATAGGAATGTTGATATTTTTTTGAAATATTTTGGCATAAGAAACGTCCCATAGTCACAAAGATGTATGCAAAGTTTTAAATTCAATTTCCGAAAAATGTTGTCAAAAAATAAATAAATTAATGCTCACTCATAATGTAAAATATAGATAGAAATTTTTTTTTAATCCAAAATCATAAACGTTCGTGTATCCTCTTTAATATGTGTAATTTTTATCCAAATCCAATAATGGGAAGGGCCTCAACTTTCATTTTGATCTGTGCTCAATACTGCGCCAACTTCACACTCGTGGCTTATTAACTCTCTGATAATGTGTCCTATAGACCTCTTTTCAATGAAGGAGATTCATTTTTGGTTCTTGATAAGGCCAAAGAAAAAAAGTTGAAAGGAACAAAAGATAAGCCTAGTTATAAAGGTCCATTTACAGTTATGAGGTCAACAGAGGGTATCTCATTACTTCATCTAATGGCAGGAGAAGTACCCTATTCATCTTTCTAGGAAATATTATAAACGCAGCCAATAAGTTAGCAAATTATTTTCTAACTTTACAAATTGATTAATATGTACTTTTTAAATATAGGCAGACAATCTATCCATTCCTGAACCGGTTAACTCTACGCCAGTTAACATTCGTAAGAGATGTGTTACGAAAACATTTGGGAGCACCAATACAAATAGAATAAAACGTACTAAGGTAATCTCTTTTTGTCATAGGAAATTCTTAATTTTAACAATGATTAAAAGCCTAACCATATGTTTCTCACTTAGACTGACGGCAATTAACAATTATATACTTACGGGGTACACAAGAAAATAGTAATATATGAAATGTTGAGTTTGAAGGTGAGCTTCCAAAATTATAGCAGAATTAGCTAAGCATCTAGTATATACGCATATTCTACATTTAGGATGTAGTGATCGAACATATCAAGAGCAACACCTACATTTCTGAGTTATACAAGGAGTTAGCTAACACCCAGGGCAAAGATATAATGACTCCACGATCAGTGCTTGCTTTTGTTCTGAAGATTGCACTCCAACCGTAATAGTAATCAAAAAATTTTGACACAACGATGTTTGATATATTTTTAATTGTTAATATTAATGTAGCGAGAAGAGATAATCTACAATTTGGTGCAGTGGGTCACAACAGCTTTCTCGCTCATGGATGTTCCACCCTTACTAGTTCCTATCGATTATGTGTACCATGTTCTCTACGCTACAGTAAGTATTCTAAATATATATTCGCATTGAGTAACTTGCCTTAAAGCTACCTTAACTTTTATATTGATAGATCATAGAATTTCTTGAAGAGGTGATTCTTACATCGAAGGTGAGAACAGAAGTACATGATCTTCCTTATAGAATCCACCCTCCAACTGTTCCAGAAGATGGTCCATTCTACTCTCCACCCAAACTGAATGGTTGAGATCGACATGTAAACAGCTTGGAATATAATTCAAAGACAATTGATCCAGCCTATATTGTATACTGGGCACCAACTGCAAAATGTTGCTCCGTTAGCTGAATTACCCATTGAGAGGGACGGAAATTGTTTATTTCGGGCAATGTCAGCTGTACTAACAGGTAGTCAAAAAGCTCATGGTTAGATACGCGCTGAAATATGTTGGTGCATGACAGTGCAGGGGGCTAGCTTCGTCTCGCACTACCACGAATCCAAATTTATGTCATACTGGCCTGACGAGTATTTGTTAAATTCTCAGATGGACGTTAACGAGGTTCGGGGTACAGATATTGAGATTGTAGCTCTGTGTTCTATGCTCGGGATAGACATCTTTGTTTACAATTTTCACAGCGAACTTAAGAATAGATTCTGTGGATCAAGATGGTATCGGTATCATTCTATTAATGATTGCTACACAAATCCAGCGATTTATTTATCGAACTATGATAATCACTACAAACCAGTGATTGATTTAATCAACACTCGTACCTCTTCTTTCTCCATACAGACAGCTTTAGTGAAGCCTTCGTAATTTAATAATTAACCCATAAATCTTCTAGCAACATGATTTTACTAGTATACACTGCTTTTAATTTTGGTTGTATTTTGAAATGCATCTTTTAAGCTTATCTTTAATCAATGAAATAATACGAGCCCTTCGGGTCATTGTTGGACAGAAATCAGTCAAATTTACTTATACGTATCAGGGTTGCCAATCCAATCCAATCCAATCGAGTCATTTTTGGACAATCGGCAATCCAAATTTCGTCAATCGAATATTCTGATGACAATCCAATTGAAATCGACAATCGATTATTCGGATTGAATCCAATCGAAATCAACAATCCATAATATCATCGATTATTTTCGATTGTTACTCCTCAATATTTATGTCAAAAACAGTTATGTTATAAACTTCAAACATGCATTATTGGATTTAAATGACGAGCGATTGAGTATTTTTGATTTGGCGATTATGTAGACATTTAGAAAACAAACAATCGAAAAAAGTCGAAAAAATCGAAGCATCCAATCGACGAAAAATGTAGCAATCCAATCGATAAAAATCGAAGCAATCCAATCGATAAAAATCGAAGCAATCCAATCGATGAAAGTTGCAGCAATCGGCAATCGAGAATTTTCTCGATTGGATTGGATTGGTTACCCTGATACGTATACTCCTTAGCTATGTAAAATAAAATGGTAAAGTTGCTTCAATTCAATGAAGCAAAATATTTTCTAAAACAGGGGTTTTCAACCTTTTGAAACGTGCAAAACCTTTTACAGATGTGGAAATGCTCGCGACCCCCCACAATGTTAATGTAAAGTTTTTATTCATGTGTAATAAGTATTCCTATTGTTTAATTAAATCGATGCACCTCAAGTTTCAAGCATATTCTGGCAATTATGAAATAACTACAATGCTATCTAATTAAAAATTATCGCGAATGCCCTGAAAGCACATTGCTTAAATATTGCGTGTACATTACACATGCGCACTCACTTTTAAGTACATGCACAACGTCCACACAATATACGCATTTCAATGTAGATAATATAGATAAGTTTTGACTTATATCTCGGTAAATTTCTCGGAACTTTACGCGACCCCCCTATAGAGCCTCGCGACACCTTGGGGATCGCGCCCCCAGGTTGAAAACCCATGTTCTAAACCAAACAATAAGGATTAAAATATTTTATGAAATTATAAATCATAGGGTACCAATTAATTATTAGTTATATTGATATACAACTTAATTAACTAATTACAATAGCTAAATATTATTCAAAAGTAATACGTATCTGCAAATATAATAAAATAATCCCAGAATCAATGGCAAGATAAAGCAATGTAGCTGAGTATATCTGATCAGATTACCGCAAAAGGTTTGAAAGTCACTTCCGTTATTACAAAGAATTGACTTTTTAACTAGAACAAGTTTGATGAAATAAACACATCACTTGTGTAAATGGAACTAAGAAACGGGTGATTAATATTCAAGTCATAGGTAGTGATTCTGTCATGGAAAGTAGTAAACTGTCATGGCTAGTGCATCCATGGTCTCTGTAATATAAAGTAGTAATTCTGTCATGGTAGTGAAACTGTCATTAAAATGTCCAAGTTTTAAATAACGTAGTAAAAGGAAATATCTGTAAATAAATATCTTTCCAAACAAAACCACGGTAAATTATATTGAGTTTTGCTCACATGAAATGTAAGTACTTAAGATTGAGTTATAGGCAGTGGCGGCGCGAGACCAAAATGAGCGATGGGGCTGGCCGGGGCAAGAGACATTTGAGATGGATAAATGTTTAACTATAAAAAGACTATCAAAAAATATAGGTAGACACACAATAGTGCTAGTACTATATGAGCCCCATCCGTCTGTCCGATAGGCTTGCAAACGCGTCTACGATGTCCTCGAAATTGATGTTAGATGTACGCTCTCTATAGATAGATAGGGTACCCAAGTCCTTAATTCGTTCATTGTTCATCACACTGCGACGCCATAAAGTTCTTCATGGTAAGACTAACAGTAACAACAAGGTTCAAAACATGAAAACCAATTCAAACGTATTCCATGCTACAAAATTGGGTTCAAAAAGCGTCCTATTAAGAAGACGAGCGAAAAAAACTTCAAAAGGGCCCAGATAAATTATAAGCTATTTATAAGGCTTGCCCCACCAGTGGTGGGGCAAGCCGAAGGCCAGGTGGGGCATTTGCCCCACCTTTCCCCAGCGTGGCGCAGCCTCTGGTTATAGGCCTGAAAGAATGCCTTATGAATCCGCTGCTGAATCAGCAGCTATCATAATATAAGTATTTATTAAAGACTTGTGAGCATAAAATGTGCCAACTGCAAAAATAGATTAAACAAGTTGAATCAATATAATTATTACAAGTTGAAACAATAAATTAGATTTAACACTTTCAATTGAACTGAAGTGTTAGTAAACAAAGTGAATTTGCAAGTCAATTGTGGCACAAACGAAGCCCAATTTGAAAATTCGTGTACTGTGAAGAAGTGTAGAATTAAATTCTCTATCGAATGCATATAAATTAAATATTCTCGCACTATTTATTGTTCCTTTTCTAACATTTAACAGGTGTAAAAATGTGTCCAAAATAATGTAATATCAAATCATGACCCCAGGTGCACATCTGTAACCCATGAGACACGTGTCCTGAAAATCTCAGTTCTTGTAAATATAACTCTGTTCTGTGGAGAGGATACGGAAGGATAATAATAATAATAACAATAATAATAAAATCCAAAATTGCAGCTGTTCCGACGCATGTTCCTTTGGTGGTACTATATTTTGTTGGTGGTTTATTGATAGTGCCTCCAAAGGAACATGCTGTCTGCACAGCTGCAATTTTGGATTTTTTCCGCCATGTCATCATCACCATGAAGGTGTTGAATTATTTAAGAAAGGTGTTTAAGAAGGCATCGTAGAGTGGTGGAAGCTTCCATTTAGCTCACTAACTTTAGAGATATGAAAGTTTCAGTCGAATATGATAGTTGATGACTCAGCATTTTTTATGTACGTATTGGGTGATCACCCAAAACCAACCGACCCATTTTAATTATATAATTCACAAAATTGGGAAAACACATTTTTTTTACGATGTCATTAACACCTCAAGGTGTCAAGACACATTTGTAGAGGTGCTACGTGGCATAAGGATCAATTGATAAATTGGAAGTTTGTCTCCATTTTGAATAATCTCTGAGACTAATGTTATTTATCAAATCAGTAACACCATTATTATGTACAGCAAAATAAATGAAGTTCAATTATTTGCAATTATTATTAATCTAGATTGAATTACACTATTATATTTGAATTCACCGCACTCGATAACCCCAATAATCTAATCGGAACCGTCTCTATAAGTTAAACACAGAGAGTATTAAATAGAATTAATTAAATATGTCAGTGATCCTTTGTCAAGAATATTCTCGCAGAAGTAAATATAATCACATAATCTGTCGTTGTCATGAAATGTAAAATCTTAGTTTTCTATTGAAAAATAGAAGCCTACTCGATCTCACAACTGGAATCAATATAAGTAACACAAGTTGAAACAATAGTGTAAGATTTAACAAGTTTAATCAATATATTTATTATAAGTTGAAACAATGGAAAATGATTTAACAGTGTACAGAATCTAAGTGTGAGGAAACACAGGAGATTGGCACCCAATTATAGCATAAACTACACACAATTTAACATTTGTGATCTGCCAAAATGTGTACAATTTAATTCTCTATCCAAAATGTAAATTTAATCAAGTTCACAAGGTATGATTTCATGTTAAGAGCCATAATTAGTTTAAATAGGTGTTAAAATTATTAGATCAAAAATCGTAGCCCAAGGTGCAAATTAGACGGTCACTCTGCACCTACATGCAAAGTTTAAGCCTTATATGTATAAAGATGTGCCCAGGGCACCAACTACGAAGAAACAAAATTGCAGCTGTGCCGACAGCATGTTCCTTTGGTGGCACCATATTTTGATGGTGTTTTATTGATAGTGCCTCCAAAGGAACATGCTGTCGGCACAGACTGCAATTTTCGATTTTTTCGTAAAGTCATCAACGCCACGGGGTGTCAAGAACCATTTGTTAATTGGTCCGATTCACAAGGAACGGTAGATTAATTTGAAGTTTGTTTCAATCATAAACCATCCTGAGTTTAAAGTCATTCATTCATTATGTATTGATAATAAACTAAATTATTAGTTATTTATTTTAGCAATGTTATCCACGGTGAGTTGATGTAAAGTCAATAAATTCCTTATCTAATTATATTTAATTTAACCCATTGTATAGTAATATACTACAATTAAATAGAAGCCAGCTGGAATTTATAAGTTAAATCAATATAATTATCGCAAGTTGAAACAATAGAATAAGATTTAACAAGTTAAGTCAATATAATTATTACAAGTTGAAACAATAGAATTAGATTTAACAGTTTACTGAAATTGAAGTGCGAGTAAACAAAGGAAATTTGCAACTCAATTATGGCACAAACTAAGCCCAATTTGAAAATTCGTCCACTGTGCAAAGGTGTAGAATTTAATTCACTATCCAAATATGTAAATTTTATCAAGCTCACTATTTATTATTTAATGTCATGAGGTATAATTAGATTAAATAGGTGTTAAGAAAATTTGAACGGAAATCGCAGCACCAGGTGCAAATTAGACGGTCACTCCGCACCTACATGCCAAGATTTAGCCCTTAATGTATAAAGGTGAGGGCAGGGTACCGTCTACGGAGAAATAATAAAATAAAATCCAAAATTGCAGCTGTGCCGACGCATGTTCCTTTGGTGGCACTATATTTTGGTGGTGGTTTATTGATAGTGCCTCCAAAGGAACATTCTGTCGGCACAGGCTGCAATTTTGGATTTTTTTTCGCCAAGTCATCAACGCCTCAAGGTGTCAAGAACTATTTGTTAATTGGTCCGAGTCACAAGGAATGGTAGATAAATTTGAAGTTTGTTTCTATCATAAACCATCTAGAGTTTAATGCCATTCATTCATTATGTATTGATAACAAATTATATTATTAGTTAGTTATTTTAGCAATGTTATCCACGGTGATTTGAGTTTAGTCAACAAATTCCTTATATTATTATATTATATTTAATCCATTGTATAGTAATACTAGAATTAAATAGAAGCCAGCTGGAATTTATAAGTTGAATCAATTTAATTATCGCAAGTTGAAACAATAGTGAAAGATTTAACAAGATAAATCAATATAATTATTACAAGTTGAAACAATGGAATTAGATTTAACAGTTATACTGAAACTGAAGTGTGAGTAAACAAAGAAATTTCAACTCCCATTTATGGCAGAAATAAAATTCTTTATTGAAAGTTTTCTTATCCCATCAGACGCAAAATTTTATGGTGAATCCAAATGTGAAATAAAATTTGGGGGTTTAGTAAAACATACTTTGAGTTATGGACCAGACAAATTTTGAAAGGTGTTAAAGATGTGTCAAAATTTTGTTAAACAAAAATCGTAACCCCAGGTGCAAATTAGACGGTCCCATCGCACCTACATGCCAAGTTTCAGCCCATCAACTATAAAGCTCAGGCCAGGGCACCGTCTACGGAGAAAAAAAAGAAAAAAAAATCCAAAATTGCAGCTGTGCCGACGCATGTTCCTTTGGTGGCACTATATTTTGGTGGTGGTTTATTGATAGTCCCTCCAATGGAACATGCTGTCGGCACAGGCTGCAATTTTGGATTTTTTTTCGCCATGTCATCATCACTATGAAGGTGTTAAACTATTTCAGAAAAGTGATTCAAAAGGCAACGACCCTTAGTGAGTTGGAAGTTTCGTTTTAGCTCACTTCATTTGAGAGATATTCAAGTTTCAGTAGAATATAATATGTGCTGAGTCAGCATTTTTTAGGTGCCGTTTGGGTATTCACCCAACTCCTACCAACCCATGCGAATTATTTAATTCACAAAATTGTAAAAATACATTTTTTTGACGATGTCATAATCACCTCAAGGTGTCAAGACCCACTTGTATAGGTGGTACCTGGCATAAGGACCAATTGATAAATTGAAAGTTTGTTTCTATCTTGTATCATCTCTGAGATTAATGAAATTTAGCTAATTAGTATAAATATTTAATTAATTTATTAATTATTTAATACCATTATTATATACAGCAAAATATATTAAGTTCAATTATTTGCAATTATTATTAATTTAAATTGAATTTCACTATAATATTTGAATTCCACGCACTCGATAACCCCAATAATCTATTTGGAACCATCTCTATACGGTAAACACAGAGCGAATTAATTAGAATTAAATATGTCAGTACATTAATTGTGCAAGAATATTCTCGCCGAAATAAATATAATCACTTAATCTGTCGTTGTTGTGGTATGTAAATCTTAACGGTTCTATCATAAACCATCTTTAGTTTAATGCCATTCATTCATTACTTATTGATAATAAATTAAATAACTAGTTATTTATTTTAGCAATGTTATCCACGGTGATTTGAGTTTAGTCAACAAATTCCTTATATCATTATATTTTATTTAATCCATTGTATAGTAAATTAGTAATACTACAATTAAATAGAAGCCAGCTGGAATTTATAAGTTGAATCAATATATTTATCTCAAGTTGAAACAATAGAGTAAGATTTAACAAGTTAAATCAATATAAATATTACAAGTTGAAACAATAGAATTAGATTTAACACTTTTACTGAAATTGAAGTGTGAGTAAACAAAGAAATTTCAAACCCCATTTATGGCAGAAATTAAACATATTTTTGAAAATATTCTTCTCCCATCAGACGCAGAATTTTATGGTGAATCCAAATGTGAAATAAAATTTGGGGGTTTAGTAAAACATATTTTGAGTTATGGACCAGACAAATTTTGAAAGGTGTTAAAGATTGTCAAAAATTCGTTAATAAAAAATCGTAACCCCAGGTGCAAATTAGACGGTCCATACGCACCTACATGCCAAGTTTCAGCCCTCCATGTATTTAGGTGTGGCCAGGGCACCTGCTACGGAGAAAAAATAAAAATAAAAATAAAAATAAAAAAATCCAAAATTGCAGCCTGTGCCGACGCATGTTCCTTTGGTGGCACTATATTTTGTTGGTTGTTTATTTATAGTGCCTCCAAAAAGACATGCTGTCGGCGCAGGCTGCAATTTTGGATTTTTTTTTCGCCATGTCATCATCACTATGAAGGTGTTAAATTATTTCAAAAAGGTGTTACAGAAGGCATCGACCCTTAGAGTGGTGGAAGTTTCCATTTAGTTCATATAATTTTAGAGATATTCAAGTTTGAGTAGAATATAATAGCTAATGACTCAGCATATTTTATGTGAGTGTTGGGTCATCACCCAACATCAACTAACCTATTTTAAATATCAAATTAGCAAAATTGTAAAAACACATTTTTTTAACGATGTCATCATCACCTCAAGGTGTCAAGACCCACTTGTATAGGTGGCACGTGCCATAAGGACCAATTGATAATTTGAAAGTTTGTTTCTATCTTCTATGATCTCTGAGATTTATGATATTTAATTAATTAGTATAAATAATTATTAATAATATTTATAATTTAACACCAATTTCAATGTCAACTTATATTTATTAAGTTTAATTATTTTGTCATAAATAATTAATTAATTAATTTGGCTATCAAATTTCAATTCCGCACACTCGATAACCCCTAATAAACAAATTGGGAGCATCTATATAAGTCATATACTGACTTAATTAATTATTATTAATTACGTCAGTATATTAACAGTGCAAGAGTATTCTTGCAGAAGGAAATATAATCACATAATCTGTCGTTGTTATGGAATGTAGAATCTTAGTTTTCAATTGGAAAATAGAAGCCTACTCGATCTCACAAGTTGAATCAATATAATAATAACGAGTTGAAACAATAGAATTAGATTTAACACTTTCAATTGAACTGAAGTGTTAGTAAACAAAGGAAACTTGCAACTCAATTGTGGCACAAACTAAGTACAATTTGAAAATTCGTGCACTGTGAAAAGGTGTAGAATTTAATTCTCTATCGAATGCATATAAATAGAATATTCGCGCACTATTTATTGTTCTTTTTCTAATATTAAACAGGTGCAAAAATGTGTCCAAAAAAATGTGATAATAAAACGTGACCCCAGGTGCACATCTGTAACCCATGAGACACATATCCTGAAAATTTGGGCTCTTAGTTAGTAAAACTCTGTTCAGTAGAGAGGCTACGGACTAATAACTAACCAAAGCACTAAGATTAGAACTGGGCCACTATACTATAGTATAGTCGGCACAGTAATAATAATAATAATAATAATAAAATCCAAAATTGCAGCCTGTGCCGACGCATGTTCCTTTGGTGGCACTATATTTTGTTGGATGTTTATTGATAGTGCCTCCAAAGAAACATGCTGTCGGCACATGCTGCAATTTTGGATTTTTTTTTCGCCAAGTCATCATCACTTTGAAGGTGTTAAATTATTTCAGAAAGGTGTTTCAGAAGGCTACGACCCTTAGAGTGGTGGAGGTTTCCATTTAGCTCACTTCATTTGAGAGATATTCAAGTTTCAGTAGAATATAATAGCTGATGACTCAGCATTTTTTATGTGAGTGTTGGGTCATCACCCAACATCAACTAACCCATTATAAATATCGAATTAACAAAATTGTAAAAACACATTTTTTTAACGATGTCATCATCACCTCAAGGTGTCAATACCCACTTGTATAGGTGGCACGTACCATAAGGACCAATTGATAAATTGGAAGTTTGTTTCTATCTTATTTGAATTCTGAGATTTATGATATTTAATTAATTAGTATAAATAATTATTAATATTATTTATAATATAACACCAATTTCAATGTCAACTTACAATATTTAAGTTAATTATTTTGTCATAAATAATTAATTAATTAATTTGGTAATCAAATTTAAATTCCGCACACTCGATAACCCCTAATACACAAATTGGAAGCATCTATATAAGTCATATACTGACTGAATTAATTATAATTAATTACGTCAGTCTATTAACAGTGCAAGAATATTCTCGCAGAAATAAATATAATCACTTAATCTGTCGTTGTTGTGGAATGTAAAATCTTAGGTTTAATTAGAAAATAGAAGCCTACTCGATCTCACAAGTTGAATCAATATAATTATTACAAGTTGAAACAATAGAATTCGATTTAACACTTCAATTGAACTGAAGTGTTAGTAAACAAAGGAAACTTGCAACTCAATTGTGGCACAAACGAAGCGCAATTTGAAAATTCGTGCACTGTGAAAAGGTGTAAAATTTAATTCTCTATCGAATGCATATAAATTGAATATTCTCGCACAATTTATTGTTCTTTTTCTAATATTAAACAGGTGCAAAAATGTGTCCAAAAAAATGTAATAAAAAATCGTGACCCCAGGTGCACATCTGTAACTCATGAGACACATATCCTGAAAATTTCAGTTCTTAGTTACTAAAACTCTGTTCTGTGGAGGATCTACGGACCAATAATAACCAAAGCACTAAGACCAATACTGGGCCACTATACTATAGTATAGTCGGCACAGTAATAATATACCAAAGCACTAAGACCAATACTGGGCCACTATACTATAGTATAGTCGGCACAGTAATAACTAACCAAAGCACTAAGACCAATACTGGGCCACTATACTATAGTATAGTCGGCACAGTAATAAAGGCAGTGATTCCAATACTGGGCCACTATACTATAGTATAGTCGGCACAGTAATAATAATAATAATAATAAAAATAATAAAGGCAGTGATTCTAATACTGGGCCACTATACTATAGTATAGTCGGCACAGTAATAATAATAAAGGCAGTGATTCCAATACTGGGCCACTATACTAAAGTATAGTCGGCACAGTAAAAATAATAATAAAGGCAGTGATTCTAATACTGGGCCACTATACTATAGTATAGTCGGCACAGTAATAATAATAATAATAATAACCAAGGCAGTAAGATTAGAACTGGGACACTATACTATAGTATTGTCGGCACAGTAATAATAATAATATACCAAAGCACTAAGACCAATACTGGGCCACTATACTATAGTATAGTCGGCACAGTAATAAAGGCAGTGATTTCAATACTGGGCCACTATACATACCATAGTACAGTCGGAACAGTAATAACTAACCAAAGCAGTAAGTTTAGACCTGGGCCACTATACTATAGTATAGTCGGCACAGTAATAACAGTCATTATCAAGCAGTATAGTAGTTAGGCTTATGTAATGATGTGTTCTATATACTATCACATACTATAGTGTAATTAAATATGGAGAAGATGGTTGATTTATGCAAATAATCGTTGATAAAACCTAGAGTTGGTTAGCGACCTATTCATTTTAATAGATAAATAGAAAGAACATCCTTAGGAGAACACAACCTCTATAATTTCAATAGCTAATTCGAATTATTAAAGAGTCATTGGACCTGAACACAAATTTCGATATAACTGAAGAACAAAAGCGAAAATGAGAAATCGGGATGCGAGGTGATCATCTCCAGGAAATTTTATATCCCCAGTCTAAATTTAAAATCTCTATCCCTAATGGTTTAGTCAGGCCATCGCGTAAGGCCTGACGGGCGGACGGAACTCCTTCAGAACGAATTCAATAGCGTGCACTTATAGTATAAAACTATAGTAGGACCCTACTATAACGTTTACTAGAAGAAGCACACTAAAAGATAAATTCATACTTAGTTCGGTTTGAAAACTAGTCAAAATCTATCAAATAATGTATAAGAAAGGTAACAAAAAAGTACACAGATCATGATCCTTATGTACACGGATCATAATCCTTATGTACACAGATCATGATCCTGAGGTACACAGATCATGATCCTTAGGAAATACACAGATCATGATCCTTAGGTACACAGATCATGATCCTTAGGAAATACACAGATCATGATCCTTAGGTACACAGACCATGATCCTCAGCAAGTACACAGATCAAGATCCTTAGGTACACGAATAATGATCCTTAGGTACACGGATCATGATCCTTAGGTACACAGATCAAGATCCTTAGGTACACGGATCATGATCCTTAGGTACACAGACCATGATCTTTAGGAAGTACACAGATCATGATCCTTAGGTACACGGATCATGATCCTTAGGTACACAGATCATGATCCTTAGGAAGTACACAGATCGTACACCAGTATAGGCTTGTCACAAAATATTCGGTCCGTGTTTTTTTGGTCCTGTCGGATCAAATATTGCAGACATTGTTGGCCCGATTGTATATTATTGTGTTCAAAAGGGTAATATATTCTAGATTATGAGAGCAATATCCATATTATTAAAACTCGATTGTTGTTTGTGATTGTGTGCGTTTGTATTAATGTGATGGGGGAATAGATACCGCAATTAATATTGGGATAGAAACTAACTTTCAAATGTTATCATATATTAATAGGTAAACAAGTATGCTGAACACGAATTCGCACTCATAAATTTATACTATATAAAACAAGTTAAAGCTATGTGTTAGGTAACTAAACGAGATTATCAATGAATAATGCTACTGTTCATCAGTATTTAAACTCCGCTTATATGATTTATGCATAATCACAGATTAGTCGATTATATCTAGACTTACAACTAATTTACTAGTCTGCTCTATCTAATCGTTATTACGGTATTCATAATTGTCAGGGGTGGTGAATCTGCTGTTAACAGCCATTTTGGCTGTTTGAATTGTACATCGTATTTACATAACAGTGAAATTTGAAACTAATGATTACATAATAATATTTCAATTATTGCATTGGTCAGCATCTAGCTATTAAAAGCTTCGATTTTCATTTGCTGTTAACAGCTGGCTGTTTCCACCCTGATAATTGTTCGTGTACATATATTTACTTAACAATATATGGACACAACATATGGAAATGGTATAAAGGGATGTATATAACGTCCAGGGCCGGCTTTAGGCACACGCAACACAAGCAACCGCGTGGGGCGCCATGATTTAGGGGGCGAAAATTACATACTCAATTCGTATTTGATGGAAAAACGCAGGGCGCCAAGATACTTTTTGCGTGGGGTGCCGAAAGAGCTAAAGCCGGCACTGATAACGTCCCTTTCTACCATTTTCCATAGCAGAAAGGGTTTGGAGTAAGGCCGCAGAGCGGCCGTTAACTTGAGGTACGTAGCACCAATCGGTCGCAAAGCGACCGAGACCGAAGAGCTCGTTTCAATATATATGCATTTTCTAAAACACATAAATATAGAGTTAATTTAACAACAACATTGATTTTAACCATTTATAGTGTCCTTCTTTAGTTTGGTCCCGTAGGAGAACACGCATTATATCTATTTTTCAGGGCTTTTCTTGATTGACTCGACGCTTGATTGACTCGACGCTTGATTGACTCGATGACTCGGGAGTCACCACGAGTCATTGAGTCAGACTCGTTAACTCGACTCGAGTCACTGAATTTTGTCACGATTCAAATGACTCGGTGACTCATGAATAGCCTTGCTAATTATAAAAATGTGGTTTTACTGAATCTCTTCCCTCTAGACTAATTGGTATACTATTGGCACGACGGTCACTACCAATAAGCCAAATCCCAATGTTGAAAATGTAAATCCGGACCAAAAACATCATGAAATATTTGGTCCGGGTTACATTTGGTCCGGCCGGTCCAAAAACAACATGGACTGAATATTTCGTGACAAGCCTATAATGGTGTACGAACTTTCTAAGGATCATGATCTGTGTACTTTCTAAGTATCATGATCCGTGTACCTAAGGATCATGATCTGTGTACTTTCTAAGTATCATGATCCGTGTACCTAAGGATCATGATCTGTGTAGCTAAGGATCATGATCTGTGTACTTTTTGTTATATGCATATGTATATGTTCTGAACTACCAAAGAATCAAGCATAAGTAAATAAAGCAATGTACGCTAACAGTAGATATTTGTGGTTTTTCAGAAATGTGACGATTACGTCATACCATAGCATTCTATACTCTAAGGCAATGCCGCGGTTGAATGGACTTGGACCATGGATGAACTAGTATAGTCAACTGAATATATGCAATGCAATTATTCTTCGAAATAAGTAATCCAGGGTGCTTCTACTTATGTAATTGTTTTTTATAAAGGTGGTCATGTACCAAACGCATATTTTTGAGGTACCACTTGGTCGAAATGACGTCACCATATTGTCTAATAGGCAAAATATGCCAAAACTTTGAACGCATGTAAAATGTTCAATTTCGCTTTTTCAAACAAATTGCTGTGACTAACCCATCTAGGAGTTATTTTACATAAAATATCTCAGAATCAATTATGGAATGTCACCACATTCCTCTGTTGCCTTGGAAACGTGAATTCAATGATTGAGGCAATATCTCGAGTAGGAATATAGTCACAGCTTAGTCAATGGATCCAATCGATAGCCCGTCTTAACTTCCTATTCAATGATAATACATTTCGATGCTCTATCTCCGACCAATTTTCTGAGAATTGTGATTATTTTAATATACATTCAAATGATTATACACACTTTGCATAAAATTGGTTGGAGATAGAGCATCGAAATGTATTATCATTGAATAGGAAATTAAGGACGGGCTATCGATTGGATCCATTGACTAAGCTGTGACTATATTCCTACTCGAGATATTGCCTCAATCATTGAATTCACGTTTCCAAGGCAACAGAGGAATGTGGTGACATTCCATAATTGATTCTGAGATATTTTATGTAAAATAACTCCTAGATGGGTTAGTCACAGCAATTTGTTTGAAAAAGCGAAATTGAACATTTTACATGCGTTCAAAGTTTTGGCATATTTTGCCTATTAGACAATATGGTGACGTCATTTCGACCAAGTGGTACCTCAAAAATATGCGTTTGGTACATGACCACCTTTATAAAAAACAATTACATAAGTAGAAGCACCCTGGATTACTTATTTCGAAGAATAATTGCATTGCATATATTCAGTTGACTATACTAGTTCATCCATGGTCCAAGTCCATTCAACCGCGGCATTGCCTTAGAGTATAGAATGCTATGGTCATACCTCACATCTGAAGCCAAGGAAAATTTCTAACTACATATACCAATTGGATTATACGGATACGATTTCCAAATAGTAAATAATCCTTTATCTCACAGTTACTGCAGGGATTATAAAATTTCTGATTTTGATTTAATTAATTCAAAATAAAAACTCATTATGATTTTGATTTTAATATCAAAATTGTGTCTGTTAAAAATGTGATTTTAATTTCTAAATCATTAAGTGATTTAGAATTGATTTGAAAGTCACAAATGATTTAGAATTGATTTGAAAAAGTCACAAATGATTTAGAATGATTTGAAAATCAAAATCAAAATCAAAATCAAATGTGTCGTGGGTGAATTTGGATTCCGGTAAATTTTCAAATCAATGATTTTTAATTTCATTATCTCATATGCAAATAGCTAATATCCGGATTTGACCATTTCGTGCCACTGTGAAAGGAATTCTATTACCAAATCAATTTTAAACGTAGCAATTAGACGGTGAACACATATATTGAATCAGGCGGCAATACTTTTAATTTAAGATATGCATAGGTGTTCATGTAAAATCTTAGTTGAACTAATCCTTATTCTCTAATCTGTTTTACACCTCACGAGTCTGATTCGAATTTTTGATTCAAAAATATTAGTATTTAAATTTCCCGAACAAATAAGATTGTGTATCACATTTAGAGGTGGGTATGGCCGCGAAGCGGACGTTAACTGTGTTGCGAAGTGTATAACACGAACGAACAAAGGTCGCGAAGCGATTTTTGTGAGAGTGATCCGTGCGAAGCGACAGAGACCCAATTATAGGTTAAGTTATGGATCAGAAAATCCAATCACAAATACGAAGAAAATTCTAACTAACCTGTCATAATAGAGCTTCATATTATTCTTAAGAATAAGCCCGGCTAAGGATCGTGTAGGCTCATCAACAATTTCTAATTGAGTTAAAATAAATATCAAATATTTATTGAAATCCGGATATTGGTTCAACGAATCAAGTTTCAGATGTACGGCAGCATGTAGAGTATTGTCTAGGCTTTGTGAGTCTTTTAGCAGAGAGATAATTTGTTCCAAGCCATTATTATCTGGAATCCAATTTGGTGAATCAATTGAAAGCGACATAGCCAACTAATACATATAATTCATATAAAGGTTAAATTCATGCAAACACAAGGAAGGCACCAAATAATGAATGTCGTAGTTCAAAACGAATTTTAAAAAAAAACTAATTGTGAACACCTACGGTCCCAATTTAACAACTTACATAGGGTTTGCATTTAAAGTTGAGTTCGCTTATAATGAAGTCTCTCTATTATGAAATTAATGATCATAATAAAGAACCTGACTGTATACCTATTTAGAAATGTGTAGGAGGTGCCATCATATTAGGTATACCCTACTTGATTAATTAAAAAGAGAAATTGGAATAATTAGGGCCTATAATATAGGCTCGACGCGCAATTTGAAATTTTTTTCCTAATTCATCCATAGTTATATCAGTTAATTAAAAAGCCTACACTATACTGTTAAAAATCCACCATCAAAATTGATTTCGAATACTATGAATCGATCGGGTGAATTATATTTCCAAAATTCCAAAAACATGTGCGCAGTTGTAATAATTAAACCACAGAGATTTAAGCGCTGATCAAGTTATATTTATTCAATAGATATACTAGAATATACAAATGTGAAGTTAATTAGGCCTGGGTTCCCCTGCAATTTTCACTTACTTACTCTTATATATTATACCCCTGTATATTTGCAAATATTCAAGACCAAGTTTGAATCTCTAGCTCATATACTTTCCAAGTTACAGCAAGGTGTTTGAATATGGAACTAAATGACGTGCTATTACCACTAATTGAGATTTTACTGTAAACAAAGTTCTAAAAGAAATTTGGGTAGTTATCAATGCGATGTTAATGCCTATATAGTTAGTACTAACTACGAGCATGGGGGCGATGAACGGCATTTTTTGATATGATGTTGACTTTCAATACTGAAGCGATGACTAGTCGGAATTTTCTGCATTCTAGAAAATTCCGAATAGTCATTGCAACAATATTGAAAGTAAACACTAGATTAAAAAATGCCGTTCATCGCCCCCATGCCAGTAGTTAGTACTAACTATATAGGCATTAACATCGCATTCATAACTACCCAAATTTCTTTTAGAACTCTGTTTACAGTAAAATCTCAATTAGTGTTACATAATAATAGCACGTCATTTAGTTCCATATTCACATACCTTGCTGTAACTTGGAAAGTATTTTAGCTAGAGAGTCAAACTTTGTCTTAAATAATAGGTAACATGTAAGGGTTTAGTGGAATAAACTAACGAGCGAATGTAACTTTTCCTGAGCCAGGGGATCCCAGGCCTTAGAGCTTACTCTTATCTACTAGTATATACTGAATAATGGTGAATCCAGAAAACATCTAATACTTAGGGTGACCAGATGGCTTTGACCGAAAACCTGGACATTACTGGACACGTAAATCCAAAACCTGGACAAATCTAAAACTGCGATAAATCTCACATTATGAGCGTAGGCAGGGGCGTCCTGGCCATACAAGTCAGCGGGGAATCCCCGCTGGGGCCCCCTCAGGTGCGGCGGCAGGGTGGGGCCTGTAGTATAGTGGCCCAGTATTGGAATCACTGCCTTTATTTTTATTTTTATTATTATTTTTATTTCTCCGTAGAGGTGCCCTGGCCACACCTGTTTACATTATGGGCTGAAACTTGGCATGTAGGTGCGATGGGACCGTCTAATTTGCACCTGGGGTTACGATTTTCAATTAACACATTTTTGACACATCTTTAACACCTTTCAAAATTGGTCTGGTCCATAACTCAAAATATGTTTTACTAAACCCCCAAATTTTATTTCATATTTGGATTCATCTTAAAATTCTGCGTCTGTTGGGAGAAGAAAACTTTCAAAAATGGCTTTAATTTTTGCCATAAATGGGGTTGAAATTTCTTTTTTACTCACACTTCAATTTCTGTAAAAGTGTTAAATCTAATTCCATTGTTACTGTGCCGACTATACTATAGTATAGTGGCCCAGTATTGGTCTTAGTGCTTTGGTTAGTTATTACTGTGCCGACTATACTATAGTATAGTGGCCCAGTTCTAATCTTAGTGCTTTGGTTAGTTATTACTGTGCCGACTATACTATAGTATAGTGGCCCAGTTCTAATCTTAGTGCTTTGGTTAGTTATTAGTCCGTAGCCTCTCTACTGAACAGAGTTTTACTAACTAAGAGCCCAAATTTTCAGGATATGTGTCTCATGGGTTACAGATGTGCACCTGGGGTCACGTTTTATTATCACATTTTTTTGGACACATTTTTGCACCTGTTTAATATTAGAAAAAGAACAATAAATAGTGCGCGAATATTCTATTTATATGCATTCGATAGAGAATTAAATTCTACACCTTTTCACAGTGCACGAATTTTCAAATTGTACTTAGTTTGTGCCACAATTGAGTTGCAAGTTTCCTTTGTTTACTAACACTTCAGTTCAATTGAAAGTGTTAAATCTAATTCTATTGTTTCAACTCGTTATTACTGTGCCGACTATACTACAGTATAGTGGCCCAGTTCTAATCTTACTGCCTTGGTTAGTTATTATTACTGTGCCGACTATACTATAGTATAGTGGCCCAGTATTGGTCTTAGTGCTTTGGTATATTATTATTATTATCCTTCCGTATCCTCTCCACAGAACAGAGTATTATTCACTAAGAGCCCAAATTTTAAGGATATGTGTCTCATGGGTTACAGATATGCACCTGGGGTCACGATTATTAATTACATTTTTTGGACACATTTTTGCACCTGTTTAATATTGAAATAGGAACAATAAATAGTACCCGAAAATTAAATTTATATGCATTCGATAGAGAATTAAATTCTACACCTTTTCACAGTGCACGAATTTTAAAATTGTACTTAGTTTGTGCCACAATTGAGTTGCAAGTTTCCTTTGTTTACTAACACTTCAGTTCAATTGAAAGTGTTAAATCTAATTCTATTGTTTCAACTCGTTATTATAATATTGATTCAACTTGTGAGATCGAGTAGGCTTCTATTTTCCAATTGGAAAAAAAGATTATATATTTGACAACAACGACAGATTATGTGATTATATTTACTTCTGCGAGAATATTATTGCACTCTTAATATACTGACGTAATTAATTATAATTAATTCAGTCAGTATATTACTTATATAGATGCTTATAATTTGTTTATTAGGGGTTATCGAGAGTGCTTAATTGAAATTTGATAACAAAATAATTAATTAATTATTCATGACAAAATAATTTAATTTAATAATTGTAAGTTGACATTGAAATTGGTGTTAAATAATAAATAATATTAATTATTATTTATACTAATTAATTAAATATCATAAATCTCAGAGATCATAGAAGATAGAAACAAACTTTCAATTTATCAATTGGTCCTTATGGCACGTGCCACCTATACAAGTGGGTCTTGACACCTTGAGGTGATGATTACATCGTTAAAAAAATGTGTATTTACAATTTTGTTAATTCGATATTTAAAATGGGTTAGTTAATGTTGGGTAATGACCCAACACCCACTTAAAAAATGCTGAGTCATTACAGATTATATTCTACTGAAACTTGAATATCTCTTTAATGAAGTGAGCTGAATGGAAACTTCCACCACTCTAAAGGGTCGTTGCCTTCTGAAACACCTTTCTGAAATAATTTAACACCTTCATAGTGATGATGACATGGCGAAAAAAAAAATCCAAAATTGCAGCCTGTGCCGACAGCATGTTCCTTTGGAGGCACTATCAATAAACCAACAACAAAATATAGTGCCACCAAAGGATCATGCGTCGGCACAGGCTGCAATTTTGGATTTTTATTATTATCCTTCCGTATCCTCTCCACAGAACAGAGTTTAATTAACTAAGAGCCCAAATTTTCAGGATATGTGTCTCATGGGTTACAGATGTGCACCTGGGGTCACGATTTTTTATTACATTTTTTTGGACACATTTTTGCACCTGTTTAATATTGAAACAGGAACAATAAATAGTACCCGAAAATTAAATTTATATGCATTCGATAGAGAATTAAACTCTACACCTTTTCACAGTGCACGAATTTTCAAATTGCGCTTCGTTTGTGCCACAATTGAGTTGCAAATTTCCTTTGTTTACTAACACTTCAGTTCAATTGAAAGTGTTAAATCTAATTCTATTGTTTCCACTCGTTATTATTATATTGATTCAACTTGTGAGATCGAGTAGGCTTCTATTTTCCAATTGAAAAAAAAGATTATATATTTCACAACAACGACAGATTATGTGATTATATTTACTTCTGCGAGAATATTATTGCACTGTTAATATACTGACGTAATTAATTATAATTAATTCAGTCAGTATATTACTTATATAGAGCTTATAATTTGTTTATTAGGGGTCATCGAGAGTGCGGAATTGAAATTTGATAACCAAAATAATTAATTAATTATTCATGACAAAATAATTTAATTTAATAATCGTAAGTTGACATTGAAATTGGTGTTAAATTATAAATAATATTAATTCTTATTTATACTAATTAATTAAATATTATAAATCTCAGAAATCAAATTTGATAGAAACAAACTTCCAATTTATCAATTGATCCTTATGCCACGTAACACCTCTACAAATGGGTTTTGACACCTTGAGGTGATGATGACATCGTAAAAAAAATGTGTTTTTACAATTTTGTTAATTCGATATTTAAAATGGGTTAGTTGATGTTGGGTGATGACCCAACACTCACAAAAAAATGCTGAGTCATCAGCTATTATAATCTACTCAAACTTGAATATCTCTAAAATTAAGTGATCTAAATGGAAACTACCACCACTCTAAGGGTCGATGCCTTCTGTAACACCTTTTTGAAATAATTTAACACCATCATAGTGATCATGACATGGCGAAAAAAAAATCCAAAATTGCAGCTGTGCCGACAGCATGTTTCATTGGAGGCACTATCAATAAGCCACCACCAAAATATAGTGCCACCAAATGAACATGCGTCGGCACAGGCTGCAATTTTGGATTTTTTATTATATTGATTCAACTTGTGAGATCGAGTAGGCTTCTATTTTCCAATTGAAAACTAAGATTCTACATTCCATAACAACGACAGATTATGTGATTATATTTCCTTCTGCAAGAATACTCTTGCACTGTTAATATACTGACGTAATTAATAATAATTAATTAAGTCAGTATATGACTTATATAGATGCTCCCAATTTGTTTATTAGGGGTTATCGAGTGTGCGGAATTGAAATTTGATAGCCAAATTAATTAATTAATTATTTATGACAAAATAATTAAACTTAATAAATATAAGTTGACATTGAAATTGGTGTTAAATTATAAATATTATTAATAATTATTTATACTAATTAATTAAATATCATAAATCTCAGAGATCATAGAAGATAGAAACAAACTTTCAAATTATCAATTGGTCCTTATGGCACGTGCCACCTATACAAGTGGGTCTTGACACCTTGAGGTGATGATGACATCGTTAAAAAAATGTGTTTTTACAATTTTGCTAATTTGATATTTAAAATAGGTTAGTTGATGTTGGGTGATGACCCAACACTCACATAAAATATGCTGAGTCATTAGCTATTATATTCTACTCAAACTTGAATATCTCTAAAATTATATGAACTAAATGGAAACTTCCACCACTCTAAGGGTCGATGCCTTCTGTAACACCTTTTTGAAATAATTTAACACCTTCATAGTGATGATGACATGGCGAAAAAAAAATCCAAAATTGCAGCCTGCGCCGACAGCATGTCCTTTTGGAGGCACTATAAATAAACAACCAACAAAATATAGTGCCACCAAAGGAACATGCGTCGGCACAGGCTGCAATTTTGGATTTTTATTATTATTCTTCCGTAGCTCATCCACAGAACAGAGTTTAATTAACTAACAACCCAAATTTGCAGGACAGGTGTCTCATGGGTTACAGATGTGCACCTGGGGTCACGATTTTTTATTAACAAATTTTGGACTTTTTTTTTGACACCTTTCAAATTTTGTCTGGTCCATAACTCAAAGAATGTTATACTAAACCCCCAATTTTCTTTTCACCATTGGATTCACTATAAAATTCTCCATCTGATAGGAGATGAATGTTTTTACTAATAGGTTTGATTCATGCCATAAATTGGGGTTGAAATTTCTTTGTTTACTAACACTTCAGTTCAATTGAAAGTGTTAAATCTAATTATATTGTTTCAACTCGTTATTATTATATTGATTCAACTTGTGAGATCGAGCAGGCTTCTATTTTCCAATTGAAAAAAAAGATTATATATTTCACAACAACGACAGATTATGTGATTATATTTACTTCTGCGAGATTATTATTGGACTGTTAATATACTGACGTAATTAATTATAATTAATTCAGTCAGTATATTACTTATATAGATGCTTATAATTTGTTTATTAGGGGTTATCGAGAGTGCTTAATTGAAATTTGATAACAAAATAATTAATTTATTATTCATGACAAAATAATTTAATTTAATAATTGTAAGTTGACATTGAAATTGGTGTTAAATTATAAATAATATTAATTAATATTTATACTAATTAATTAAATATCATAAATCTCAGAAATCAAATAAGATAGAAACAAACTTCCAATTTATCAATTGATCCTTATGCCACGTAACACCTCTACAAGTGGGTCTTGACACCTTGAGGTGATGATGACATCGTAAAAAAAATGTGTTTTCACAATTTTGTGAATTATATAATTCAAATGGGTCGGTTCGTTTTGGGTGATGACCCAGAGCTCACATAAAAAATGCTGAGTCATCAGCTATTATATTCTACTGAAACTTGAATATCTTTGAAATGAAGTGAGCATAAAAGAAATTTACAACTCACTAAGGGTCGTTGCCTTTTGAAACACCTTTCTGAAATAATTTAACACCTTCGTAGTGATGATGACATGGCGGAAAAAAAATCCAAAATTGCAGCCTGTGCCAACAGCATGTTCCATAGGAGGCACTATCAATAAACCACACCAAAATATAGTGCCACCAAAGGAACATGCGTCGGCACAGGCTGCAATTTTGGATTTTTTTATTATTATTATTATTTTTTATCCGTAGCCACTCCACAGAACAGAGGTTTATCAACTAAGAGCCCAAATTTTTAGCACAAGTGTCTCATGGGTTACAGATGTGCACCTGGGGTTACGATTTTTGATTAACAAATTTTGGACACATCTTTAACACCTTTCAAAATTTGTCTGGTCTATAACTCAAAATATCTTTTACTAGACCCACAAATTTTATTTCATATTTGGATTCATCTTAAAATTTTGCGTTTGATGGGAGAAGAAAATTTGTTAAAATTGGTTTAATTTCTGCCATAAATGGGAGTTGAAATTCCTTTGTTTACTCAACACTTCAATTTCAATAAAACTGTGAAATCTAATTCCATTGTTTCAACTTGTAATAATTATATTGATTCAACTTGTGAGATCGAGTAGGCTTCTATTTTCCAATTGAAAACTAAGATTTCCATTCCATAACAACGACAGATTAAGTGATTATATTTATTTCGGCGAGAATATTCCTGCACAATTAATGTACTGACATATTTAATTCTAATTCATTCGCTCTATGTTTACCGTATAGAGATGGTTCAAAATAGATTATTGGGGTTATATCGAGTGCGTGGAATTCAAATATTATAGTGAAATTCAATTTAAATTAATAATAATTGCAAATAATTGAACTTAATATATTTTGCTGTATATAATAATGGTATTAAATAATTAATAAATTAATTAAATATTTATACTAATTAGCTAAATTTCATTAATCTCAGAGATGATACAAGATAGAAACAAACTTTCAATTTATCAATTGGTCCTTATGCCAGGTACCACCTATACAAGTGGGTCTTGACACCTTGAGGTGATTATGACATCGTCAAAAAAATGTATTTTTACAATTTTGTGAATTAAATAATTCGCATGGGTTGGTAGGAGTTGGGTGAATACACAACCGCACCTAAACAATGCTGACTCAGCACATATTATATTCTACTGAAACTTGAATATCTCTCAAATGAAGTGAGCTAAAACGAAACTTCCAACTCACTAAGGGTCGTTGCCTTTTGAATCACTTTTCTGAAATAGTTTAACACCTTCATAGTGATGATGACATGGCGAAAAAAATTCAAAATTGCAGCCTGTGCCGACAGCATGTTCCATTGGAGGCACTATCAATAAACCACCACCAAAATATAGTGCCACCAAAGGAACATGCGTCGGCACAGCTGCAATTTTGGATTTTTTTATTTCTCCGTAGCAGGTGCCCTGGCCACACCTGTATACATTGAGGGCTGAAAATTGGCATGTAGTTGCGGAGGGACCGTCTAATTTGCACCTGGGGTACGAATTTATATTAAGAAATTTTTGACACATCTTTAACACCTTTCAAAATTTGTCTGGTCCATAACTCAAAATATGTTTTAAAAACCACAAAATTTTATTTCATATTTAGATTCATCTTAAAATTCTGCGTCTAATAGGAGAAGAAAATTTGTTAAAATTGGTTTAATTTCTGCCATAAATGGGGGTTGAAATTTCTTTGTTTACTCACACTTCAATTTCAGTAAAAGTGTTAAATCTAATTCTATTGTTTCAACAAAAGGAATACAAGACAAAGATTAGTCATATTACTTACTAGCGCGCTTCGCTTGCTAGGTCGCTTCGCGGCAGAACAAAACCACACACCAACCGCTTCGCAGGTTGGTGTGTGGTTTAAATACTCCTAATATTGATTATAAAGCGTAAATAGGCCTAAATAGTCAAATTTAACATTGTGAAATTTTAATGATTACGTCATCATGTGATGAGTTAGCATAGTGGCGATCTGGTGTGACCAACGTGTCCGCATCATTAATGTACATGTTCTATTAAATTCTCAGATTTTTCTCTCTTAGAGGGCGCGAATTATGTGCGATTAAGTGACTTTTCAGGGTTCTCGAAATGTGACAATGACGTCATAACTTGTCGAGGTGTGAGAAATTTTGAGTGGAAACCTCAACTTGTTGGCGGGTACCAAAAGTTACCCCTATATGCCAAAAATCACATTTGGAAACCGTCCACTTTCTTCAATCAACTCGTAACATACAAACAAATATATACACACACCCACATATACCATAGATGCAATAATATACGATTATACGTTATACGTTGTATGGTGATTATACGTTAACGTATGATGGCATTATACGTTCACCTATGGTATAATGGTACCATATATACGTTATACGTTACGTATAATGCAACTATAACATATACAGGCTTGTGTTTTAATAGTATAGATATAAAATGACTGGGTGGTCAAAAAAATGACAAAAACTGGACAGATTCCAAATTTTGGGGGATAAACCCGAAAAAACTTTTTGTAGGCTTGCGCAAGTGAGAAGTGACAACACTTTGCTTTCAAAATGATTTTTACTGTGCTGAGTATACCTTAGTATAGTGACCCAGTATTGAAATCACTGCATTTAATATATTTTTAGTGTGCCGACTATACTTTAGTATAGTCGCCCAGTATTGAAATCACAGCCTTTATTTTTTATTATTAATGTGCCGACTATACCATAGTATATTGGCCCAGTTCTAATCTTACCGCCTTGGGTGTTTTTTTTTTAGTCCGTATCCGCTCTACAGGCCAGAGTAGGATTTCTCCGGAGCTCAAAATTTTAGCATCGGTGTCCCATGTGTTACAAATGTATATCTCGAGGCAAATTTTTGATAAACCATTTTTTCAATACCACTTTGACACCTTTAAAAAAATTTCTGGTCCATAACTCAAAAAATGTTATTCCATGGATGCGGTAATAGAAGGACTTTAGGAATAGAATAATCTTATGGGAGCGAACATAAAAGCACTTAATTAAGTGCATCTCAAGTCAAATATTTCCCAACCCAGTATATCCATGAAGAACAAATCCATACATTTATTTGGAATTAATATATTTTAATGATAATTAATAAGTCAACCTACATACAAATATACAAACATTTAAACTAGTGTAATACACAACACATATACGAAATCTTCTCACTTTTTCTCAGTGCCGGCTTTAGCTCGTTCGGCGCCCCACGCAAAAAGTATCTTGGCGCCCCGCGTTTTTCCATCAAATACGAATTGATTATATAATTTTCGCCCCCTAAATCATAGGCGCCCCACGCGGTTGATTGTGTTGCGTGTGCCTAAAGCCGGCCCTGCTTTTTCTCACTTTAATTATAAAATATTTTGGTATCTCCTATTCGGATTAGGGAAGGTGAACCATATGTGATAAAATTATTTCTGGGAAATTGAAAAAGAGTGCAGAACTAAAAATCGGCCAAATCCATTACACCATGTCCCCTTTACCCACGCCAGGGGTGTGACCATAGCGAAAAGTGAATTTTTTTCATTAGAATTGGGCAATATTCGACGAAACGGACGGATTACTTAAAATTGAGCCACATTTTTTCTCCCAAAGGTGTCCAGATTTTAATTAAGGACAAATTAGGATAATCGGGGCTGTATACAGGTCTTAGTTTACTGATTATAGTGCTATATTCCAAATTTCAGCGTTATAAATTCAAAAATTCCCCAAAACTAAGCTTCAGAAATTGTGGCAGTCTATAATTAGATATGGTGGTTTTGAGGTGGCAGAGAGGATTTTCGACACGTCTACAGAGAAGAATATTGATTCGGGGAGGAATTAAAATAGGCCATCTAGCTGGAATTCAATCACTGATAGTGTCTGAAAGTTAGAACTAAGCCCTAGTTCACTTTTAATTTGGATTTTCTCTCTTTTGATGGTCACATGACACCTCATATATGGGCATTCGAGTTTATAGCAAGGTAACCATTTGGTTTGAGAGATTTTTGACTTTGCAATGATTTAGAGATGATATATCAATGTGGTTAGTAGTTTAGAGCTAAGCTCTAGAGTCTCCCGTTTAGGAGATACAAATTTGCATGTGTCATCAAAATGGGTCACATTCACACTACCATATATGGCAATGTCGAAAACGGTGCGTCCTAGGCTCACAAAAAGTTTTATTTACATATGGGAAACCATGTGGCTGATAATTTTTCACTAGGGCAACTTGAATTTATCTCTTTTCCTCTCTGAGATACAAATTAGTTCAGAATCCGTACCCTAAAGATCCGAAAAATATTTATAATAGAAAGTAGAAAGTACTTATAATAGAAAGTAGAAAGTTTTTTCTAACGAAGTAACACATTTATAGTTATAATCTTACCTGATGCGTTTGCCAAATTGTTCCTTATTCAAAAGTTATTCAGGAAAGATTTCCAAAATCCGTCAAATTTCGTCGAAATCCAGCGAAAATTTTATAAATTACAAATAAAATGTCATTTTGTTCCTTTAGAAAGGAAAACCTCAGTTGGAAATAAAGTAAGTACAGTCAGGTTCTTTTATTATGAACATTCAAGGGACCAAAAATTGTGTTCATAATAGAGAGACTTCATAATAAGCGATCTCAACTTAATACAAACCCTATGTAAGTTGTTAATTGGGACCGTAGGGTTTGTTCATAATAAAAAATCTTCATAATAAGCAGACGAAATCTTGTTCATAATAAGCAGACCTGACTGTATATTGTTGATGAGATATTAGTTATAAAAACCGAGGTTTCCTATGATTTACTACTTCAAACAAATCAATTGCATTCTACTATCTTCAATGGGGACCAAAAAGTAGATTTTTGATGTAATCTAGTCACATGATGGCATTCTCAGGCATTTTTTTTAAATCCATTTTGTTTACTTTAGTCAACGAGAGTTGCCCCACGTTTAAAAGTTCAAGTTTCTACTACAATAAAAATAATAGCCATACTACGTAATACGTACTGAGGATATATACAGAAGCGTTAATTAATTTAACATTAACATATACAGTGAATTAATTCAGTCAAACAAATTCATTTAGTAAATTTAGTTAGCTTTAATCGATCGTGTAGAAATACTGTAATTTAATATAAGTAGGCTCAAAACACAAATTGAAATAATAGAGCAATATATTTAACACTTTTACATAATCTGAAGTGTTAGGAAACAATGGAAATTGGGACACCAATTAGTGAAAAATTCAAGGCCAATTTGAACATTCGTGATTAGCCAAAAGGTGTATAATTTAATCAGATATCAATTACATATAAATTTGATATAGGTTACATTTCATTATTTCATGTTATGGGCTATAATTAGTTTAAATAGGTGTTTAAATTATTTTGCCAAAAATCGTAGCCCAGGATGCAAAAAAAACGGTTACTCCGCATGACCGCATCTACATGCCAACTTTCAGCCCTCAATCTATAAGGTGTGACCAGGGCATTGTCTACGGAGAAATAATAATAATAAAGGTAGAGATTTCAGAACTGGCCCACTAGATAGTAGTCGGAAAAGTAAATATAATAAAATATTAACAATGATTTTCCTGATTCTTAAAAATCTTGGATTGTGCAGTTCAGTTCGTAGAAGCGTTTGTATGTAAACGTTTGTTATAAAATGATTTTTAAAGTATCGAAATACAATGAAATCATATCATATCAAATCAAATCAAATAATTGACTTGATTTGCAGCCCTGCATCCGAGAACGAGCTTTTTGTCGGCAACAAAAAGAATGATCCCCTACTCAAAGGCAGAACCTGACTTCAGCAAAGAAAGGTACCTATGCCCATGCGGTGAATTTCTCCTTGGGGAAAGGGATGGACAAATTATTAAATATTTCGTAATCTCGTTCACTACAGACTTTATGTGAGTTCCAGAATTACATTAAAAGTTGCATAATAAACGTGAGAAAACAATACATTAAAAACCTTATAATAAAAGCGAGAAAATATTTCATAAAAAACATTTTGGGAAGAGCCTAATAATCAGCAAATAACAAAGTACAATCCCTCCCCCTGATTACGATTAGATTCATCTGGCTGTACAGGTTGAATTAATTTAGAATGCACAATATTTAGCACTGTAAATTCGTTTTAATCGAAGAAATTCGAGAACGAAACTGTTGGAGGGATTTATGATGTAGAATTAATTGAATAATATCAAAGATAGTACAAAAAGTACCATAGCTAGATAGAGACTACCTAAATTTGTAAAGAATAAACACTGTCTTCTTCCATAATAATAAATAATTATAACTAAGTTTTTAAAAATAACAATTATTAACTAAAAGAAATTTGTAATTCTTTCAATACTTCTTAGATCGTCCATAATTGTTGCGGAAGATGTCCCAATTTGCTTCGCTAGTTCGTTCCTTTCTTTAAAACCCAAGTAAGTATATCTCCAGAGCAAGTCACCATCGATAATATTTTTGGATGCATTAGAAAGAGTTCTATTAGTATGGGTTAAGCGGAAACCTTTGGGATTTAAACCAGCATAGTGTTGAAGACATTGTACTAACTTGTTTTGTAAGCTTTGTAAACGACGGAAGGTCTTCTCAGAGATTGGTACGATGAAGCCTATTGATCCATCTAAAGTTGCATAAAAAGTAACATGCCTTTTCTCATTAATGGCCAACCCCCTTACATGATGAATATTAGAGCCAAACTGAACAGATGGTCTACATCTAATACGAAACATTGCATTTATATGAGAGCCAATGTGGATCATACCTTGACGTATTAATCTTAAACCACCAATACTTTCCGGATCCTCCGGTTGATAAAGGAATAAATGAAGATTTTTGCTTGCATCCGAAACTAAGAATCCGAGTTGATTTCCTTCGATCAAATATTCAATTGAATAAGATCTAAGAGGGTAAGGATCTTTACTAATTAATGATAGTGACTTTTGATCCTCCCTATACTGTAATAGCTGAATTGATTTGGTAATATCAGCCACAAGAATAAAGTTTTTCAAGCTAATAGCTGTATGAATATACAATTCAGCATCGATAAAAGCAACGCCGATAAGTTCTTTAGTATCTTTGAAATTCCACATGAAAATCTTCTTACCTATACAAGTAAATAGAAGACCATTTACTTGATCTATCGCAGAAATTGGACCAACCTGTTCTTTGTCATAAATTACCTTCAGCCTGTTTCTTGTTAAAGGTTTTCCAGGCTCAGGAACTACATCAATAATATCAAAAATGAGTATTCTTCCTTTGGCTGTAAAATCTTCTCCATATAACACAGTTGTCCCAACACAGATAAAAACTTTTAGTCCACTGGCACGTTCTTGTGATCGAAGGGGTAAAGCTTTAAGAGCAGTAACATGTTCAAAAGAGCAGAGATCAAAGCGTGTGTTTGGAACTACTTCCCAATTAGTAGGCGAAAATAACTCAACAAAGTATTTCTCTTGATACGGATAAATAAACCTTGAGCCCTTCGAAACGGTTTCAAATTCCTCAGTATCATCACCTGTACTCTTAATGAGTATATTCCCTTTCAATTTATTACTTAAAGCTAAAGCATAAGTTTTACTTTCGATATGATAAGCCACAAAATGCGAGGTGCATCTTAAGGGTACTTTTCTTAATGGCCAAGGATAATCTAAGTTTAAAAAATTAGGTAATAATGCAATTCGCAATATACCTTCTCTGTTACAGAAAATGAATCCAAAACGACAATTTTCGTTGTGAAAAGAAGAAAATGATTCAACCGCTCCATCAATATACATGGGATGAATATTATAAGAACCTTTCGAAGTTATAAATATCCATTGCGGGAATGGTCCACAAATAAAAATTCCAGTATAATTACCAACATTTTCAAAATGCCTAAATCTAGGGGGATTAAATTTTTTAGACAAGCAATTAACACTATTATATTCACATTCATCAGCATTCATATTTTTTCTATCCTCCATTAAAATACTAATGGATTCTCTCTTAAATCTAAAGAGTAAGTGCTTTTCATGAGAAGAAAAAGGAATTTTGAAAGCTTTATATATCACTAAATCATTATTAATTATTGCTAATATGAAGGGTAATTTTCCATCAATATCAAGACTTGCAAATAAAATTTCTTGAACATCAGCTTTAGATTCAGTAATATTGTCGGTTGTCACTCTATCTGAATCAATATGGCCAGAATCAATTAAAAAGAGAGGAGCAAAAGAAAAATTTCTAACCATAAAAACTAGCTGAAAATTAGGGATAGAAAATATCTCTAAGCTCCCGGAATTTCTAACTAGTGCTAACCAAAAGAGTTCTCCAGTATTATCAATGTGATCCATTTGAGGGGGTAACTGTGAATTTTCAGGAAAAGTTACATCACTTTGATTTGATATAGATTGAATTAATGGCTGAATACTAAAAGTGTTAGCTTTATCTCTATACAAAGATAGAGTAACAATGGGTACAGAAGTGTACATAGGTATTTTAGATATGACTATTGATTTATTGAGTTTTATTTCTAGCATTAATAACTTATTATTTTCAAGCAAAAGTACGCCATAAGGATCACAGATGCTACAAGCAACAACTTGACTGTCAAATTCACGCATTGAAATCAACTGTAAACACTTAATATTCTCAAGCAAACGCAATGAATCACTACAAACTTGGATAAATAGTAAATTGGAATGAACATTTCCAGCATAAATAGTTTTCTCATTGGTACAAAATCCAGTTTGATCCTGATCTAACTCCAAGATTTTTAATCCAGTTTGCAAAATCATTGTAGATTCATTGAGAGAAATTAGTAAGAATCGATGAAATTCGTCTCCAATAGATCTCAAAGTCCACATATCTTGAGAATCAACTAATTCAGACGTTGTGACTAATTGTGGTCTGATACTTCTTTGTAAGATAACTAGAGAACCATTTTTACTATGACCGATGCAACCAACTAGTTCCAAATCAGGGTCAATATTATCAGAAAATTCTTCCGAAATGTTTAGGGGTTGACCAATTGTCATTGATGCTATCGGTGAAATGTTGATCAAACTATCACATACTTCAAATGAATAAGATCCCACTCGAAAAGTGATTTCATTTTCAGGAATTATGGATGCACCATACATTTCCAAGTCAATATCATCTTTCGTTTGTTTGTGTTTAGTAGCATTCTGTAATTGGTCAAATTGTCTACGTTCAGAAATATCGTGTTTTCCATAACTTTGGATTAATGATGACGAAATTGGGAAATATTTCAATAAGAGAGAATTTCCCAATCTGGAACCTATAAAGACATTATCAAATAGATAAATGGTTAAATTGGCTGACATTGGAAAAAATCTACACTTCGGGACAAAAGAATTTGAACAACAATATTTTTATACAAACAGTAACGGTTAATAGCCGCATTAATAAGTTTATACAGTCAACTCCCGTTATAACCAAGTCGGATACATTATCAAAAACTTAGTTTTTAACGAAATGGATACAACGAAATTCCGCTTATAACGAATATAGCCTAGAAGCTATTGGTTTACTCTGGTTATAACGAAATCCGGTTATGACGAATTCTGCCTATAACGAACTCCGGTTTTAACGAAATGAAACTACGGTTCCGAGCACTTCATTATAACGTGAGTTGACTGTAGATGCTTCTACATGGATATTTATATAAATATTAATTATGATATAATAGCAAATTCTTGCAATTTGAATTTTTAAGAGGTGATAAACTCATAAATTATATACTAAGCCAATTAAATATGTAAATTCGGTACTAATGAAGCAATTAAAATATACAAATTCCGATTTCAGATTTGAATAGCACGGGGCGAATTACTCTAGGTGGTAAATTTCTTATTTGCCATAAATAGCTACGTGCCATAGTTGCACGTGGCAGGGACACTATGCCACTCGATGAATATATACAATGGATAGTAAACGGCCTTTAATACACTACAGTAATAACTCGTTTTATGCGGTATTTTATACGCGTTTTCGTTTTACGCGGAACATTTCTCTATAACCAAAACTTTATTACGCCATCCTCAACTCGTTTTACGCGGTTTATCTATGATTTTCATACAATTAATTCTCTTTTTTATCGAGATTTTAGATAATTTTTAAGATTTAGTGGCAACAAAGCGGTTCTACAATTCAAAAAAACAAAAAATGATGATTTAGGGATAGTAGATAGTTTGAGATATGTATTTGTCATATAGTAAGTTCATCCAAATATATTATTGGTCAAATGAATACATATTTGCTTCACAATACACACTAAAGATATCGGTTGTGGGAGGTACCCGTAGGTGTAGGGTTGCGGTGTGAAGGGAATTTTAATTCCCTTCACACCACAATTCCCTTTCTGTGGGAATTCCCAAGTATTCTCACAAGTTGGTTTCTATCAGGAATCCCATAGGTTGAAATAATTTCAATTCCAATCCCATGGGATTAACATACACACGGAAACCTTGGCTATCTTAGATGTCCGGATGTTGGAGGTTTGAGTGTTTAAACACTAGGTATTTAAAATTTTATTCGATGTTGATCATATTTGGAAACGCATCTATAGGTTTAATATGTGTTACTATGAGATAGACCGTTTTTTATACGCGATTTCGTTTTACTCGGGCTTTTCAAGGAACGCATCTACCGCGTAAAAGAGGGATACCTGTACTAGAAGATTAATGTCTGCATTATACTTCATAAAGTTCAAATAATTTTGGCGGGGAATGAGTATATAGTTGAAATGTTGATTTGGGACAGAATATTTACTATTTTTCTAAAAATGAATTGCAGTATTACTTAGAACAAGCACCCCGGAGCTTATTGTTTCGTTGGCCAAAATTATCCTGACACAAAAAATTATGATGAAAATAATGGTTTCGAAGAACTACTCCCCCAATAATATATTTAATCAAAATCAGTGCTAATCTAACAATTTTTCTAATTGATAAAAGAAATCTTATTTAAAAGAGACGCTACACTGGTACATAAGCGATCAAAGCAAATGTCGGACATTTTTTTCTTATTTTTCTACAAATAAAGTTCGTTCAACAATACATGGACTTATTCTATTAATAATAATGAGTATATTATATTATATTCTTCAACCACTGAAGAATACATTGCACAATATATAATTCTTAACAAAGCCTTACCGAGACATTATTTGAAATGGATAAATCTGGTTTCATGTTTCATTGTGAAATAATTATCAAAATCAATTGAAACTGCGTCAGAAACATTGTTAATACAATTAGTCCATTAGAAACAGAATTTCCGATAGTTCAGATGAATTAGAAAAAGATGTTGAAAGTGACAAAATAACAACAATTGTTTTGTTTGTTTAACTTCCCGAGAAACTACTTATTACTTTATACCATGTAGGCACGTTCTATGTTGTAATGAGTGTAGCTAAAAGATTAAAGAACTAGGAAAGCCCAGTGGCGTAGCCAGTTCCAGACTTGTGGTGCTGCGTCGGTGGTGCATGGGCTCATCGGGGTGGTGCACAGGGTTGTCTCATTCTGCCCTCCCCTCCCCCCTATTTCCAAAACAATCCTTGGTCCATGGTATAATTATTTCAACAATCCAAGCTGAAGTATCAATTACATAGTTGACAATTTAAATAACGGATCCTAACTCGAATAGATCACATTAATTAACCTTTCAACTTCGTCATAAATTTTACATTCATGTCATTTCAAGTGTTGACTTAGGAATTAATGCCCACTACTTAAGGTGAATAAAAAGAAAGATCCACCTTGGATACGCCACTGAGTACAGTGAACTCCCGTAATTACGAAGTCGGATATTATGAAAGACGCTTATAACGAAATTGGGATTTCCCCAAGAGCAGTAAATGAATTTTAATTACACAGTATCAACTTCTAACGAATATCCGGATATAACGAAGGAATTTACAGGTTTCAAGGACTTCGTTATAACGATAGTTTACTGTACACTAACCGGCCAAAAGTATTTGAACATCAATAATATGAATTCATACATTTGAGGTTATACCAGCATAATAACATTAGTAGATGCTATAAAATGGCTGTTAACATGAAACGATATGTAAAGTATAATAAATCAGCAAAATTTTCGAATTTAAATTTTTATGGAGGCGTTAAACTCATTAAATATATAATTAACTAATTAAATAATTAATTTGTGATCATTAAGATGCAATGTTAATTAATTAATTCTGATAGCGGATTTGTATTTCACATGGTTAACTTACTCTAAGTACATTATTTCAAATCAATCCGAATATTTTCTACTGTGATACAGCCACATTTCCATTTGTGCCACTTATGCCACAAGTGGCACGTGGCTGAAAAACTTGTGCCACTTCATGGATATTTTCTCAATTTAATTGAAATCGCAATATTTTGTAATGTATATCTATAATAAGATATTTATAGTCATTTCAGATTAGTTCAGATAGCCGTTAATAAGTTACCAGACGAGTATTGTGTGTGCATTGAAATTCCTATTGTTCAAATACATTTGGCTGGTTAGTGTATATCATGGGTTTTCAACTTGGGGGCGCGACCCCAAGGGGTCGCGAAGGCTTTATAGGGGGGTCGCGTAAAGTTCCGAGAAATTTACATAAAATCGTTGAAATTCACCGAGATATATGTCAAAACTTATCAAAATTATCTAAAATTAAATGCTTATATTGTGTGGACATTGTGCATGTACTTAAAAGTGCAGTGCGCATGTGTAATGTACACGCAATATTTAATCAATGAGCTTTGAGGGCATTCGCGATAATTTTTAATCATATAGTATTGTAGTTATTTCATAATTGCCAGAATATGCTTGAAACTTGAGGTGCATCGATTTAATTAAACAATAGGAATACTTATTACACATGAATAAAAACTTTACATTAACATTGTGGGGGGTCGCGAGCATTTCCACATCTGTAAAAGGGGTCGCATGGTACAAAAGGTTGAAAACCCCTGATGTATATCAAGGATCAACATATAATATTATAACTTTATAATGAAGTTTCAAATATGTGAATATGGATTATTTTAATCATTCTTTTAGAATTATCACGATTGACGCTATATTATGGCTGCAAAAATAAATGTTCACATCAGAAAATGTAGACTTTAAATTGGCAATCAGCATACTTGTTTAACAATGATACCCTTGGGAAGCTAGCCTATAGGTTCATTTTTCATAAATTTGTTTACCTTTGTTGCAAATACTAACAACAATAAATATTAATATTAAAAAATTTCAAATACGAAATTCTAAATCAGCATACTTGTTTACTATAATTAGAATTAGTAGATAGTCTCTACCTCGATTATAAATGTGGTATTCCCTCATCACTTAAATAAAATCCGGACAAACATAAAAAACAAACACACAACAATCGAGTTATAATAATACAAGCTACTCGTTGTCACAACTTGCAGTCGGGCCTGAGGCCCTTGTGTGCATTTAAGTATGCCTTAATTAAATGAAAAGCTGGTTGTAATTACCTGATAATAACGGCCATGGTTTAATTCAAGTCAAGTATTTGAAGGAAAACTATTCTAGGTGTGCGAAAATCGAGAGATATTCTCATAGACATAATGAAAATTGAGTATATTAGACGTGTGGATGAGCTCAAACTAAATTTAGGCGCGCAAAATTTTTTCGTTAGTACAGGTGACCGATATCGGAGTCGTTCAAACGTTATATAACGAAAAGTTAGCGAAAAGTATATATCCCCCCCTCTCTAATCACGCTTTTTGCTGTTTCAAAAAAGATAGTCTGCCACTTTGATAATCCTTATCCCCTTTGAAACGTTACTTAACGTTCAAACGCCCCATACACAATTAGGTTATACAGTGCAACCCCGAATAGCCGGGCTAGTTTGGACCAACGAGCACGTTCGGATAATTTAAGGCTGAACCATAGCCTACTCTATAAAAGGCCAGACAGTAAAGTTGAAATATAGTACCAGGGATGCAGTAGTAAGTGGGCATCTATAACCAACCATAATCTTTAGTAATATTTGTTTCATTAATTGTTCACATGCTTATATTTATAATTATACTATTATATATTATATACCCTACTATTATAAGTATTTGGGATTCCTAACTATTAGATACTAATTCCTACGTTCAAGATGCCGAACAGTTGATAAGCTCCGGGCTGCCAGAGTAACTACTACGAGTCAGACGACCGAGTTCCCATATTCAAAATGCCAACAAATCCACCTGAACTGAAACAAGCTTGGATCCGGGCTCTACGTCGTGTTGATATTGCTGACATGAAGGTAGTGCGAGTGTGTATTAAACATTTCAGGGAAGAAGACATAGAAGCGACTCATAAAGTACCCAAAGGAGACGGAACGTTCACAGAAGTACCTCGTGACAGGCCTAAGTTGAAATAAGGCGCTATTCCTTGTTTGCTGCCTGGATGTCCGTTTTATTATTAAACAACATCGAAAACGAAGCGAACTCGCCTGTCATGACTCAAAAGAAGTGGAATTGCAGAATAAAACCATACAGATGAGTTTGATTACTGAGACAGAGGAAACATACAAGTACAAGATCAATACTCTACAGGACCTAAAAGATAAGTTGAATCTCGTTTCTTTACCTAATAAATGGTTAGTATGGTACCGTAATAATCTTATCACATTTATTCTCCCCAGTCTGATAGAACCGAATATATCAGTTGACCTATCTTGAAATTAATTGTTTTCTATCCGCAAATGCTGTTGCGAATGGACAAATATTTCTATTACTGCCAACTCAATAACTGATATCCGAGAAATTGAATCAATTCTTTGCGAAATATCCTCGAAATACACCTCTAAGTATATTAACAATAGTCGTGAATACCATATACATCGAGCCAAAGAACACATTATTGAGGCAATTTCTGGTATAAAACATAATGACGGGGTTGAAATACATTCTTCCGACTTAGAAAAGCTTTAATTTATAATTTGTCAGTTAGAAAATACACTTATCCCAAATACAGACGAAGGTATAATGAATTACACAAATAATGGCTATTAGGACTCATCTCATATCTCCTGCTAGCTATAAATATCTTCAAGGTTTAGACTGTCTATCTCTACCACACGTTCATACATTGGAAAAGCTATATTCTTATTTTGGTCTCGAGAATAATTTTTGTGCATCTCTTAGACAGGAAACTTCGTCCTTTACTCCTCAGGAAAGGAATGTAATTATTTAAATGGATGAGATACAGTCGAAATCGGATTATTTTTGTCCAATTCTTTTCATGAATAATTCGACAAAATAATCCGATTTAGACTGTACATGTCAAATCTGAAATATCTTACAAAGGTGGAAAGGTTATGGCCCGAACTTAAATCCTGAAGATCCAACGAGAACAGTCTTCGCAGTTATGGTATCCAGTCTTCATGAAAAGTGGTCTTGGATTTCTCGTTTGCTACCATGCGCATCTATCTCTGCCGAAAAAATAATTCCTATCATAAATCTTGCATTATCGATATTGAGCAGTGTGGTTTGAGCGTTGAAGTCATAGCAACTGATAACTACCTGTTGAACGTCAATCTCTTTAAATTGTTTTCTCTCAATAATAAGATGGAGATTAAAGTGCCTCACCGTGTTGACAATCACAGAATTATATTCCTTACGTTTGACTTTGTTCATATATTGAAGAGTATTCGCAACAATTGGCTAAATCAGAAAGATTTTGAGAAAACATTTCAATATCCAAATCGCGAAAAATTTTGCAGTTGATTATTGCCAATATCCTCTTAAAGTCCATTCAGCTTGCTTCCAAGATATATGTCTTCTTTATAACTCGGAAAGTCAAAGTTTAGCTAAACTAGCTCCCATCTTACCATGAAAGCTTGTTACCTTCTGCTATAGAACGACAAAATGTCAAATTGGTTCTGAAGGTCGTTAACGATTTAACACTAGCTGCTCTAAGAATTCTAGACAAATCTCGGTAACCTGAATATCGTAAGAATACTTCTGACTTCATATGTATCCTTCTTTCATTATGGAAAATATTCAACATCAATACACCGTTTAAACGATAGCCTCTCGAACCCTTTGACCCTTAATGATGAAAGATTCTTATACTTGAATCTTTTAGCATTTTGGTTAGATGCTTGGGAAGCGTTACCTGGGTAACTAGGAAAATTGAGCAAACAAACATTTACTAGTGTTAAGCACGCATGCATTGCACTGCCCGAAATTACTAACCATTTAATTAAAAATTGTGGGTTTTCACACGTTCCATCTTCCTTTCTGCATACAGATCCACTTGAACATCATTTTGGACTATGTCGTATGATGTCGGGGTCGAATTACCATATATCTTATCTACAAATTCTAGAAACCGAACGTCGTCTCAAGCTATCCACTGTCTTGAATATTTTTTCTCAGCAATCGGACTCTTCCTTATCCATTTAGACATTCATCAAGTCTTTTTCTATTAAGATTTTAATAAATCCTGATCATAATGACTATATAATCTTAGATCAGTTCCTTGAAGATATAGGCGATTTATCATCCATCGAATGTAGTACACAAATTCTTCAATCCTTAGCCTTTATCGCAGGTTATGCAGTTCACAAATACTTGAAACATCACCAACCTTGTCATGTCTGCCTTGATACCTTGACATTTGATAAAGAGTTTATATTCGATCTTGACCTTCCTTCTGAGTTAAGCTCCTCATTTAACAGATCGTGGTCGACTGAAGTATCCATCTGAACCGCTTCTTTCTGATGTAATTATTCTGTAGAAAATATTCGTTCTAATTGAAAGTGATGACAACCTCTTGACTAAACTTGTAGAAGGTTAATCTAAATTCTAGAGAGATTCTTATACAACTCACATTAATCTTCATAGGAGAAATTGGTGACGATGATGTTTGGAGATGTAAATGTGTTAATTGCGATACTTGTAGGTGGAAATTGTGCGCCAACTTATACTTACTGCAGCAAATTGTATTATCGGAAATAAAATTAAAAATTACAACTCATTAGTAAGTTCAAGAGCAACTGAAAAGCGTAATTAAAGAAGTTTTCACATATTTGTTCAGACTTGTTTATTGTTGTTTGTTTCAGATATTGTCCGCTCAGAAGCTAAGTTGTTAAATACGCGTATTGCGTACAGGCTTTCATCCAGACAAAAATTTCTGCGGGCCTAGATTTAGTTTGAGCTCGTTCATTTTTCATTTTGTACGCCTAGTTTGCACATTTGTATTAAGTCTATGGGAGAATCTCTCGATATTCTACGCCTAGACTCGATTTTTGTACGCCTAGATTAAAATCCATCCAAATTACGCTCCTTTAGGAGCACTCAATACGCCTGGATAACACCCTGATTGCGTATAATACGTTTAATACGTATTATACGTAATACGCTATCCACCAGTACGTATTATACGTTAAATCTATGATCAACCAGGGATGTTTTCGAAGTAAATTCAATCGAATATTTCTAATTCTTGTTGTAAAACAACATCTAGCAAAAAATCATATTTGTACTATACAAACTATACTACGAGTCAATTAACAATAAAAGAATAACTATTAAACCAAAAGTTGTTCAAAGAAAATTTCATGAGCTCGATATTATAAGTAAGGTATACGTATAATACGTGTTACATTTTACGTATATACGTAATACGCAGCCAATAAAAGACGTATTAAACAACTTAGCTCAGAAGTGAAGCCAGATTGAAGTCAAGTCCAAATGTCAGAGAGAGAAGACGGAAAGATGGGAGGATGTCAGGATTTACATTAGACAACTGTAGATGATCGTGTGTGTCGCTCTAATTTGTAACTGTTGATTTTGTGTTTGTATGTATGCTACTGTTGTAAGTTCGGGAAATTTCCAAAAAAATTTTGAGAGAATAAAATAATTAGCACTTAATTCCTTATGAGGTAATACACTCATTCTCTCAAAGATTATTGTAGTTAGGCATATATAATGTATTATCAATGAATAGGAAGTTACCTATTGCAGATAGATCAGTACTAGCCTAGTTTACATAAAATAGATACATCCTCATGTTCCAATTTTGAACATTTATAACGCGTCTAACTATGTTAAAAGCAGGCTATAAAAACACGATAATACACACCAAAAATAGCGATTACGTAATCAAATGATGACATAGCTCAATTCTGAAGGGTGCTATGTATACCTTGAAACCATTTTCCTATATAGTTATAGAATATTTATGAGGTTTATCACTACTAGTTATTTAGATAACGTTAAATAACCTATTTATCAATAGCCTTCCTTTAATCCATGGTCCAGTTTCACAAAGTTGGTGATAGGCCTTATATAACGTAGGTCACGATATACCTAGTTTTGAAATTTAGATAAACCATATCTATAATGCAGAGTTGTTACTGTGCGCTTGTTATTTTTCCTCGGAATTAATTCTGAGACAATATATAGAGAAGATATTTAATTTGTGCGCCGTAATTTTTCCTGTAATTCAAACAGAATATATCTAGAAATGTAATATTAATTACACTGCTTGTAATTTAATTGGAATAGCTAATGAATTTGCTCTTCACATGTCAAAAAAATCAGTTTGGTGTGGAACTCTGCACATTACAAAGTGGAACTTGATGGCACCAAGAAACTAGCAACTTGTCAGTATTGTCAAAACGCACGATTCACGAACAACGCAACCAAAATGAAGGACCATCTACTGCAGTGCTCCGCTGTGCCGCTGGACGTAAAGAACTTATTCCGGGGATCTAAGAGACAATTAGAAGAAATTGGCGACGAAATCGGCGAGGAACCCTTTATAACCAGTGAAATAGCAACCCCTTCTAAATTCAAAGTAACTAAGATGCAAGGTTCTATGAAGACATTTGAGGACGCAATATTGTAGAGCAAGCTAATGCTGTCTCCAAGTGCTTCCGAAATCATCAGCTCCCCCGGACAGTTTTTCGACAGTGGGGGGTGGAAAAATACGGCAAGGAGCTTGCGATATTTATTCCAGTCGCCACTCGTTGGAGTTCTAAGTTCCTTTGTCTCGCTCGACTCCTACGAGTCCGGAGTGCACTTGAAGCAACTGTTATGGAGAAGCAGGTGCGGAGCATTATTGATACCGGTATTAAGACGCTGGTCATTTCAGATGAGTTCTGGGACTGTGTAGCCAAAATTCACCGATTGCTCCAACCGGTTGCTAAAGGTATTCTGCTACTGGAGAGTGATGTTTCTCAGATTGGGTTTGTGTGTCGGCTTTTCAGCATATACAGGAATATTCCGACAGCATTTCTTTGATAGAGAAGAATCATTTGTTAAATGTAGTAGTTAGCCGAAAGGATTTCTCGACTTAGCCCATTCACTATCTCGCCAATCTTTTGGATCAGAGGTACCTGGGAGATTCACTGTCGGTTGAAGAAGAAGCTCTTGAGTAGATATCCTGTCCACGTTGGCCATTCAGTTTGGCATATCAGAGGCAGAAGTTATGATGGAGTTTGCAAAATTTAACACCAAAAGTGGCGTCTGGGCCAGCGAATTCAAGTGGATTTCCTGCTGCTAAGTTAGACACCCTAACCTGGTGGAATAGTTTTTGTCGCAAATCAATACTCAATCCCATTGCCACAAGGGTTCTGCAGTTGCCTTGCACTAACGCCGCAGCCGAGCGAAATTGGAAAGTCCATTCCGATATTCAATCGAAGAAGCGAAACCGCCTGAGTGAGGAACGTTTAGAAAAACTGGTCAACGTATCCACCAGCCTGATGCTAAAGACTAGGAAGCCTCGCAAGATGCCACCATTCTGCTCTGTTTTGGAGAAACATGATCTCGAAGAAGAAAACGCAAATTAGGATTGGGTGATTGATCAGATTGTTGAGGATTCAATTGAAATGGACACCGACGAAATTGATTCTGAAGCTGAGACCATTGACGAGGATCTGGGAATCGTAGACATACAGTTATCAAGTTAGATAATAGTCTTGTTAAGTGAATGGTCGAATATTTACTACTAAACACAAATAGTGTGTATTCTGTAAAATTTATTTATGTTTGTGATGCGACATGACAGTATATCAAGTTTGTCAACTATTCTAATGATACGAAGAGTGGTTTATCTATACACTGACTAAGGGCCTATAGTTAGTAGCTGCCTGAGAGGGGGTCTAAGTAGATAGAGCGGAACTCATGACAGTCTAACTCAAGTAGCACAATTTTTTTGCAATTTCAAATAAAGTTCCAAAGCATAATTTGAAATTTGTAATCTTTCCGAAAATTTCCATGGAAAACAAATTTTTCGGAATTTTACAACATTAATTTATACTATGATTAAAATACGCGGATATAGTTTCTCATAGTTTCTCAATAAGGGGTAAATAATATCAGATTCAGTTGTATATGGAAACATAACTTTATAAACAATATTGTTATATTGTAATATAGAATAAGTCCAATTACTACTTCATATTCATCCCTGGTACTTTTACTGTCTGGCCTTTTATAGAGTAGGCTATGCCTGAACAAACCCATGGAATAATATTGGGAACATCCGGTGTGTTCGGATAATCGATGAATTCGCTTAATCGAAGCTCGGATAAACTAGGTTGCACTGTATTACGGGAAATCGCATAGGAATTGTTTTATGTAGCTGGCCGCTAGCATATGTCCAAATGAGCGTTGCACAGATTAACCTTAGCACATTCTACTGTACAGCAAATATATAGGGCGTGACAGTACACTATTGTTTGTAGAGCAGGGAATTCAAACTTTATTGAACTATGACCTCCTCAGCCACCCATTATATTCTATACTCCAGCTTTAGGATAAAATAAGGACAGTAAATTAATTTGAAGATAATAACCCAATATCGGCCGGTATTATAATTTGAATTTTGTAGATAATAGAGCTAGTCCGTGTGCAATATACAAACTTCAAATATGGACAATTAGCCATCACTAAGGAATTGCACAACTTTGTGGAACCCGACTTCTAGTGTATTAATTGGGAATTATTGGATAACAAATAGACACAATGGAATGTTATAAATGTATGGCTAGACAGACACAATACAATTAACTTTTTTATTGAATGTATGAGTTTACTCTCGACCAATGAAATTACAGTCTCGGAAATTACAGTATCGGTTAGGCATTCCATATTGACCACTTGACAACCAATAGAGACAGTAGAATCTATTGATATTAATTGAATGCTAATACCGAAAACTCGCAACGTGCAACTCGCGTCTAATTTGATTGGTCTTTTTAATTAATTAATAATATCATGTATTAATTAAATTAAATGAATTGTTATAACTTAACCAAACATAAGTTTTGAAATATTGAATTGCAGAACCCCCTAATAATGCATCAATGTATTAAGAAAAGAGTTAAATCATCTAACAACAAATGGTTCCTACACTGATCAAAATCTATTGAAACTAAATACTGACATAAGTTTGAAAGTTTCGGAAAGTAAACTTAATTTCAGAAAATAATACATCGCCTATATCGCAATCGTCGGACTTTTATCCTAGTTGCCAGAATGCAAGTCACCTGTTCGAAATATTTTTGCCGTAATTCGTATAAAATAGATCATGGTAAATTACATCAATTTATCTTCATCCTGACTAATGTATTTTATGGCATTATACTTTATATATATATATATGGGCCCAACCAGATAAGCAGTACGGGCTGATGAGGTCTCAGCGGGATGCTGAGATTCGACTTAGGGGGGATATAGTGATGGGAAGCAGAGGAGAGCAGTAGGTATAACACATTTGCTTTGCGAAAGGAGATGAATATGTAATAGTGCAGCTGCACAACCATACAATTGTTCATTTTTTGATAAAAGCGCCAAATTTGTACGCATATACTTTGATGAAGTGCTAACATTTTTGGATATTGAGGCAATTGAAAGAGTGTCTATATCGGCCATGACAGCTCGCCAAAGTTAACACGTCCGATAGTGTTCGCCGGACTTGTTTCACATAAAAACTTGTTCAAATTAAGTTATATCGTCTTTTTATTATTGAATTCGGTTTCCAAGTGAATTTCCGATAATTTGATATATCACATGACCATATTTGGAAGAATTTTTCCATAGCAACGCTGCAATGTACCAGGAATGTGTCAAAAATTCCATTCTCCAATTGTGTCCTTACCCAATCGAGTGAACCCTCTTTCGACTCCACTCAAATACCTGACAATAATTATACACATACCGACCCTGTAAAACGTGATTTGATAAAATTATTCGATATTAATTGTAAATCACGCTGAAATTCGAATAATTTTAACCGACCTGAGACCGGTCGGTCCGGTCCGGTCCAGACCGCTGCATCTCTGAAATGTACGAATTAACATCTCCATGCACATGACGAGTAGGCTGGCAGTTGCTGTGAAGTAAGGTAGGCATGAAGAGTATATCGAGGGACTCCCAGGAGAGCTCGCACCACATAGTTGGTGAATGTCTTCAGAAAATAACCGATGGCACTGCTGCTAAACCTCCCAAGATGGACAGCCTCGGGCGTACCATACAGCGACAGCAAGCAGCTCCATTGCAACCCACCTATCTGGAGCAGCTCACTCTACCGGTACCGGCAGAGTGCAAGCTGTTGTCGAAAGGCGAGTATGTCCTCCTATACGACTCGGGTCCAGAGTGTAAGTGATCCTCATCTTCGGACCTCAGCGAAACCTGGAGATGGTGTAGCTGTCCAGTGTCTGGTTGGCTGGTGGAACTTTCAAGACAGCTCCTTTGCTCTTCACGCATGTATATGTGATACACGCATTGAGTGGAGGTCCTGACCTGATGAAGCTTGAAGGACGGTCACCTATTGCCGAGTATATTCGTGCTCCAGACCAACAAGACTGAGGCTAAGTGCGCGTGAATGTGGAAACAAGTGCAGCTGCATTTTCCAAAGGCAGACCCCGCAGAGATCCTGATGCACTTTGAGTTGGCAGCAATTAAAAGCTTTGAGCACACGTGGCATGATGCTGTGGTGAAGGTTGCTTCTTTCAACTCACGCAGAACGTGTGACGCAGGAAGCAAGCTGCAGGAATGCAGGCAGAGTACTCACAGAACAAAAAACTCGCTATCAGCATCCGACTGATGCCAGCTCTGGCGTTTGCTGCTCCCCACGAAGTACCCGACCTCTTTGATGAGGTGGCAACGGAGCTTCCTAAGCTCGCAGCAGACGGTCTGATAGAGTACTTCGAGAGAACCTATGTCGGACGGACACTCCCAGGTGGTACATCCCAGTTGAGATGCAACCACCACTTTGACATGTGTTTCGGTATACCTCAGACAACGAATGCATTGGAAGCTGGCATCGCAGCTTCAACGCGACTGTAGGGTGTCATCAGCTCAACATATGGAAGTTCATCTCTGCAATCAAGAGTGAGCACGCACTGGTCGAGCTCAGGCAGGCCATGTACATTTCTGGAGCTCGGCCCACCAAGCGAAAGCCTGCGCAAGCTAATGAGCAGGATATGAGGGATTTCGTTGGAAGATATCTGCATCGCCCAATATGAGCCCTTAAGAAAAGCAACAGTCATTATATTAAGGAGCTAAGTTACGCATTACAAGTACAGAGGAGTTGCTTTATTAGCAACTCGGTTTTGTTGGAAATATAGCTGCTAATAGGCAGTATACCCTCGCTAGCCGAAGCTCGCTAATCCGAATCCTCGCTAGTCCGAACAGGAGATTCCAAAATATTTTCGTGTAAAAGTGGGAAAATGATAAATATTGGTATATCACATTGGAATTATACAAAAAAAGTATAATACAAGTATTTTAGGTAGTGTACTATATTTAAACGGTTTGGACAAGTTCGGTACGGTTTATCAGGGTCTCATTTTATAGAGGCATATAGAAAATGTATTACTTCACTAATCCGAACGAATTCACTAATTGGAACATCATTTTTTAAAAATCGGAACACCTCTGTTCGGATTAGCAAGAGTGTACTGTAATAGGGGAATTTTCATTAAAAGAGGAAACATGATTTACGTAGTTATTCGTCAATCTCATTCTCTTAATTAATATAGTAAGTAGAAAAGGTAATGAAAATCAGGGTTGTAAATAAATCATTTTTTTTTTCTCAAATCAAATCAAATCAAATCATTTTAGATTTAAAATTATTTCAAATCAAATCATTTCAAATCATTTGAGATTTCAAATCATTTCAAATCAAATCAAATCAAATATTTGAAATTTCAAATAATTTCAAATCAAATCAAATCAAATATTTGAAATATTTGAAACTTTCAAATCATTTCTGAATCACTGTCAAAAATTATGAAAATGATCTTATATATTTGAAATTGAATTGAAAATGACGTGAAATTATACTAAAGCGATTTGGAAACGATTTGAAAATGATTTACCGAATATTATTTGAAAATGATCTGAAAATGATTTGAAAAATGATTCGAAAATGATTTGAAAATGATTTGAAATAATTTCAAATCAAATCAAATCAAATCATTTGAGAATTCAAATATTTTCAAATCAAATCAAATCAAATCATTTGAGGATTCAAATAATTTCAAATTAAATCAAATCAAATCATTTGAGAATTCAAATTCTCTTAAATCAAATCAAATCAAATCAAATATTTGAAATATTTGATTTGATTTACAACACTGATGAAAATACACATTATCATCCTCTTCACGGTATTTCTTCATCAGCTATTGGTTTTATAAGAGCATACAGTATTCATGGAAATGGAGTAAGGGGGAAATGGTACGGGAAAGGTATATAACAAAGAACCCACTTAAGGATAGTAAACTTATAAAAATAATTTAAAGTATTGAAAACATGAGAGCATATATTTAAGGAGGAAGTACTCTGGGAAAAAGCATCAAGTCAGATGATCAACCTAAATATGTCGACAAAATACTTATGGTAAGTGCTAATTTTTATAATAAATCACCATTATTATTTGTGCGAGTAGTGTAATTGTTATTCGTCTATTAATAACTTTGGGTTGCTTATAGGGGAACGGATCTATACTTGGTACCAGAAATAGGTTGCTAATAAACGGATATTTCTATTAAGTGAGTTGCTAATAGGGAAACTTGACTTCATAGAATTATCCATGCATTTGATCGGGACTTGTAAATTGGCTGCTAATAGAGTAATGTTGCTAATAAAGCAACTCCATTGTATGTAATATACTTTGCACAATCGACCTTCTATAGTGTACACTGGCTAATGAACACATCAACAATAACTCTGGTCCCTAAGGTGTTCACAATACAGAAGTTTGACCGTATAAGTAACACGTTAAACTGCTTCATGTATTACAAAAACGATACTCTTTCTTGCAGAAGAGATATGAGCTCTTCATTCTAAGTTGCATCGCGATGGATCACTCGACTCTTATAAGGAATCAATTTTCTAAGTTATTTCAACTTAACATAAACCGTATACAGTACTTCATATCTTAATTCCAACGAGCCATTCGGTCTCGTTCGCTTTGCAAGGGATCGGTGCTACGCACCTCAAGTTAGCTGTCATTATGCGGCCTTACTCGCCACCATTTCCAAATGGAGGATGTTATATACATCCCTTTCGACCATTTTCAATTGTTTTAGGTTGTTTACAAATAATACCCGTTGAAAGCTAAATTCTAGGTTGATTTTGAATTTTCGTAATTTGTTTATCTATTTGTGTAGACAACAACAATTATTCATATTATAAATTTATAAATGCGAAATTAGCATAGTGGTTACCTTTATAACATTTGGAACTTAGTCTCTATCTCAATTATAAATGCGGTTTCTATTCCCCCATCATTTTAATACAGGAGTTTTCACCTAGTGGGTCGCGAAAGGTAGCACATATTACTGAATTTCAGTGATTATATAACTACTTTTATTTGTGGTTAGTGTCGCATACCGTTATTAGAAACCCTATTGTCAATATCAGTTATCACTGTATTAAATTGAAATAACATAGAAGACATAGCATATTGAAGTGCATATTTTAACATTAATTATTAATAACCTTGCAATTCCAGCCTAATATGCAAAAAAAGATTATATAAATACATTTCTAGTCCCTTCAACTTGAAAAAGTCCTTCTAATTGTATTTTTACTTAAATGTCAACTAAATGTGCTCCGAAGCGTGCTTACTCAGATGATTATCTTAAATTTGGATTTACGAGTATAGTTATTGAAGGTATTGAAAAACCTCAATGCGTGATAAGTCTGAAAGTATTCCCAGAGAGAAGTCCCATACTATTGGTGAAGTTGTGAGAGCGCATTTTCAGGGTTCTCGAAATGTGACAATGACGTCATAACTTGTCGAGGTGTGAAAAATTTTGAGTGGAAACCTCAACTTGTTGGCGGGTGCCAAAAGTTACCCCTATATGCCAAAAAATCACATTTGGAAACATCCCGTTTCTTCAATCAACTCGGAACATACAAACAAATATACACATATATACACATAGGTTTGTGTTTTAATAGTACGAGCCCTTCGGTCTCGGTCGCTTCGCGACGGATCACTCTCTCACAAAAGTCGCGAAGCGACTTTTGTTCGTTCGTGTTAGGCACTACGCGATACAATTAACGGCCGCTTCGCGGCCTTTCCCTTCCCAAAAAGCTATGATATTACTATTCAGTTTCACCTGTGGCTGGTGAATTAGACACTATTACTTAATAACGCGTGCCTAAAATTCATTTTGGGTTCTGATTCCTGTAATTTGTTTGGGGAATTATGTTGAGTAAGTTATTCTCATTGCTCAATAGTTATTAATTATTAGTTAATAAATAGCTCAATAGTTCTTAAGGGTAGCTCGTTCAGCTATATTAAAAGGTTAGCTTGTTAGCTCAAATAAATTGAGACTTGTGTTGGTAAATTAACGCAAATAATGATTTCAGTAAATTGTATTGCAAAGTAATTTACAACTCTGGGTGTAATCTCTCCATAATAATGGTTTACAGATGAGTTGCAAAATATTTGATTTAATAATAATAAACATTTATAGATCTCACCATAAACAATTCATTTTGCAGGAGCTGGGTTAGTGAATTATTTAATTCAATTGATAGCAATAATTAACATAATAAATCTCATCGTTAGGCAGAACCAAAATCCTAGATTACTTAACTTAATTCATTTCTAGTAGAAATCCTAGGTTCCATTGATAGTCTTATCATAGAGCCAATATAGGTGTAATAAATAAACAATGCATTAGAACTCTTAAAATAAGAGCATTCTTTGTTAACCAAACAAATCAGATTGATAGCAATATTATGCATACTTATGTCATTGACGTAAGCTAAATACATTACGAATAGAAATAATGATGGAAGCCAAACTGGATTAATCAAGTATGCAATTTCGGAAATATTGTAGGTGAAGATTGAATCATAAACCTCAATATGTGCAATGATGCAGCAATTGGAAGTTACATTTTTGTTATTGCCTGGCTCAGATTAAATGCGAAAATTATAAAAATTTCTAGGGAGATGCAATACAATCTGTTTTATAATGTAACAAAATTATTTGTCGATTGAACCAAAAGTGTAAGAGCTGAATCCAAATTAGTTCCTACGTGACGTCACAATTCCATAAAACGGTATACGTGTGTCTCATTGTATGTTGTGTTATCATCTAAAATTGTGAGCGAAGCAAGTAAAACTGAAAGAGTTATTCCCAAATATGTGCCTTTATGACGTCACAATCCCGTTATTTCGCTTAGAAAACCAATAGATCGTTGTCGCAGTACAAAATTACCCCTGCATGCCAATTTTCAGCTTTCTGGGACTCGTACTCTTTCCAATTAATTCTGGACAAACACATAGACAACAATTCCGCTTTTAATATACAGATAGAATATGCAATAATAAATTGGTGCTTAGTAACATTATTACATATAACATTTTGATGTTAGTCTATTCTCCAGTCTCCACCCATATTATTTCACTACAGTCCAGCCAAACAAATATATTGGTGAGAAAAGTGATTGAAATTATTGAGTACGAACACGTTTTAGTCCCTTGAAAGCGTACGGTCTCTGGTGTTCGTACTAACGAAATCCTATTGTATTATACAACTTAGTGAATAGAGCAATCACAGTCACCATTATGAGTTAATCAGTCAGTGCCGATGGAGAGTGGTGTGCCACGCCTTTCAAGAATTTCAATTTGGGGCAATGCAGATAACTCCAGAAATGTACATGGCCTGCCTGAACTCGACCAGTCCATACCTACGCTTGAATGCAGAGATGAACGTCCATATGTTGAGCTGATGACACCCTACAGACGCGTTGAAGCTGCGATGCCAAGTTTACACTGCATTCGTTGTCCGAGGTAAACCAAAGCAGTGTAAAGTGGTGGTTACATCTTAACAGGAACGTACCACCTGGGAGTGTCCGTCCGACATAGGTTCTCCCGAAGGTTAAGCATGTGGTGGATTTTTGCTTAATGCAAATAATGTCGGTGGTCGAAGACTTCTTTAGTTGGTACCGCCTGCAGGAGTACTGGGAGCTGATGTATTGTGTTAGTTCAATGATCATAATGAAGAGCACAAGGACAGGGCAGATTCAGTGGCGTCCCTCTACTATAAAGGGATCTGCGGAGATGGCCCGGTGTCTATCCCGAGGCCGCCGTTCTTACCAGCTTCAAGATATTCGACCCTGCCACCGTTCCTCACGACAGAAAACAACGTAAGCAGTACGGCGAAAATGAACTTAAGAAGATAAACTTAAGTGGCTAGACGGTCTATAAAAGCGCATACAAAATAATCAAAAATGTCTAGACCGTCTATAAAGTCTGTAGACCATCGTTAATTATGTAGACCAAAAGCCCCTGCCGTATATGGGTAATACTATTTAAGTAAAACTTGGTCTATAAATAGATGTTTACATATAAGCTAATTCTATATTAAAATGGGTGGATTAGGTTAATATTCTCAGTAAGTCTTTCTGAGTTAGGTGCAAGATAGGCCACGATTAACTAATAATCTCGCTGAGGAAGTTCGATAAATTTTACTTTCTGATTGTTATTGAAACCTAATTAAGAGTTGAGCAAAAAGAGTTTTAATGGGAATATCTAGTTTCCTTGATCCAAAATGGAAGACACTGCATTCTGATGGTAGAGTAGATAAATAAGCTAATTAGACTGCGATAAAATATCACTGGTATCTATGAATGGGGAAACATACAACCAACAATTAATATTTCAGCATCCCAAATACCCAAATTACAACGGGACCTGGGGAATTTAAATATTTCCCTTTTAGACGAAACCAATGATTTTATAACCTTCCCATTGCGTTATTGCTCCTGAAATTCCTGATACAGCACTGTTTCTAAGCCTTGAAAAAAATATTAACAGGGATTACTTCACATAGCAAAATAAAGTGTAACCATACCCGTAATTTACATAAGGCCTAGCAGTAAGCTACGAATTTGGTATCATGGATGCGGTCGAAGATGAAGTGTTCGAAATCTTAAATTGTATATTCTAACCTGAAATTTGCTAGCAACTAAATGTTTTAACGTGTGTTCAGACGGTTTAAGATATTCCGACAGAAGTATTTTTCCGCTATGTAAATTATTCGAATCCTGGAATTGAATATGATAATTTTCTCTTAACTACTGGGAAATACTTAAGAAATAAATATTGACTGAATAGTATATGCTTCAATAGACACCAATTACAAACAACGAATATTTAACATAGCTTTAATAATACAAATAGGTTAAGTATACTTGTACGTAGTATATATGAATAATGTTATTTACTAAGTATCGTTAGATAGTGTAAATACCTTCTGTCATAAATAAAGTACTACAGAGAAATTACTTAAACACGAAAAGAATCCGGAACTAACTTATTTCGAATTAAAAAATTTCAGCTTACGCTTTTCAACGCCCTTTGAGACTTCGATCGAGTTGTAATTTTTAACTTAGTTAGCTATCAAGCAATTGCAGGCAACAAATACCAGCCTACGCACAAATGACCAACCACATACTCTACAAGATGCACATGCATTTCTCCAGATTTCAAAACTCTCAGTATTCTCTAAATAATTGAGAGTAAGATCCACTAGAATCTTTCGGGTTGGACCGTATAAGAAGACGCTCATCAGCTCGCTATTATGTTCGATGATAATAAAAATTTCCAAACAACAATGAATGAATCCAATACTATCTCAGATTGATATTTTAGACCTCCACGATCAGAAAGTTCTATAAGCTTAAACTGAGGAGTGGATGTATCATCAATAAGTAAATCTTTATCAATAGTTAGCAAATCTTGGCATATACGACAATGATTATGTTTCAGGTACTGATGTGTCGTGTAACCGGGAATAAAAGCTAATGACTGAAGCAGTTGGGTGTAACATTATATGATGAATAATCTGATATTTCACTCAAAAAAGATCAAGGTTAGTCTCTGTTTGGAATTCTACATAATCTGAAGATCAAAATAGTTTAATAAAATCTTGTAAAGAGTGGATACTAGATTCAAGGTGGATTGAGAAGATTCTCAAGATGTTTGAAACCTTTAGACAACGTCCGTTTCTAATATTTGAAGATATGAAATATGATAATTAGCGCCTGAAATTAAACGAAACATAGCAAAATGGTGCTCTAGTGGGAGGAAAGATGTTAGGAGATAAGAAAATTCACAATTTTTACCAGATGTTAGTTATTTGCGGTAACGCAACACAAGCATGTCTCAAGCTTGTAAAAGTCTGGAGTCTTAATTTTCCTTCGAAATATTCACCAATTTCCAACGCACATTGGGGGAAATCCGCCATGAGTATTAAGAAAGTCAGATACATCGTATTCTGGGACAAATGCCAGACTTGGGAGCATTCTCATGGTTACAGCAAATTCAGGATCTTCCATGTATTGATTTGTCAATCCCTTTGATTGGATCTTCCTAAAAATATTTTGAGAGAAGTGGAAGAAGCATCCAGACACGACAGCCAGAAAATGTTCTTCTAGTGCATTGATTGACGCTTTCTCAAAATCTACCATGATGTGAGAAGGGTTTAAGGCAGGTTCTATTTCTAAAAGCTTTCTGAATATTCTGTCATAAGTGGTTCCATTTTTGTTGACAGTTAGTATATAAATACAAGGAAATATATAGCCACCTTTTTCAGCGTGGATGGTGTAGAGCTGATAAAATTGTTGGGGTACAACTTTAAACGTTCCATCAGCGTACCATCTTTGAGAATCTCTTAATATTGAAAACATTTTTGGTGTAGCGAAGATGATAATTCTACTATTATCTCCTACACCAGAATCGAAGAGTAGGAATGATTCGCCCTTTGGAGTTACTCGATATCTTTCTAGAATGTGTATTTCTGACGCCGTTGCTGGGTTAATAATTCTTTCAGAACCGTTTTTATGTACACGAATCATTCTCTTAATTGATTCTGTTTTCGGAAGTTTGGTTAGACTTGTATCTGACATAGTTTCAACTCCGGAAGCAAAAATAGCCCTTGAACTTTCATCTGAACTGTGGCTAGCACGTTCTTTCATTAAATTATAGCCCTTAAGCATTTCAATGCGTGAAATATCCGGTCCATGGGTGTGGCTATCAAGGATTTCGTTGAATTCCCTTGGTTTCACAATTGATAAGTCAATGTTGGTGCTTATTCGCGCTTTGCAGTGCCCGCGATTTTCACATACCCAGTGGTTTAGTCCATTATTTGATTTATTTAGGGTATAGATGAATCCTAGGATAACAAGTTTATCCTTCCCTCTCTTGCTTCGGATAGATTCTGCTAATAAAGGAGTTGCCATATTTCGAATAATTAATGAGAAATCGAGTACAGATATGCCATTTATACTTATCAGATCTATCACTAGATCCCGTATTATTAAATAACACGTGTAGTGTGAATATAAAACCAATTAGTAACAATATGTAACATAAAATACAAATTAGAAACCATAGGTGACATAAAATAAACATTGTAAACACTGTAAGGTATCAAAAACTGTGTGCCAATAATTTTCCTGCGACGAAACATCCGGCGACGAAACTTCCGGCGACGAAACATCCAGGCGACGAAAAATCCGGGACGAAACATCCGGCGACGAAACATCCAGCGACGAAACATCCGTTTACCGGGGATAATACGATATGTACTGCCAAGCTTTCGTGCCCCACATACAGACTGGCAGATTTCTACGTGTAAAAGTGGAAGTTTCAATTTAGCGAGTAGTTACCGTACTCTTATAATGATATTCTAGATAATGAAGAAAGTTTATTTTAATTATTCCCAAAACTTGTCTCAATATATAATAGGCGATGGAAATTGCTAATTCTTGACAATTTATTACCTCATCACTGGTAGTCAAGATTTCCATGTAGAGTTTAGAGAGCTAATAATTTATAATATGCTAGGTGACCAAGGTATGAGTTGCAATAAATATTTACGCACAAAATATGTTTATACGCAGGATAATTATAGAAATGTACAAGACTGGGTTAATAAAACAGGTATGAGGAAGAGTGGGAATGGGATACAGATCTTGTGGTGTTTGCAACTGCTTTGTTATTTAATATAGATATCTAGGTATTATTGGGTCGTTAGGAACACGTTGGATTGGATTTTCAGGGAATGAATCAACTTATGAAGAGTTAATGAAGGAGCCAACCCCAAATGGTATCTACATAGGAAATATCGGGGATCATTATGAACCTATTATTTCTGTTAATTCGAAAAAAAAAGTTAATTAATTAATTAATTGAACATTCAAAGTTTTAGAGATATTGCAATAGTTTGACCACAATTTGTAGATGTACTATCCTGTTATATTTAATGGCGCCCTTTTAATGTCGTATCAGTGAAAGGAATTCATGCATAATATCATTAATGTGTTAAATCCTAAACCAATAGACTAGTTTTCTTTTTGTTACCATGTTTCTACTAAGTAGTACTCTACCTTTTTTAGAATAACTTTGGTTATCTCGATCTTTCTTATCTAATATTAGCATTACTAATAATTGTCACTATTTAAATATCATGCATTCGTTGGTAAGTCATATTATGAGATAATATGTTCATTTACATTTAAATGAATAAAAGGCAAATACGTATATTTGGAGAGAAGAACATGGGCACAAGTAAGATCATTATGGAAATTTTAAAAACTGGAGTTGCTTAAAATACCTAACATTGTTGTAGTACCAATAATATTGTTTAAATGCCTGATTAAATTGTCTTAACGAATATTGCATCCAAATAGTGGTATATTTGAAATTGTTTGCATTATTATGTAAGGTATTGCAAAAGTGTTTACAGAAAGTAATCACTAATCCTGTTATAATTAGGAAGTGCAGTCATGAAGTATTCTTCAGAGGCAGTGGCGGCGCCAGAATTTTTAATCAGGGGGGGCTCTGGGGGGGCAGGGGGATTTCAGGGGGGGCACAATTAATTTATATTTTTAATGCTCTATTACAAGACTATAGTGTAAAGTTTTAGAAATCTATCAAATTTATAGTAATAAAGGAGCTACAGCAGAGGAGGGAATTGTCGATTGGCACAGCGGTGAAGGCATTTAGCATTTAGGAATATTTACGAAATGAAAACAAATTAATTCCAAATACTATGTACGTATATGGTTGAATTTTTCAAATATTCATTTTAATTCAAAGGTAACAGGGACAACGTAAATGTAATTTCTATATTACAACATAGTACAGAGGTTGTAACATCCTTATGAGGATGATATTATATTGCAGCTCAAGGGGGGGGCTCAGAGGGGGGGCTCAAATAAAAGTGGGGGGGGGGGCTCGAGCCCCCCAGTCCCCCCTGGCGACGCCTCTGTTCAGAGGTACCAAAAACTTTAGTCCCTGCGAACACTGTGACGCAAATCAATTAAATTCCTATCAATACTATTACTAGAGTTGACAACATGTTCTATACTAGGATATTGGATAAGTAGGCAAATCATCATTGTAAGCCGATTTTAGTGAAATTTAAGTTAATAACTTTTATCAAAAATGAATATTTTGTTTTGAAATTTACATTGACAGGTTGTCATAGCACTCATAGGTGATAGATATATGTGATTAAAAGGAAAATTTTATAAAATGAATAATTTTTGAGTTACTATGAAAAAACCGAGGTCTAAATTTGAGCTACAATTGCTAAGTAATTGGAGTTATTCGCTTTTAAAACAGAATCAAGGATTTATGCAATCCCTGGAATTTACAGATTATATCAATGTGCTAGAATTTACTGTCATAAGCCACTTGTGGCACAAGTGGCACAAAATTATTGTCGTTCAAATACTTTAGGTCCATTAGAGTACATAATACTGTTCACGTAGATTGAGGTGGAATCTGTCTTGATACAATTAGAAAGATTTTAACTAATTTGGTGTCATGATTTAGTAATAGCGTACTTTCTCTAGAGTCTAGAATATCGAACAATTTTAAGAAACTCACCCAAAAATAGAAAATTTGACTCTACTTTGCAAATTGAAGTACATATCACAGAACTTGCTGCTTTTTCAAAATGAATTTTTTTCATTTTGCGCATATCATCTGTTATTAAGTAAATAATATAAATATCACCATCCTTGGTAGAAACGGCAATTGTGTCTCCAGCTTCAGAGATAAATGCATATCGACTACAATCTAAGGAAATGACTAAGTCTTCAATTATTTCTAATGGGAAGTCTGTATTCGATTCTGTAAAAGAATTTAAAGAAACTCCATAAGCTGGGATACCTTGATTAAGATGGATAACACAATTTGCTCCAAAAACTAAAACACCACCTATGGGTCTTGGAATAGAGATAAGCCCAAAAGTATCACAGGGTAAACTAGGAACTGACCAAATAGCCGGATGCGATTGATCATTAAGATTAAGTGAAATAGCTAGGAGTTTAACATTATCTCTTCGAGAATTTAAAATTCCTATCCAAGTATTAATAGGTGCATAAAGTAATACCAGTGTGGGGTCATTATATCCATGTAAAAACTGAAAATCAAGAATATTACATAGAGATTCGTCTATTTCTTTCAGATTCACAACGTAAGAATGCAAAGATAAAGGAACTGATTCACAATCTGAAGAGAAAAGGCAAAATAAATAAAGTGTGAGAGCAAATAAATTAAAATGAGAAATAAGCATATAAGTTATATTACACAATCAGTGGAAGAATTATTGAAGATTAGTGGCGGATTTATTGAGGAATAAATGGCGGTAGAATATCCAAGAGTGGGTGATTAATGTAAAATATGTCCGAGCGTGACCTACGTTATATAAGGCCTATGCACCAACTTTGTGAAACTGGACCATGGATTAAAGGAAGGCTTTTGATAAATAGGTTATTTATCGTTATCTAAATAACTAGTAGTGATAAACCTCATAAATATTCTATAACTATATAGGAAAATGGTATCAAGGTATACATAGCACCCTTCAGAATTGAGCTATGTCATCATTTGATTACGTAATCGCTATTTTCGATTATCGTGTTTTTATAGCCTGCTTTTAACATAGTTAAACCGTTATAAATGTCCAAAACTAGTTGAATGAAATATATCGAAATTATAAATGGAATGTTGACACATTCCTCATTTGCCAGGGAAATGCAATTTCTTAAAATGAGCCATAACTCAAAAACTATCTATTTTATGTAAACTATGCTAGTGCTGATCTATCCGCATTTGGTAACTTCCTATTCATTGATAATACATTTTCTAGGCCTAACTTCAATAATTTTTGATATAATGAGTGTATTACCATATAAAGAATTAAGTGCTAATAATCTCATTATATCAAAAATTATTGAAGTTAGGCCTAGAAAATGTATTATCAATGAATAGGAAGTTACCAATTGCGGATAGATCAGTACTAGCATAGTTTACATAAAATAGATAGTTATTGAGTTATGGCTCATTTTAAGAAAATTGCATTTCCCTGGCAACCGAGGAATGTGTCAACATTCCATTTATAATTTCGATATATTTCATTCAACTAGTTATGGACATCCCCATGTTCCAATTTTGAACATTTATAACGCGTCTAACTATGTTAAAAGCAGGCTATAAAAACACGATAATACCCACAAAAATAGCGATTACGTAATCAAATGATGACATAGCTCAATTCTGAAGGGTGCTATGTATACCTTGATATCATGTTCCTATATAGTTATACAACATTTCACAGTGGGAAAACCAGTGGAAATAGCGTTATTTTTCATGCAACCTTATTCGTGAAATTGATATATTATCTATTTCTAAGATACCTAAGGATCATAGAAATGTAATTACTTTTAGCACATTCCAATTGGTTGTGAAAATATTTCAATTTTAGTAGCAGTCATCATATACGAATTCCAAGCGATTGTAGGAGTTTCTATTATGCTATCAGGTTTCATAGTATATTAGTATTTCTAACAATATAAAAGCAGCATACATGCACTATTCATAAGCTTATTCGAATCAATTTTTATCGTAGATTAATACTGAAACGTTTAGTAAACTAGCTACCTCATGCTTTTAGATGAGCATACATTTTATCAATCCCACTCTAGATAAATAGTAAATACATTTATTTCCCATATTTAGTCTTCGGATTTCTTTGGCCTATTTTGGCCTAAAATTTAAATCAGTTTATATTTAACTAGAGAAAATTCTCTATCAAATGCACTTGGTTGCTAAGTGACGAAACGTGACGGAAAACTTTCCCAGCCGAACTATGGTCTCTGCCTACCAAAATCCCTTTCAATTAGGAAAATTGAATAAAATTAGAATTTTAGATTTCAATACAACTTCGAATGTTTCCATATATTTTATTATTTCTAATGAAGAACAATATTTGTATGATATTTTATGCTAAAATCTATCAATCAGCACTTCAAGTTAGGAATTCATTCATGCTTTTAAAATTTCAGTAAGATAATTTAATTCGGTTCGGATGAAATTCAGGAGCTAGATATGTTCCACAATTGACAACTATGCTACTAAGAACGAGCTACAGTTCTTAAGGGTATTTGCACCTGTGATAGTTTCACTCAGCATCCATCTACCTTCTTTAAATTGAATGCAATATCATATTATCCTGAAAGATGATATACTTTTAAATATTTTTGCCAAGTTAAGATTTAATATAAACATTCATGGGTGAATAATAAAGGATTGTTACTAAACCAAAAATATAACTAATTAAAACAATACATTTGATCGTCCAAAACTACTGTTTTGAGATTGCATACATCATTTTTGATTATGCGATTCGGTTTGCAGCTACCAATAACCTATAGGTCAATAATACTTCATTTGTGGCTAACTGCTACCAAAATGTCTATTTCCCCTAATCTGCCCTTTTTGCCCACTGTGCACGCAAACTTAAGAGCTTTAAATGATTTAAATATTCGTATAATATATTCAAAATAAAACATGTATGGAAAACAATATACTAATCAATAAGAGGACAGAGAAAATCTACCCTTCTTGGAATATAGATTAGATACATTATGGAAATAAAAGACTACCTGAAATCAATTTATCAACACCAACATCATCTGATAAAATTGGCAAGACAGCAAGATGTTTACCATAAAATAACATAGTACAACAACGGTTTAACGGATCTACTCTCAATAGGGGTCTGTACAAAACATTGCGAAAACTTTCTTTTAGGTCATCCTCTTCAAATTGATGGAGAGAGACAGTACGAATATCGTGATGCCATGGATCCCACTCAATTATAGATAATTTGGCATCCAAAAAAGATAATAACAGACAGTCTAGTTTATTAGACCGTTGAGAAATTCGAACTGGAGCAAGAGATTCGATATTTCCAAAAAGAGAGCAGTCAAATATTTCTTCCAATTGAGTACAAGAATTTGATTGTAAGCAAATTCTAAAGAATCTGAGTCTATTAGCGCCAGCTACTATGATGTGTTCCTCTTCTTCTGAAATAAAGTGACATGAAACACAATGTTCTACGGAAGTTGGTTGAAGAATCGTTTTGTTAAAAGAGTACATTGTAGGCTATATTACACAATGATTGAGAATGAGAAAACATTCTTGAAATTATAAGGCTAATATCATGTAAAAGTTGAAGCTTGAATACTACTTAATTAATTAATTAACAAGTCAGACTTATCCTACAATTCTAAAGTTGTAGAAGTATGAGTGAGAGGACAATAACTACATTGGTTCAAGGAAAATACTACTGGTAACAGGTTCCCACAAACATGAAAAGTAATTCACGTAAATATTTAAGTAAACCCATTGTAAACACCAAATGTTGAATAAGATAGGTAGAGTCATAGACTACTTAATACACAGACTGGCAACTCGCCGAAATCGCAAAAAGGCCAGTTTATATTTTCACTCGAGGGTATGACTTAATTAATATTGAAAGTTACAATTTCGATATAAATGGGGGTAAAAGGTCATGGCGAATACATTGGGAAGGTTTTTGAGATTCTCAGAGTTGCGGTTTAGGCGCCATTTATGATGACTTGGCATCATATTTAATATGTACTATATACAGATAGTACAAAATGTTATAGTCTACTTACTTAATTAATACACAACTGGCAACTGCCTACGTCTCTAAATAAGAGATTATCATTAATTATTGAATTATAATGTCACAAATAGATTTGTAATCGTTCAGAGATAATAGTTTATAATACTAAAAAGCTATAAACATTGAAGATTAATTTATAAAAATTACAAAGCACTTTTACGCTTATTTGCCTTGAACGAATCCACTTGGTCTTTGCGTCTAGTTTCACTAACCTCTCTTGATATTCCTGATCAATCCCACTTGTTTTCTTATATATTTATAATTTATATTTAATACCATATCATTTGACAAATTTATGTGAGATTGAGAACAGTAGTATGCTAGCTACAAATGCAAAGAAAAGACTTGAATTAGAAACAGATCATAGCTATTACACAAGTAGAGGGGGTAAAAACTCAAAATTCAAATAAAAATAAAAAAAATCACAAAAATGATCCAAAAAGATATAGACAGCAAAATCACAACTGACGGATATTATGTCTTGGATGTTATAAATAATTATTTGATAACAAATTAAAATTAAGTGACAGTTAAATCATAATTTGTTTTAGTTACGTGATTTCACATAAATGAAAAAAAATTGAAATAATAAATTTTTCCAATAAATAAAATATTTATAAAATTTGAGTGCAAAATATTTTTTGACATCAAAATCGGAATCTACACAATATTCTACATAAGAAACAACAAAAATCTCAAGGACCTCGTTTTACTAGTCAATATCATTTTCTGAGACACCCGTGCGGTGGTCACAAAAGGACCCAGGTGGACTATTAGAGAACATGGACCATTAAATAATTTGCCTTAAGTAACATCAAATATACATAATATACTAACATACGCTATAGTTAAAGACTTAAAGTATATTAGTACAAGCAAATATAATCGAGAATATATAGAGTCAATATAAACTATTAGGGAGTATGAACTGTACGTAAGTATACGTAATAAAATCTGGTCTTTACTAGTCCATCTGTAGTTAGGGGGCCCATGTGGACGTTAGCTTAAATAACATCGAAACTAATTAAGGTGGGCAAATAGAGAAGTGGACGTTTAGAGAGAACTGAGTGTAGCTAGAAACCAGGGTTGCCAACTCTCACGCTTTAGGCGTGAATCTCACGCTTTTTTTAAAATCTCCCACTCTCACGCTTAGATTCGAAATCTCACGCTTTATTATAAAATGGTAAAATTGTCAAAAACCTAGTGCAATTTGATTATAAGGTCACAAAAAGTTACTAAAGAATACAACGAGGAGCACTAGCTTAGTATGAACTATTTTAGTACTATTAGTCTTGAATTAGTAGATTTTATTATTTTGCATTACAATAGATAATTACTCATGTTAAATTTTTAGATTTTTTAGAATTATTCGCATTATGTATCAAAATAGATAGGTAGAATAAAATTCAGGGGCGAGGCAAAATAACTTCTTATTATACTGCTTTCTGAAGTGAAAAAATTTTTCCACGCTTTTCTCACAAAATCTCACGCTTTAGACTATATTCCTCACGCTTTTTTTTTTTAAAGGACAAAATATCACGCTTTGGGCTTAAAAAAAGTTGGCAACCCTGCTAGAAACAGTCTGGGCACTTAACACATAATGGTGACGAGCCCTTCGGTCTCGGTCGCTTTGCGACCGATCGGTGTTACACACCTCAAGTTAACGGCCGCTATGCGGCCTTACTCATCATCCTTGCTACCATGCAAAATGGTAGTGGATGTTATAACAAGACTTTCTACCATTTTCCATAGTTTTAACTTGTTTACCAATAATATTATAATACCCGTTGGAAGCTAACTTGTAGGTTGATTTTGAATTTTAATTAATTTGTTTACCTATTATAACATCTGGAAGTTAGTTTATATCTTAATTAGAAATACGGTTTCGATTCCCTAAATACAATCCGGACAAACACACAAACAAACAAATAACAATCGAGTTTTAATAATAGATATACTGGACTTAAGCTCCAAAATCTTTAGTTAACTTAACAGAGTTTTTAGAAATATTGCTGCTAGGTCCCGACAAATTACACACTCACAAAATCATCGATAGCAAATTGACTGTTCCTGAAGCTGCATGAAGTAGGGCTAAGAGTCTTAAGACGTACTTTCGGATACTACATACTCTATTAGCCGATTTTCCCCCCTATCTGATCCACTATAAATGATTCGGTTAATAAGTACTCAGATATGACGTACCTCTGATAAGACGTACCAATTTCTATCCCCAAGTAAATAAATATACTTGTATTTTAAATCGGTTAGTATGTACTCTAGACAACTACATATTAGCAGAACTCAGTTAGTAATTGGTTTAAGTGAGTAGGTTAAAACTAAATAGTTTAATCTCATCGTTAAGTATTAAGTATGTTAAAGACTTGAATACCCTACATCCAGGGGGTTATCTAGATAAGACGTACCTCAGTTAGTACGTACCTTTTCTTGTTCCCCAGGGTGGTACGTCTTAACCGAGTTCTACTATACTTTAAATATAACGTATTTTAGTATATTATGTATATTTAATTGATGTTACTTAAGGCTAAATTCTTTAATGGTCCATGTTCTCTAATAGTACACCTCGTTGTTCCCTCTAAGGCACTCAAAATTTCCGCACGGACAGATTTTTACGGATTTCGGACCCTTAAAACGGAAATTTCATCTATAGGATTATAAGGATTATTATTCATATTGTTAAGATTCTTATTGATGTATGCAAAGATAGTGTGGCGAAAAGTCTAGTCATTCGCACTTCAGAATTCCTCTACCAGAAAGCCACTCTTTTGTACCACTTCGTAATCGCAATCATCCTCATCGCTTTTCCTCAGAATACGGTTCGAAATCAGAGTCTGCGAAGTAGTCTTCGTTAGGTTCGGGATGTACAGGTTGTCCAGCGCTGTCTCGCTTCACTGAAGGGAAGTCAACGTGGTAGTTCTAGTCACGCCCATTGTCCTTTTTCCCGAGTACGGTAGAACATGAAATCTGAGCACGGAATTTTTCCCCACAGGAAGTGTCGTAACGGAAATTAAATTAACTTCACGGATCCAAAGGATCCGTCACGGATTCTTAGAGGGAACACTGGTCCACTTGGGTCCTTCTACCCACTGGTTGACTATTAGAGTATGATAACTAAGGAAATTGTCGTAAACAGCATCAAATAACGATTTAGAGTGTCACTATGTTTATAACTAGACTAAGATAGTTGTTGGGAGTCGAACAAGGGGTCACACTAAGATTTAGGACAAATTTTGAGAAAGGAATGTTATCACATTCCTGAGACATTATTGCGTTACTAGGGATAAACTATGGGCAAGTTACCCCTTAAACGACGGGGAATTTCATGTGGACAACGAATCTGATCTTTAAAAGTAGACCGGAGTTGATTTTGGAAAGTTGCCGTTCGGGGTAATACCGGCGATTTAGTAGAGAGCCGCACTTTTAAAATTCCAAGATAACATCGAAAATGCATCCGTTCGTCGTGGGGCCGCGGAAAAATTTGATGCCAGGGTCATAAAGATTACGTATAAAAATTTGGTGCTTTTGTTCAGCGTTTCTCGAAATCGATGTTAAGCGACCTGACTAATAGTAAGTTAGGAACATTAATGAAATTATTTGCACTAAATTACTTATATGGCAATCACTCATTATCTCAAAGATTATTGAAAATGTATTATCAATGATTAGGAAGTTGCCAATTGCGGATAGATCAGTACTTACATAGATCAGAGTGGACCATGGGTCGATGGGTCATGGGTCAGATGGGTCACCTAAATCGATGGGTCATGGATCACAGCTCCATGACCAATGACCCATGACCCATTTGGAATTCAATGTATTCTTCAGTTAAAATACGAATCACTCATAATGTGCATTGAAATACTAAATATATTCGACATTACAACAAGTAAGGTTGTTGAGGTAATTTATACAGTTATTCTGTTATTCTGTTAATGTTACAGATAGTATATAGATAATAAAAATTGTGTGATGGGAAAGTTCTTTCTAGTCCCAGGGGCGGCGGAAACTGTATAACTAAATACTTTGTAACTGCGACTCCGAGTCGTCATAGACAAGGGCGTAGCCAGGCCAAAATCTAGGGGGGGGGGGGGGGGGGGGCAAATGTATAACCAGCGAGCGTCGCGAGCGACTTAAAGGGGGTCTGGGGCTGAAACCCCCAGAATTTTTTAGGCTCAACATATAGTTCCCCTTGACTACTAATTTGCATGCAGCAAATTATTAGTTCTAGCAAAATTAGTAAACTAATAGTCCAGCAAATTAGTAGTCCTCGGACATCTCTGATAAGAAGCTAAAGCTAATTAATTAAAAATAAAACAATAATTTAACGGAATTGACGGCGTTGAATAATACGAATAATTAACTGGCGAAAATGGCTGAGCTAGGGGGGGGGGGGGGGGGGACTGCCCTCCCCTGACTCCCTCCCTCCCTACGCCCATGGTCATAGATAGCATTTAAAAAGATTAAAAATCTGGTGCGTTTGTTTGTAAATTAATTCGATCACTTGTTCATAAAAATCACTAATTTTGGAATATAATGACAATGTCATTGAAAACTCGTTCAAAGAACTTTTCACATGAGGAAATTCCAATGCTAGTGGACTTAGTTCAAGAAAACAAGTCCAAACTCTTTGGTTCATTGAGTTCATCTTTGACCTACGAAGAAAAGAACAGCATTTGGAAAGAAATCGCGGAATCTATATCCCAGGCGCATGAAAGTTTGAGGGCTAAAGAAGATGTTGCTAAGAAGTGGCCAAATGTTTCGGCAAAGCATAAGCCAATTATAAGCGAGAAGATTTCTTCAGCTCGCAAAACTGGCGGCGGCTCTCCTGGAGCCGAACTTACAGAGCTCGAGGCCAAGGTGGAGAGCATTAAGGGAAAATAATTGTTTGTAGGAGTTGTAGGAGGAATTGACATAAGTACTTCGTCACTCAGTCCTCTGAGTGATTCAGATATGTCAATTTCTGAAGAGATGAAGCCTCCTAGGAAGCGGAATTTTTGATCCATTTGGGGTACATGCATTAGTTCGAATTCTAAAGGTTGTCATTAGTTCGAATTTCATAGGTTGTCATTAGTTCGACTCGGTTTTACTAGGGTTGTCATTAGTTCGACTCGATTTTGAAGAGTTTCTCATTCTATTTTGAAACCTTACTGTAATGAGTTTCTTATTATATCCTTCGTCGAGTAATTCGCTAATAGTCAACAAAATTGAAGATATTAGATATATATTATAAGTTAATATAATATCATCTCACATATCTAAAAGTATATCCTTCTACTGAGCAAATGGAATACACAATTGGTTATTATAGACGTCAAACAGGGCAGGTTCTCACAACTACAGATGGGCACAAATATCTTCAATTTAAAGTAAAAGAACACAAGACTTATTTGAAATGCGTTATCTTTAGAGATGGATGTAAACATTGTAAAGCAACGTCAAGTTACATATGGATACGAACTTAATTTCACCAATGTCATACATAACCACAGTTTGGTGCAATACAAATCCGAAGTATTTGAATTAAAATCTAAATGCAAAACTAAGGCACAGAGTTCGCAAGATAGTTTTAGAAAAATCTTTGACGATATCACAAGAGTTGATCCAGCTGGATCTAGTGAATCATTCCCCAGTGTGAATCTTCAATGTATCGTTCAAGGAGAATGTTACAACCTAAAATACCTGCAAATGCTATCGAATTTTCAGAATTCCTATCGACTACAACATTTGGTGGCTACTATCGGAGTACTGTGGCTGTCGATAACAAAACCGCAATAATATTCTTTTCTGATAAACAAAAAACTAATTTGCCCCTGGTCAGAAGTATTCAGTTTGATGGAACTTTTCAAACAGTTCCAGTCCAATTTTTCCAGTTGTGGACGGTTTCCTAACTGTTGGACGATATACTTTACCAGGTATACATTGTCTTATGACAGCTAAAGACCAAAATCTATATAAGGCAGTATTAAATGAGATTCGTAAACTTACATATATCCCAATTTCAACCTGAAGTAACTATGTCGGATTGGGAAGCAGCTCCAAAAAATGCATTTAAAGAAATTTATCCAAATGTGCAAAATTATGGATGTTGGTTCCATTTTAGTCAGCGTATTTGGCAAAAAACTCAAAACTAGGACTAGGAAGGGGCTTTCACAGAGTATCTAGAGTTTGCAACATATGTACGTTGTTTAATGGCTATCCCTTTCCTGCCCACAGACCTTATTCAACAAACTTATAATCTTTTGAAATCGCCTAATTACCTGTTGCTAACAAGATCCAGTTAGAAAATCTAAAGAAATATTTTAGACAGAGATGGCTCGTTCAAATAAGTGCTGAAGAACTTTCAATTTTTGAGTCAGAAATTACAACGAATAATGGAGCCGAAAGCTACCATGCGAAGCTGAAGGGGAGAATCATATGCAACCACCCCAGAATATGGAACTTTATGGGAATCTTAAACGAAATAATTTCTGTTACAGATAATGAAATTGAAAGGGTTTGTCTTGGAATGGAAATCAGCAGGCCAAGAAAAAAGAGAAATGTTATTATTGATGATCGCCGCGCAGTTTTAAAACTTAAATTAATAACGGGCATATATACACCTTTATAATATCTGAAACTGATAAGTGACACAATCGGGAAGATGAACAAAGTAACAACATAATTTTCAGATATTTCTGAAGAGTCTGAAGTAAAGGAAGATTTATCTGCTAATGAAGTGAACATTTGTGTTGTTTGTCTAAATCCTCGTACGACTACTTGGATATTCTTACCATGTAGGCATACGGTCTGTTGTACTGCATGCAGCAAAGAAATCATGAGCTTGGGCAATCCTGCCCCGTATGTCGTTCCCCGATTAGAACAGCTTTCAAATCTATACATCCTAATTTATGCTCCATCATTATGATACTTCATAAGTTCATCTCACTGGTACTATTATAAAGCAATCAGATATTTCACTTTGTTCTGTCAGTCATGCCATTTACTAATTTTTATGTCATATTACCCCATTCATTTTCATTATATTACCTCATTAATTATATTACGTCAATAATATTACCTCATTTAATCTAAAATCAAGTCGAACTAATGACAAATTATGAAAGTCGAACTAATGACAACCCTAGTAAAATCGAGTCGAACTAATGACAACCCTAGTAAAAACCGAGTCGAACTAATGACAACCTATGAAATTCGATCTAATGACAACCTTCAGAATTCGAACTAATGCAGCGTCCCCATCCAATTGACCAAACAAAGAAGCTACTATTGGAGAACGAAGAAGTGAAAATAACTCTTTTAAGAAGCATTGACCAAAAGATGGATTGCATGGTAGATCTCTTGGGACAGATAGATGCTAGCCAACACGAAACCTCAAATACACCCACAATATGGATCAAATCCTCCAACGTTTCTCCCACCACTTCCCCCTCAAGTGTACCCTTCTACATTTATGCAACATTTTCCTGCGGCAGCAAGGACGTGTAACCTGTTGTCTTCGATTATTATAAACTCTTTATTTAATATGTTAAGATTAAATGAAATAAATCGTGTCATAGCCTACTATATAAAGGCCATATCACTGCTTTGGACCAGGGATAAGATAAAGGCGGGTTTATTTTTCTAACTGTAACCAATTACCTGATTAATACTAGACTCTTTATATCAACTACACATATCAAAGTTTTATATATGGGTCATAGTTGTCTCCCAACATAAATTCAAGCTCAAGTATTATTATTGCATGCAAACTAGATAGTATAATTATGAAAACTAAGCAAATATTTAGAGGAATCTCTCATGATTTTCTTTGGGGCAGGTAGTAGGAACAATAATACAATATGGTTATTTGCCTTGCTGCTGTTAAGTAACAATTGGCTACTGTTGTTAAAATTTAAAGTAAGAAATTAATTTTCCTTCTGTACTAAGCAATCTATACACTCATCAACGAAGTCTTCGCACTTTTCACTATCGAGTTTTAGGAGGGGCAGTTGATTGAATCCGATTGAAAACATAATTGTAAACACTTTCCAAGGTGTAAACACCACATTTAGCACGTAATTGGAAGGGCCATTTTAAGCAGCCACGATCAAAAAGGCCAATCAAAAGGCAAAGGTTAAAATCCGGGTCTTCAATTTCCATTCAATTCCGTATACTTTCAGTGAGTACTGAACAACGATCGGGGTACAAATCTGAGATTTTAGACAATTTCCTTAATAAGAAAGGCAGCATATCCTCCGATAAAAGCTATAGGTTTGTCTTGTGTATGAATTCATGAAAAAAATTCAAAAGAGTGGCCACAGACATTATGTGTGAATCACAATTCTCAGGATGCTGAGATAAAGATAATCTTCATGGGTTTCTAAGCTGCTGATAAATTCCATAAACGAATCTTGATCTTTATGGACATAATCTTTCCTATCATACAACTTGAGAATATTTGACTCTTTAAGTGCCCTCTCATTTTCCAGGATTTGACGAACCAATACATTGTAGTCAGGGTGCGCATTTGTTTCTGGGCTTACGGGAACCAAATATTTTTCAAAAAACTTTACTGTGGAGACTTTCGCCCCAATTGCAAAATTGGTGTACTTAATATATCAATATTTGTATTTGAAAACTAAAAGTAAATACGAAAATATAGTTTGAGTAATTCAATAACTAAAATATATATGTGTGTAACTAATTCATATCTGTAATGTACCACTCTGCGTTTATATTGGTCCGCCGTCTCTCTAACACAGCACTGGTAAAAAACTTAGACTGATCAGAGATGAACTTCGCACCAAGTCTCTTCACTGCAGCCCGTACGATCGCCTCTGACTTAATTGGATCAGGGCCATTCCTCTGAATGAAGGTGATGATGGAAGCAGTTTCTGCTGACAGTCGAGGGCGTGATAAGTTTCCATGTACTTCTACGATAGCAGAAAAATAACTTCCCACTATGCATTCATTGAAATATGAACTTCCATGTTCCTTCTTTCTAAAGTACTCTGACAAATAGTACATTTCAATTTCTCATGTGATCTGGGAATTTTTGAAAGCATTGCTAATGATCGGTAAATATAAAAAAGTAAAAGTAAAATCAATAATAAAGGCAAGCATTTTAGAACAGGGCCACTATTACATAGTCGCCACAGTAAAAATTATTTGTAAGCTAATAAATACATGGTAACGGGATGCAGAGGAAGAGGCAATATTACGAAATTTTAAACAGTATTCGTTGTCATTTGGTAAATTTCTTACTTCAATATTTTACTCATTTAATTCAGGCTGAAAATCTTACCGTGGACCTCCGAATATACGGGAACCTAGTTCCCAAGTTCCCAAGAAATGCGCATACTGATTGTAGTTTTACATCTGTAATCTCGTTCCTTGAGACGAACTCCCTTCCAAGAGTGTTGATTAATCAATCAATGTCCATATTTATCGGTTTTCAAACATCCAGCTGATTGAGAGATTCGCAAGGATTCCACGATTATAACACTCTAACCTGAAGAAACTTGTCAATAGTAATAATGTTTTGGACTGAAATGACAATATTTGATGTCTTATTGACAATATAAATGTGGTATCAAGGTGCCAAAAAACAATCCTTGGAGATCTTAATGTCAGATGATTTAGAGACAGTGAATTTTCTTTGTTCTTCTTCGTACAAGTCAACACTGTTTCATTGCATATATACAATAACATACAACATGTTAAAATACAAAACTTTTACATTTAGTACAACTTGACATACTTGGATCTGTAAATCATGCTCCTTTTGTCTCTATCAAGCCGCTGATACTTGATAGTGCAGTGTGATTAAGTATTTAGGTACTGAGCATTACTTCAATGTAGCTTTTATTGGTCGTATCTTCGTTTGGTCATCAATGTCAAGATAAGTTTGTGTGTCAATGATATCATCAGGGTCAAAGTGTTTAGCACAAACGAAAATGTTTTTCAGTGTGTGAAGATCTAGCATATAATTACATAATTACGTATGATTAATTAAAGAGCATCATTATACGTATGTAGACGGTCTATATAAAAAGCCCATACAAATAAGCCAAAAAATTGTCGACCATCTATAAATTCTGTAGACCAAAAGCCCTGCCGTCTATGGGTATTACTAATGTATATGTAAGAAAACATGGTCTAGAAATAGACGGTCTAAAAATAAGTTATTTATACTAGTAAAGCATACTCACCATCTCTATGCAGAAAACGTTTCCGCTTTCGGCCCAGAAGGAATGTGAAATACTGCAACACCACTATGGTCACTATAGTATCCAGTAGCACATCTGGGAGCAGAACAAGAGTTGGCATGAGTCCAGGATATAAATAAACAAGGAGCTAGCATTATAAAGGCAAAATATGATTGAATTAAAGAGAATTTGTAATTAGAATAGCTAATATTTACAGACGAATCTCGTTACTATTTTTCTAAACCAGATAAGCATTGTAGTTTTAATCAAAAAATATATATTTACATTATGGGTATATAAAAAAATCGCCTTCATCTTATCCCTGGTCCAGGCGCATTTGGCTAAGTGAAATGGCCTTATGTTTAGTAGGCTATGATCGTGTCTAAAATTCATGAACAAATATTTGGGAATTATAGTAATCAAAGTAACCTGTAACCACAGACAGTGGTACTATATTACCGGAATGTGTTGTTTCATCAGGAGCGGAAGTAATCTCATCCTCTTCTGTAACAAAATTTGCTTCCCCTTGTAAGCCATGATCAATGCAGATATTATGCAATACCATTGTTGCAACTGCCAATCTGTGTGATTACTGGTATAAATTAAGCCGGGACGAATTTGCTATGGAATAGACAATCCCATAGAAATTATAACAAATCTAAATTTAGCCCGGATATATTTGTTAAATGAACAATTTATGACAAATTGGTACCGGCCGGAACAAATATGTCAGAACAGTACAATTGAACCAAATAACTTTTGAGAGGGTCCGCATGTGTCTAACTAGCTTCAGGAAGCTGAGTGGAGTCGAACAAGGGGTCACTCGATAGGGTTAGAATAAAATTTGAGAATGGAATGTTGTTAAATTCCTACAACATTCCTGCGTCGTCAAGGAAAATTGTCTCAGGTGACCACTTAATGACGCCAAATTTAGTGTTGATTACGAATATAGGCATAAAAATTGGATTGGACTTGATTTGAAGAAGTTAGATGAATCAATTGTGGCCGACACATTGGAATTTGGAGTTGGCACTATATCCAAAAATGCACTATTTGCATGGAAGAAGAAACCTACAAAGTCTGAAAATTCTATATAAAAATGCATGATTAATGTTGTAAGTGGCTGGACTAAATAGAGTAGGATTTAACAAGTTAAATCAATATAATTATTACAAGTTGAAACAATGGAATTATATTTCACAGTTTACTGAAATTGAAGTGTTGAGTAAACAAAAAAATTTCACCCCAATTTATGGCAGAAATTAAACCCATTATTAAAAAATTTCTTCTCCCATCAGACGCAGTTTTATGATGAATCCAAAAGTGAAATAAAAATTGGGAGTTTAATGAAACATTTTTTGAGTTATGGACCAGTCAAATTTGAAAGGTATTAAAAATGTGTCCAAAATGTGTTAATCAAAAATCGGAACCCCAGGTGCAAATTAGACGGTCCATACGCACCTACATGCCAAGTTTCAGCTCATCAACTATAAAGCTCTGGCCAGGGCACCGTCTACGGAGAAAAATAAAATAAAAATAAAGGCAGTAAGATTAGAACTGGGCCACTATACTATAGTATAGTCGGCACAGTAAAATGTCAAGAATGCCATTCATAATCTTACTACAGTACAACCTCGATTATCCGGACTTTGATTATCCGGACTCTTCGATTATCCGGACACACTATATTGTCCCAACCAGGGCCGGTCCTTCCACTAAGGCGAACTAGGCAGTCGCCTAGGGCGGCACAATTTAGGGGGCGGCATATTTGTAAACTGAGTGAACAAAGTTGCATAGGGGGGCGGTCCCGGGCGGATTTAGAACCTTTTGCCTAGGGCGGCGGATTTAGAACCCGACTCAAGGACCGCCACTGGTCCAACTTCATACTTGCCAACCGTCCCGCTTTTAAGGCAAAGATTTTTGACGGGACGTCTCGTTTTATGCAATTGGTGCAAGGTTCCTTCCGTTGTGATAATCAAATTATTACAATTACTAGCACTATTTTGAACTCTAATTATAGTATATATACTAGTATATTAATTATTATTTACTAGTAATAGTAATACTACTTCGCTTATTTATGTACTAATGTTCTTTGTCCCGCCAAACTTCCTTATGTCCCGCCAAAATTGATTCCTCCGTCCCGCCAAAGACTTGCTATAGGTTGGCAAGTATGCAACTCTATGTTGGTCCCATCATAGCATATACAGTGAAACCTCAATTATCCGGACTGTAAATTATCCGGACAGATTTGAGTGGTCCCAAGAATTGCGGATAATCGAGGTTGCACTGTAGTGCTATTGATACACTAGATCCTACCCATTCCACATTTGATTTCGAAGCCGAGAATGATTATATGCTAGCCCGTCTTAATTTTTGCTCGATCAGCTGAAATAATAATTGTTGATAAACATGCTCGCCGTTATAATATTCTCACTCAAGTCTTTTGTTCATAAATTCACGGAATTTCACCAGCTTGTTATCGGCTTATCCAAAGCTGTAACTGTAAAATACTTCCAACAGAACGTAATTTGTTGAAGATCAAAAATAGTTCCTTTTTATACACGTGTACAGCCATTTCAATTATCAGTCATGTAAAGAACAAACAAACATCGGTCACACTGATCCTCACTAATTATGATAAATACGATTGTTCTTTAATGAGAGGGCCATCTGAATGGTTAAGTGACTTTGGGAACAATAGGGTGTTCCCTGTTCACTGTAGGGAGGTGTTCCTTAATAGGAGGTAGGTATCAATGTTAAAGCATAGGAGATAATCGGGACTTAAAAAGTGTCCCTTAAGCAAAGTTGTTCCTTAATCGGAGGTGTTCCCTTATGGAGGTTTCACAGTACTAAAATTCTTGAAGAAGTTGCTAACACATTAATGATTTAGAGCACCATGTCATTCTTCAAATGAATGAAGTTCACATTCGTAGTGATGTATCCTATAAGGCAGGAAGGGTAATTGGGTCGATTATAATTGGGTCGATTAATAACCCGGATGATCCACATACTACAGTTTTTCTAGTTTATCGAGTTTTATCGGCCAGGTTTTCCACCATTGTGCGATTAATACCTTTGGGTTCTTCATTTTGAGAATCATTATATCCAAAACTATATGTGATATCGAAGCTTGTGGTCTGTTTGTAATTATCCACTCAATGTTCGTTTATACATTTTTTTCAATTAATTCGAAACTGGAGCAAAAGGTACAGCACCCATGCAATCCACAAAGAAGTTTATTTTAATTTTTTTTAATTTGTTCATATCATTAAGTCCATCAGGAATAATGGTTAAATCTTAAAAATTTAGAAAATACATTTATTTTTCCGAAATTTCCTGAATGCAAATTATGTGTACAACAAAATATCAGTAACGTAACAAAAGTTACGTCTCCATTACTAGAACCAGCATTTCGAACACTCATTTACCTCTAAATCTCTTTACATGAACTATGTTATGCACCCTTTCAAGATATCAGTGTTTTATTCAATCTGATTAATGTAATAATGTCTTGAAGCTAGCACCAAGATTAACAGTGAAAGCGTCCTGCAAAGAATCGTTGCATAATTTGTCATATGTAGTCTAGCTTTAACAAATTATACAGTTACATGAATAATATGTTCTGTGGAGCGAATTAAATAGTATAATAAATGATAAAACTCAAATAATTATGTTCAATTTACCTGAGACTTCTCAGGACTGTGACGTCAAGGGTAAAATCAATACCTTTGACGATGTCAATTGAATGAGTACATCAGTTCCTTTACCTTACTGTATAGTATTTGCAAAATAACCTGCTTCCTTGATTTCATTCTTACTCTTGTCTATATTCAATAAAAACATATATATCTTTGCTATGTAATATATCCATAAATATTTCTAGTAGAAAATCCCGATAACTTGGAACGCTTAGTTTACATGAATACTCGTCAAATCAATATGGATTCAAATTGCGTGGACTAGAAAATCCCCAATATTAACGAAATTTATATTATTTAATAGGAATTCAAAACTTTAGGTCCATTTTTCGATGGAATTTCTATATTATTGAGAAATGTCACCATGGAACTTTGCGAAATTAGAAAAAGTAAGGAAACGCCCTGAATGTTTTTTTGCATAAATTTATAAACTATAACACCCAGAAATTTCAAGTTGATATCTTAAATATTTTCTGAGTTCACTAGTTTTTGCCACAGCCGGTAATAGGAAATCTGTATGTGGATAAGATGGTGTAGAAGGACACAATAGTGGCACAGACATAAAAATGGGTTTGAAGCTTCTAACATAAAATGGGTTTGAAGTTATTCCAAGTAATTCATATTCCTTGAAAACGATTACTAATAGTGTCAGCAAGTGAGATCTAAGCTCTACCTCAACTTTGATATTCATGATTGATGGTCAGTGATGGTCACATTACACCCCATATATGAACATGGTCTTCTTAGCATGGTAACGATTTGGATAAGAGTCCCGATTATTATTCCAATGGTATATGCATGATATATACTAGATGTGAATAATCGCTTAGAGCTAAGCTATACAGTCTCTAGTTTATGAGATACAAAATTGCTGCATCATCGAAAGTTGGCACATTTCCATGCCCATATATGGTAATTTTCTAAACTGTGAGTGTCAGCAGGCTTTCATCCAGACAAAATTTCTGCGCGCCTAGATTTAGTTTGAGCTCGTTCATTTTTCATTTTGTAGGCTAGTTTGCACATTTTGTATTAAGTCTATGGGAGCATCTCTCGATATTGTACTCCTAGACACGATCTTTGTACGCCTAGATTAAAATACATCCAAATTACGCTCCCTTAGGAGCGCCCAATACGCCTGGATAACACCCTGAGTGTCAGGGTCACAAAATGTATTAGGGACGCATAGGAAGTTGGGCATTGCGATCCTTTTTCACTAGTAAGTTTAATTCTAAGTGCACGGGAGCCTGAGAAATATATTCAAAGGGGGTATGTTAAAAATACTACCCCAAGGATCGATGATGTGCCCTAACCTTACCAATTTTATCTTTCTAAATGATTTTTTGATCAATTTTGGAGTTTTTATCCCAGATTATCAAATGGGCCAGCTATATTCCTGGAAAATCACCAAAATGTTGGCCGTTACAGCATTTAATCCATCTGAAAGTGCTGAACCACTGAAAAATTATACTCCGCACCCCAAATATCGTTAATACATAGGTCAAAATAGTTGAGATAATGTACATTTGACATCTGCATTTCCTTGGGAACTTAATGTAGCGTCTATATACAATGTGTTATTTTATGTGATTTGTAAGAATTGGCAAAGTAGTACTCGTAGGTAGCGCTAGACTCATCTCTGGTAGAATTTGGAGGCGCTGCACTAACACGAAAAGGGCATGGTGAAACATAGTATTATTACTGGGAGCGACGCTTTGTCATCAATATAACCTTATCTATCTTCTCGCCCTTGTATTATAATTGTAAGTATTTAAATACGTAGAATCTTTATTCTTGTAATGACAAAAATCTTAGCTCATGATAGTTAAAATTATGCAATAAATCATCTAAATCTTTTGACCAATTGAAAAGTGGAACACTAAGGCAAGAGCAGTTGCTTCAATGTTTCTATATATATATACGTATATACATTAGTGTCCGCCTTATAGCGATGTCTATAGAAAGGAATATTTCACTATTATCTACATACTTTGAGTCTTCATTTAGTGTAACTATAATATACGGTATATATGTGGAAAATAACAAGTTTGCTGAGCTAAGTAGTAAATTGTAGCAAAAAGTAATTGACAAATTTGTGTTTGCGTAATAAACAGTGTAGTTGGAATTCACATGAAACCTCAAATTCGTCACTGTCCGGTTTGAATATATTTTTGTCTCACTTCTTCATTTAGCGAGTTCTAGGCGTGTGACTATAGAGTTTTAGCCTAACTCCACTAAATCTAGGAGGTGTTTCTTACTGAAGTTACTTCAAAAACGTGAGTATTTTTGGAATTTTCCAATAAAAATTTTTCTTCACTCGTTAGAATAGTTTGATACTTTTATTGCAATTTTACGGTTTCTCTACCTTACGAAACACTGAAATTTCAAGTGAAAATCGGCCAAAGTTTCGGTCCCAGGGGTAGCTGTTGGCTTTACCCTTTATTTTTCAGCAATGTTCCCAGCATTCAACTTGATTTTTTTAATAACTGACCTTTGTTGACACTTGCGAGTATTTTACTAATGCCAATATGTAATATTTTGTGCAACCTTAATAATTAACAAGGACTCTAATGATAAAAATGCCGTGAGTTTTTGTATTGACAACCAATATATTCAAAATTTTCTTGCTTAACAGCTGCACATTTTGGTCTAGAGATAGAAATTTTTTAATTTTATACTCTCTATAGTTTACAAACAATGCTTAGAAGTTACTGCACTACCCAGAAATTGAACAAAATGATATTATGAAAAATTTAATGATTTTTGGATCCCATTAAGCAGGCCTTCATCTGGGCGCTCGGCGCGCACCCAGAATTCAGTGGCGGTCCCAGGGGGGGGGGGGCAACCGGGGAAAATGCATACCTGCCAACCTATTTAAGACATATCCCTGTGCGAGGCACCTAGTTCCCCCTGTACATTGGCCAAAATCCCTGTACACCCCAAAATCTTTCTTATAAAGGTGAAAACATTCGTATATATAGACTGTACAGGGAATCACTGTATGCTCATATAGGAACAGATTATTTACACAAAACAAATGCTATATTTAGATGGTGTCGACATGTTTAGGTATTAATAGACTCAAAATAAATAATTTTTCCCTAGCTAAAAATCCCTGTACGGTCCAGCCAAAATGGTCAAAATCACTATACTGTACAAGGAATCCCTGTACGGTTGGCAGGTATGCAAATGCCCCGGATCTAGTAGACTCTGCCCCGGCCCCGGACCCGGGTCCTGAGTTGTCTCCCCGGGTAAACATTGAGTTGAATCAGAGTTGGAATCGGGTCCCTATTCAGAACCCGACCCGACCCGAACCCGACGATCTTCAACCCGAACCCGACCCGAACCCGATTCTAAATCTGAATCTGAACCCGAACCCGACCCGAGAAACCCGAACCCGATTCCAACTCTGTTGCAATATTATGGGTTAATAATATATATATAAGGGTGTTCCTCATAGGGAAAAAAATCGAAATTTCGCTCCAAAAGACAACATGACCTACTTTTGTTTTGTACCAAACACTGCCGAAGGACCATAACTAACGTTTGTATATGGTTTTGAGCCACGTCCACGCGTATTTTCAGAGTTATGAGATATTTTGTACAGCGGATCACTGGTTTTTCCACTTTGAACTATTATCAGTACTGTATTCCTCAACAATGGTAAGATTGGTGGTATCATTACTCTATCCTAGCAATCAATGACGAAAATAAACAACAATTGATCAAAAAAAATACGCAAAAAGTGAAAATCTAAACATTTATGGTCTATAATCTCATTCGAGGGTACGTTTTCTTGTCCATTTTTTTTCTCAGAAACCCGAGCAGCTAGAATAAAAAAAAGCGTCTCAAAATGCTCGCAATACCCGACTTCCTATACGTCCATAATACATTTTGGGACCCTAACACCCTCCGTTTTCAAAATGATCCCTATATGGGCATGTAATGTGCCCAACACAGCAAAATTTATATCAACGAAAGTATAAACTCTAGAGCTTAGATCTAACCATCTATTCACATCAATATCCCACTACAAACTCATTGGAAGTGCAAACGAGACTCATAACCAAATTGTCACTATTCTATAAATTTACATACCCATATATGGTGGTGTCATTTCAGAAATGAAACCATGAACTTTGTAATTAAATAATAAGCTAGAGCTTAGTTCCAACTTCCTAGTAACATCATTAATCCATTTTAAGTTAGATGGTATAGTTATCGAATACTACTTCGTAAATTTAATCGTTTTGGGATTCTTTACGGCCTTTTTCTCAATATAATATAAATGCGGGTGTTTGGGGGCTAATGTCACGGAGTTTGACGAAATCAAGATAGGTTAAGAGCTCAAATTTTTCTACAAGTTCTATACCACTAACATTAAAAATTGGTCTATTTAATAAGCAAAAAACACCATAATTCTACTAATAAGAGAGAAACAATCTCAAAAACAATATTTATCCCGTAAATGTCCTTATGAGGCCATTTCATTAAAGTTCCATATAATGTTCTATTGTAAATATAATCTTTCCAAAAATAGAATTAATTCATTGAATTTAAAAAAATTACGCACAAAGTTCGAACTGATCAACTTCGAACCCGAACCCGACCCGAACCCGATTCTAAATCCGAATCTGAACCCGAACCCGACCCGAACCCGACCCGACCCGAGAAACCCGAACCCGATTCCAACTCTGGGTTGAATTGCCATCCTAACCATTTTGTAGAATTTACTATTGTTACATTAATCTTATTTCAGTTAATTTTGGTTGTATAAAAGTGCAAGCTAAAGATTAAATCATATAAAATACAGTCAAATCCGCTTAATAGGGTTTTCACGGATATTTTGGTCCACTTAGAAAATTAGTCAGGGGGAACTAATATTCCGTGGAAATTGGTCCGAGGAAAATATTGCATGGAATTTTAGTCCCCAGGACGAATTTTTTCGGGGACCAATTTTCCAGTGACTGACAGGGTCAGCTTAGTTCCAGGGAATTTTGACCCGAATAAGCAGAGGCAACTTCAGTAATAAACACCTCCAAGATTTCGTGGAGTTAGGCTAAAACGGTGTATGTACACGTCTAGAACTCGCTAAATGATGAAGATAGACCAAAAGAAACCCAAAATCGGACAATAATTGACAAAGTTACGGCCAAAATCAGTTATAAGCCAAACCCTATGGAGAAAATTGATAACATCACAGAAGCCTTTTATACTGTAAACAATGCTATTACAGTAGTTACTCGTGTGCATACAAGCTAAATTTGACTATTACAGAACACATATCTTTATATGTGTCAATTTCAACTCTCTATTTTGACTTTTCAAATTTCTGAAGATATCAATTTGTTGACAATCATATCCTAATTATTGCCTACAACATTACTAGATATTTGAAATCAATTTTTAATTGCACCATCATCACTAGTTAGACTACCCGTATATTAATAAGAATATTGATCACTTACCAAAGTAACTTCGACAAATAACTAGTACAATTATTTGATGGGGGTACGCTACCTAAACGTAACAATTAAATTAAAAGTTAACTGAGGTAGGCAAGCAAGCTAATCGTCTGTAATTAATAACTGTTGGAGCTGCTAGTGGCGTACTATCGTACATATGGATAAAATATACAAATTCCATATATTGGTATGCGCTGTCATATTGTGCTCAACCCTCTTGGAAGCGTTAAGTAAGCTACAATTGTACATTAAAAATTAGAAATGCATTTCTCATGTAATACTTTGAGATGAATCAACTGCATTACATTTAATTGTCTCTAATAGTCCACTTTCTAATACTCAAGTTCTCAACTGGTCCACTTATATAATTTTACTTTGCTCATCGTGTTTATATGAATTTAGTGATTGTATGTAGTATATGCGAGATTATATTTAAATGTACTAATACTCTGACAATACCGTATATTAGTTATATTACCTTTGATGTTACTTAATTAAGACTAAATTCTTTATTAGTCCATGTTCTCTAATAGTCCACCTGTGTCGTTTTCCCACTGGTGGACTATTAGAGAGACAATACAGTACTGAAGTAAATAACTACTCTAGACAGTTGAGATATACCAGTGCTTCCAACCTAAAATATCCCAAAAGTGGGACCTGTGGCGGGAGTTTCATCTAAAAGCGGGAGGTAGATACTCTAAAAGCGGGAGAAAAAGCGGGAGGTCAGTATTTTAGTTAAATTAGCAAGAATACCTGAATAAAAGGCAGTATAAAAACATTTCTCTACCTATCAATTAGTTTCTACCCTCTAATATCGAATATAAGGTAGCAGTGAGCATTTTATTATTATTATTATAAAATATATAAATAAATAAAAATTTCCTAAATGATGTGTTGTAAAATTCCCTAAATGATGTGTCAGAATGGAAAATTGGAAATACAAGATAATATACAGAATTATGGTATTTTAAAAGAGACAAATTTGTTTCTCGGGTTAGAGTAAATTAGTTAAGTGAAGACTACTAAAATATATTGCTTGTAATTATAAAATTAAGATTCTAATATTTACATATACAATCATCCAAAAAGCGGGAGGTTTGAGAGGGGAGGCGGGAGAGCGGGAGGAAACATCAAAAAGCGGGAGGGTTGGCAGCACTGGATATACGCAGTATTTCAGATAGCCTTTGCAAATCTGCTCACCTTTGGGTTCGCAAATTAAACTATTTCTTACCTAAACAATACTAAAATCCCTATTTACCTAGCTGAAGCTGAATGGATATGGGAACGATAACAAATTTAAAGTTTATATATATTGCACCCAGATGAAAGCCTGATAATATGATATAAATATATATATATATTCTATTCTGTACACACCCACCCTGTTTGCACTTGAATTGATATATAACTAGACAATTGTTGTAATTAATATTTTATTGATAAATTAACACATAATATTTATATACATATTTACAAATTCCCAACTGACTTTCTTCTCTTGACCTGTATTTTCAAACATCAAACTTCCAACACACAATTAACTGGTTACGGGATTATGGCCTTTTAGCTCGTGCAATGCAATGCAAATGTGGGGAGGAAATGTATGAGGGTGCCTACGCCAACTCCCAGGATGGTTACAAGTGGAAATGTCGCGCATGCAAGAGTTCCTGTTCAATCCGTTTTGGTTCCTTCTTTCATCCTTCCAAACTCTCGCTTACTTCGCTTCTCCAATTCATCTATCTCTGGTGTGAGGACATTCAGTCACACGCTATTATGGAGAAGCAGTTGCAGTGGGCACCAGCTACTGTTGTTGATTGGAAGAACTTTATGAGGGATATTTGTGTTGAAGAGATCATACAAGATGCTGAACCCTTAGGTGGTCCCGGAATTATCGTGGAGATTGATGAATCCAAGTTCGGCAAACGTAAATACAACCGCGGAAGATTAGTAGTGGGTACTTGGGTTTTTGGAATAGTCGAGAGAGATTCAGGCCGAATGGTTATGTTATGTGTACCAGATAGATCTGCTGCAACTCTGCTACCCCTTATCCAGCATTACGTCCTACCTGGCTCCGTTGTATACTCAGATGAGTGGGCCGCATACAATATCTTGGCTCATACATCCCAGTACACGCATCACACTGTGAACCATAGTGAGAACTTCGTGAATCCAACTACTGGTGTGCATACTCAAGGAATTGAAGGTAGCTGGAACATTGTTAAGAAAAGAATGAGAAGAGGATCAACTACTTACCCTGATGAACTGTTGGAAACACATCTGGCTGAGGGTTGTTGGAGGAGGAGAAACAAGGATAACATCTTTATCAACATCATAAAAGGGATCCGAAACTTATATCCAGTGTTTTGACTCAGTATCAAAACGATTATATATATATTATTAAAAGTCAAGTGCTGTGAGGTTGCTTGTTTGTTTGTCGGGTTGTATTAAAGTGATGGGGGTATTGAAACAGCATTTTAAATTGAAACAAACTTCCAAATTTCCTAATAGGTACACAGGGGCGCCAAGAGGGGGGGGTAGGGGGGGCAGTTGCCCCGGGGCCCGTGGATCTGAGGGGCCCGTGAAAATAAGGAAATCGTGTAAAAATGAACATTTGGGTTTGGGAAAGGTTCCAGAGGGGCCCATCATTATTGTTTTGCCCCGGGGCCCGCAAAGCCTCTGGTAATCCTCTCGGCGGCCCTGTAGGTACATAATTATGCTGATTACGACTACCGCATTTTCAAATTTATAATATGTATACAGTGTACTCATGGTACGTGGGATAGCGATAGTATAATTAGGTATAATTAATTATACCAAATTAGGAACTGTTCGGTATAATATTCTAAACTTCCATTACACATTTAATACACCTACATCTATACTACCCTAAATACTCAAAATATCCGTGGTATATTGTGCTATAATATTGGTATAATCTAGGTGTAATCTATGTAAATTCAATAAATATTAAGCATAAGGTGAAATACCGAAACTAGACACTAATTTGGTATAATTGGTTATACCTAATTATACCATCGGTATACCACGTACCGTGAGTGTACTCCGCTTAATTGGGACAATTGGCCTGGAACATAGGTGTCCCAATTAAGCGGAGTACACTGTTTTATGTTGTTGTTTACAAAAATAGGGAAGCAAATTACGGAAAATAAAATAAAAACCCAAACTTCAGCTTACATCGGGAATACAGGTAGACAAGCCTAAACGATGGGAAATAGTAGAAAGGGATGTATATTACGTCCCTTTCTACTAACTCCATAGTAGAAATGGTGAGGAGTAAAGCAACTTCCCTATTAGCAACTATTCTTGCAACGAAACCAGAGTTCTTAATGAAGGAACTCCATTGTATCATTAGTATTAACATAGGCAAATAGAGAAGTGGACTACTATATAAAACTCACCAAAATAAAACAACTGTTCCAAATACAGAGTTTTAAATCTTGATATATATATATATATATATACAGTGGAGTTGCTTTATTAGCAACCGCTTTTAAGATCCCAAGCGTGAAAAATGTTAATTTCATTCCCCAATTAGCAACATTCGCCTATTAACAAGCAGATTTATAGACAAACACGGGTTGCTACTAAGCGAACTACCACTATACATTTATTTCTTAGTTTGTTAACAATTTTGTTGAGATTGTACTAAGGTTATATGCAAATAGAAAGAGCAATTATAATTGGAATGTAGAATAGCTTTCAAATTGTTACAATAGGTAAGCATATTGAGATTTATTGTCTATTAAAAAAAGATAAACCGCGTAGTGGTTGTCCGTGGCGAATCGACCGAGACCGAAAGGCTCGTTGACATTATAATAATAATATTTCATCAATTTAATTTCCGGTCGCAGTACTCGTATTTAAGAATAATATAAGAGAATGCTAATATAGATTAACGAACCTAAACCGATGAGATCAAACGACTGGATATAAGTTTCGGATCCCTTTTATGATGTTGATAAAGATGTTATCCTTGTTTCTCCTCCTCCAACAACCCTCAGCCAGATGTGTTTCCAACAGTTCATCAGGGTAAGTAGTTGATCCTCTTCTCATTCTTTTCTTAACAATGTTCCAGCTACCTTCAATTCCTTGAGTATGCACACCAGTAGTTGGATTCACGAAGTTCTCACTATGGTTCACAGTGTGATGCGTGTACTGGGATGTATGAGCCAAGATATTGTATGCGGCCCACTCATCTGAGTATACAACGGAGCCAGGTAGGACGTAATGCTGGATAAGGGGTAGCAGAGTTGCAGCAGATCTATCTGGTACACATAACATAACCATTCGGCCTGAATCTCTCTCGACTATTCCAAAAACCCAAGTACCCACTACTAATCTTCCGCGGTTGTATTTACGTTTGCCGAACTTGGATTCATCAATCTCCACGATAATTCCGGGACCACCTAAGGGTTCAGCATCTTGTATGATCTCTTCAACACAAATATCCCTCATAAAGTTCTTCCAATCAACAACAGTAGCTGGTGCCCACTGCAACTGCTTCTCCATAATAGCGTGTGACTGAATGTCCTCACACCAGAGATAGATGAATTGGAGAAGCGAAGTAAGCGAGAGTTTGGAAGGATGAAAGAAGGAACCAAAACGGATTGAACAGGAACTCTTGCATGCGCGACATTTCCACTTGTAACCATCCTGGGAGTTGGCGTAGGCACCCTCATACATTTCCTCCCCACATTTGCATTGCATTGCACGAGCTAAAAGGCCATAATCCCGTAACCAGTTAATTGTGTGTTGGAAGTTTGATGTTTGAAAATACAGGTCAAGAGAAGAAAGTCAGTTGGGAATTTGTAAATATGTATATAAATATTATGTGTTAATTTATCAATAAAATATTAATTACAACAATTGTCTAGTTATATATCAATTCAAGTGCAAACAGGGTGGGTGTGTACAGAATAGAATATATATATATATTTATATCATATTATCAGGCTTTCATCTGGGTGCAATATATATAAACTTTAAATTTGTTATCGTTCCCATATCCATTCAGCTTCAGCTAGGTAAATAGGGATTTTAGTATTGTTTAGGTAAGAAATAGTTTAATTTGCGAACCCAAAGGTGAGCAGATTTGCAAAGGCTATCTGAAATACTGCGTATATCCAGTGCTGCCAACCCTCCCGCTTTTTGATGTTTCCTCCCGCTCTCCCGCCTCCCCTCTCAAACCTCCCGCTTTTTGGATGATTGTATATGTAAATATTAGAATCTTAATTTTATAATTACAAGCAATATATTTTAGTAGTCTTCACTTAACTAATTTACTCTAACCCGAGAAACAAATTTGTCTCTTTTAAAATACCATAATTCTGTATATTATCTTGTATTTCCAATTTTCCATTCTGACACATCATTTAGGGAATTTTACAACACATCATTTAGGAAATTTTTATTTATTTATATATTTTATAATAATAATAATAAAATGCTCACTGCTACCTTATATTCAATATTAGAGGGTAGAAACTAATTGATAGGTAGAGAAATGTTTTTATACTGCCTTTTATTCAGGTATTCTTGCTAATTTAACTAAAATACTGACCTCCCGCTTTTTCTCCCGCTTTTAGAGTATCTACCTCCCGCTTTTAGATGAAACTCCCGCCACAGGTCCCACTTTTGGGATATTTTAGGTTGGAAGCACTGGTATATCTCAACTGTCTAGAGTAGTTATTTACTTCAGTACTGTATTGTCTCTCTAATAGTCCACCAGTGGGAAAACGACACAGGTGGACTATTAGAGAACATGGACTAATAAAGAATTTAGTCTTAATTAAGTAACATCAAAGGTAATATAACTAATATACGGTATTGTCAGAGTATTAGTACATTTAAATATAATCTCGCATATACTACATACAATCACTAAATTCATATAAACACGATGAGCAAAGTAAAATTATATAAGTGGACCAGTTGAGAACTTGAGTATTAGAAAGTGGACTATTAGAGACAATTAAATGTAATGCAGTTGATTCATCTCAAAGTATTACATGAGAAATGCATTTCTAATTTTTAATGTACAATTGTAGCTTACTTAACGCTTCCAAGAGGGTTGAGCACAATATGACAGCGCATACCAATATATGGAATTTGTATATTTTATCCATATGTACGATAGTACGCCACTAGCAGCTCCAACAGTTATTAATTACAGACGATTAGCTTGCTTGCCTACCTCAGTTAACTTTTAATTTAATTGTTACGTTTAGGTAGCGTACCCCCATCAAATAATTGTACTAGTTATTTGTCGAAGTTACTTTGGTAAGTGATCAATATTCTTATTAATATACGGGTAGTCTAACTAGTGATGATGGTGCAATTAAAAATTGATTTCAAATATCTAGTAATGTTGTAGGCAATAATTAGGATATGATTGTCAACAAATTGATATCTTCAGAAATTTGAAAAGTCAAAATAGAGAGTTGAAATTGACACATATAAAGATATGTGTTCTGTAATAGTCAAATTTAGCTTGTATGCACACGAGTAACTACTGTAATAGCATTGTTTACAGTATAAAAGGCTTCTGTGATGTTATCAATTTTCTCCATAGGGTTTGGCTTATAACTGATTTTGGCCGTAACTTTGTCAATTATTGTCCGATTTTGGGTTTCTTTTGGTCTATCTTCATCATTTAGCGAGTTCTAGACGTGTACATACACCGTTTTAGCCTAACTCCACGAAATCTTGGAGGTGTTTATTCCTGAAGTTGCACCCTCATCGGCTCTGGTCCAGATCTACATCTACTATGTCAAAATGATGGACTTTTTCATATTAAAACATTTTTGTTTATTAATATTGTTCTTGTACTTGTATTATGAGATACAATTTTGTATTATGAGTGATTTTGGCCATATTTAAAGGTTTAGCTAATTTAACAATGTAAATAAGCACAAATAAGGACAAAAAAGGATGCAAAAAATGAAGGCAATTAGTCTAAAAGAAAGGACTGTCCTTCCAAAAGAAGAACATCTGGTCACCATGCGCATAACTCTATCAGAATTTGCAAGAGTTCTGAGTTAATTAAGCTTCCAATTACTCTGGGGACTAATTTATAGGTACTAGGTTGATTTGTATGTAATTTTCAGGATCTATTATTCTCCCCGAGATCATGTGAAAATGTAATTATAGTTATTCCTATACTCAACAGATAACATGGAAATTTTATTGTCTGGTCACTGGGGAAAAATATTCTAGCATCAATTGATCATTATTTTTAAGGAAAATATAAAGCATCTTTTTATATTGGTTTAGATTTAACTTTATTTCTAACTAATTAGATAGTTGATTTCTAATGCCTATTAGAACCAGGAGAGTAAAAAAACGTTTAATTCCTCCTGCTCCAAAGCTGACTACTAAGCTTACTAGGAAGGAGCCGAAAAAAAACCCTCTTTATGAAAAGAGACCTAAAAACTTCGCTCTTGGTGGTGATATTCAACCTAAACGTGATCTTACTCGTTATGTTCGATGGCCACGTTACATTCGACTTCAAAGACAGAGGAGGATTTTGTTACAACGCTTGAAGGTACTATTTTTTCTGATACGTATTGTTATTTATTAAATAGTGTAGCTTTTGTCTGTGCCATTTCCTGATCTACACTCAATGTCCGAAAGTATTCGCACTGATCAATAATTTGCGCGTTCATTTTGTACATTCACCAACATTTCAATAGAAGTATACACACTAATAAATTGGGTTCCATTTTAATTAAACTTTTTTTATATTATTATAAACTTTTTGACGTGTTATCCAAATTAACTAGATAATGAGTTCATTAAAATTTGCTCCTATTTACCAAAAAGGTGTTTCGAATTCAGTAATCCTGAATGCAGTTTTGAATTCTGTATCTCAGTTTAGATTTAACTTTATTTATTTCTACTTTCATACAATTAGTTGTTAACTTACAGTTACAGTTAATTTGTGCAACCTGTGCGATAAGTGGCACGTGGCATGAATATGCAGGCTAAAAAAGCCCCGAACACTTAGTTTAATAAGTTTAGCAAGTTTAACAAACTTGAAATACTATATTTGGATAATTTGATAGGACACACATGAAGTTCGCAATATATTTTCATCATGTGCCATTTGTGGCGCAAATTATTGATTGATACGAATAATTCTGGTGGTGAGTGTATGATATACATTGCCGGCGCCACGTATTATGAGGTGTGGGTGTAGTGCGTGTCACTGTATAGTCTAGTGGGTGTCATGTCACTGTCCAATCACCGCTTCATTTCCTTGAGGCAGTGGGTGTCCGGACACCCAGGACACCCCCGGTGGCGCCGGCCCTGTATAACGAGCTCATCTATCTCGGTCGTTCGCGACGGATCATTCAACCGTTGCGCGTTCTCGATTCATTATGTTTCATTTATCAGCTTTAGTTTTATTCAAGTAATAGAGACCGGGGAATGAAAGGTTCGCCAACGGTGTCAAGACAGCGCTATATTGTTTAACTTGGCTTGGAACCCGTTCAGTACATTATTTGCTAATACATGTTATTATTTTCCTTCAACACATATTTGTTTTAACTGCCTAGGCTTAGAGCAAGGATTTTTATTTGAGCGTTTCTCATCCTAAATTTCCTATTATTTACGTACTGGCATTTGTTTGGTCAGTACTTAACAATAATGAATATACACATCAATAAATAATGATAAGCTTTTGTTGCTCTCTATTAATACTTAAATTTTACTGTGCCGACTATACTATAGTATAGTGGCCCAGTTCTAATCTTAGTGCTTTGGTATATTATTATTTATCCGTAGCTCATCCACAGAATAGAGTTATATTTACTAAGAACCCAAATTTCAGGACAGGTGTCTCATGGGTTACAGATGTGCACCTGGGGCATAGACTCCTTTGGATAAGGACTGGAACGTCGCGATCTCGGGTATTTAACTTGAGTCTGAGAGGCTCCAATTTTCAAATTGAAAAAGCATTAGGTTTCCGGTTTCCGGTTTCCAAATGTGATTTTTAGCATATAGGGGTAACTTTTGGCACCCATCAACAAGTTGAGATTTTCACTCAAAATTTCTCACACCTTGACAAGTTATGACGTCATTGTCACATTTCGAGAACCCTGAAAATTCACTTAATCGCACATAATTCCCGCCCTCTAAGAAATAGAGATCTGAAAATTTTATAGAACATGTACATTAATGTTGCGGACACGTTGATCACACCAAATCGCCACTGCTTACTCATCGTATGATGACGTAATCATAAAATTTCACATTGTTAAATTTGACTATTTAGGCCTATTTATGCTTTATAATCAATATTAGGAGTATATAAACCACACACCAACCGCGAAGCGGTTGGTGTGTGGTTGTGTTATGTTGCGAAGTGACCTATCAAGCGAAGCGCACGCGCGCTAGTTGATTATAAAGCGTAAATAGACCTAAATAGACAATTTTAACCCAGATTTTACATTCCACAACAACGACAGATTATGTGATTATATTTCCATCTGCAAGAATACTCTTGCACTATTAATATATTGACATATTACGGTAATTAATTATATAATTAATTCAGTCCGTATTTTGACTTATATCGATGCTTCCAATATGTTTATAAGGGGTTATCGAGTGCGCGAAATTGAAATTTAATAGCCAAATTAATTATATTTACTTTTGTGACAAATATTCAATCTTAATGAATTTAAGTTGACATTGAAATAGGTGTTAATTATTAATCATTTTAATAATTATTTATACTAATTTGTTAAATAACATTAACCTCAGAGATTATAGAAGATAGAAACAAACTTCCAATTTATCAATTGATCCTTGTGCCACTTAACACCTCTACAAATGTGTCTTGACACCTTGAGGTGATGATGACATCGTCAAAAAATGTGGTTTTACAATTTTGTGAATTCTATGTTTCGAATGGGTTGGTTGGTGTTGGGTGATCACCCAACACGCACATAAAAATTGCTGACTCATCACTTATTATATTCTACTGAAACTTGAATATTTTTGAATTGAAGTGAGCTAAAACGATACTTCCAACTATCTAAGGGTCGTTGCGTTCCGAAACACCTTTCTATAATGCACACAGTGGGCAAACAAGTGGAAATTGAGCATTTTTCGATCACCTCAGATTGATTCGATATTATTGACATCGTTTTCAGCATACTTGAAAACCTAAAAATCCAATTTATTGTGCGGAGAAATATTCGAGATCAAGAGTTATGTGTAATGAGATCATCATGTTACAACAATTCTAAAAAAAGCAATTTTTGTGGTTTCAGACTGCAGTATCAAAGTCGAACAAATTATATTATGTTGATGAAATATTCAAGTTAGCTTTATCACTAACTTTACATTGTCATTGGCATGTATTGAAATCAATGTACATGAATGCATTTTAACTTCTTATATAATCTAAAATTGTCATACATTCCGACCAGAATTTTATGATTCGGACGCATTTACTTAATTCCAATATTGTTCAAGAACTTTTGAGAGCAATCATGAGCAATTGGTTTTTAAATTTTAAATGAAAGGTTATGATGATACCTTCAAATTAAAAAGTATTCTAGATGCGCGAAATGGCGCGACTGGGGTCATCTAATTACTTTTAAACATAATATATTAGGATTTTAACGATTTTTGAAAAATTATATCAGGTTCAAGAATAATAATCAATAATCATGGTTGAACAATAAATTTTTGTTAACAAACCTAAAATATAATTTATGACTGATTTGTCATTAATCGTCTAGAACTGCGTTTAGGAGACTACATATATGATTTTTGATATTGCCATTCAGTTTGCGGCTACCGATAACCTATATGTCAATAATACTTCATTAGATTCTATCTAGCATAGTTTTTCCTATTTCCACTTACACCCCGAAAATGCCCACTGTGATGCATAGGCTTAGAGTTTGACGGGGCACGCCCCGTCAGCTTTCGGTTAAAGATTCCGGAAAATATATTCATACGTATATACAGGGTATGAAATCATGACTATTTCAATCAAGAATAACTATACTTTCCGGATATCTTATCAATAATTTAATGTGCGAGTATACCAATTGTGGAATCCCGCTTAACGACTAACTCAGAATAACGATCATCCCGATATTGCTATTACTTTTTATATTCTCGTTCAACCACTTATTAACATTAGTATTAATTGATTTTGGAATTACGACCATCCCGCTATTCTAAATTTTGGCCATTGTTTATGAACGAAAATTATTTTCAAACACAGAATCACCCCCCTCGTCAGCTTTTGGTAAAATAATTAATAACTCTACGCCTATGCTATAATGGTTTAACACCTTCATAGTGATGATTACATGTAAAAGAAAATCCAAATTGCCTGTGCCGACGGTATTTTCCTTTGAAGGCACTATCAATTAACCACCCACCAAAATATAGTGCCACCAAAATGAATTGCGTCTGCACAGGCTGCAATTTGGGATTTTTTAAAATATGACGTCATTGTAAATTTTCAATTTTTAAACTTTCTGCAATGAATTTCCTTTTTATTAATCTTAATATCAAATTAGGGCATTTATCATCCGGACAAACAATTTCTGGGCTGCTATGGGCCTTCTAACAAAATATACAGCGTCAGTGATAATCCTATTAATGAAGAACTCATCGACTACTAGATCTCGGTCCTTCAGATCTTTACTTGTGCCCAGTGGCTGCGCGAGGGGGGCCAGGGGGGCCATGGCCCCCCTCTTTTGAGGCTGCCACCCCCTAGAATAACATTGTTGTGCAGTGTGGCCCCCCCTAAAATTCCCCTACCTGAAAATCCTGGTGCCGCCTCTGCCTGTGCTAGTGCACATCTGAGGGTTTTCGCTACCGGCACCAGATAGTTAGCTGCCATCTTCCCGTCAAACAAAGGTTCGATTAATCTATACATTAATGAAACAAAATTGCTCTTTGTGTGTGTGTGTTTCTGTCTAGGATTAATTGGAAATACTACGAGTTCCAGAAAGCTGAAAATTTGTCTACAGGGGTAATTTTGTACTGTGACAACGATCTCTTGGATTTTCACGCGTTTTTTTGGGATCATGACTTTATACAATAGGTTTTCTGGACTAATTGCTCCAATTCCGATCGGATTGACTCTTAATTTCATAGAATAGTTTAACACAATGTGAAACAGCTGTTTACACATTCTGGTTTACATGACGTACGGAATTACAAATTAAGTAATGGCTCCATCAGGTTTCACTCAATCGCTCCCAAAATTTATCAATTTCTAGAACTTTTTGAGTTACATTTTCCCTGAAATTTAGTCCTACTCATTTCAAGTGACTGCGTTAGTCCTACTCAATGTATTGGCTTAGTCCTACTATTTTCAAGATTAGATGGCTTTAGTCTAGTCTTTTCACAGATTAAAACTTAGTGTAGTGTGAATTTTGAATTTTCATTGTAGTCCGGATATTCAATGTCAATTGAAATTCCAATTTCACACGACAATTGAACCTTATTATATGTGTTTGCATTTGTCACTTCTGACTAATTGAGTATATGTGTGTGTCAATAACAATATTGCCTATCACTAGTTAATTATATAAGCATGACTAATGTAAGCATTTTTAAAATTACGTACTACAGTCAAACCTCCAATAGTGAACACCTCTCATTAGTGAACGCCTCCAAATAGTGAACACTATATTCCGGTCCCAAATATTTCCCTATCAAATAATCTTAATAATAACCTCTCTTTAATGAACACCTCTATACTGTGAATAGTGAACACCTTATGTGAACATTTCCTATGTATCTCAATTAGAATGAACCTCTAATTAGTGAACATGGGTCAGGTTTCTGATACATAATAATCGGTATTATATGGAAAGCGTGAAAAGATATATGTCATCGACTACTAATAAGTTATCAATGGGTATATTACGTACTAAGTAGTTTTGAATTACTCTATCAAGTCAGGTTAATTTATTCATCTAGATTCTAAACGTAATGTCACTGAAAAGGAAAAATCTTACAATATCCGAAAAGCTCAATGTAGTATAATTTGCCTCAACCCATAGCCAGCGTGATGTAGCTAATCGATTTGGCATATCTGTGGAGCCGTAAATAACATCCTTAAGAAGAAACAAGAAATCCAAATGGCTTGCAAAGAAAACTGTAATCCACAAATTAAGAGAGTTAGATTGTCTAGTCATTGCGAAGTAAATGATCTTATTTGGCAGTGGTTTGTTGTAATCAAGGCATTCAGTAATTACGACAGTCAGGTGTTTGAAGCCGCAATGAAAGCTGAATCAGCATTCAAAGAGTTAATATTTAAAGGAACATGTCAAAGGCAGTCAAAACTCACTGATTATTTAAATATAATTAATTAAAAGCTAAATACACAGTTAACATTGCATACTTAAATCATCGGCTTAATAAATGTTATTGTTATACTATTCCAATGTAACCTCTGATTAATGAACACCTCGCTATAATGAACAAAACTTCCGGTCCCGAGGGTGTTCACTATAGAGAGGTTTGACTGTACTTTACTTTTCCTAACATATGGAATATAACACTTAATAATATTAACGCGGAGGAGGCAAACCCATTACTACTTCAGATGGATATTAAAAAATTTCCAATAAAAAAAAGTCTGATTGCGTTTACATAAATGTGTTCTTTTCAGGGATGGTTGCAAAGACAGCGCTAAATTGAATACTCAGGTTAATTTACTTTATCCAAAGTCATTGCATAATCATGAAGTTGATGTATATAATTTGAAGTGTTTGCACTAGATACATGCAGGACATTGGCAAAGAATTCTCGCGAAAACCTTCGCGACTTATTTAATGATATTACTAGATCCGACCCTTCAGCGCATAGACATAGGTATAGTCACTTTCAAGGAGTGCGAGTATCTAATGTTTAGAGCACGAAGAAACTCACAACCGATAATTCCTAAGTCTTCGATTTAATTTTCTACTCTATTACCAAAAACGAATTTTGCACTGAATTTTAAGACAACAGTCACTTTAGATGAGAGAATAGCTGTTATATTTTTCTCAGAAAAAATTCACAACATAATTGGAGAAATTTGTGATATCCAATTTGATGGTACGTTTTTTGTGGTACCCAATATATTTTATCAATTGTTTACCATTTTTATATAAATTGGCAGCCACACAATCCCAGCTATTGATTGTTTGATGACTCATAAAGATGAAGAATTGTATACCGAAGTTATCCTGAAAATAAAAGATCTTTTCCCGCAGTTCCAACCAACAAACATGTTGTCTGATTGCGAAAGATGATCTCGAAACGCATTTAAACATGCTTATCCAGCCAGGAACTCGAATCTATCGATGTTTGTTCCATTCCACGCAATATATTTGGCGTAAGATACAAAAGTATGGATTAACCTCATGTTATCGAAATAACCCAGAGTTAGCTTTGTTTGTAAAGAAAATAATGTCAATTCCACACCTACCATGCGGTTTAATACACTCTACTTACCTTATTATAGGAAATTAACGCGCCATGTAATTAACGCGAAGGTAATTAACGCGAATTGGAGCTGAACATTTTCAAATACATCAAATTAACGCGAATAAATTTTATAAAAAATTTCAGGATTATTAATCTCCTGATTTAGTACTTTTATTGTGCCCAAATAGGCTTCCAATCTACTTGAAAGACATAGGTATATCCTTTCAAACTGGTTGCACATCTGAAAATATGTAGCTCGGAAGTTTGTCCATCCATTGTATAATTTTGCTAAATAGCAGGAAATTAAGGTCATGGAAATTAACGCTCTATGAAATTAACGCGATTTGGGGAAATTCGCATTAATTTCATCGCGTTAATTTCCTACATCAAGGTACTCTGTAATCCAACCCCCAGCTTTACAACAAATAGATAAGTGGAAACTTTATGGTTTACTTAGAGATTTTAGAAGATATTGGCTATTACAAGTTACCGCGAGTAAGTTGTCAGTATTCGAAAATTCGAAAATATAACAAATAATGGCGTTGAGTGTTATCATGCAAAGTTGAAATGTCTATTCAAGACTAGTCATCCACGCATTTGGATTTTTTTGCATACTCTTAATGATTTAATTACAGATTATGATAATGATATCTCTTGATTAGCATTAGGAAGAGAAATCACTAGATCAAGAAAAAACAAGTCAAGAATAACATTGCACATCGAAAAGAGTGCAGAGAAAGACTCACAAGTGATGTATATACTCCATGAGGATTTTTAGCCTCTATAACCCATTCGCTTACAAACACAAATACATTAAATGAACCTACTAATATCGTAATCATTTCTGATGATTCGGATGAAAGCGATAGAGAAGAACAGGGAGATCAATTTTTTTGCGTCGTTGGCCTAAATTTACGCCAGGTCACATGGTTTTCTTGCCGTGCAAACATGCAAACAGTTGCGCCAATGTAACATTCCTATTTCAGAATTGGCACAGACTTGTCCAACCTGCAGAGCACCAATCCTAGACAAGTTCCTGATATATTTAAACTAACTTATAATAGGAAATTAACGCGCCATGAAATTAACGCGAATTTCTTCGTTAATTTCCTTCGCGATAATTTAATGTAGCGTTAATTTCCTGCTATTTAGCTAAATTATACAATGGATGGACAAACTTCCGAGCTACATATTTTCAGATGTGCAACTAGGTTGAAAGGATATACCATGTCTATCAAGTAGATTGGAAGCCTATTTGGGCACAATAAATATATTTTAATCAGGAAATTAATTATCCTGAAATTTATTCGCGTTAATTTCATGTATTTGAAAATGTTCAGCTCCAATTCGCGTTAATTTCATGGCGAGTTAATTTCCTATAGTAATGTAATTTAATATTTTTTCTCATTCTCAACTGAAATTAATATCTGTGTTGCTTTCATTTTATAGAAGAAAAATAATGGTGTTAAATTATATTATCAATGAATTAATTAAATATTTATACAAATTAGCTAAATTTCATTAATCTCAGAAACGATATCAGATAGAAACAAACTTCCAATTTATCAATTGGTCCTTATGCCGCTTACAACCTATACAAGTGGGTCTTGAAACCTTGAGGTGATGATAACATCATCAAAAAATGTGATCTTACAATTTTGTGAATTAAATATTTCGATTGAGTTGGTTGGTGTTGGGTGATCACCCAACACGCACATAAAAATTATGACTCATCACCTACTATATTCTACTGAAACTTGAACATCTCTTAAATGAAGTGAGCTAAAACGAAACTTCCAACTCACTAAGGGTCGTTACATTCCGAAACACCTTTCTGAAATGGTTTAACACCTTCATAGTGATGATGACATGGCGAATAAAATCCAAAATTGCAGCTGTGCAGACAGCATTCATTTGGAGGCACTACTAGTTACCAAACCACCAAATGTAGTGCCTCTAAAGGGAAATGCGTCGGCACCGGCTGCAATTTTGGATTTTATTATGAGTTATATTCTGAGGAGGGTAAAGCCGCGAAGCGGCCGTTAATTGTGTTGCGTTAGTGTCTAACACGAGCAAATCAAGGTCGCAAAGCAACCTTTGTGAGAGAGTGAACCGACACTAAAGGGCTCGTTATATTAATATGATTTGAATAATCTGAATTCAATTTGGATACAGTATATGATACAATTCTGATATTTTCCAGTAGATATATAACTTTTTATTTTTCGGATTAGTCCGTTAACTATTCATTCGTTTCTAGTACTCCCGTACCCGCCTACAGATTGTAAATGATCGGAAACTATGTAACACACAAATAATTCAATTATAACATTTGAAAGTTAGTTTATATCTCATATAAAAATGCGGTTTCTATTTTCCCCCCATCACTTTAATACAATCCGGACAAACAAATACACAACAATCGAGATTTAATATTATAGATATTTATGATTATGACATCCGGCCAGGCTTGTCAGAAGTTCCCGCAATGTCAGGTCAGGGCAGATCAAGTCAGGTCTTATATACAATATTTACGGTCAGGTAAGCTCAGGTCATGGTGGAAAAAATCATACAGGTCAGGTCAGGTCATGACCTAACCTTTTGACAATCCTGCATACGGCGCGCGTAAATTACTTTGATAAAATTGCAATCGATTAGATTTTCACACATGCAATTGTAGGCTGCATTGTTGGGAATATAATTAGAATCAACTTCAAAGAATTTGTGTTTATTGAAATGCATTGCATGATTATAATTGTATCTTATCAATTATAATCTAGTGTTATACAGTCGAAACCGGTTTATTCTAAATACTTATTTTCATAGAAATAAAGTAAGAAAATCCGATAGTTAGAATAAAGTTAAAATAAACGGATTGAAAATAAACAAAATTGGAATTTCTTACACATTTAGAATAAATAGAAAACGATCAGTTACAAAAACTGGGATTAGAAAAACCTGTTTCGACTGAATCATAACTACAGGTATTCACAATATACTAATTTAAATTCATAAGCACCCATTGACATTAAAAATAAGCAAAAGTGCGTTTACACTGGTGTATATGCACTTAATTAAAAGTGACTTCTCAAAGTGCATATGCACCAGTCTACATGCATGTACACCAAGAAGCTGGTGTACATGCATGTACACCACAAGTGCATATACACTGCAACATTACCACTCTAAACTGAAGTCGATTTTAGAACTTGTCACCCAAGGATATGGACGTTTATGTCAGCACTAAATAATGTCATTCAAGATACAGACAATGATATAGGGCGTTTGCGCTTAGGGAAAGATATCTCCAGGGCAAGGAATAAGGAGTGGACTCTTAGATCCATTGTAGTTTATTCAAAAAATCAGCCAATTGTTTTATGTCGTACACAAATAGAAGATAGTTTTCAAATATTCACAAGTTAAACGGAGCATAAGTACCAATTATTTAGTATTATTTATTGTTTTTTCTTCTAATAAGTTCACAAATACTAATTAAATACACATCATGATAATAGCAACAATCAGCTAGAAATTCTGACTAAATCAGAACTCGATAGAACTATTCTGACAAAGTCAGAACTCGTTAAAAACCATTCTGACAAATGCCAGTGATGAAAATTCTGACAAATGACAACTTCAAAATTCTGACAAATGCAGGTGCCCCTTATTAGCTGACATATCTTTATCTCTATAGCTAGTAATGACAGACCTTAGAAATTCGTTATAACTTATAACTATATTGGAAGTTAGGAACATGATATCAAGGCATTCATAACACCCTTTAGAATTGTGATATATCACCATTTGATTACGTAATCGCTATTTTCGTGGGAATTATCGGGTTTTAATAGCTGATCTTTATGCCACGCAGCACCTTTACAATTGGGTCTTGACACCTTGAGGTGATAAAAACATCGTAAAACATGTGTTTTACAATTTAGTGGATTGTATATCTCGAATGGGTTGGTTGGTGTTGGGTGAACTCCATGCGCGGCGCCAGGTTTTTCGAACTAGGTGGCAACTATTTTTGAAGGGGACAGCTTTTCCATCTGTCAGAATTATCTGAAAACAATGGAGCTACGACAAACTTGTCATACTGACAAACTATCCAGGGATATAGGGACTTCATCGAAAATCCAGGGAATTAAAAAAATTATATTTGCTTATATACCCGTTACTAAATAAGCATTGCATTACAAATAATGTTATCCCGTGACCTTCGTTATATATTCCTTACTATGTACTACTCCGAACCATGGAATACTTAAAGGCCATTGATTTTTAGCTGACTTCTTTATCTCAATGGCTAGTAATGACAGAGCTGATAAATTCTTTATAATTGTATAGGAGTTCAGGAACATTATATCAAGGCATACATAACACCCTTTATAATTGTGATATATCACCATTTGATTACGTAATCGCTATTTTTCGTGGGAATGATCGTGTTTTTATATCCTGCTTTTAACATAGTTAAACGCGTTATTATTCTTTGAGATAATGAGTGTATTACCATATAAAGAATTAGGTGCTAATAATCTCATTATCTCAAAGAATATTGAAGTTAGGCCTAGAAAATGTATTATCAATGAATAGGAAGTTACCTATCACGGATATATCAGTACTAGCATAATTTACATAATATCGATAGTTTGAATTATGGCTCATTTTAGGAAATATGCATTTCCATGGCAACCGAGGAATGTGTCAACATTCCATTTATAATTTCGATATATTTCATTCAACGAGTTATGAACATCCTCATGTTCCCATTTTGAACATTTATAACGCGTTTAACTATGTTAAAAGCAGGCTATAAAAACACGATAATACCCACAAAAAGAGCGATTACGTAATCAAATGGTAATATATCACAATTATAAAGGGTGTTATGTATGCCTTGATATCATGTTCCTGAACTTCCTATACAATTATAAAGAATTTATCAGCTCTGTCATTACTAGCCATTGAGATAAAGAAGTCAGCTAATAATCAATGTCCTTTAAGTATTCCATGGTCCAGCAAAATCTACTCAGTATTAAGGCATTATATAACGAAGGTCACGGTTATTCTCGAAGAAAATAATTATCACAAATGGTGTTAATAAAAAAATTTCTGGGTGAGGTGTAAGGAATTATCCAGGAGCGAGACGCTCCTTTTGAAGCAAGATTTTTGGAAAATATTCATTAGGAGCGCAAAAATTTGGAATCCTCTCCTATACGGCAACATTAATTTGTGATTTAGGCGTATTAAAATTGGATCAGACCAGGATTAGGAGCGTATTTACAAATGGCTGTATAATACACTGGTGAGGTGATGCCTCTATTCGAGCTGATATACGGTAACAATATGTATGTTTTGATGAAAATCGAGCGAGAGTAGCGAGCGAGCTAAGTTTTAGACCTCGTTCTTCTAGGAATTTGCCCAGGGGAATGAGTAATTTCCGTGGAATTCTAGGCATGAATCCAGGGATTAGCCTGGGCGAAGTTATCACATATTATTTTAACTTGAGATTATCCTAAAATCCTGCCCCCCTGAGGGGGGCAGAATTTAAACTAGGGGGGGCGGCTGCCCCCCCCCCTGTTCTCCCCCTCTGGCGCCACGTCTGGTAAACACCCAACACGCACATAAAAATTATGACTCATCACCTACTATATTCTACTGAAACTTGAACATCTCTTAAATGAAGTGAGCTAAAACGAAACTTCCAACTCACTAAGGGTCGTTACATTCCGAAACACTTTCTGAAATGGTTTAACACCTTCATAGTGATGATGACATGGCGAATAAAATCCAAAATTGTAGCTGTGCAGACAGCATTCATTTGGAGGCACTACTAGTTACCAAACCACCAAATGTAGTGCCTCTAAAGGGAAATGCGTCGGCACCGGCTGCAATTTTGGATTTTATTATGAGTTATATTCTGAGGAGGGTAAGGCCGCGAATCGGCCGTTAATTGTGTTGCGTTAGTGTCTAACACGAGCAAATCAAGGTCGCAAAGCAACCTTTGTGAGAGAGTGAACCGACACTGAAGGGCTCGTTATATTAATATGATTTAAATAATCTGAATTCAATTTGGATACAGTATTTGACACAATTCTGATATTCTCCAGTAGATATATAACTTTTTATTTTCGGATTAGTCCGTTAACTATTCCTTCGTTTCTAGTACTCACGTACCCGCCTACAGAATGTAAATGATCGGAAACTATGTAACACACAAATAATTATATCACTACATTGGACCCACTGGTTAAAGTTATTTATTATGAGTGATATTTTTGGAGGGTATGGCTCCGAAGCGTCCGTCACTTGTGTTATGTAGTGTCTAATAAAAACGAACAAAGGTCGCGAAGCGATATTTATGAGAGTGATTTCGAAGCGACCGAGACCGAAGGGCTCTTTATAATAATTTGTAATTTATCATCATTTACATTTGCTGACTGATCCCGTATTGTACTACTCATTATTCTAAATACTATAGTAGACTCTACTAGTTTGTACGAAAACCAGAGGACCTTGGAAATTGATACTTTTTATCAGGAGTTCGATTATATCGGATTTATATGCATATTTGTTCCATCCTGCGAAATTTAACTTGCTTGTCCTTACAAACTGGATTCCCGTTTTATTCTATTATACCAACAATATTATACTATTTTGATATTACTTTATAATTGGTTCTAAATCAAGGAGTTTGTTCGATTGTCAATCCAATAATATTTTCACTTAATAGTTTATCTTCTCAGTTGTACAACCTTGTTCGGTTTAGCTAGGGTCTATTGTATTTTTAACGGTTGACTATAATCAATTTAGTCTTTGAAACGTTTTTATTGTTTTTTATGGAATCTATACTATTGTATCACTAGGTTCCACCTGCAATAAACCAATTTAATCAAACTTTACAAAAGCAAACTGTTACCAATTTATTCAAACTTTTGCATAAGTATCGTCCGGAAACTCATAAACAAAAACGTTTACGTTTACTCCGTCAGGCGCAAGCAGTTGTAGCTGGTCAGAAACAGATTGGAATAAAGAAGCATAATACATTGAAATTCGGAATTAATCATGTTACATCTCTGATTGAGGAAAAGAAAACAAAGCTTGTATTAATAGCACACGATGTTAATCCAATTGAGCTAATTGTTTGGTTACCTGCTCTCTGTCGTAAGATGAATGTTCCTTATTGTATAATTAAAGGGAAATCACGTTTAGGTAATTGTTATACATTGATTTATATTTGTAAGTACATAGTATTTTGATTATTATAACTTCAATCCAATTCTTTTTTAAATTGAGAGTTTAATAATTTCTAATATTTGCACACATTTACAATTTTCTTTAATTATACCAAAAAGTGTTCGTAAGCAGCTTTACGATGGAGCGGATTTGTTTTGGCATGGAATGACATTGAAACGATATTCACCGAAGACTTTAGCCTTAAATTATTTTCTTATCATTATAATCAGGGATGGATCCACGGGGAACTCAGGGGGGTTCGCACCCCCCAAAATTACTCAGGGGCAGTGCGAATCCCCCCCCCCTCCGCAGAATATGATATTATAATCCAAAAATTATTTCTAGGGAGACTGGTTGAGAAAATTATCTCAGAGTTCTCTTCCCTATCTTTTCTGTGAATACTTTTGGGAACGTTGTATATCAAATATCAGGAATCCTCCAAATTCAAAACTAATTAACCAAACAGAACTAAATTGCTGAGTTCTCTCTCACTGAAAGTGGTATTTAGATGTACATTTATTTTAACTAGATATATATAAATAGTAAATACCGATGGTTATTATTAATCGTTGACTAGTAACTGTTTATTCATTGTGATTATTGGTTAATGAATAGTTTAATTAATTCATAATTAATTTGAAAAAGTCTGTGAATTTGAATTTAGAATAGATTTCTTTAACGTATATTAAATTGATTTCAACTTTATTGAAAGATGCTTTCTCACCCGCGGTTCTCAAAAAAAGAATGTCCAAACTGGCACAGTTGCCTCGCGGGCGTTTCACACGGCCTCCACAATTATAAGACCCAACCTTGGGCATTGCACATCCCCCAGATATTTTGTGCTGGATCCATCCCTGAATATAATACGCTTGTGTATTGGCGCAATTTTTCTGACAAGTTAATTCACAATGCTCCTAAACTATTAATAAGATTGATATAAATGGGCGAACTAATCACTGACCAGTAGTTTCGGTTTCAGATATTGAATTCAATGCAAAATATGTTTCTTAACCAATTTCCGTCGAAAAACGCTATCACACCTCCCATTAAAGAAGAAATAACTTTTATGGAATTCAGTTGTTGGTAACTGAACGGAATATTATTTCTAAACAAATTTCATTATTCTGCTTATGGGTGTTAGATTCCAAAACTTCCTTATATATGGAAGTTCAGTTACCAGTAACTTCGACAGCATAAATGTATAATCGAAGCAAACATTCCCATTAATGTTATCAACGTCCAACCCAAGCTTGAAAAATTGGATTGTTTCAATCCGCTTGGATCGGTAATCTACGTAAAAAAAATATTACTTGTTTGAAATTATTATTGACTGCATCATGGTCATTATACGTATTTACCTATTAATATGCCGAATTTATACTGCTTAATTATAATCGATTCACTAATTTGAGCTTCAATGTTATTAAAATATTTTTTAATTATAATAGATACACGCACTAGCTGCCAATTTATTGAAATTTTGGCTCAAAGTAACTATGACTCCTGCAACCTTATGATCGCCTCCTTATAAGGAAATGGTTTTATCTCATTTTACCTTGAAAATATTTCATAATTTATAATAGAATTTAAGTACAATACAATCATACTTCAGCACGTTAAACTGTACAGAAGCATCCGCACGATTTTAATTGATTAGGCCTGTAAGTAACCATGTCTATGTACGCCAACCTATATTATCTTCTATCGTTACTTGTATTTAAGCTAAATGTCGGTCCTAAATGTCCTATGTCGGTCCTAAATGTCCTATGTCGTTCCTAAATGTCGGTCCTATCTATATCGGTCATACTCCCATCCCTCTCTACCTATCCTGCGACCCCGCCACAAGTTTTCTTATGCGAATACTCTCCCAATCCATGTCGCCCTAATACTCCAACGTCTTATGACCTATGGATTATCATTCCAAACACCTGCTCCCCCTAATTCCAACCCCTTTTGCCTCCTTACTTCTCAATCCTCGACTTAGATCTGAATGCACCCCCACTTACCAAATTCCCCCTACGTGAAGCTCATACAACACACAAAACATTTTCTTTACTCCTTTCAGCTTTCCGCAAACTCGTGTCGAAATATGCCCTTCGCCTCTTCTCCACCCACCGCTCATCTGGTATTGTGATCTTCGATGATACCCAACTCCAAGTTATTTACTCAACCTACCTCCTACAATTCAAACAGGTGCCTCTCTCTTGGTACTTTTCAAAAGTAACTACCCTTCGAAAGGAAGTTTACCACCTTATCCCAGACACCAAGGCATACATTACTGTTGATCGCCCTCCTACTTTCTACTTTAAGGTGAAGACACACAAAGACACATTCCTTTCTACCCTTACTACTAATACTAACATTTACACCTTCGACCCATACGCAATAACCCCTTACGTCCGTCCCATCACGAACCACCTCTCTTCCATCTCCTCCTTAGCTTCTAAATTGCCGCGACCCCTCTTCTCTCCAATTATTGCTCAACACCCACTCCCTTGCAGATGACGTCTACAAGGTTATCGAACAATTGTCCATCTCTGGTCCCCCACCTGCCATAAATCACTACGACATTAAAGCCTTTCACCCCTCTATTCCACACGACATTGCACTTGAAGTATTCGACCACTACCATCCCACCGCTGTTTCAGAAGGTCTTGTTCTCGTTAACCTCCTCGCCTACAACTTTCTCACCAACGGAGATCTATATTATCATCTCGGACCACAGACCTTCCTATGGGTCTACCATTAGCCCTCGAAATAGCCAGACTCTTCACTGCCTACCAATTAGACACACTCTTAAACCTTGTCCCTCCTGTTGCCATCTCACTATACTTCGACAATTTATACTCTACCCATCCACCAGAAGTTATTTTACCTGTTTTTGCACCTTTTGTCCTCTTTCCTGAAAAAACCAACACCTTTCAGGACGCCGGCTACCATGCGGACCTTCATGATTTCTGTCCCAACCCCTTCCAACTATTCACCCCCACTCTTATCACCCACATCGCCGAATGGTACTTAAATCGTACCTTTCAACTGTCCACCGGCTTTCTGCCATCTGCTCTGATCCCAACATAACATTACAACCTGCCTCTCAAGGAATTGGGAAACCTTCGAACCTCCGGCCGTGATGCGATTGATGTAACCACCGAGATTTCCCTAATCTGTTATTTTCCTTCAAAAATCCCTAAAGAACCTCCTTCTGACATAGATACATTAAACTACGCCTACTCTGCCACCCGACCAACCATAAACCAACTACAACCCTTTGCCCTTCGCCCCTACCGCCTCGTTCCCATCTTACCAATGTCGCCTCTGAAATCCTTACTCTCCTACGTTAATCCGTCTATCCACTCTCAATTCACCACCTCTGCAGATGGTTGTATCGTCTGCGAATCCTAGCACATTTTTTTGAGACCACCTTACACCACCCAATAATACCTTGCCTGATGTACAGGTGTGTTTACGCCATATTTTCCCCTCGTCACCTTGCCTTATATATAGCAAAGCTCTCCGCGGGTCATATGCGGGACCCGCACCCGCCCCGCATCTATTAGTGATTGACCCGCCCCACCCCGAAAATCCGACAATATAAACAAATGAACCCGCACCAACCCGCAACTAACACACATGAATCCGCGCCCAACCCGCACCAACACTCGATCACCAGTATTATCGCTAGGTTTATATAATAGGTGTAAACACTCGGCGCACAATGCGGGCACAAAAATATTTACATCCTTAAGGAATAAAGAAGACGGCAATATGTTTTTGGGCGGAAATTTGAAGATAGAATTACGAGTTTATTATTCGGGATTACGAAATAATTCACCGTACAATTCTTTCCATCGCAAGACTTCTGCCATCTTAAGATTATATTGATCATTAATTTGTTTAGGAACTATAGAGGGTACATTGTTACAATTAGTGGACACTGCGCCCCCAAATAATCCTTAAAGAGAACTCTTGCTGCAAACCCGCGCTGACCCGCAGTAAGAATCTCTGACCCGCACCCGAACGCAAGACGATTCCGTGACCCGCACCCGACCCGCCCCACAAACATTCTGATCCTTTGACCCGCAACAATCCGCGGGTTTCGGGTCCCGCAAACCGCATTTTTTAATTCGCCCTGCGCAGTGCTCTAATATATAGGCCAGACTGGTGCCACTGCCCGAACCCTTAACCAACTTCACCACAACCTTCGGTTTTTAAAGCACCTTGCTTTAGCCGATCATCCAAATCTGTCTTGGCAGATACTTCTTCTTCTTTCCCCCCATTTCACCACCGCCACCCGGACATCCACATAACCTGAAACCTGCACCGTTGCGCGTCTGCCAAAAAAACTTCCCTTGGTCACCTTTACACAAGACACTGACCACTTCTATAGATCCTTCAAACCACCACGGAGCCTGCGAACAGGCAGTACACCTTCAACTTTGAGTCAACCCTCCTAGATCTCTAACTAACCCATTACGTGTAATATTCTGATGTGCCTTAGACGAAAGTATAGTTATACGTGTATATCACCATCTTATTATCAATTATCCTATTAAATCCTTCGAATACTTGTCTCCTATATATATAGTTAATCTTTATACAGTCTTCGCTATTTTCTCTCCATCCTTTGGCCATTTAATTGGTGTTACCAGTCACTCTATGTCAGGGGTTTCAACCAATGGGTTGCGCCACAATCATACCTGTCAATGTATTTCAGACAAATTCCTAGCATATACCAAGAATTCCTTCGCCACATTTCTACCTCCGCGAAAGTCCAAAACGCTCAATGTTCATTAAGATTATTTATTTGTTTATGGAGATAATTTATTTGGTGCTACAAAATCTCTTTAGTAAATTCAATACGATGAAACAGTCATGGTATTCCTAGACTCCTGAAAAAAGGGATACTTCCCTGGAGTCTGGACTGTTGGCAGGTAATAATAAATTTCAGTGATACATATTAAAAATCATTGATTTTGAAATACTACTTAAATCAATGATTTTGATTTTGATTTACGGAATATAAAATCACCCACAACACATTTGATTTTGATTTGAAGTGCTAAAATCATAATGAGTTTTGATTTTGAATTAATTAAATCAAAATTAAATGCACTTAATGATTTTGATTTATAAATTATATTCAAAATTTTTATAAGCCCTGGCCAGGTATTTATGATATACAGTACTCTCTCTTTGAACATTTGCACACAGTAAATAATTGGAGCAACTAATCGGAGGAGTTAGTATATGGGATTTCAATTAATTTCGATATTTGAAGACAATGTGATATTGTAACTGATTAACTATTTGAACCGATGGATTGTCATTTAGAGACTTTGAATTGTAATTGCTACTCTCAGATAGTGGGTCCGAATTTTCGATAAATGGCTATTTAATTTTGAAACCCTTGCTCTTTGACTATTTTACGCCTATTTATGATATAATTATTGTTAAAAGTACAAATTAAACCGAATACCAACCGTGATGCGGTTGGTGTGTGGTTGTGTTTTGCCACGAAGCGACCTAGCAAGCGAAGCGCGCTAGTTTTCTTAAATATTTAATTGCAATATCGTGACTTTCGATGCACAACATACTTTTATGTATAACCAACTGTACGATGTGACAACAAACCTAATAGCGATTTCACTTGTGGGAGAGAACGATAGGATTAAGCTAGCACGGAAGCATAATTTTTATGAGAAATATATGCTTCACGCTTGTGTAAATCGCTTTAATGCTGACCAATTATGCGTTCGAGAAGTCACACGTTCGGCTGAAACAGTCGATGCTCGGCAACCAATTTCAATTCTTATGTTAATCGGCATGTAGTGATACAAGTACTTCGTGTATTCACTTGGGAACCAGTCTGAGGAATAGCTATTTTGATCTTCAAGCGTTCAAGGCCAAGCGCTTTCAACTGATGCGTGAGTCCAGGATTTTTTTGAGGCCTTTCTTGTGTAAAATTTTCACCAAGATTTTTTGAGTTACACCACGATTCAGGTCGGCCGCGGCAGCTGCAGTGTTGAGTTACACCAAGGCCACGCTGAGTTAAACCAAGGTCTCAAAAAAACCCCTGCGTGAGTCGTTATTAAATTTATCCCAGCAATAGTCGCTTACCAGTTATCAGATCATGCTCCTTTCGAACCACAAACTTGTAAAGAAGCTCGTAACTAATGATGAAGCAACCGTGTATAATGGTCCCAAATCAACCTTTCCTTCACATGAGCAAGGTTGTTGTTTCTGTAGACGACATCATAATTGGAAATATTGTCCAAAGAGTGTTTCTCAAACTGCAGGCTTAAGTCAGTCTATTTCTTCATCGAAGGGAACGAATAGTGACGGAAAAGACAGATCATGTAATCAGGGTTGTAAATCATATCAAATATTTGAATTATTTGATTTGATATAAGATAATTTTGATTGGCTAATTATTTAATTTAATTTGATATGAAATTATTTGAACTCTCAAATGATTTGATTTGATTTGATTTGAAATATTTTCAAAATATTTTCAAATTATTCAACAAATTATTCAAATCATTTCCAAAACGCTTTCAGACGTCATTTTCAAATCAATTTCAAATATATAAGATCATTTTCAAATCCGTATACGTTTCGATAATGATTCGGAAATGATTTGAAAAATGATTTGAAATTTTCAAATATTTGATTTGATTTGATTTGAAATTATTTGAAATTTCAAATATTTGTTTTGATTTGAAATGATTTGAAATCCTAAATGGTTTGATTTTATTTTATTTGAGAAAAAATAGATGATTTATTCACAACCTGCACTTTAAATCAACAGAGTTCGTTAATAGTTAACTTACATGTAGATCTGGATTCAGATTGTTTATCATATCATTCATTCGATGTCTTGACAAAGCAAATCTTTTGCAGAGACTTATTAGTGATTTGTCTGTATCCAAACCTGTTTGGATTCACAAACGGTATACTTGAAAAAGCGTTGAAAGAGACCTCTCCAATACTTCAAGAACAATCCGTTCTGTAGCGTATTAGAAAATGCCATTCTGTACCTAGCATTATGCTACCATATTACTACATAATTAACCGGAAGTCATGATTCCTATTAATACGCACAAAGTTTCATTATTGTCTATTATTCATGCTCAACGATGCACAGAAGTTCAAAATTGTTTCATTAGCGCCGAATTTCTGGATATATTTACCATCAATCTTAGCATAGCACCAGATTAATGCACTGCGCGGGTCAGAGTGGGTCCAACCCAACCCGCATTTGACCCGCCCCGAGTGGCACTGCTCCAACCTCGCTTTACCCGCAACAATCATTACAATTGGAGGAACCGCTCAAATTACCACACAAATTAGCAAATCGAATTTTGTTGCATAAAGAGTTGCTTATAGGCAAAGTTACTAATAGAGGAATTTCCTTTAAAAAGAATAAAACATGATTTCACGTAGTTATTCGTCATTCTCATTCTCTTAATTAATATAGTAAGTTTTATTAATGATAATGAAAATACACATTATCTTCCTCCTCACGTTATTTCTTGATCAGCTACTGATTTCATAAGAGAATACAGATTTCCTGGAAAATTGTGAAAATTGTCTGGGAAAGGTATATACCAGTATTACCAGAGAACCCACTTTGGATAATAAAACATTTTGAAAATGAAAATAAAATAGTATATAATTACTTCAGAGTACTGAAATCATGAGAGCATATATTTATTAAGCAAGTTCTACTTGGAAAAATTATCAAGTCACATGATCAACCTATAGTAAATGATTATTATTATTTGTGCGAGTAATGTAATTGTTGTTAGTCTATTAGTAACTTGGAGTTGCTTGTAGGGGAACAGATCTACACTTAGCACCAGAAAATAGGTTGATAATTAACGAATATTGTTATTAAGCAAGTTGCTAATAGGGGGCATACTTGACTTTATAGAATTCCTCATGTTTTTGATCGCTACCTGTAAATTGGTTGCTAATAAACCAACTCCACTTTAGTTTTAAAATGGCTGTTGTTAATTAAGGAATCCGCATTTTAGAAGCAATTACCCACTTGCGTAATATTATTTTGACATATAGGTTATTAATTGTAACCAACTGATTGTCATCATCAAAAATAAAATAGTCTCTTTAATTAGTCTTAATCTTAAATGTAGTTCAGGACGATCGATGGTGATTCATTTAATAGTTTAATTTGGTTTATAATAATCCTTAATTATCCATCCATTCTTATTATCATATATTTGAATCACAGCAAGGCATATTTCCCAAGAAATATTATAATTTACACATTATACAGATGGAAAATGTTACTAAAAGTAATATTTACGAGTTTAGTTATACCTATTACCCCACAGCCTACGGAACTATAGCCTATTCACGGTAAGAGTTATACATCACCATGGATTACTTCAAGTCTATTTTACAAACAAACCATAATATTTAATTTTCATTTTATTACGATAATATAGTACGTATAGGATAACTATCAGTATTTGCCTACCTGTATTACTTGAAAATATTATTTACATTTTCTTCCTAATTCCCAAATTAATTAATATTTGTGTGTGTCTTTCTTAGCAATATGCCAAATAGATGTAGTCAGGGGTGGATCTAGCCACTAAAATTGGGGGGGGGGGGGGGGGTGCAAATTTTGGATGAGTTTTTTTCATTAAATATTCTCGTCCAAGTTTTTCTAATAGGATTAAAAAAATTTGCACCCCCCTAGATCCACCCCTGGATGTAGTGTGGCCAACTATTCCTCCAATTACGATGGTACTAATTACACTCCTGTGTTAATGTTGACCATTGGTCAAAAGAAGTGCAGGAGGAATAGCGAAGATTTCTTCATAGAGAAGATACATGTGAGTTGGTGAAAGTCTTAATTTGTGCGAAACATTTCAGTGACAATGATGTGTTACTTCACTTCTATAGAAGTGAAGTAATACCACATCATTGTCACTGAAATGTTTTGGAAATACTGAATTGGGAATACTGAACTGAAATGTTTCTGAAATGTTCTGAAATGTTTTGGGAATATAGAATTCTATATTCCCATGAGTTTCAAGAAAAACTTTCAAGAAAAAAGTTTCAAGAAAAACTGGTCTTCGAAATATGCCAAGCCCGTCAATCTACCTAACTGTCCTTCATACTTACAAGGATCTTCTGAACACCCAGATCGTTTAGACCGAGATGAAATTGATATCCGGAATTTTTATCAATCTCTTGAGTTGTGTCGTGCAGAACATAAAAAGGAGAGAAACACTTTTTCTGTTCTGATATTGATGGAATCCAGCAGAAAGAAATTGACAACTTGTCAAGAAGGAAGCATCTTAAATCTGCTATGATTTATTTTGTGTCAACTTTCAAAGAACAACTGTCGTTATAATGTCTTAACATTGGTTCTTTCTCTCAAGGCCCAATTAATCTCTTCAGGTTGTTACCGTTATCTGCAATCACTAGAATGCATCTCTCTCCCTTATCCATCCACTCTCCGAAGGCTATATTCAAATATTGGCATGGACACAAGTGTTGTAGATTATCTGAAGGTGGCATGCAAAGAATTCAACAGATTTCAAGAAACATTTACTTCTCCTGTTAGACGAAATCTTGTAAGGTCTAATTAGACTTATAAGGGGGGTAAATCTTTGGCTCCTCTTTGTAAAAACCTATTCAACACATCCTGAAAATACCGTATTTATTCGAATAGTAGCCTCTATTCGAATAATCGCCTACCTCCAATAATCGCCCCCCTAAAGTAGCAAATAAACATTTATTACTGCTACCCGGAGTAAACATTTATATCTAATATAACTCACAATACGATTATCAACCGATTATCATAAATAAATTGTAATAAAATGTGATATTCTAGAAAATTGCTCAAAATTATTGGTCCAAAAATGGAGTAAAAAACAATAATCGCCTAGGCTACTATTCGAGTAAATACGGTAGTTCATTTTAATTTGATTCAGCTTTGACTGTCTTAGCTTTTCAAGTTAAAAGCCTTTAACAAAGTGGTCAGAATTGTGAGAATTCTTCTATGTTGTAATGCAAAATCTTCTGACTTACTTCCAGTTGTAAAGCAAGTTATTATTGACATCGGGTCTTAAGGTGGTAGTAATTTGCACAGACAATTATCAACTAAATGTGAATTTATTCATGTCTCTAGCTGGTAGCGCAGCTAACTTGCCCAATCCCATCACACCCTATTAGATCAATTTTATTGATATTTAATCCAGTTCACATAGTGACCCGAAATAATTGGTTAAATCAAAGGATACCAATAGAACATTTACCTTTCCATCAATTGATCATTACTTTTGCGAAACTTTTCCTTATCACCTTTCAAACGCTTCATTCAAATATCTCAGGAATATTTAAAAGTCCGAGCAATATTCAACTGCTAAGATAGCTCATAACTTAAAATCCGAAATTGTTTGGCCATCACTTCTTGAGAGACAAATTGTCCCTTTGGCTCTTGCAGTTTGGGATCAGTCAACATAAATGCGGTATATTGTTGTATAATGAAAGAATAATATTTCAACCAAACTCTCAATTAAATTATCTTTTTCTTTTTCTCTATGTTTGTTTCTTGGCTTCAGAGTTGAAGTGCTTTAGTTGTAGCGGTAGAGTAGGAAAACATAGTTCAGAGACCTTTAGCATCTTAATTCACACTTGTCAAGTTACACCATAAAATCGTTAACTATTTAAGCAGCGATGATTGTGGATTTTCTTCAATTCTACAAAACGATTCTCTTGGTAAACATTTTGTGTTTACAGATTAATGTCCGGTTGTAATTACAACATCTCTATCTGCCATATTCTTGAGAGTGAACGTAGAATTAAACTCTCAAATCTTAAAATTTACCAAAGTCAAAACAGCAATTTCAGACTTTGCTGAAGGAATTTGTTAAGACTTTGTTGTGTGATATGGAACCTGATAACGCTGAAACTCTCCAAACAGACCTGATCACTTACTCTTCGCTTATCCACCGAAATTTCGGTTTTTTCACCGATGACAGAAATTCGCCAGTCCTTGGCTTTTTTGTTCGATGTGCTATACACAGTATTTGCAAGTCAAAATTATATTCGAAGAAAGATATTTCCAATTCCTCCACTTCAATATCTTATAACCAGGCTTGATAAAAATCATGATTTTTTTGAAAAAATATAAAAGTCCTACTTTTTTGATTTAAATCAGACTTTTTTGATTAATATCAGAATTTTGATTTTAATTGTTTTTTTACAATCTATATCACACTGGCGTATATTATTTGACTAATAGATTAATTACATTGATAATGACTCATTATCAATGTATTTCTTTTCTTTTCGCAAAAAACAATAGATATAAAAAATCTGATTTAAATAAAAAAAGTCCGACTTTTTTGATTTAAATCAAACAACCCTGCTTATAACTGTGTGTATTCAACTTTCAATTTCAATTTCGAGGATAGAATTTGAGAGTTTTGATTTATGGAGATTTGAGTGCCCTAGTTGTCAAACACCATTCCTTTCTTATCTCAGCGCCGCTAGCAATTGTTTTTTGAAGAATAAATTTCTGAATTTAAACTCTAAAACATACTTTGAAAAATGGATCGCTTTGGAAATTACTAAAGTTTATGTATGAATAATAGTTATTTATAGAATGTATTGCAATTGTATACCCAGGGTTGCATACAGGTTTTTAGGTCATGGGGGGCAAATGGGGTTGGTTAAAGAAATAAGGGGGGCGAAGCCCATCCAACTAAGGGGGTCCGGGGGCAGCTCAGGGGGGGGAAAAGGAAACCCAGGGGGGGGGGAAAGCCCCCCCCCGCCCCCCCCTAAATGCAGCCCTGATACCGTTAGTTAAGAGAGACAATTATCACCGTTGCCCACCTCTATTGCAGTAATATTCACTAAAATCCATTTAATCTCGGATAAATTAGATATTCTCTATATTGTTTGTATTTTGCATTACGACTTGAAATTATACATGGTTAAATACCGTGAATAGTTCATAGTTACGTAGTCTGTTCTTTTACCCCAAGTCGTCAGAGGAATTATATAGTGACTCTTAGGAACCTTAATTTGTTTTAAACTCCCTCCGAATCTTATAAATCTCACTTACTGCAATTCAACAGCCAATATAAATGTATAACTTTATGCTCTGGTTAACATTTTATGTAATGGATCGCTGTTTCCTATTACTCGTTACCCTCGGGAAAATGAAATTTTGTAGAATGCGCCGCAAAAATTCGGAATTTATATCAATCTATATATTCAAAGCACGATTGTTGTCTGTGTGTATGTTTGTCCAGAATTTATAGGAAATATCTTGTGCTCTAGAATTCTGAAAATTTGCATGCAGGGGTAATCTATCTATTCGTCTTCTAAACGAAATAACGGGATTATGACGTCATAAAGTACATATTTGGTAATAACTCAGTTTTTATCCGATTCGCCCACAATTTTATATCACAAGGCAACATAAGATGTGACACTCGTGAAGCCATTTATGGGATTATAACGTCATGTAGGAACTAATTTGCATTTAGCTCTTAAATTTTGATTCAGTCGACGACACTAAATTTTATCACATTATACATTAAATTATATTCCTCAAATTTTTGTAATTTTCACATTTAATTTGCGCCAGGTATCAATTAAAATGTAACTTACTGCTGCCTCATTGCACATATTGAGGTTTGGTGATTTACTTCTCACCTATATTATTTCTGAAAATGCATACTGGATTAATGCAGTTTGGCTTCAATCAAATTCTTCTATTTGTGATGTGTTATTACGTCAATCTCATAAATGCTCTATCGATACAATGTAGAGTGGCAGAGGCGTAGGCGTCGATATTTTGGTATCCTTTCAAAATTTAGGGGGCCAAAAAGAGTTTATCTCTATACCTAATTATTAATATTATCCCATTATTAATATTCATTTCACAATTAACAATAAATTAACAATTTGTTTTTGTAACACCTTGCGAATGAATCTGTAGAATGAATTGTCGCATTCATTGTAAAAACAATCAATCTATGAAACATCGAGGTTTAATAAACTGGGGGGGGCCTGGGATACTCGCCCCCCCCCCATTTTAAAAACTAGGGGGCCTGCCCCCCTGCCCCCCTGCCCCCCCATTAATGAAGCCTATGGGCAGAGGTATAAAACTATTTATTATGAAAAAGCAAACCCTGCTGAATAGCATTAATTAATTACCTTGGCTCCCAATTACTAACATACTGAACTGAATTAAAATAGTACGTGTAATTTACAACCCACAGGTTTTTGTACATTAATGTTGCGGACACGTTGGTCACACCAGATTGCCAAATGACTACTAATTGTCGCATGATGACGTAATCACTAAATTTCACATTGTTTTATTTGACTATTTTAGGCCTATTTACGCTTTATAATCAATGTTAGAAGTGTATAGACAGACACCATCCGCTAAGCGGTTCGTGTGTGGTTGTGTTTTGTCGCGAAGCGACCTAGCAAGCGAAGCGCTCTAGTTATAAATATATAGAGTTACGATATGTACTAATTTCGCTCTAAATGGTATACGGAGGTATTTTAATTATGCATCATTTGAGTTTCAAATTTCAATGCTTAATTTTATGGAATATAAGCTTCCAATCAATTAGTAATTTAAACGAGTATTGCTTTACTACTTAGTATTAATTAAATATCAGAATTGAGCAAAAATGTTTCCATGAAAAATACCCTATTTCATGTTCGTAAACTTCATCAAAATATCTATGGTACCACGACACTTTGTTCATCCCCTAGTTATATATTTTTCTGGATAACTAGTCATTTTGTGTTTTTGTGTCTTAATTTAAAACATATTTAACTCGCCATCTGCTAAATTAAGTTTGTGGGGTTAATTTCGGTTTGAAAATGCCAGGGTGCCAGACACCTTTGGTACCATGGCATGACAGCCGTCAGGGTGCCAGGCACCCGCTGCACATCCCAAGTTTGCGCCCCTGTTCTTGTGCATCCCTGGTACATCTACTGTCAGGCCATATATAGATTAGGCGAAGGGTGAGTTTAGTGAAATTCAACAAATTCATTATTTAATTTATTTAATATGTTTCACTCTATTGTATAGTATTTCTGCGATTGGAGAGAAGCCAGCTCGAATTCACAAGTTAAATCAATATAATTATATCAAGTTTAATTAAGCAATGGAATTCGATTTAACACTTTCAATTGAACTGAAGTGTTAGCAAACAAAGTAAATTTGCAACTCATTTGTGGTACAAACTAAGCCCAAATTTAAAATTCTGAAATACCCAAATGGTGCTAAATTTAATTATCTTTCAGATGTGCATAAATTCAATATGCATAACCAATAATTATTTTTTGTTATGGCCAAATTTTCACTAGGTGTGGATGAGGCTCTAAATATTTGTTATAACAAAACGTGATCCCAGGTACACATCTAGACTCCATATGACACCTTCCCTAGAACTTCAAACTATAACTGTGCAGGAAATATTTCAGACTAAATATAACTCTGCCGGAAATTAAGGTCATGGAAATTCACGTCATGGAAATTAACACGAAGGAAATTAACGCGATTTGGAACAATTCGCGTTAATTTCATGGAGCGTTAATTTCCTATAATAAGGTATTTATTAAATTTTTGTTGCAACCTTGATTTTAATTAATCATTGGTGAGTATTTGAATAATTTATCGATTAAAATTATTGCCCCCCTGACTATACTTAGACCTGTTTTAATTATAGGTCAGCTTGTCCATCTAAAAAATGCTACAACTCTTGCCCTTACAGATGTTCGCCCTGAAGACAAGGCTTCATTCTCGACAATGATTGATGCCATAAATGCTGATTATAATGATCGTGCAGATGAAATTCGGAAACATTGGGGAGGCGGAATAATGGGGTCAAAAAGTCGTGCAAGGACTGAATTTCTAGAAAGTCAACGTCAGAAAGAGTCACAAAAGAAATAATATTTCGAGTTTAGTCTTCAAAAGTAGAAATTTGATTTAGTGTTGTTTCTTTATCGTTAGGCTTACTTAGTATGTTAATCTAAAAAATATGTAGTTTATTAGTGCTCAATTCATATAGTATTTAATTTACTGAAACTTTATACTGATGCTTTAAGTAGCTCTTAAAACATCTGGTAAATGACCGATTTTGATGAAGGCCCTATTAATATATTTTCTAATGTTAAATTAAATTTGCAAGTTAATAGATTATATCATAGTGATACTATGTCTGCGATAATCATCCTAAGTACCTAATAAAAAATGAGCTCTAAGTTCTCGTATCTGAAAATTTTTCTGAGGTATAGGTATAGCACAGGGTTTTTGTTAAGGTTGAGACCTTGATGTAGCTCAGCGCGCGGCCTTGGTGTAACTCAACACTGCAGCCGCCGCGGCCGACCCGAATCGTGTGTAACTCAACACTGCAGCTGCCGCGGCCGACTCAAATCGTAGTGTAACTCCAAAAAATATTGGTGCAAGATTTACACCAAGATCGGCCTTAAAAAACCCTTGGTATAGCATAAGTTATTCAATCTATGGCCCGCGATCGATTTGGCTGATCGAATAACTGCTCTCTTCGATTTGGAGTGATAAAATATATTACCAAAGCACTAGATAAATTACTAAAATATTTTGGGCGTTGGTGTAAGAAACCTGGCATATTTATATCCACGATGAAAAAGGTATAATCGAGGAGGCTTTCATCCAGACATGCACAACTCGCCTCCAGGCGAGTAATTTTGAAAGGAAATTTTCTAGGCGCGCGAAAATCTGGAGATGCTCGCAGAATTAAGTACAAATTGAGTATTTTAGGCCGCGTTAGAGCAAAGCTCAAACTTAATTAGGCGCGATGAAATTTTTTCCTGGATTGATGCAGTTGCGGTCCTAGGAGATGGGGTGTAGAGCCGAGCGACAAGATACGAACACGACACGAATTCGTGTTCGTGTTGAAGGTTCATATCTCGTGTCGTGTTCGTTTCGTGTTGTGGCAAGATTTTCGTGCTCGTGTCGTTTCGTCTTCAAAGTTCATGTAGCTTGGCCGTGTTCGTGTGGTGTTAGGTTGAAATTTCATCGGGTTTTATTATTAATATTATACAATACTTCGTGGTATACAAGTTATTGTATTATATTCCTATTTCATTTTTGTATTCCCGTTGAATTGTTGTTCAACCACAATTGCTCTCTTATATTGTCACTAGTATTTGAGACAAATCTGAAATTATTGAGTTGAAAAACATTATTTCTCGCAATCGATGAGTAATGCTCAGAATCAATTGAAAATATTCAAATTTCAAATAAAAATTCTTCTGGAGACCTGTGAACAGGTTATTGCATGCATATATGGCAAAATATTTTCAAATCCGTTTAAAAATAGACCTCCCATGGTGACAAATGACGTGATAAATATTTAAAGGGCTGTTACGTCAAAACTATAGGTCCAATTTAATTTTCAGTGCACCTAGTACAATCAAAACTCCGTCATTCGGACCTCCCAAATCCGGGTACCCTTTTGGTGTGAAGACTAACTGAATATGTATTCGTTTATTCAATAATGTAGTTTAATGACAAAATTATATGCCAGATACATGTCTCACACTAACTTCGAAGCGGTTAGTGTGTGGTTGTGTTCTGCCGCGGAGCGACAGAACACAACCACACTTCTTCAGTATTTTTGAGTTTAAAATATATCTAAAGTAAAATATATCTAAAGTTCTTCAGTATTTTGAGTTTAAAATATATCTAAAGTAATTGTAAGTGAAATCCCATTTATTTTAACCCTGGCTGGACACCATTATGAGGGGAGTTGACTGAATTTCGAATGGGTTGGTTGGTGTTGGGTGAACACCCAACACGCACATAAAAATGCTGTCTCGTCACCTATTATTTTGCACTCAAACTTGAATATCTCTAAAATTAAGTGAGTTAAAGAAAGCTTCCACCACTATAAGGGTCGTTGCCTTCCGAAACACCTTTCTGAATTGGTTTAACTATAGCATTACAAAAAATATCAAAAATTGCAAGCTGTGCCGACATCATTTTCCTTTGGAGGCACTACATTGCTGGTTGGGTAATTATTAGTGTCTCCAAAGGGAAATGCTGTCGGCACAGTTTTTAAGTATTATCTAGTGGTTAAATAAGGAATTATCGTATCCTATTCCAGGATTAAATCATTTATACATAGAGTAAAAATACTACCAGTCAGAATATTTTAAACTGTCTAACTACTCGTTAAAACATTTAGTTGCATCAATTTTCAGCTTGTACTTACCATTTAAGATTTCGGACACTTCCTCTTCGACAGCATCCATGGTACCAAATTTGTAGTTAACTGTAGGGACTTATGTAACGTAGGTATGGTTAAGTATAATAAAATAGCAAGATTTTTGAATTTACATTTTTATGGAGGTATAAACTCATTAACTATATAATGATCTAATTAAATATAGAATTTATGATCATTATCGGACAAGTAAATACACAGTCTGATTGCAGATTTGAACACCACATGGTCGAATTACTATTAGGTTCTTAGTTTCAAATAATTACAATTCTTTTCACTGAGATACAGCCACATTCCCATTTGTGCCACTTCTGCCACAAGTAGTACGTGATAGGTACACTTATGCCACTATGGATATTGGATTTAAATGACTTCAAGTCACAATATTAGTAAATTTATAACTATAGTAAGATACTTAACGTCATTTCAAAGTATTTAAACAGCCGTTAATATGTACGTTACAAGAAGCACTTTGTGTCTGGAATAAAAATTCCTGTTGTTCAAATACTTTTGTTCGGTTAGTGTAGACTAATTCGAGCTCGAATAGTTGTTGAAAATGTTTTCGGTATTCTAACAAATCGTTTCAGAATATTATGGCTCCTATTAATCTAAATCCAGAGAAAGTAAAGATTATAACTTTGAGTCAAATAATATTATGTGCCATATATTTACCACCTGGATGTGTCGATTCGAAAATACGTTAACTCGTGTATTAGAACAAGGAGGCTGGCACCAAGATCAATTTCATCAGGTTTGCACCGTTAAATAGACAGGGAGGGAATATTTATTCGAAAACTGCAAAGAATATTAGAGAAAGGTTGTGTACATATCTATCCTCCAATGAAGAAGGGGAGGTATCCTGGCAATGAAATATTATTTGATCTAGTCCAGTGAAGTTGTACTATTGCAGATTATTGAGCATATGATTAGTTTACTTGGTGTTCCATAGGCTAGAGTTTACAATTGCCTATGATTTGTAAATGGATTATAACCTGTATAATACTCAAATTAGATACATGTATAATAGTTTTGGGAAGAAAATGTTCTCCATGAAACTAAAAGCACCTCGGACTAAAAGCACGAGCTAGACTAATGATCACTTCAACATTGTCCACAGCATCATGTCGGCGTTCATCAACTAATTTCAATTGATACTTCCAGATACCGCTGACATTTCTAAGAAAACTGTGTACGGCCCTGGCCTCCCAGTGTTTTGGGCTTTCAAATCCTAAACAACCTGGATCTTGTCCCAAGAAGCTGTGCTACTAGAGAGCAGGAGCTACATCACCCGTTAGGCGCCGATATGCTTCCATCAGAAAAGTAAGTTTCGCACTTGTGTAACGACCAAAATAGTGGATGAATTTTGTAGGTAGGCAGTGTTTTTTTGTGCGATATTCATATTCTTCAATATTTCGCCTATCGATATCACCCTATGGAATATCATTGGATTCTTACAGATATTTTTAGAATAAGGAAATAGGCTTCTATATGGCGACCTGGTCTGGCGGCAGAATCATTGCAATATTTCAGGGATAATTTTATAAAGTAGCCCATTATTTCATTGATAGTGAATATTTTAGAAATCCGAGATGGCACAGCCCAGCAAATGGGTATTAGGGAATTATATTAAATTTTTTGATTCGTAATCTTAATATTTAGGTTACAGGAAGCATAGGTACAACAGCCTGGCTGGATACAATTATTGGAAATGATCAAATCTAATTCAAATTTCTATAATCTATTGGGCGCGACACAATGTTGTGGGAGAAATAAGTGGTCAAAACTTGGTCGCTGTTAATATAAATGGTTTGTACACACTTTTTAGTCCAACAAAATAATTTTGACCCATTGAATCTTTAAGCGTGAGTACTTTGTATCCAAGATTGGCTATGACCAATATATGGTAGTGCCGTGCCAAAATGAAGTTAGAATGATATAGTAATACATTTATGTATATTATATCGAGGGTTGCATGTAGAATTCCCTTGTAAGCTAAGCTCTAGCTCAAAGGAGGCAAAAGTTAGAAAAGTGGGAGTACGAAAACGACCATGACCATATATGGGCATTTCGACGCGCAAATTGTCATTTTGGTAGATAAAACAAAAATTGCAGTTGTTCGGGTTTATATCGACGATTTGAATATTTATACCTTTTAGATCTGCTATAGATCACTAATAATCTGGTCGTTGAAATCCCAAAATGGGTCATACCTAGAAAAAATTCATACAAAGCGTATTTTAGTATCATTAGAAGCGTAATTTTTCGTAGAATAACATATCCAAAATCCGCTAAAATCCGTTTGGGGAAAATATTTTACACGGGTGGCAGTGTCGGCCATTTCATAGTAAATCGCCGACATTTTCGTAACTAACTTTCTCAAATCAATTCTAATCAACTTATAATCATCATATTTGTACTCAGCGTAAAATTTCCAGCAATTTGATATATCACATGACAACATTTGGAGGATTTTTTCCATGGCAACGCCGGAATGTATCAAAAATATGTCAGGAATGTACGAACATTCCATTCTCAAATTGTGTGCCTATCCAATCTAGTGACCCGTCGTTCAACTCCACTAGTATAATTATACACATATCGACCCTCTAAAATGGGATTTGACGAGATTTAGCTGAAAATCTTCAATTTTAGGTTTATCTCGATTAATCTCGACAAATCCTATTTAGAGGGTCGATATGTGTATAATTATACTAGTGGAGTTGAACGAGGGGTCACTAGATTGGATAGGCACACAATTTGAGAATGGAATGTTCGTACATTCCTGACATATTTTTGATACATTCCAGCGTTGCCATGGAAAAAATCCTCCAAATGTTGTCATGTGATATATCAAATTGCTGGAAATTTTACGCTGAGTAAAATATGATGATTATAAGTTGATTAGAATTGATTTGAGAAAATTAGTTACGAAAATGTCGGCGATTTACTATGAAATGGCCGACACTGCCACCCGTGTAAAATATTTTCCCCAAAACGGATTTTAGCGGATTTTGGATATGTTATTCTACGAAAAATTACGCTTCTAATGATACTAAAATACGCTTTGTATGAATTTTTCTAGGTTCAACCTTCCAACGACCAGACTATAACCAATTCAAAGATCTATAAAATGAATCTAAGAATTTCATAAATGGACAAAAAGCGGATGATTGCATAAAACTTAATTGGATTGGAATCTGGATCTTATATAGTTAGATCCTAACGAATACATATGTATTCAAACAGGAATTAGTACAAAGCTAAGCTCTGACAATAAAATTCATAGAAATTCCAATTCAATCAGCCATAACTACGTACTCCAAAAAGTAAGATAGACAAAAAATTAAGGGGATATATATAGTACAAGAAAATCATATTTAGCATGAAGTTTTCTGTACATATATATGGAATAAATATTTTCTAAATAACCAGGGATGGAAACAGACAAGCTGTTAACAGCCACTGGCTGTTAACAGCAAATGAAAATCGAAGCTGTTAACAGCTAGATGCTGACCAATGCAATAATTGAAATATTATTATATAATCATTTGGTTTCAAATTTCACTGTTACGTAAATACGATATACAATTCGAATTTAAACATTTTTGAGAATAAATTTCTTTGCTTGTCCCTTTTCCTTAATTTTTACTAATACAATTATTCAATTTGAACAGCTTGAATTGGCTATTAACAGCTCACATTGGCTGTTAACAGCTTAAATTGGCGTTAATTAACAACTTATAGGCAACATAAATGCAGTTTTTAATGCCAATTGGGGACGAATTCTTAGCTGTTAACAGCAAACAGCCAAAATGGCTGTTAACAGCAGATTCACCACCCCTGTAAATAACAAATACATGGTCCAAAAAACATGAGTGCATTTGCCTTAGTATTTTAGAATGCTATGACCAACCTACTTTGCATGATAAAAATAACCAACTTAAAGTTAATATTTTGTAAAATAAATTATATCACGGAAAAACCTCAGTTTCTCCTCTGTCGAATGAAACTAAAATTATTCAAATTTGATAACTAGAAGTGAGTCAAATATCTGACTAAGGTTACTCTGGTCGTATACTAATCCAACTTCACACTAATCCCTCAGCAGGCAAACGGATGGCCACCGTATTCTAGGGTTGAAAGGGAATACTGTCAATTGATTGGATTCCATAGAAACGATCATTAACAGCGATTATTACATAAGCGAACTTGACGAATTGCGGCAAGTAATACTTGGGACAGGCGTGGGAAACTTAACAATGGAATTTTACTTGAACGTGATAAGACGAGGCCAGACAGGGGCGTATTCGTCGCTTGAGATTTGAATGTCATCTCCATCCACCATACAGTCCAGACCTAGTTCCGAGCGATTACTGGTTGTTTGGAAAAGAATGATGAGCGATTTCAAGTAGTGAAGCAGCAAATAAATCACTGGATTAGAGGAAGCCCTCCCGAATTATACCACAGGCATAGATAAGTTCCCAGGAGATGAGAACTATGCAGAAAGTTGAAGGGGGAATATTTTGAACGTTTAGATGATGAATTTATTTAGTTAATGTAATATATTTTCTTTGTGACAAAAATCGGTAAGGAAGATTTGGGACAACCCTTGTAAATTTAGAGTCAAAAGGGAAAAAATTATAAGGGAAACAAAAATGAATGCGATATAGTGAAGTGCTTCTATAAAAATCCTAATAGCAAACGAGGGGAGAGAAAATGTCAAATATCTTATATACTAAATCACAATGATTTTTTTTTTTTTTTTTCGGAATTGATTGAGGAACTGGTAAGAGCTACAGACTTGAAATTTGGCAGAGGGGTAGAAAATATTGTTTCTAGGAACAAGTTCTAATATCTAAGAAAAATATTCATATCTTCCCTTTCAAAAGGTGACAAAACTATCAGCTGTTAATTATGCATTATAGAAAGCCTACTGAGACTGCAATTTAATTGGCTGAAAAAATAAATACAAATAATTCTGGGTCAATACATTTGACCAATAAATTTACCCTATAAGTTAGTACATACTTTAATAGTCCCATTAATCGCATAAATAGTTAAACTAAAACCTTTCAAACTTCACATTTCATTCCACCTTATAAACTCTTCATTTCCAAACTTTTGATTAATTAATCAATTAAAGCCTTCATAATGCCCCGAATTACTAAACGCGGTCCTCAGCGCAAATCACGTTTTACTAAAAACGATGCGTTGAGAGTGAAATTTCGAGGAGTAATGAAACATTAGAAGCTAAACAGGCCAGGTTGGAGAAACAGCTTGAGTATCAACTGGCATATTACGAGAATCAGAGCGGTGAAGAACGAGCTTCCCGCCTCGGTCAACGGCTTAAATATCAACATTCTCATTTTGACAACCAGAGTACAGATGATCGAGCTACCCGTCTTGAACGCCAGCTAGAATATCAGAAAGCTTACTATTTAAGTGAGAGCAGCGAAGAACTAATTATCCGCCAGAAGCGCCAGCGAGATCATAATAAAGCTCATTTCGAGGACGAGAGTAATGAAAGACGAATTTCCCGTCTAGACTATCAAAGAAAGTACCAGTCCTTAAGGACCAAAGGTAATAGTAATGGTAGTTATCTTAATATCGCACGTTCCGTTCCTGCATCTGAATTTAACGATAATCTAATCAACGAAAATTATTTTGGTGCAATGGAATTTAATTGTCCACTTTGTGGCGCGAAGTTTTGGGAGATCGAAAAGCTTACCACTAGCACTAAGAAATGCAACAAGTTCCCCCTCTGTTGTGGACAGGGGAAGGTGGTTCTACCCCCTTTAGTCTCACCGCCTGAGATGCTACTGCATCTGCTGACTACTGCTGACAAACGAGGGAGAGAGTTCAGAGATCAAATTCGAGCCTACAACTCAGCTCTAGCCTTTGCTTCGCTGGGAGTAAACCTCGATAAGGAACTTGCTAGCGCGAGACGTGGAGTATACACCTTCCGTATCCAGGGAGTTGTACACCATTACATCGGACAGCTGACACCCAGAGAGGGAGAGGCTCCCTCCTTTTCCCAGATATACATCCATGATGGGACAGCTGAGGGCGAGATAGAAAACCGGCAGCGGCATCTGGGAGAGGCATCTCTGCCAGAACTGAAAGCACTGCAGGCCCTAATGCACGAGGTCAATCCTTATGTGCAGTATTTCAGACACGGAATAGAGCTAATGAGAGCGCAAGGAGGAACTGACGTTAGGATGATCATCCGAGCTGATGGTGTCCCAGATCCCAGACGCTATAACGCCCCTGCTGCCCCAGAGGTAGCCGTTATCATGCCCGGAGACGGATATTCAGAAGGCGTAGCCAGCAGAGACATAGTGCTACATGCACGTACAGGGGGTTTACCGCGTATAACCGAGTGCAATTGCGCTTATGATTCTTTGCATTATGTACTTTTGTTCCCCTCAGGAGATAATGGCTGGCATCTGAAAATCCCTCACAGCAGAGGGAAAGGAGATGTGACTGCATTGGAGTATTACTCTTCCCGTCTGATGGTGAGAAGTGATTTGAGCTATCTACACATGTTTGGCAGACTCTTTCATCAGTACTTGGTGGATATGTTTGCTAAAGTGGAGCAACAGCGACTGAACTATATTAAGTGCAATCAGCAAAAGATTAGAGTAGATCTATACAGTGGCCTTGCTGATGCTATTTCTGCTGGCGATTCTAATCCTAGAGATTTGGGACGTAAAGTGATATTGCCTTCTTCCTTCACAGGTAGTCCTCGACAAATGTTTGAGTTATACCAGGACAGTATGTCTATAGTCAGGAAATATGGTAAGCCAGACTTATTCATTACATTTACATGCAATCCTGAAATGGGAGGAGATATCCTCTGCTCTTATAGGAAACCAAAAAGCGACCGATCGTCCTGATTTAATTGTTAGAGTATTTAAGATGAAATTGAAAGAATTACCTAATGATATCTGTAACAAACACGTGTTAGGTAAACCGTTGGCGCATGTTTATACAATAGAATTCCAAAAACGGGGCCTCCCCCATGCACACATTTTGGTGATTTTATGTCAGAGCGATAAACCTAGAGAATCATCAGATTATGACAAAATTGTATGTGCGGAAATTCCCGACCCAATCCATAATCCAAGGCTTCACGATATTGTTAAGCGTTGTATGATGCATAGTCCGTGTGGCTCTATAAGGAGAAACGCTCCTTGCATGCGCGATGGTAAATGCACGAAAAATATCCAAAAGCTTTTGCTGAATGTACTACAACAGGCAACGATAGCTATCCTATATACCAACGTCGTGATAACAAACGAACTGTACAAGTAAATGGTATTGAATTAGACAATCGTTCGGTTGTTCCATACAATCCTTATTACTGTGCCGACTATACTATAGTATAGTGGCCCAGTATTAGAATCACTGCCTTTATTTTTATTATTTTTATTACTGTGCCGACTATACTATAGTATAGTGGCCCAGTATTAGAATCACTGCCTTTATTTTTATTATTTTTTTTTTCTCCGTAGACGGTGCCCTGGCCAGAGCTTAATTGTTGATGGGCTGAAACTAGGCATGTAGGTGCGATGGGACCGTCTAATTTGCACCTGGGGTTACGATTTTTCGTTAACAAATTTTTGACACATCTTTAACACCTATAAAAATTTGTCTGGTCCATAACTCAAAATATGTTTTACTAAACCCCCAAATTTTATTTCATATTTGGATTCGCCATAAAATTCTGCGTCTGATGGGAGAATAAACTTTCCAATAAAGGGGTCAATTTCTGCCATAACTGGGGGTTGAAATTTCTTTGTTTACTCACACTTCAATTTCAGTAAAGTGTTAAATCTAATTCTATTGTTTCAACTTGTAATAATTATATTGATTTAACTTGTTAAATCCTACTCTAGTGATTCAACTTTCGATAATTATATTGATTTAACTTATAAATTCCAGCTGGCTTCTATTTAATTCTAGCATTACTATGCAATTTATTAAATTAAATTAATTTATATAAGGAATTTGTTGACTTTACTCAACTCACCGTGGATAACATTGCTAAAATAAATAACTAATAATTTAATTTATTATCAATAAGTAATGAATGGCATTAAACTAAAGATGGTTTATGATAGAACCGTTAACATTTTACATTCCACAACAACGACAGATAAAGTGATTATATTTATTTCGCGAGAATATTCTTGCACAATTAATGTACTGACGTAATTTATTATAATTAATTCCTTTTGTATTTAACTTATAGACGGTTCCAATTGGATTATTGGGGTTATCGAGTGCGCTGAATTCAAATATGATAGTGAAATTCGATTTAAATTAATAATAAGTGCAAATAATTGAACTTAATTTATTTTGCTGTACATAATTATGGTGTTGAATTATTAATGTATTAATTAAATATTTATACTAATTAGCTAAATTTCATTAATCTCAGAGATGATACAAGATAGAAACAAACTTTCAATTTATCAATTGGTCCTTATGGCACGTACCACCTATACAAGTGGGTCTTGACACCTTGAGGTGATGATGACATCGTCAAAAAAATGTATTTTTACAATTTTGTGAATTAAATAATTCGCATGGGTTGGTTGGAGTTGGGTGAATACCCAACACGCACTTTAAAAATGCTGAGTCATCACAAATTATATTCTACTTAAACTTGAATATCTCTCAAATGAAGTGAGCTAAATGGAAACTTCCACCACTCTAAGGGTCGTTGCCTACTGAATCACCTTTCTGTAATAATTTAACAACTTCATAGTGATGATGACATGGCAAAAAAATCCAAAATTGCAGCAGTGCTGACAGCATGTTCCTTTGGAGGCACTATCAATAAACCACCACCAAAATATAGTGCCACCGAAGGAACATGCGTCGGCACAGCTGCAATTTTGGATTTTTTTTCTCCGTAGACGGTGCCCTGGACTTAGCTTTATAGTTGATGGGCTGAAACTTGGCATGTGGGTGCGATGGGACCGTCTAATTTGCACCTGGGGTTACGATTTTTGATTAACAAATTTTTGACACATCTTTAACACCTTTCAAAATTTGTCTGGTCCATAACTCAAAATATGTTTTAATAAACCCCAAAATTTTATTTAATATTTGGATTTATCTTAAAATTCTGCGTCTGATGGGAGAAGAAATTTGTTAAAATTGGTTTAATTTCTGCCATAAATGGGGGTTGAAATTCCTTTGTTTACTCAACACTTCAATTTCAATAAAACTGTGAAATCTAATTCCATTGTTTCAACTTGTAATAATTATATTGATTGAACTTGTTAAATCTCTCACTATTGTTTCAACTTGCGATAATTAAATTGATTCAACTTATAAATTCCAGCTGGCTTCTATTTAATTCTAGTATTACTATACAATGGATTGAATATAATATAATAATATAAGGAATTTGTTGACTCAACTCAACCAACCATGGATAACATTGCTAAAATAAATAACTAATAATATAATTTATTATCAATACATAATGAATGAATGGCATTAAACTAAAGATGGTTTATGATAGAACCGTTAAGATTTTACATTCCACAACAACGACAGATTAAGTGATTATATTTATTTCGGCGAGAATATTCTTGCACAATTAATGACTGACTTAATTAATTATAATTAATTCATTTTGTATTTAACTTATAGACGGTTCCAAATAGATTATTGGGGTTATCGAGTGCGTGGAATTCAAATATTATAGTGAAATTTAATTTAAATTAATAATAATTGCAAATAATTGAACTTAATTTATTTTGCTGTATATAATAATCGTGTTAAATAATATATAAATAAATTAAATATTTATACTAATTAGATAAATTTCATTAATCTCAGAGATGATACAAGATAGAAACAAACTTTCAATTTATCAATTGGTCCTTATGCCAGGTACCACCTATACAAGTGGGTATTGACACCTTGAGGTGATCATGACATCGTCAAAAAAATGTATTTTTACAATTTTGTTAATTCGATATTTAAAATGGGTTAGTTGATGTTGGGTGATGACCCAACACACACATAAAAAATGCTGAGTCATCAGCTATTACATTCTACTCAAACTTGAATATCTCTAAAATTATATGAACTAAATGGAAACTTCCACCACTCTAAGGGTCGATGCCTTCTGTAACACCTTTTTGAAATAATTTAACACCTTCATAGTGATGATGACATGGCGAAAAAAAATCCAAAATTGCAGCCTGCGCCGACAGCATGTTCCTTTGGAGGCACTATCAATAAACAACCAACAAAATATAGTGCCACCAAAGGAACATGCGTCGGCACAGGGTGCAATTTTGGATTTTTTACTTCTGAAATATAATGCACATATTAATGTTGAGATTTGCAGTACAGTTAGTGCAGTTAAATATCTATACAAATACGTGTACAAGGGTCATGATAGAGCCATTGTAGAGTTCCACACTGCCGACAGTAGTGAAAGTAGTAAGACTAAGAACGTAGATGAAATTGTAAACTATCTAGAAGCTCGATACGTGTCTGCTACTGAAGCTTGCTATCGTCTCTTTGCATTTGATCTCCACGCAAATTTTCCACATGTGATGAGACTAGCTTTGCACCTGGAAGATCAGCAGCCTGTAGTATTTGCTGAAAGTGCTTCTATAGAAGATGTACTCAGTAGGCAGAGACACACTACCCTCACTGGGTGGTTTGTTGCTAATCAAAAATTTGCGAGTGCAAGGGATCTTACTTACACAAATTTTCCCGATAAATTTGTGTGGGATAAGACTGATCGTGAATGGAAGGAGAGGATCAAAGGACATGGCACCGTGATTGGTCGTGTCTATTCAGCTCATCCAGGTGACGGTGGCCGTTATTTCTTAAGAATGCTTCTTAATCATGTCACGGGCTGTACCAGTTTTCAGGATATCCGCACTCTCCCTGACGGCACCGTGTGTGATACCTTTAAGGAAGCAGCCCGTAGACGAGGCCTGTTGGAGGATGATCAGGAATCTGATGACTGCTTGACAGCAGCTGCGATAAGTGAAGTACCAACACAGCTACGCCAGCTGTTTGTGACTATTCTTTTGTTCAACGAGCCATCTGAACCACTAGCTTTGTGGAATAAGCATAAAGTCTCCCTGTCTGAGGACTATTTATTTAAAGCTAGAGTATTAGCTCCCAATCTCGAATTGAACGAGCACTTGACTAACAAGGCATTAATAGATATTCAGTATCGACTAGAACAAAGGGGTAAATCACTATCAGATTTTCCTGGAATGCCACTTCCGTCTCTTGCCAAGAGTCCCTATGACCAACCTAGCATCATTCGATATGAAATGGATTATAATGTCACTGAACAATTAACTGTTGCTGAGGAAAATATCCGGGGGCTTAACTCTGATCAAACTGACGTATTTGAATGCATAATGGAGGTAATCAATGATCCAATGATTGCCCAGAGAGCATTTTTTATTGATGGACCCGGAGGTACTGGCAAAACCTTTCTGTACAACACGATATTAGCTAAAGTCCGATCACAGGGTCAGATCGCACTAGCGATGGCTTCTTCTGGGATAGCAGCTCTCCTGCTGCAAGGCGGGAGGACTGTTCATTCTAGGATAAAGATTCCAATTCCTGTGAATGAGTTGTCCGTGTGTAACATTTCTAAACAGAGTGCCTTAGCTAAACTAATACAATCTGCCAAGTTATTAGTATGGGATGAAGCCCCAATGATACATAGGCATGCTGCTGAGTGTATAGATCGGAGTTTGAGAGACCTTTGTTCGTGTGACCAACCTTTTGGTGGAAAGGTTATCGTATTTGGAGGTGATTTTCGTCAAATTCTACCAGTGATTAGGCACGGAACTAGATCAGAAGTTGTATCTGCCTGTTTAAATAGGTCACCAATTTGGGTTGTGTTAAAGTGATGAAATTAATGATCAACATGCGTCTTCAGCAATTATCTTCTCAGGATTCTGTTGAAGTGAGCGAATTCTCAGACTTTTTGCTAAGAGTAGGTGATGGTACTGAACCTCAAAACGAAGATAATATGGTTCATATAAATGAGAAATTTATAGTACGTGGTGAAACTTTCGCAGACTTGGTCACAACTATCTACTCTGATATTAAGGAAAATTATCAAAATCGTGATTATATCACTTCCCGCATAATTATGTGTCCTAAGAACGACACAACAGATCAAATCAATGAGCTTGTGATGAATAAAATACCCGGTGAGGCTAAAGTATTATTGAGTGCGGATTCTGTAGATTCTAATCAGGCTGCCATGTATCCAACTGAGTTTTTAAATTCCATTACGCTTGCTAGCTTACCTCCGCATCGCCTCTACCTTAAGAAATACGCCTCAGTAATACTTTTGCGTAGTCTAGATCCCACTCAAGGGATGTGTAATGGCTCTCGCTTAACAATTATTGAAATGTCAAGCCATGTTATTGATGCTGAAATTGCAACTGGCACACATCGTGGTAAACGAGTGTTCATACCTCGCATAGTGATGATACCTTCTGAGACAGACTTCCCGTTTGTTCTCAGGCGAAAACAATTCCCAATTCGTCCTGCATTTTGTATTACTATTAACAAAGGTCAGGGCCAGAGTCTTAATTCAGTTGGTATATTTTACCTACTCCGGAGGCTATATTTAGTCATGGACAATTATATGTTGCTCTTAGCAGAGTCCAGAATCCTCGCGGCTTGAAAGTAATGGTATGTGGAGGAACTTACTCTGCCTCTGGTGGAGTTTCGGTACGGAATGTAGTTTATAAGGAGGTATTTCAATATCATCTGGGAAACATTTCTCCTTCCAACCAAAACTCTGGATATTGTTCCCCAATGAATTTGTCATTCGAGAATGCATTTTCTGATTCTGAGCCAGACTCGGTTCCAGGTAATACTGAAAAATAGGGAAGTTTGCCTATCTCTCAAGTTCGACAACATGAATTGATAGAATCTCTAACAGGTTCTGTTAACCAATTTTCCCTACTCATGCGTAACCATATAGCAATGACTCTTGATATGGAAATACAACCAATATTATCCATCCGAAATAATGAAATGGTTATTGTTGATAGCACTTTAAAAATTACTACGCATCGCTTGAAGCAAGTCTATCACATTTGTTTGGTCACAATTTTGAATTATGCCCTGTAACTGGAGATGGTAATTGTATTTACCGATCCTTAGCACATATTATTTTTGGTTCAGAGGCAATATATGAACACTTAAAATTTCAACTGATTCGTCAATTTCGAAACAGCCCTCTACACTGTTATAATGTAATGAAAATGTTACATTATAGCTGTGAAGAGGATTTGAACAATCATTTAGACCTCATATGCAAACCAAATGAATGGGGTACTGATGTAGTATTAGCTATATTGGGTTCTCTAGCGGAGATAGATGTATTAGTTATCAATGCTACTCACACTAATCCTAATATGTGGAGAGTAGACACTATCTATGCTCATGACACATTGTCATCTACAACACACAGTAATCCTGTGTTCAGCGGCCAGAAACTTGGTGTAGTGCTGCACCGACTACACAATGTCGAAGAGCTCTATCACTTCGATCCATTTTATTATAAGTAGCTCCTAGGAATATATGTCGGCTACACTTTAAGAACTCTCTCGGAGTATTGCTTCGGCATGCTACTCCAAGATCTTTTAGCTAATTCTTTATAGATAGATATTTCAGTCAATGCATCGTCATGAATATAGACTTCCGCCAACATTGGACAGAAGTTGGGATTAGTCTAACAAAGACTAATTATTTCAGGTAGTGAACATTTTGATCCGATTTAATTAATAGTTCAACATTGTGTATACTTATTTAGAGGAGATCTTAACAGTTTCCCTCTATGATATTATTATTCTATATACTACTGTATATCTGTGATTTACATCACTTACTAATGATAGCTCTTACGAATCATGAATGAATGCTTTCGGGTAGTGTCTCTGTTGCGTGTAATTCCTGAGTAATTGCATTCTAAAAGATTCTATTTTGAGCTTCTACTTCTTTCCATATGATGTATGTATAAATCTATACGTATATCCATTTCATTATTTTTATACAAAAACGTGTTTATTTGTTTTATATTTTCTTTTGAGCAAACTCACACCTCATAAAGCGAAAAACACCCCATTATACCCACCTCTACGGACTGACTAGATCAATATCTCCAAATCAACAGAAATATACGTAGAAGAAACAAACAAGATCACTATAAGAAACATAGGCGTCGAACTTTCCAATTTTTCTAAAAATCTGGGGGGGGCAGCCAGAGAACATTTAAAAAAGACATTTATTTTATTATGCAATTAATACGTAAAAATCACGTATAAATAGTAAATAAATAACGTAAGTGAGATGTAAATTTACTGAGAAAGCTTTATGCAACTTGAAATTTTTGGCAAATTAAAAAGCTGTTATCCTCCACTGTTTCAACCAATTTTCAAGAGAAACGCCAGCTGAGGGGACGAAATCATACTTGCCAAACCTACAGGGATTCCCTGTACAGTACAGTATTTAAACATTTTGGCGGTTCAGTACAGGCGTACAGGGATTTTTAATTTACTAATTATGTGTCAAATAATGCCTAAAAATGTCTACAGTGATGATAGTATATTCTGCCATGCATTCTGCATTGACCACATGAAGGCACAACTGGTTTATATACAGGCTTTCATCCAGACTAAATTTCCCGCGCACCTAGATTTAGTTTGAGATCGCTCACACGCGCCTAAATTAATCATTTTGTATTAAGTCTATGGGAGCATCTCTCGATTTTCGCGAGCCTAGAAATTTTTTCATCCAAATTTACGCGCCTACAGGCGCGTTGCATACGCCTGGATGAAACCCTGTTTATATATATATATATATATATATATATATATTCAAGCGTACAGGGATTCCCTGTACAATATATAATTCAATGCTTTCTCCTTTCCAAATACTAATTTAACAATGTAAGTGAATAGTAATTCCTTGGACGAGCGAGCGCAGCGAGCGAGAGATTTTTGGGAGGTGTACATTGATTTTGGCCAATGTACAGGGGAAAATTGGAGCCCTGTATAGGGACATGACTCAAATAGGTTGGCAGGTATGCGAAATCTGGGGGGGGCGAGACCTATGCTGCCCCCCCCGACATTTTTCCGGGGGGAGCAGGCCCCCCCCGCCCCCCCCGCAACGACGCCTATGATAAGAAAGAGGTAAAACATAAATGTAATGTTGTTTCAATTTCGTTAACCTGCCCAATCAAATAATACTCTGCTAATTTGGCGGATGAAACATTATTTTATTTGCTCCCGAAATAGTCATAAGCAAATTTAAATTGTCCAATCAAATAATACACCAGTATATTTAGCGCATTGGCCCATTATTTCATTGGCTCCCGTAATAGTCATAAGCAAATAATTCTATATATAAATATATAAAACAAGTTTTAAACCAATAATGCAAAATACTATTGCTAAAATGGATAAACTCTCACTAAATTCTATAATTGTTGAGGAAGAATTGATTCATTCTGATAAGTCTGATAACCCTGAAAACAAAGATATCGAGGAAGAACCTCCCGCAAAGAAGAACCGCCCGCTGCAGTTTCCAGGAAGCGGAAAAAGAGGGAACGCCAATATTGCATTGCAATTTAAAAAAATTGAACTATTGAAGGATATTATTGAAGTAAGTTACCCCAAAATCACTTTTATATTTAATAATATCAATATACTATTGTGCTTAATTCTAATCACCTTAGAACCCAGAAGTAATGAAGCTCATATCAGGCAATAAAATCAAGCTAAATATTAACTTATAATTTGGTGAGTTTTCTTTTTCATTTTATTCTTTTAAATCGATGTTTACATCTGTCTCTTTTAGATTCTCACACATCTATCTACTAATCTACTATCTATATATCATATATGTATCTATATCTATATCTATATCTATGTATATCTAGCACTATATATTAAACGCGATGATTATTTGTCCGTCTGCACTTTAATTCGGAACTGTAATTATAAGGGATAATTATATAATTTAAATTTGGCAAGGAGATTTGGTTATAAATTGAAGGAGCAGTTAAATAATAAACGAATTATGCGAACCTCGCTGAATAAACGGCATAACATCAGAAAGAGCATTTACTTTAATACAAGCGAGGGCCGCAGGCCCGAGTGCAAGTTGTAAGAACGCGCGTAGCGCGGACGAGCAGCTTGTATATTATAATTTACATAACATAAATAGTGAGTCATGTGTTGTTTCCATTAAACGGTCAATTATATACGCTACTGGGTGCACATTTAGGAGTGTCCTCTATGGCCACGAACAGGCTTTCATCCAGGCGAGACAAGTATTTTAGTATACTATAAGTTTCGTTGGGATTAAAAAGATTTGGACAAGTTTGGTTCGGATAATCGGGGTATCATTCTATAGATACCTATATAAAATGTATTACTTCAATAATCCGAACGAATTCACTAATCGGAACTGAATTTTTTTGAATCGGAAAAGTCTGTTCGGATTAGCGAGGGTGTACTGTATATGTGATATTTCAATTTTGATTTCAAATTCGTATTCTACGCATGCGACTAATAAATTGTAGAAGCTTTCAACTCACATACAAATTGATTAGGTTTAAAATTATCTTCTTTCGGCATCATGTATTAGTTTTCCAAATGCCACTATGGTATAAGGTGGGAACAAGTGGCACGTGGTGGCTTAAGGCTCAACTATAATTAGGAACCCAAATTGTCCTGCATTATATTATGGGTATAAATTGAAACGTCAATTCTTTCTTTGGAATGCCGATATTGAATTGTAATTGAATATCTAATTGGCCTCCGAGGTTTACGAGAGTTATGATTTGAAATATAGACCTCATAAAGCAATTCGAGCAATTAGTTAATTTAAAGTGACTTCCTACAATTAGTTAATTTAAAGTTACTGGGGGAAATTTTTTTTGTGACACTTGTAGCACAAGTGGCACATGGCAGAAATATGTAAGCCACTTTGGAAATGTTGACTAAAGATGGACCCAAACAATTCACAGGCGTAGCACGCGGTCCGGCAGGTCCGGCTTTGGCCGGACCACTTTAACTGTTGGGCCGGAGACTTTTCAGAGCCGTGCGATGCCCCTGAATTGGTATAAAAAGCTATTAACCAAACTCGAAGAATACTATACTTCAGAATAGTTTGATAAGACACACATGAATTCATATATTTCCGCCGTATACCATTCGTGTCAAAAATATTGATTGGTACCGTGACCTTCGTTATATAAGGCCTTACTACTGAGTAGATTTTGCTGGACCATGGATGACTTAAAAGCCAATGATTATTAGCTGACATATCTTTATCTCAATAGCTGGTAATGACAGACCTGAGAAATGCATTATAATTGTATAGGAAGTTAGGAACATGATATCATGGAATACATAACACCCTCTAGAATTGTAATATATCACCATTTGATTACGTAATCGCTATTTTCGATTATCGTGTTTTTATAGCCTGCTTTTAACATAGTTAAACCGTTATAAATGTCCAAAACTAGTTGAATGAAATATATCGAAATTATAAATGGAATGTTGACACATTCCTATGTTGCCAGGGAAATGCAATTTTCTTAAAATGAGCCATAACTCAAAAACTATCTATTTTATGTAAACTATGCTAGTACTGATCTACCCGCAATAGGTAACTTCCTATTCATTGATAATACATTTTCTACTGCCTAACTTCAATAATCTTTGAGATAATGAGTGTATTACCATATAAAGAATTAGGTGCAAATAATAGCATTATCTCAAAGAATATTGAAGTTAGGCCTAGAAAATGTATTATCAATGAATAGGAAGTTACCTATTACGGATACCGTATTTCCCCGAATAAGCGCCCCGGCGCTTATTGTTTTCGTGGGCCAAAATTATCCTGAAATTTTTGTGAAAAATCCAGAATATAATATTTAAGTGGGTTTAATGGTTTCCACCACAGTATACCTACTGAAGTTGCCAAAATCAATGGAATTACATTACAGTGATCTAGTAATGTGTTAAATTTTATCATACCAATGTCATTTTTATTGACCCGGCGCTTATTCGGGGAAATACGGTATATCAGTACTAGCATAATTTACATAATATCGATAGTTTGAATTATGGCTCATTTTAAGAAATATGCATTTCCCTGGCAACCGAGGAATGTGTCAACATTCCATTTATAATTTCGATATATTTCATTCAACGAGTTATGAACATCCTCATGTTCCCATTTTGAACATTTATAACGCGTTTAACTATGTTAAAAGCAGGCTATAAAAACACGATAATCCCCACGAAAAAGAGCGATTACGTAATCAAATGGTGATACGTATATCACAATCCTAAAGGGTGTTATGTATGCCTTGATATCATGTTCCTAACTTCCTATACAATTATAATGCATTTCTCAGGTCTCTCATTACTAGCTATTGAGATAAAGATATGTCAGCTAATAATCAATGGCCTTTAAGTAATCCATGGTTCGTAGTAGTAAGGCCTTATATAACGAAGGTCACGATTGGTACGAATACTTTTGGTAGGTGTGAGTGTATTTAAATACAAGGAATAATCACTGAAGAATTAAAATATGCGAAATAAACCGCCAGGAACAAAAGGATGTTCCAAGTGTCAAACATCTTGGTGAAGCAGAATTAGAAGCGATTAGTATAGGTGATAGCAACGGGCGATGGGCTCATGAAGCCGAACGTACTGACTACTGAGCTTGAGGCGAAGGTTAAATGCATTAAAGCTATTTGAAGGGGTCTTAAGAGGAAGAGATTTGTAGCAAATCACTAAATTTCTTATTGGGAGATTCCTATGTCATTCGCATAAGAAATAAAACCTCCAAAAAGCGATATTATTTCTTTGATTAGCGATTAAACTTAACCAGCAATACGACACTTTTTGAAACTTAAAAATTTATTGAACCCATTATCGTTCATAAAGGACAATGACTTTGATGTTACTATATTACTTGGTAATAATTACTAGGCAAGAAAACTTAGTAATCATAGTTCAATCGTGATTAAGAATATTAGCATCGAAAGTTGTGTATACTTCGTGTGAGAAGATAGATATTTGGTTTATTTTTTCACAGCGATTGGCCTAGACAAATAATTCACCATATTTACACAGTACAATTAACGCGATTATTTTGGTAGGTGAAATTAAAGGATTATAAATACAAACGGATCAGCCTGCTGTATAATACTATTTTAAGGCAGCACTCTAACAATAAAGTTTCTATAATATTCAAGAAACGAAATATAAAATAAAACATTCTTAAATTATATATAATGATATTGTAAACTAATAGTAATCATCGGATTGTTGAGAATTAGAGCTTTGTACGTTCATTAGCGATGTCATCAGATATTTCAGTGAGTGAATCTTCAGGGTTTGCATGAGATTCCATTAAACTATGTACAATGTCAGTTGTATTAGGATTAGGTAGTGATACAGTCGCATCATGAACGAGTACTTCAGATGTTAAATATTGACCTGTGGAAGAAGAGGCATTTGCTATATTATGAGAGTTAGAGCATTCTCCAAGGTGAGGGTCTGATTGCACAGTAGTATTTACAAGTGAAGGTTTTTCAATTAATTTATGAGTAGGAGCCATTTTAGGTGCAGAAGCAGGTTGAATCGTGAGAATTAGATTTTTACTATTGGCTACCATAATGTCAGTAACTTGATCCAATGTTTTACCAGCAACTTCGATACCATTTACTTCTAAAATTTCATCCTCTACACTAAGCAACCCGGTTCCTTCAGCTAATCCACCCATAACTAAACGAGATATGAAAAAACTATCCACTCTTTCTATTCCATTAGTAGTCATCCTAACACTTTTCCCATCACGTACATAAAATCCCAATTTCTGATCTGGTGAATGTTTAATTAATTTAACTCTTAAAATTTGAGGAGATTGCCCTTCTTGATAGAGAATAGTGGATACTTGTCTGAAGTCTTGGGGCATACCAATTGATATATTTGGTGGTTTTGTACCCCTTTTCCTCTTAGCAATATCCTCCCACATCAAATCTACAAACATTATTAAAGTATACATGTTGTCTACACAATATATCAGTGTAATAGCAGTTTGACTGGAGTAGCATTACTTGTGGTGACTTATAGATACACACCCAAGAAACCAAAAAAATCCAAAATTGCAGCTGTGCCGACGCATGTTCCTTTGGTGGCACTATATTTTGGTGGTGGTTTATTGATAGTGCCTCCAAAGGAACATGCTGTCGGCACAGCTGCAATTTTGGATTCTTTGTCGCCATGTCATCATCACTATGGTGTTAAATTATTTCAGAAAGGTGTTTCAAAAGGCAACTACCCTTAGTGAGTTGGAAGTTTCGTTTTAGCTCACTTCATTTCAAAGATATTCAAGTTTCAGTAGAATATAATAAGCGATGAGTCAGCATTTTTTATGTGAGTGTTGGGTCATCACCCAACACCAACCAACCCATTCGAAATATAGAATTCACAAAATTGTAAAAACACATTTTTTTACTATGTCATCATCACCTCAAGGTGTCAAGACCCATTTGTAGATGTGTTATGTGGCATAAGGATCAATTGATAAATTTGAAATTTGTTTCTATCTTCTATAATCACTGAGATTAATGATATTGAATTAATTAGTATGAATAATTATCAATATAATATATAATTTAACACCAATTTCAATGTCAACTTACATTTATTAAGTTAAATTATCAAATTTCAATTCCGCACGCTCGATAATCCCTAATATACAAATTGGAAGCATCTATATAAGTCATACACGGACTGAATTAATTATATAATTAATGACTTCAGTATATTAACAGTGCAAGAATATTCTTGCAGAAGGAATATAATCACATAATCTGTCGTTGTTATGGAATCTAAAATCTCGGTTTTCAATTGGAAAATAGAAGCCTACTCGATCTCACAAGTTGAATTAATATAATAATCACAAGTTGAAACAATAGAATTAGATTTAACACTTCAATTGAACTGAAGTGTTAGTAAACAAAGAGAATTTGCAACTCAATTGTGGCACAAACGAAACCGAATTTAAAAATTCGTGCACTGTGAACAGTTGTATAATTTAATTCTCTATCGAATGCAAATAAATTAAATATTCAGGCCCATTTATTGTTCCTTTTCTAACATTAAACAGGTTTAAAAATGTGACCAAAAAAATGTAATCAAAAATCGTGACCCCAGGTGCACATCTGTAACCCATGAGACACCTGTCCTGAAAATTTCATTTCTTAGTAAATATAACTCTGTTCTGTGGAGAGGATACGGAAGGATAAAAATCCAAAATTGCAGCCTGTGCCGACGCATGTTCCTTTAGTGGCACTATATTTTGGTGGTGGTTTATTGATAGTGCCGCCAAAGGAACATGCTGTCGGCACAGGCTGCAATTTTGGATTTTTTTTCGCCCAGTCATCAACGCCCAAGGTGTGAAGAACCATTTGTTAATTGGTCGGAGTTACAAGGAAAGATTGTTGAATTTGAAGGTTTTTTTCTATCATAAACCATCTAGAGTTTAATGCCATTCATTCATTATGTATTGATAATAAATTATATTATTAGTTATATATTTTAGCAATGTTATCCACGGTGAGTTGAGTAAAGTCAACAAATTCCTTATATAAATTAATTTAATTTAATCCATTGTATAGTAAGTAATGCTACAATCAAATAGAAGCCAGCTGGAAATTATACGTTGAATCAATTTAATTATCGGAAGTTGAATCAATAGAGTAGGATTTAACAAGTTAAATTAATATAATTATTACAAGTTAAAACAATGGAATTAGATTTAACACTTTTACAGAAATTGAAGTGTGAGTAAACAAAGAAATTTCAACCCCATTTATGGCAAAAATTAAACCAATTTTTTAAAATTTTCTTCTCCCAACAGACGCAGAATTTTATGATGAATCCAAATATGAAATAAAATTTGGGGGTTTAATAAAACATATTTTGAGTTATGGACCAGACAAATTTTGAAAGGTGTTAAAGATGTGTCCAAAATTTGTTGATCTAAAATCGTAACCCCAGGTGCAAATTAGACGGTCCCATCGCACCTACATGCCAAGTTTCAGCCCATCAACTATAAAGCTCTGGCCAGGGCACCGTCTACGGAGAAAAATAGAAAAAATAATAATAATAATAATAAAATCCAAAATTGCAGCCTGTGCCGACGCATGTTCCTTTGGTGGCACTATATTTTTGTGTTGTTTATTGATAGTGCCTCCAAAGGAACATGCTGTCGGCGCAGGCTGCAATTTTGGATTTTTTTTCGCCAAGTCATCAACGTCCAAGGTGTGAAGAAGCATTTGTTATTTGGTCCGAGTCACAAGGAACGGTAGATAAATTTGAAGTTTGTTTCTATCATAAACCATCTAGAGTTTAATGCCATTCATTCATTATGTATTGATAATAAATTATATTATTAGTTAGTTATTTTAGCAATGTTATCCACGGTGATTTGAGTTTAGTCAACAAATTCCTTATATTATTATATTTATTTAATATTTAATCCATTGTATAGTAATACTAGAATTAAATAGAAGCCAGCTGGAATTTCTAAGTTAAATCAATAAATTAATCGCAAGTTGAAACAATAGAGTAAGATTTAACAAGTTCAATCAATATAATTATTACAAGTTGAAACAATAGAATTAGATTTAACAGTTTTACTGAAATTGAAGTGTGAGTAAACAAAATAAATTTTCAACTCAATTGTGGCACAAACTAAGCCCAATTTGAAAATTCGTGCACTGTGAAAAGGTGTAGAATTTAATTCTCTATCCAAATATGCAAATTTTATCAAGCTCACTATTTATTATTTAATGTTATGAGGTTTAATAAGATTAAATAGGTGTTAAGAAATTTTGAACGGAAATCGTAACCCCAGGTGCAAATTAGACGGTCACTCCGCACCTACATGTCAAGTTTTAGCCCTCAATGTATAAAGGTGAGGGCAGGGTACCGTCTACGGAGAAATAATAATAAAAAAATCCAAAATTGCAGCCTGTGCCGACGCATGTTCCTTTGGTGGCACTATATTTTGTTGGTGGTTTATTGATAGTGCCTCCAAAGGAACATGCTGTCGGCGCAGGCTGCAATTTTGGATTTTTTTTGCCATCTCATCATCACTAAGAAGGTGTTAAATTATTTCAAAAAGGTGTTTCAGAAGGCATCGACCCTTAGAGTGGTGGAAGTTTCCATTTAGTTCACTTCATTTTAGAGATATTCAAGTTTGAGTAGAATATAACAGCTGATGACTCAGCATTTTTTATGTGAGTGTTGGGTCATCACCCAACATCAACTAACCCATTTTAAATATCGAATTAACAAAATTGTAAAAACACATTTTTTAAACGATGTAATCATCACCTCAAGGTGTCAAGACCCACTTGTATAGGTGGCACGTGCCATAAGGACCAATTGATATATTTAAAGTTTGTTTCTATCTTGTATCATCTCTGAGATTAATCAAATTTAGCTAATTAGTATAAATATTTAATTAATATATTAATAATTTAACACCAATTTCAATGTCAACTTATATTTATTAAGTTTAATTATTTTGTCATAAATAATAAATTAATTAATTTGGTAATCAAATTTCAATTCCGCACACTCGATAACCCCTAATAAACAAATTGGGAGCATCAATATAAGTTAAATACAGAATGAATGAATTATAATTAATTACGTCAGTACATTAATTGTGCAAGAATATTCTCGCAGAAATAAATATAATCACTTAATCTGTCGTTGTTGTGGAATGTAAAATCTTTGGTTTCAATTAGAAAATAGAAGCCTACTCGATCGCACAAGTTGAATCAATATAATTATTACAAGTTGAAACAATAGAATTAGATTTAACACTTTCAAAAGTTTCAATTGAATTTAAGTGTTAGTAAACAAAGGGAATTTGTAACTCAATTGTGGCACTAACGAAACCCAATTTAAAAATTCGTGCACTGTGACAAGGTGTAGAATTTAATTCTCTATCGAATGCATATAATTTGAATATTCGCGCAAAATTTATTGTGCTTTTTCTAACATTAAACAGGCGTAAAATTGTGTCCAAAAAAATGTGATATAATATCGTGACCCCAGGTGCACATCTGTAACCCATGAGACACATATCCTGAAAATTTGGGCTTTTAGTTAATTAAACTCTGATCTGTAGAGAGGATACGGAAGGATAATAATAACTAACCAAGGCACTGAGATTAGAACTGGGCCACTATACTATAGTATAGTCGGCACAGTAATAAAATCCAAAATTGCAGCCTGTGCCGACGCATGTTCCTGTGGTGGCACTATATTTTTTTGGTGGTTTATTGATAGTGCCTCCAATGGAACATGCTGTCGGCACAGCTGCAATTTTGGATTTTTTTTTTCGCCATGTCATCATCACTATGAAGGTGTTAAATTATTTCAAAAAGGTGTTACAGAAGGGATCGACCCTTAGAGTGGTGGAAGTTTCTATTTAGTTCACTTCATTTTAGAGATATTCAAGTTTTAGTAGAATATAATAGCTGATGACTCAGCATTTTTTATGTAAGTGTTGGGTCAGCACCCAACTTCAACTAACCCATTTTAAATATTGAATTAACAAAATTGTAAAAACACATTTTTTTGACGATGTCATCATCACCTCAAGGTGTTAAGACCCATTTGTAGAGGTGTTACTTGGCATAGGGAACAATTGATACATTGGAAGTTTGTTTCTATCTTATTTGATTTCTGAGATTAATGAAATTTAGATAATTAGTATAATATTTAATTAATCTATTAATAATTTAACACCAATATTATGGTCATCAAAATAAATTAAGTTCAATTATTTGAAAGTATTATTAATCTAAATTGAATTTCAATATCATATTTGAATTCAGCGCACTCGATAACCCCACTAATCTATTTGGAACCATCTCTATAAGTTAAACACAGAGCGAATTAATTAGAATTAAATTTGTCATGTATCCATTGTGCAAGAATATTCGAAGCAGAAATAAATATAATCACATAATCTGTCGTTGTTATGGAATGTAGAATCTTAACGGTTCTATCATAAACCATCTTTAGTTTAATGCCATTCATTCATTACTTATTGATAATAAATTATATTATTAGTTATTTATTATAGGAATCTTATCCACGGTGATTTGAGTAAAGTCAATAAATTCCTTACACGTATATTATATTATTGTATTTTATCCATTGTATAGTAATACTACAATTAAATAGAAGCCAGCTGGAATTTGTAAGTTAAATCAATATAATTATCGCAAGTTGAATCACTAGAGTAGGATTTAACAAGTTAAATCAATATAATTATTACAAGTTGAAACAATGGAATTAGATTTAACACTTTTACTGAAATTGAAGTGTGAGTAAACAAACAAATTTCAACCCCCATTTATGGCAGAAATAAAACTCTTTATTAAAAGTTTTCTTCTCCCATCAGACGCAAAATTTTATGGTGAATCCAAATGTGAAATAAAATTTGGGGGTTTAGTAAAATATTTTTTGAGTTATGGACCAGACAAATTTTGAAAGGTGTTAAAGATGTGTCAAAAATTTGTTAATCAAAAATCGTAACCCCAGGTGCAAATTAGAAGGGCACTCCGCATCTACATGCCAAATTTAAGCCCTCAATGTATAAAGGTGTGGCAGGGGCACCGTCTACGGAGAAAAAATAAAAAAATCCAAAATTGCAGCCTGTGCCGACGCATGTTCCTTTGAGGCACTATATTTTGTTGGTGGTTTATTTATAGTGCCTCCAAAGGAACATGCTGTCGGCGCAGGCTGCAAATTTGGATTTTTTTTCGCCAAGTCATCAACGCCCAAGGTGTGAAGAACCATTTGTTAAGTGGTCGGAGTCACAAGGAACGATTGTTGAATTTGAAGTTTGTTTCTATCATAAAGCATCTAGAGTTTATTGCCATTCATTCATTACTTAATGATAATAAATTAAATTATTAGTTATTTATTTTAGCAATGTTATCCACGGTGAGTTGAGTAAAGTCAACAAATTCCTTATATAAATTAATTTAATTTAATCCATTGTATAGTAATGCTACAATTAAATAGAAGCCAGCTGGAATTTATAAGTTGAATCAATATAATTATCGCAAGTTGAATCACTAGAGTAGGATTTAACAAGTTAAATCAATATAATTATTACAAGTTGAAACAATGGAATTAGATTTAACACTTTTACTGAAATTGAAGTGTGAGTAAACAAAGAAATTTCAAACCCCATTTATGGCAGAAATTAAACATATTTTTGAAAATATACCTCTCCCATCAGACGCAGAATTTTATGGTGAATCCAAATGTGAAATAAAATTTAGGGGTTTAGTAAAACATATTTTGAGTTATGGACCAGACAAATTTTGAAAGGTGTTAAAGATGTGTCAAAAATTCGTTAATCAAAAATCGTAACCCCAGGTGCAAATTAGACGGTCCATACGCACCTACATGCCAAGTTTCAGCCCATCAACTATAAAGCTCAGGCCAGGGCACCGTCTACGGAGAAAAAATAATAAAAATAATAAAAAAATCCAAAATTGCATCCTGTGCCGACGCATGTTCCTTTGGTGACACTATATTTTGTTGGTGGTTTATTGATAGTGCCTCCAATGGAACATGCTGTCGGCACAGGATGCAATTTTGGATTTTTTTTTCGCCAAGTCATCATCACTATAAAGGTGTTAAATCATTTCAAAAAGGTGTTACAGAAGGCATCGACCCTTAGAGTGGTGGAAGTTTCGTTTTAGTTCACTTCCTTTTAGCGATATTCAAGTTTGAGTAGAATATAACAACTGATGACTCAGCATTTTTTATGTGAGTGTTGGGTCATCACCCAACATGAACTAACCCATTTTTAATATCGAATTAACAAAATTGTAAAAACACATTTTTTTAACGATGTCATCATCACCTCAAGGTGTCAAGACCCACTTGTATAGGTGGCACGTGCCATAAGGACCAATTGATAAATTGAAAGTTTGTTTCTATCTTCTATGATCTCTGAGATTTATGATATTTTATTAATTAGTATATATAATTATTAATATTATTTATAATTTAACACCAATTTCAATGTCAACTTATATTTATTAAGTTTAATTATTTTGTCATAAATAATAAATAAATTAATTTGTCCATCAAATTTCAATTCCGCACACTCGATAACCCCTAATAAACAAATTGGAAGCATCTATATAAGTCATATACTGACTGAATTAATTATAATTAATTACGTCAGTATATTAACAGTGCAATAATATTAACGCAGAAGTAAATATAATCACATAATCTGTCGTTGTTATGAAATATATAATCTTTTTTTTCAATCGGAAAATAGAAGCCTACTCGATCTCACAAGTTGAATCAATATAATAATAACGAGTTGAAACAATAGAATTTGATTTAACACTTTCAATTGAACTGAAGTGTTAGTAAACAAAGGAAACTTGCAACTCAATTGTGGCACAAACGAAACCCAATTTAAAAATTCCTGCACTGTGAAAAGGTGTAGAATTTAATTCTCTATCCAATGCATATAAATTTAATATTCTCGCACTATTTATTGTGCTTTTTCTAACATTAAACAGGTGTAAAAATGTGTCCAAAAAAGTGTTATAAAAAATCGTGACCCCAGGTGCACATCTGTAACCCATGAGACACATATCCTGAAAATTTGGGCTCTTAGTTAGTAAAACTCTGTTCTGTGGAGTGGCTACGGATAAATAACTATACCATAGTATAGTCGGCACAGTAATAAAAATCCAAAATTGCAGCCTGTGCCGACGCATGTTCCTTTGGTGGCACTATATTTTGGTGGTGGTTTATTGATAGTGCCTCCAAAGGAACATGCTGTCGGCACTAGCTGCAATTTTGGATTTTTTTTGCCTAGTCATCATCACTATGAAGGTGTTAAATTATTTCAGAAAGGTGTTTCAGTATGCAACGACCCTTAGAGTGGTGGAAGTTTCCATTTAGCTCACTTCATTTGAGAGATATTCAAGTTTCAGTAGAATATAATCTGTGATGACTCAGCATTTTTAAAGTGCGTGTTGGGTATTCACCCAACTCCAACCAACCCATGCGAATTATTTAATTCACAAAATTGTAAAAATACATTTTTTTGACGATGTTATCATCACCTCAAGGTGTCAAGACCCACTTGTATAGGTGGTACCTGGCATAAGGAGCAATTGATAAATTGAAAGTTTGTTTCTATCTTGTATCATCTCTGAGATTAATGAAATATACCTAATTAGTATAAATATTTAATTAATAAATTAATAATTTAACACCATTATTATGTACAGCAAAATAAATAAAGTTCAATTATTTGCACTTATTATTAATTTAAATCGAATTTCACTATCATATTTGAATTCAGCGCACTCGATAACCCCAATAATCCAATTTTAAAATTCTATAAGTTAAATACAAAAGGAATTAATTATAATAAATTACGTCAGTACATTAATTGTGCAAAAAGAATATTCTCGCCGAAATAAATATAATCACTTAATCTGTCGTTGTTGTGGAATGTAAAATCTTAACGGTTCTATCATAAACCATCTTTAGTTTAATGCCATTCATTCATTACTTATTGATAATAAATTATATTATTAGTTATTTATTTTAGCAATGTTATCCACGGTGAGTTGAGTAAAGTCAACAAATTCCTTATATAAATTAATTTAATTTAATCCATTGTATAGTAATGCTACAATTAAATAGAAGCCAGCTGGAATTTATAAGTTTTTCAATATAATTATCGCAAGTTGAATCACTAGAGTAGGATTTAACAAGTTAAATCAATATAATTATTACAAGTTGAAACAATGGAATTAGATTTAACACTTTTACTGAAATTGAAGTGTGAGTAAACAAAGAAATTTCAACCCCCATTTATGGCAGAAATTAAACCATTTATTGAAAATTTTCTTACCCATCAGACGCATAATTTTATGGTGAATCCAAATATTAAATAAAATTTGGGGGTTTAGTAAAACAATTTTTGAGTTATGGACCAGACAAAATTTGAAAGGTGTTAAAGATGTGTCAAAAATTTCTTAATCAAAAATCGTTACCCCAGGTGCAAATTAGACGGTCCCATCGCACCTACATGCAAAGTTTAAGCCCATCAACTATAAAGCTCTGGCCAGGGCACCGTCTACGGAGAAAAAAATAATAATAAAAAAAAATAATAAAGGCAGTAAGATTAGAACTGGGCCACTATACTATAGTATAGTCGGCACAGTAAAAATAATAATAAAGGCAGTGATTCCAATACTGGGCCACTATACTATAGTATAGTCGGCACAGTAAAAATCCAAATTTGCAGCCTGTGCCGACAGCATGTTCCTTTGGTGGCACTAAATTTTGGTGGTGTTTTATTGATAGTGCCTCCAAAGGAACATGCTGTCGGCACAGGCTGCAATTTTGGATTTTTTTCCGCCAAGTCATCATCACTTTGAAGGTGTTATATTATTTCAGAAATGTGTTTTAGAAGGCAACGACCCTTAGAGTGGTGGAAGTTTCCATTTTGCTCACTTCATTTGAGAGATATTCAAGTTTCAGTAGAATATAATCTGTAATGACTCAGCATTTTTTAAGTGGGTGTTGGGTTTACACCCAACTCCAACTAACCGATGCGAATTATTTTATTCAAAAAATTGTAAAAATACATTTTTTTGACGATTTCATCATCACTTTAAGGTGTCAAGACCCATTTGTAGAGGTGTTACTTGGCATAAGGATCAATTGATAAATTGGAAGTTTGTTTCTATCTCGTATAATCTCTGAGATTTTTGATATTTAATTAATTAGTATAAATAATTATTAATTTATTAGTAATTTAACACCATTATTATGTACAGCAAAATAAATGAAGTTCAATTATTTGCAATTATTATTAATTTAAATTAAATTTCACTATCATATTTGAATTCAGCTCACTCGATAACCCCAATAATCTAATTGGAACCGTCTCTATAAGTTAAACACAAAGCGAATTAATTAGAATTAAATATGTCATGTATCCATTGTGCAAGAATATTCTAAGCAGAAATAAATATAATCACATAATCTGTCGTTGTTATGAAATATATAATCTTAGTTTTCAATTAGAAAATAGAAGCCTACTCGATCTCGCAAGTGGAATCAATATAATTATTACAAGTTGAAACAATAGTATTAGATTTAACACTTTCAATTGAACTGAAGTGTTAGTAAACAAAGGAAACTTGCAACTCAATTGTGGCACAAATGGAACCCAATTTAAAAATTCGTGCACTGTGAAAAGGTGTAGAATTAGATTCTCTATCGAATGCATATAAATTTAATATTCTCGCACTATTTATTGTGCTTTTTCTAACATTAAACAGGTGTAAAAATGTGTCCAAAAAAGTGTTATAAAAAATCGTGACCCCAGGTGCACATCTGTAACCCATGAGACACATATCCTGAAAATTTGGGCTCTTAGTTAGTAAAACTCTGTTCTGTGGAGTGGCTACGGATAAATAATAATAAAATCCAAAATTGCAGCCTGTGCCGACGCATGTTCATTTGGAGGCACTATATTTTGTGGTGGTTTATTGATAGTGCCTCCAAAGGAACATGCTGTCGGCACAGGCTGCAATTTTGGATTTTTTTTCCGCCAAGTCATCATCACTATGAAGGTGTTAATTATTTCAAAAAGGTGTTACAGAAGGCATCGACCCTTAGAGTGGTGGAAGTTTCCATTTAATTCACTTCATTCTAGAGATATTCAAATTTGAGTAGAATATAATAGATGATGACTCAGCATTTTTTATGTGAGTGTTGGTTCATCACCCAACATCAACTAACCCATTTTAAATATCGAATTAACAAAATTGAAAAAAAACTTTTTTTTACGATGTCATCATCACCTCAAGGTGTCAAGACCCACTTGTATAGGTGGTACGTGCCATAAGGACCAATTGATAAATTGAAAGTTTGTTTATATCTGATATAATTTCTGAGATTAATGAAATTTAGCTAATTAGTATAAATATTTAATTAATCTATTAATAATTTAACACCAATATTATGTATATCAAAATAAATGAAGTTCAATTATTTGCAATTATTATTAATTTTAATTTCATTTCATTATAATAATTGAATTCAGCGCACTCGATAACCCCAATAATCTAATTGGAACCGTCTCTATAAGTTAAACACAGAACGAATTAATTATAATTAAATATGTCATGTATCCATTGTGCAAGAATATTCACGGAGAAGTAAATATTATCACATAATCTGTCGTTGTTATGGAATGTAGAATCTTAGTTTTCTATTAGAAAATAGAAGCCTACTCGATCTCACAAGTTGAATCAATATAATAATAACGAGTTGAAACAATAGAATTAGATTTAACACTTCAATTGAACTCAAGTGTTAGTAAACAAAGGGATTTTGCAACTCAATTGTGGCACAAACGAAGCGCAATTTGAAAATTCGTGCACTGTGAAAAGGTGTAGAATTTAATTCTCTATTGAATGCATATAAATTAAATATTCTCGCACTATTTAATGTTATTTTTCCAATATTAAACAGATGCAAAAATGTGTCCAAAAAAATGTAATAAAAAATCGTGACCCCAGGTGCACATCTGTAACTCATGAGACACATATCCTGAAAATTTCAGTTCTTAGTTACTAAAACTCTGTTCTGTGGAGGATCTACGGACCAATCTTATATATTAAATCACAATGATTTGTTTTTTTTTTTGTTTGTTTGTTTGTTTGTTTGTTCAGAATTGATTGAGGAACTGGTAAGAGCTACGGACTTGAAATTTGGCAGGAGGGTGGGAAATAATGTTTCTAGGAACAAGTTCTAATATCTAAGAAAAATATTAATATCTTCCCTCTCAAAAGGTGACAAAACTATCAGCTGTTAAGTATGCATTATAGAGAGCCTAACTGAGACTGCAATTTAATTGGCTGAAAAAATAAACACAAATAATTCTGGGTCAATACATTTGACCAATGAATATTACCCTACACTTTACTATTATTAATCGTATAAATAGTCCAACTCTATCAAACTCTATCAAAAAACTCTATCAAAAACTTGAACAAGCTTCATAATGCCCCGAATGATAAAACGCGGTCCTCAATGCAAATCACGTTTTACTAAAAACGATGCATTGAGAATGGAAATTTTGAGAATTAATGAAACAATAGAAGCTAAACAAGCCAGGCTTGAGAAGCAAAAAAAGTATCAACTGGCATATTATGTAAAACAAAGTGGTGAAGAACGAGCTACCCGTCTGGGTCAACAACAAGAATTCCAATTATCTTACCGTGACAAACAGAGTGATGAAGAACGAGCTATCCGTCTCGGTCAACAACAAGAATTCCAATTATCTTACCGTGACAATCAGAGTGTAGAAGAACGAGCTATCCGTCTCGGTCAACAACAAGAATTCCAATTATCTTACCGTGACAATCAAAGTGGTGAAGAACGAGCTACCCGTCTCGGTCAACAACAAGAATTCCAATTATCTTACCGTGACAAACAGAGTGATGAAGAACGAGCTACCCGTCTCGGTCAACAACTAGAATACCAATTATCCCACTTTGACAATCAGAGTGCAGATGATCGAGCTACCCGTCTTGAACGCCAGCTAGAATATCAGAAAGCTTACTATTTAAGTGAGAGCAGCGAAGAACTAATTATCCGCCGCAAGCGCCAGCGAGATCATAATAAAGCTCATTTCGAGGACGAGAGTAATGAAAGACGAATTTCCCGTCTAGACTATCAAAGAAAGTACCAGTCCTTAAGGACCAAAGGTAATAGTAATGATAGTTATCATAATATCGCACGTTCCGTTCCTGCATCTGAATTTAACGATAATTTAATCAACGAAAATTATTTTGGTGCAATGGAATTTATTTGTCCACTTTGTGGCGCGAAGTTTTGGGAGAGCGAAAAGCTTACCACTAGCACTAAGAAATGCAACAAATTCCCCCTCTGTTGTGGACAGGGGAAGGTGGTTCTACCCCCTTTAGTCTCACCTCCTGAGATGCTACTGCATCTGCTGACTACTTCTGACAAACGAGGACGAGAGTTCAGAGATAAAATTCGAGCCTACAACTCAGCTCTAGCCTTTGCTTCGCTGGGAGTAAACCTCGATAAGGAACTTGCTAGCGCGAGACGTGGAGTATACACCTTCCGTATCCAGGGAGTTGTACACCATTATATCGGACAGCTGACACCCAGAGAGGGAGAGGCTCCCTCCTTTGCCCAGATTTACATCCATGATGGCACAGCTGAGGGCGAGATAGAAAACCGGCAGCGGCATCTGGGAGAGGCATCTCTGCCAGAACTGAAAGCGCTACAGGCGCTAATGCACGAGGTCAATCCTTATGTGCAGTACTTCAGACACGGAATAGAGCTAATGAGAGCGCAAGGAGGAACTGACGTTAGGATGATTATCCGGGCTGATGGTGTCCCTGATCCCAGACGCTATAACGCCCCTGCTGCCCCCGAGGTAGCCGTTATCATGCCCGGAGACGGGTATTCAGAAGGCGTAGCCAGCAGAGACATTGTGCTACATGCACGTACAGGGGGTTTACAGCGTATAACCGAGTGTAATTGCGCTTATGATTCTTTGCATTATGTACTTTTGTTCCCCTCAGGAGATAATGGCTGGCATCTGAAAATCCCTCACAGCAGAGGGAAAGGAGATGTGACTGCATTGGAGTATTACTCTTCCCGTCTGATGGTGAGAAGTGACTTGAGCTATCTACACATGTTTGGCAGACTCTTTCATCAGTACTTGGTGGATATGTTTGCTAAAGTGGAGCAACAGCGACTAAACTATATTAAGTGCAATCAGCAAAAGATTAGAGTAGATCTATACAGTGGCCTAGCTGATGCTATTTCTGCAGGCGATTCTAATCCTAGAGACTTGGGACGTAAAGTGATATTGCCTTCTTCCTTCACAGGTAGTCCTCGACAAATGTTTGAGTTATACCAGGACAGTATGTCTATAGTCAGGAAATATGGTAAGCCAGACTTATTCATTACATTTACATGCAATCCTAAATGGGAGGAGATATCCTCTGCTCTTATAGGAAACCAAAAAGCGACCGATCGTCCTGATTTAATTGTTAGAGTATTTAAGATGAAATTGAAAGAATTACTTAATGATATCTGTAACAAACATGTATTAGGTAAACCGTTGGCGCATGTTTATACAATAGAATTCCAAAAACGGGGCCTCCCCCATGCACACATTTTGGTGATTCTATGTCAGAGCGATAAACCTAGAGAACCATCAGACTATGACAAAATTGTATGTGCGGAAATTCCCGACCCAATCCATAATCCCAGGCTTCACGATATTGTTAAGCGTTGTATGATGCATAGTCCGTGTGGCTCTATAAGGAGAAACGCTCCTTGCATGCGCGATGGTAAATGCACGAAAAAATATCCAAAAGCTTTTGCTGAATGTACTACAACAGGCAACGATAGCTATCCTATATACCAACGTCGTGATAACAAACGAACTGTACAAGTAAATGGTATTGAATTAGACAATCGCTCGGTTGTTCCATACAATCCTTATTTACTTCTGAAATACAATGCACATATTAATGTTGAGATTTGCAGTACAGTTAGTGCAGTTAAATATCTATACAAATACGTGTACAAGGGTCATGATAGAGCCATTGTAGAGTTCCATACTGCTGACAGTAGTGAAAGTAGTAAGACTAAGAACGTAAATGAAATTGTAAACTATCTAGAAGCTCGATACGTGTCTGCTACTGAAGCTTGCTATCGTCTCTTTGCGTTTGATCTCCACGCAAATTTTCCACATGTGATGAGACTAGCTTTGCACCTGGAAGATCAGCAGCCTGTAGTGTTTGCTGAAAGTGCTTCTATAGAAGATGTCCTTAGTAGGCAGAGACACACTACCCTCACTGGGTGGTTTGTTGCTAATCAAAAATTTGCGAGTGCAAGGGAACTTACTTATACAAATTTTCCCGATAAATTTGTATGGGATAAGACTGATCGTGAATGGAAGGAGAGGATCAAAGGGCATGGCACCGTGATAGGCCGTGTCTATTCAGCTCATCCAGGTGACGGTGACCGTTATTTCTTAAGAATGCTTCTCAATCATGTCACGGGCTGTACCAGTTTTCAAGATATCCGCACTCTCCCTGATGGCACCGTGTGTGATACCTTTAAGGAAGCAGCCCGTAGACGAGGCCTGTTGGAGGATGATCAGGAATCTGATGACTGCTTGACAGCAGCTGCCATAAGTGAAGTACCAACACAGCTACGCCAGCTGTTTGTGACTATTCTTTTGTTCAACGAGCCATCTGAACCACTAGCTTTGTGGAATAAGCATAAAGTCTCCCTGTCTGAGGACTATTTATTTAAAGCTAGAGTATTAGCTCCCAATCTCGAATTGAACGAGCACTTGACTAACAAGGCATTAATAGATATTCAGTATCGACTAGAACAACAGGGTAAATCACTATCAGATTTTCCTGGAATGCCACTTCCGTCTCTTGCCAAGAGTCCCTATGATCAACCTAGCATCATTCGATTTGAAATGGATTATAATGTCACTGAACAATTAACTGTTGCTGAGGAAAATATCCGGGGGCTTAACTCTGATCAAACTGACATATTTGAATGCATAATGGAGGCAATCAATGATCCAATTATTGCCCAGAGAGCATTTTTTATTGATGGACCCGGAGGTACTGGCAAAACCTTTCTTTACAACACAATATTAGCTAAAGTCCGATCACAGGGTCAGATTGCACTAGCCATGGCTTCTTCTGGGATAGCAGCTCTCCTGCTGCAAGGCGGGAGGACTGTTCATTCTAGGCTAAAGATTCCAATTCCTGTGAATGAGTTATCCGTGTGTAACATTTCTAAACAGAGTGCCTTAGCTAAACTAATACAATCTGCCATGTTATTAGTATGGGATGAAGCCCCAATGATACATAGGCATGCTGCTGAGTGTATAGATCGGAGTTTGAGAGACCTTTGTTCGTGTGACCAACCTTTTGGTGGAAAGGTTATCGTATTTGGAGGTGACTTTCGTCAAATTCTACCAGTAATTAGGCACGGAAGTAGATCAGAAGTTGTATCTGCCTGTATAAATAGATCACCACTTTGGCGTTGTGTTAAAGTTATGAAGTTAACGATCAACATGCGTCTTCAGCGATTATCTTCTCAGGATTCTGTTGAAGTGAGCGAATTCTCAGACTTTTTGCTAAGAGTAGGTGATGGTACTGAACCTCAAAACGAAGATAATATGGTTCATATAAATGAGAAATTTATAGTACGTGGTGAAACTTTCGCAGAATTGGCCACAACTATCTACTCTGATATTAAGGAAAATTATCAAAATCGTGATTATATCACTTCCCGCATAATTATGTGTCCTAAGAACGACACAACAGATCAAATTAATGAGTTTGTAATGAACCAAATACCCGGTGAGGCTAAAGTATTATTGAGTGCGGATTCTGTAGATTCTAATCAGGCTGCCATGTATCCAACTGAGTTTTTAAATTCCATTACGCTTGCTAGCTTACCTCCGCATCGCCTCTACCTTAAGAAATACGCCTCAGTAATACTTTTGCGTAGTATAGATCCCACTCAAGGGATGTGTAATGGCTCTCGCTTAACAATTATTGAAATGTCAAGCCATGTTATTGATGCTGAAATTGCAACTGGCACACATCGTGGCAAACGAGTGTTCATTCCTCGCATAGTGATGATACCTTCTGAGACAGACTTCCCGTTTGTTCTCAGGCGAAAACAATTCCCAATTCGTCCTGCATTTTGTATCACTATTAACAAAGGTCAGGGCCAGAGTCTTAATTCAGTTGGTATATTTTTACCTACTCCGGATGCTATATTTAGTCATGGACAATTATATGTTGCTCTTAGCAGAGTCCAGAATCCTCGCGGCTTGAAAGTAATGGTATGTGGAGGAACTTACTCTGCCTCTGGTGGAGTTTCGGTACGGAATGTAGTTTATAAGGAGGTATTTCAATATCATCTGGGAAACATTTCTCCCTCCAACCAAAACTCTGGATATTGTTCCCCAATGGATTTGTCATTCGAGAATGCATTTTCTGATTCTGAGCCAGACTCGGTTCCAGGTAATACTGAAAAAGATGGAAGTTTCCCTATCTCTCAAGTTCGACAACATGAATTGATAGAATCTCTAACAGGTTCTGTTAACCAATTTTCCCTACTCATGCGTAACCATATAGCAATGACTCTTGATATGGAAATACAACCAATATTATCCATCCGAAATAATGGAATGGTTATTGTTGATAGCACTTTAAAAAAATACTACGCATCGCTTGAAGCAAGTCTATCACATTTGTTTGGTCACAATTTTGAATTATGCCCTGTAACTGGAGATGGTAATTGTCTTTACCGAGCCTTAGCACATATTATTTTTGGTTCAGAGGCAATATATGAACACTTAAAATTTCAATTGATTCGTCAATTTCGAAACAGCCCTCTACACTGTTATAATGTAATGAAAATGTTACATTATAGCTGTGAAGAGGATTTGAACAATCATTTAGACCTCATAAGCAATCCAAATGAATGGGGTACAGATGTAGTATTAGCTATATTGGGTTCTCTAGCGGAGATAGATGTATTAGTTATCAACGCTACTCACACTAATCCTAATATGTGGAGAGTAGACACTATCTATGCTCATGACACATTGTCATCTACAACACACAGTAATCCTGTGTTCAGCGGCCAGAAACTTGGTGTAGTGCTGCACCGACTACACAATGTCGAAGAGCTCTACCACTTCGATCCATTTTATTATAAGTAGCTCCTAGGAATATATGTCGGCTACACTTTAAGAACTCTCTCGGAGTATTGCTTCGGCATGCTACTCCAAGATCTTTTAGCTAATTCTTTATAGATAGATATTTCAGTCAATGCATCGTCATGAATATAGACTTCCGCCAACATTGGACAGAAGTTGGGATTAGTCTAACAAAGACTAATTATTTCAGGTAGTGAACATTTTGATCCGATTTACTTAATAGTTCAACATTGTGTATACGTATTTAGAGGAGATCTTAACAGTTTCCCTCTATGATATTATTATATTATATATACTACAGTCTACTGTATATCTGTGATTTACATCACTTACTAATGATAGCTCTTACGAATCATGAATGAATGCTTTCGGGTAGTGTCTCTGTTGCGTGTAATTCCTGAGTAATTGCATTCTAAAAGATTCTATTTTGAGCTTCTACTTCTTTCCATACGATGTATGTATAAATCTATACGTATATCCATTTCATTATTTTTATACAAAAACGTGTTTATTTGTTTTATATTTTCTTTTGAGCAAACTCACACCTCATAAAGCGAAAAACACCCCATTATACCCACCTCTACGGACTGAACTAGATCAATATCTCCAAATCAACAGAAATATACGTAGAAGAAACAAACAAGGTCACTATAAGAAAGAGGTAATACATAAATGTAATGTTGTTTCAATTTCGTTAACCTGCCCAATCTAATAATACTCTGCTAATTTGGCAGATGAAATATTATTTTATTGGTTCCCGAAATAGTCATAAGCAAATTTAAATTGTCCAATCAAATAATACACCTGTATATTTAGCGCATTGGCCCATTATTTCATTGGCTCCCGTAATAGTCATAAGCAAATAATTCTATAAATAGTTAAAAGCAAGTTTTAAACCAATAATGCAAAATACTATCGCTAGAATGGAAAATTTACACATTGATACCTCTTCAGATTCCAAACAATCCTCTCCAGGTTCCAAACAATCCTCTCCAGGTTCCAAACAATCCTCTTCAGATTCCAAACAATCCTCTCCAGGTTCCAAACAATCCTCTCCAGGTTCCAAACAATCCTCTCCAGGTTCCAAACAATCCTCTTCAGATTCCAAACAATCCTCTCCAGGTTCCAAACAATCCTCTCCAGGTTCCAAACAATCCTCTCCAGGTTCCAAACAATCCTCTCCAGGTTCCAAACAATCCTCTTCAGATTCCAAACAATCCTCTCCAGGTTCCAAACAATCCTCTTCAGATTCCAAACAATCCTCTTCAGATTCCAGAAAAAGGAGTGGAAATGCAGAAATTGCTCTGCAATTTAAAAAGTTAAAATTATTGGAAAATATTATTGAAGTAAGTTCCCTTTTAATCACTTCTATATTTAATAATACAAGTATCGTGCTTAATATTAATCACATTAGAATCCAGAGGTACTGAATCTTTTGAAAACCAACAAGATTAAATTAACCATCAACTTATAATTTGGTGAGTTTTCCATTCTTTAATTATATAAACATATTTTGAATCAATTTATTTTAATCTACCTCTTTTAGATTCTCACACTCAATCTACTTATAATCAAGCCAGTATTTATTCAATATTTATATCTATAATTATGTCTATTTGTATAAATATTGTATGTGCTACCTATAATACTGTATTAAAATACAACCAGCATATAGTACTTTGAAAGTAATATGTTTGATATACAAGCGAGGGCCGCAGGCCCGAGTGCAAGTTGTAAGGACGCGCGTAGCGCGGACGAGCAGCTTGTAATAATAATAACCAAAGCACTAAGACCAATACTGGGCCACTATACTATAGTATAGTCGGCACAGTAATAACTAACCAAAGCACTAAGACCAATACTGGGCCACTATACTATAGTATATTCGGCACAGTAAAAAATCCAAAATTGCAGCCTGTGCCGACGCATGTTCCTTTGGTGGCACTATATTTTGTTGGTTGTTTATTGATAGTGCCTCCAAAAGAACATGCTGTCGGCGCAGGCTGCAATTTTGGATTTTTTTTGCGCCATGTCATCATCACTATGAAGGTGTCAAATTATTTCAAAAAGGTGTTACAGAAGGCATCGACCCTTAGAGTGGTGGAAGTTTCCATTTAGTTCATATAATTTTAGAGATATTCAAGTTTGAGTAGAATATAATAGCTGATGACTCAGCATTTTTTATGTGAGTGTTGGGTCATCACCCAACATCAACTAACCCATTTTAAAAATCGAATTAACAAAATTGTAAAAATACTTTTTTTTGACGATGTCATCATCACCTCAAGGTGTCAAGACCTACTTGTATAGGTGGTACGTGGCATAAGGACCAATTGATAAATTGAAAGTTTGTTTCTATCTTGTATCATCTCTGAGATTAATGAAATTTACCTAATTAGTATAAATATTTAATTAATAAATTAATAATTTAACACCAATATTATGTACAGCAAAATAAATAAAGTTCAATTATTTGCACTTATTATTAATTTAAATCGAATTTCACTTTCATATTTGAATTCAGCGCACTCGATAACCCCAATAATCCAATTGGAAAATTCTATAAGTTAAATACAAAAGGAATTTATTATAATAAATTATGTCAGTACTTAATTGTGCAAAAAGAATATTCTCGCCGAAATAAATATAATCACTTAATCTGTCGTTGTTGTGGAATGTAAAATCTTAACGGTTCTATAATAAACCATCTTTAGTTTAAAGCCATTCATTCATTACTTATTGATAATAAATTAAATTATTAGTTATTTATTTTAGCAATGTTATCCACGGTGAGTTGAGTAAAGTCAACAAATTCCTTATATAAATTAATTTAATTTAATCCATTGTATAGTAATGCTACAATTAAATAGAAGCCAGCTGGAATTTATAAGTTGAATCAATTTAATTATCGCAAGTTGAATCAATAGAGTAGGATTTAACAAGTTAAATCAATATAATTATTACAAGTTAAAACAATGGAATTAGATTTCACAGTTTTATTGAAATTGAAGTGTTGAGTAAACAAATGAATTTCAACCCTCATTTATGGCAGAAATTAAACCAATTTTAGCAAATTTTCTTCTCCCATCAGACGCATAATTTTAAGATGAATCTAAATATTAAATAAAATTTTGGGGTTTATTAAAACATATTTTGAGTTATGGACAAGACAAATTTTGAAAGGTGTTAAAGATGTGTCCAAAAAAATTTAATCAAAAATCGTAACCCCAGGTGCACATCTGTAACCCATGAGACACCCATCCTAAAAATTTGGGCTCTTAGTTGATAAAACTCTGTTCTGTGGAGTGGCTACGGAAGTATAATAATAAAATCCAAAATTGCAGCCTGTGCCGACGCATGAACCTTTGGTGGCACTATATTTTGTTGGTTGTTTATTGATAGTGCCTCCAAAGGAACATGCTGTCGGCACAGGCTGCAATTTTGGATTTTTTTTCGCCAAGTCATCAACGCCTCAAGGCGTCAAGAACCATTTGTTAATTGGTCCGAGTCACAAGCAACGGTAGATAAATTTGAAGATTGTTTCTATCATAAACCATCTTGAGTTTAATGCCATATGTATTGATAATATATTATAATATAATGTTTAATAAATTTAGCAATGTTATCCACGGTGATTTGAGTTGAGTTAACAAATTCCTTATATTATTATATTTTATTTAATCCATTGTATAGTAATATGTATTATGCATACTTATGTGATAGACGTAAGCAAATAATACATCAATCACCAATAAACTGATAGAAGCCAAACTGGATTATTACACTTGCAAATGGCAATACCTGTGTTGGTACGATACACTATTTATGGTTGATTAGTGTAGGGACTAATTAATTAACTGTGTCACAATCAGGCTTTCATCCAGACAAAAATTTCTGCGCGCCTAGATTTAGTTAGAGCTCGTTCATTTTTCATTTTGTACGCCTAGATTGCACATTTTGTATTAAGTCTATGGGAGCATCTCTCGATATTGTACGCCTAGACACGATTTTTGTACGCCTAGATTAAAATCCATCCAAATTACGCTCCTTTAGGAGCGCTCAATACGCCTGGATAACACCCTGGTCACAATCAGAAGAAAAATGGGAATTCGTGAAGTGCTATCAGGTATAGAAATTTAGTGTACGTCCAATGCTTTTAATTTTCTACAGATCGGAGCAAAATTGGGAAGTTAGTACAAAATATCAGTTTTTCGTAACTGTGACGTCATAATCCCGTTATTTTGTTTCAAAAACCAATAGATCGTTGTCGCAGTACAAAAATACCCCTGTATACAAATTTTCAGCTTTCTGGGAAACGTAGTCTTTCCAATTAATTCTGGACAAACACACAGACAACAATTCCGCTTTTAATATACGAGCCCTTCGGTCTCGGTCGCTTCGCGACGGATCACTCTCTTACAAAAGTCGCTTCGCGACTTTTGTTCGTTCGTGTTAGACACTACGCAACACAATTAATTAACGGCCGCTTTGCGGCCTTACTCTCCTCAAATTACACGTACTCAATTCAGTATGCTGCTATTTGGGACCCCACTATGTCAAATTAAATTGTCAATATATTGATTAATTAATTCATTCATGTCATTTACTAACCATGATTTATTGCATAGTAAATTGTTTGTAAAATAGTTGAATTACTTTGATATGTAATATTATGCTTATGTGATTGACGTAAGCTAAATACATCATGAATAGAAATTAAAATCCAAAATTGCAGCCTGTGCCGACGCATGTTCCTTTTGTGGCACTATATTTTGGTGGTGGTTTATTTATAGTGCCTCCAAAGGATCATGCTGTCGTCACAGCTGCAATTTTGGATTTTTTCGCCATCTTATGAACGCCTCATAGTGTTTAGACTCATTTAACAAGTTGTATGGTACAAAGGAACGATTGTTGATTTTAAATTATTTCTATCTTGAACCACCTTGAGTTTAATGCCATTCATTCATTATGTATAGATAATAATTTATATAAATAGTTAATTATTTGAGCAATGTTATCCACTGTGATTTGAGTTAAGTAAACAAATTCCCAATATAATTTACTTTGCTTTAATCCATTGAATATTAATATACTGTTAAAATTGGAAATAAGCATACTTGTTTACTTAGAATGACAAAAGGATTAAGTTTATATTTCCATTATAAATGCGTTATAATTATCCCCCCCCCCTATCACTCTAATACAATTCGGACACCAAACACGCACACAGACGAATAGTCATTTAATAGATATTCCATTTCATTAATCCATTGTTTGTATATCTGTCATCGTTTTAAAATTGAAATCAGCATACTCGCTTACTTTGAATGATATATGGGGATTAAGTTTATATTTCCATTATAAATGCGTTATAAACCCCCCTTACACTCTAATACATTTCGGGCACCAAGCATACACATAGACAAATATTTATACAAATAGATATTCCATCTCATTAATCCATTGTTTGAATATCAGAATCGTTCTGAAATTGAATAACTGTTGAGTTAAATTGAATTTTCTTATAGGAGAAAACTTTAATACAACTATTGTATTAGAAATCGATTTATATAGTAGCAGCTATTGAATCAAATTGAATTATTCATATACACTAGAATACTTTATTGTAACTATGATATCAGAAATTGATTTGTATAGTAATAGCTATTGAATGTAAATTAACTATTCATATATTCTAGAATTATTTATTGTAATTATGATATCAACAATAACTTGAATCGAAATAACACTGAATCTAATTGAATTATTCATAAATATAGTTATTCATTGAAACCACGAAATAATTGCATAATTGAATATTAATGAATTTATGATTTTAGAAAGTTAAGGGTGAATTGTGGCAACTTTGAGCCTAATTATTGGGAAAATGAGGACAGATTAAAAAAATCGTGAAGAGCTATCAGTTGCAAAATACTTTTCTGATACTAATGATTCTAAATTTTTTCTTGTTATTGCATTTATTTTCTTATGGGACAAAAAAAGCTAAAAGTCCCGTTAAAAATTTTCCCAAGTCGAAATTAATAAATCGTGACCCCAGGTGCACATCTGTGACCCATGAGACACATATTCTGAAAATTTTGGCTCTTAGTTAATAAAACTCTGGTCAGTAGAGAGGCTACGGACCAATAACAATAACCAAAGCACTAAGACCAATACTGGGCCACTATACTATAGTATAGTCGGCACAGTAATAACTAACCAAAGCACTAAGATTAGAACTGGGCCACTATACTATAGTATAGTCGGCACAGTAATAACTAACCAAAGCACTAAGACCAATACTGGGCCACTATACTATAGTATAGCCGGCACAGTAATAATAAAGGCAGTGATTCCAATACTGGGCCACTATACTATAGTATAGTCGGCACAGTAATAATAAAGGCAGTGATTCTAATACTGGGCCACTATACTATAGTATAGTCGGCACAGTAAAAATATTATTAAAGGCAGTAAGATTAGAACTGGGCCACTATACTATAGTATAGTCGGCACAGTAATAATAATAAAAATAATAAAGGCAGTGATTCCAATACTGGGCCACTATACTATAGTATAGTCGGCACAGTAATAATAATAACCAAAGCACTAAGACCAATACTGGGCCACTATACTATAGTATAGTCGGCACAGTAATAATAACCAAGGCACTAAGATTAGAACTGGGCCACTATACTATAGTATAGTCGGCACAGAAATAAAGGCAGTGATTTCAATACTGGGCCACTATACTATAGTATAGTCGGCACAGTAAAAATAATAATAATAATAAAGGCAGTGATTCCAATACTGGGACACTATACTATAGTATAGTCGGCACAGTAAAAATAAAAAAAATAAAGGCAGTGATTCCAATACTGGGCCACTATACTATAGTATAGTCGGCACAGTAAAAATAATAATAATAAAGGCAGTAAGATTAGAACTGGGCCACTATACTATAGTATAGTCGGCACAGTAAAAATAAAAATAATAAAGGCAGTGATTCCAATACTGGGCCACTATACTATAGTATAGTCGGCACAGTAATAAATAAAGGAATTTAGTTGATTAATGTAATTCACTGTGCATGCTAATGTTAAACTAAGAATAGAAGAAAGTAGGATACAATATTATTACTCAATTAATTGCTCTTAAATCTCATCTCTTATCGCCACATGCTATAAATATCGTCATATATTAGACGGCTTAGTCATTAGGTACGTAGGACTAAGCAGTCTAATATTTGAAACTCTTCAAAGCTTCACTCGTCTCTGCGCCTTGACTCAGAGTCAGAGATGCAGCGGTCTGGATCGGACCGACTGGTCTCAGGTCGGTCCGGGCCGCTTATTTTCAAGTGCGGTCTGGACGGTCCAAATTAATGATATAACGGTCTGGAGCGTTCATAGGTCTGGACTCATCCTAGATTGGACAAACGATCAGGCTCCAATCCGTTATTTTCCATTGTTTACAAGCACATAAAGTAATAAGTATCTTATAAATACAAGTTGATATAATTAGCCACTCTACTATGCGGTCTGTAACTGTTCAAATAAGGGATATAACGGTCTGGACCGGTCCAGACCGATCCAATATTTTGATCATACAGTCTGGACTGTCCAGAAAAAATCATGACGGTCCGTCCGGTCCATGAAATTCCCGGACCGCTGCATCTCTGCTCAGAGTTCATGCCATACGTGCCAAACTATAAAATCCGGTGCTAGCACATCTTGCTGAAATACAGTTATTTAGGAATAATGTTAATAATTAACTATATAATTAATTAGCAAATATGTATATGTATGTGTTTAGTGGAACATGAAAAATAATGAAAACAATGGGAAAATATTAATAAATATTACTAAGATAAATTATGTGATATGTCACGAAGATATTCTAAATGCGGGATGTAGATATATTCGTCGACTAGCTTCTCGATACGTTTATTTAGCTGGACATACTTCTTTTGGGATTTGGATAACTCATACCCACTTCTAAATTTTTTCAATGTTATTTCACTGTTGCTCTGTTCTATTAAAATTTTGTGAATCAGTTTAGATATGGTAGTATGTGTAGTATTAATTCGAATATCAAAGCCTCGCTGACAACTTTCTACAGAATTATTTGTCCTTGGTAAATTTGTTCGACTCTCTCTCTCACGTTCCAATAATTATATTGAAAATAAAGGACGGAGTCTTCGTCCATGATGGTCTATACCAATCCAAGTCCTTTCAAAGTAGTCAAGAAAATGCTCCTTTAGTGTTGAAAATATTTGATTATACGTTACCTCGGTTTATACTTGGCAATGCAAAATACCATTGGGATTGCGACTGTCTCATTTAGCAACGCATGTTAGTATATAACTGATATCCAATAGGCGCAGAGTAAAAAGTACCGTCAGAAAACCAATGTGGGTATCGTGCTAACATTTAGATGTTTTCCTGCGTTCCAAGGATAGTTAGATCTATCTTAGGGATTTTTTAAATTTAAAATTGTTGTCATCTTGTTGTGTATTCAGATTCGATAAAATCTACCTCTGCAATTTTCCTCTTACGTCGAAAAATTTAGACAATAATTCTTTAGAGGGAAGTTTTACTGCTGCAGCAATAGAAATAGAGCTAGTGGAGTGTTGGATGACTGATGAAGTCACTTTGTCAGTTTGAGTGGATCGTAATTTAATTGCTCCTATAGTTTTTGCTGCCTCAACAGAGGCAGTATCAGCTTGATGGTTGTGGCCTGAGGGAACCTTTTTCACTGAACCACTGACTATATACGTAACCATACGACTACTACAAATTCCTCTCTTCTCGCAACGCCAGTAGGTTACATCAGCTAAGTCCTTATCTTTCATATAAATGTACCCATTCTATAGTTGCTTTCTTCCTCCGAAAATTGTCGACGTGAATTCCATAATTATTCTTTATTTAAGTGATTAACAAGTGCTTTATATATGACATCATACTGATTTATTGTTTACAAACACAACTCTCACAAATTTAATTTTCAATTTATTTTGTCATTTGTTGACAATCACCACAGCCATATATTGGATTAGGCATTTATTTCAGTAATTTGCTTATATAAATACCAAGACAATCAATAACAAACAATATATTATTTCGGCAAGATGTCCAGTCAAAAGCTGACAGAGACACGCAATACAGAATAGCATGCACTCCTTGGAAACACCTTTGACCTCCCACGTCAACAACCTTGAACCTAACCTTATTATACGTAAATAGCGTCTCGGTTATGCCAATAGACAACACGAGTGCGTTTCGGCAAGATGGTCGGACAGTGACGGACACGACTATGCTGAATCCAAAAGAAGTAGTAATTTAATTTTAATAACCTGAATTTTCAAATTTTTCTCATATATTGACCACTGTGGGCAGGGCTAAAAATAGGAAAATCACTTTTATAAACATAACTTTTTGTAAACAGAAATTTGTGGGCCAAGGGGACAAGCCCCTTGGCACCCCCCTTCGGCGCCCATGTGACATATTTGAAGCAATCAACTTCTCTTTTTTCTCCACTTTATCCATGGTATTTTGCAGATGGACGAAATACATGTGAATTATGACTCATCAGGCAAAGATGGACGAATAGTTAATCCTCCTCTCTACACAGAACCCCAACAAAATCTCCATTCTCGATAAAGGCATCAAGTTTACATAAGAAATGGTCAACGATTGTTCTTTTCTTCCTCTTTCTAAAACTACTGTCGGAAACTATTAGCAATGTAATATGTGACGTCGAGTTAAATGGGCTTTCTGTTCAAGTCATATGTAAAGACAAAAGCCATATAAACGTACATTAATTCAAACTTTTCTCTCATGACAACAATACGTTACAACATTGTGTACCCCATCCTGCGGATATATCTAGATCTCTGGTTCTATTGTTATATTCAGTCCATATTTTGAAGAGCGTTCGAATCAACTGGATAAATCCTAAAACACTAATCAAACATTCCTCTATCTCGATCTTTCAAATATTTATTTAACTCATATTAATTTACTTACCCTCGTTTAATGACATTCGCGATCTCTACCGTCAGAAAAACAGAAGGTAGTAACTTGCCCCACATTTGACAGCGAAATCATGTTGGCCAACTACATTGGAACGCCAAAATGTTAAATCAACACTCAAGGTCTTGGACGAGTCTACTATGGTGCCCATTTAACTACAAAATACACTTATCACAACAACCAAACTCACAACTTAATCGATATCATAGTGAAATAGTGGAAAATATTCAATGTAAATTAACTTAATAAAAATCTTCGTTTTAGGGATGATTTCTCAAGAGTACTCATTCACAGCGATAGCCGATTTTATTTTCTACCCGGATACTTTACTGGATTGATGCTTGGAAAGCTTTACCGGGAAATGAAGGTAAACTAACTCCACAAAGTAAACAAATCTTAACTTCTCAGATTCTCAGGAAAAGCAAACTGTCGGTAAGGCAAACTGTGCAATACCATTCAGGTTGACTGTCCTTTGTTCCTTCAATAGTAATGTTGCCACATGTCCTCATTTGCCAACAAAGATAACGGCCATCTTCGCTGCAAACGTACGCCCGGGCACCACCTTTGTTGGAGCATGTTCCCTGGGGGACACCCAAACTTGTCATTGAGTCTCCCTTAGAGGATCATAAGATTAAATCCATGTCTCAACTCCTGTAATGATCTCAGAAACCAGGGGGGGTCAATCGACAGATACTTGACCCATAGTCAGGTGGTGGGTCCCATTTTTAAAAAATTCATGGAGTACCTGGTACTTCATGGACAGTGGCGGAGCCAGGGGGGGCCATGCCCCCCCCTCTTTTGAGGCTAGCCCCCCCTAGAATAACAATGTTGTACAGTGTGGCCCGGCAGTGTTCCCTCTAAGGCACTCAAAAATTTCCGTACAGAAATTTGCTTGTTTTTGCCAAAGGCAAATACGGAAATTTTACGGATTTCGGACCCTTAAATCGGAAAATTTCATTTATAGGATTATAAGGATTATTATATTGTTAAGATTCTTATTGATGTATACAAAGATAGTGTGGCGAAAAGTCTAGTCATTCGCACTTCAGAATTCCTCTACCAGAAAGCCACTCTTTTGTACCACTTCGTAATCGTAATCATCCTCATCGCTTTCCTCAGAATTTGGTTCGAATTCAGAGTCTGCCAAGTAGTCTTCGTTAGGTTCGGGATGTACAGGTTGTCCAGCGCTGTCTCGCTTCACTGAAGGGAAGTCAACGTGGTAGTTCTAGTCACGCCCCTTGTCCTTTTGCCCGAGTACGGTAGAACATGAAATCTGAGCACGGAATTTTTCCCCACAGGAAGTGTCGTAACGGAAATTAAATTAACTTCACGGATCCAAAGGATCCGTCACGGATTCTTAAAGGGAACACTGTGGCCCTGGCTGGCCCACCCTGAAATCTCCCTGAGCTCCCCTACCTGAAAATCCTGGCGCCGCCTCTGTTCATGAGCAGCATGGAGAGTACTGTAACTATACAAATGCTGAAAAGTGCATGCTCATTTTTATTATAAACCGGTCTAAATAACAAAAATACAGTGGAACCTGCTTAATCCGATATAAAAAGGATAAAAATGTGTCGGATTAGGATGAATTCCGGATTATTTCGGGTCATATTACGCCTGTTCTATTTACTTTGTTGAGATATAATATTATATCATATTTAAATGCAGTCAATCAGATTTAACATATATTTTTGAAATCTTTGAATATATATTCATAAAACTTTATAATATTTATTTCCCCCTCTCTATTTACCAATACACCTAACTATATATATATATAAATTATTACAAATCACTGTGTTTCTTTTAATTTAGTGTATTTCTGTATTTAATCAATAATAATCAGTAATAATTGAAGTTTGTTTAATCATTGTCTAAGTCTCTAAGTAGAATCATGAGTACATGCAACAACTAACGAACTATATTAATAAATTCACAGTAAATGTTGATAAGTCACTTGCACTTGGTGCTAAGGTCCCCGAATGAAATTAACTTCTAATCCATAATATGGTCACAAGCAACAACTCCGGAGTGTCACTTGCTAGGGGTGTAGGGGTCCAAAAGCAAGAAATTAATTCGGGAATTACTTGGCACTACGTGGGGGGGGGGGGGTTGTATGCCCTAAAATATTTTTTTTCCATGAAGTCACCTATGGGTTAGTATTCGTAAGATTGACCCCCTCCTGCAGAAAGTCGATTAGACTTCCCCAAATCGAATATAACAAGCATAGTTGTACCAATCAACGCGGGCCTTTTTGAACTTCAGTCAAGAGATGAGGGATCCAGCGGCTACTCAACTTGTGTAGACCGAGTTCTTCGTGCAAAATCTTTCTAACTGCCCATGATGAGATTCCCAGGGATGTGTGAATTACATCATAATAATACGTCTATCTTGGAGCACCAAATTAAGTACCTGCTCGGTAACAGCTACAGTTGAAGAAACCTTCGGTATTTCAGCTCGTGCTTCACAGTGTGGAACCATGGGGTAATAGGTAAAATTTGACATATCCAAATGCTAATTTAAATGCGTACATTCGATTCTATAATGTTGAACGAATAGAAAAATGTTATTGTCATTTACCTGGTTAAATATATCATGCCTACACAAAGTCTCAAAGTTATGCATAAAATTTGAAAATTCAATTTCTGAAAAACCACAAATATCTATTGTTAGCCAACGTTGCTATATTTAATTATGCTTGATTCTTTGGTAATTCAAAACATATATGTGTATTCTTATACATCATTTAATAGATTTTAACTAGTTTTCAAACTCAACTAACAATGTGATTATTTTTTATGAATTTTCTTTTCGGGCTATTTTATTAATAACTTCCTGCATTGTGGCAAATATTCCAACTGTCCGATCTTAGAATGCAAACAATTTCGAGCTGAATTGTTTGCGTTTTTATATAGTCTATTTATCTAAGCTTCGATTTAAAACATTTCTACGTCCGCCCAAATATATTTTCGAGCTAAAGTCAAAAGTTGGTCAAGATATCGGAAGGTTTTTCAATATTTCCAATTTTGAATAATCATCTTAATTGAGTAATTTCCCTTCTAGTTGTTAACGAATAATGGTTTAAAATAATATTAATTGATTTTGCTTGAATAATAATTATTGTAATCTGTACTAGCTCATCAAATTTGACAATATGAGTGAATTTGTTTCTACAAAGACACATGTGATACTTAAGTAGCTAACGACGGAAGTATCATTAGATCTGTACAAACTTTGATTGAAATTAGTCCGTATATTGTGTAATAGCAACCCTGTACTGGTAAAAAATCGTTTCAAAGCTATAAAGGTATATAAAGACCCAACAAACTGTGTACAAGACACATTATACAATAATTCACTTATGAAAAGCGATCAATAAATGTCAATCCATACTATATAGTTACTGAATTATTGTATTAGCCTCCTAAGTAAATTAACTTTGTTCTTGTTTCCATAAAAAATGTTATCATAAGGTAGAGCAGCTATTGCAGTGTCATACATAGGGCGTAGCCTCGAGTTAATGATTGGTATTATGTATTATGAGTCATCATAGGTAGGGCATTTGGGACAATTTTGATTATGTTTAATAGAAAATACTGATTATGTGTAAATTATTGGTAGAACCATGGCTCTATTAAACCTACCGAAGCCTACGCACATGATACACGTTCAATTTTATTAATTAGCATAAAATATAAAGTGATAAATATTTGATTATTATTGACCCATAGTCAAAATATTCAAAATAAATGAATGTAGATGTCATTTTCACATATTTCTAGTTGAGTTAGGAATTAAAAAATAAAAATTTTGGATTCTACGGAGTCGATTTCCTACCTGTACTAATGCAACTTTTATGCGTACCATTAACGTAAATACCTATTACCCCATTATCGCCATTTTGCCACACTGTGATGCTTCATCCTTAGTACTTAAGAGTCTCCCGTCCACGGGAAAATTCTCGAAACCAATTGGTAACTGATAAGAAAGAAGGATCCCCGTCACATAAAGTTGGATTAAAGTTACATGACACTGACGATGAGATAATCGAGTTTATAATCCTAAAAAATCATTGCCCGAAAATCCTCACGATTTAGCTCCATTGCTATAATACAAAATAACGAAAATGATGCAAAATTAGTGGTACGTAAAGAAGAAAGATAATCCTATTGAGTTGAAATTTGTTCAACTAAGATGTAACATAGATATTTAAACATGAGGCAAGTTAAGGTTAAAACTTAAAATGGCTGACTACTTCAACTGTGGCTAAATACTTTGTGTGTCCCTCGTGTAATCTAGTAGTGATTTATATACAGTCGACTACGCTTAATAAAGTAACCTCGGTATCAGGTTACTTTGACCCGATTAAGTGGAGAAATCTATTAACTGACAATATTTTAAGCCAAATTGTCATTCCGTCCAATAACATTTGTGAAATTTTGACCCCATTAAATTAAGTGGAGAAATCTATTAACCAGTGGTTCTATTAAGCGGTGTCGACTGTAATTATATAACATATTTTTGGTTAATTGGGCTCTCAATTAATTGGGTCAAACTACCCTCGGATCAAAGTTATCCGACAAAGCGGAGTCACGACAGTATTTAATGCTTGAGTATCTATACCATAGTTACCTTCTCTGCGATATAAATACAACTTTATTTGAGGGTTAGCAGTTGTTAATGCTTTAGCAAGATTGTCATTATTGTTAATAGGCAATAGATCTTGATGTATAGGGTCTGTGTAAGAAATATGAAAAGCCATATCCAGGGTTAAACTAAATTGATCTCGCACCACGTTATAAAAATCCTCAATTAGATGGAATTCATTTCTAAATATATTAAAACGTCTGAATTGCATCTCAAACTAAAGGGAATAAAAGTTAGCTAAATATAAAAATAAATAGTTCTGAAACGTTATACACTAAAACCTCCAATATCCGGGCCTTTTGGTGTAAAGAAAAACTAAATATGTATTCATTTAAGCAATTATTAGTGGGGTCAAAAATTAAGATTCCGTGACCAACCTCTGGCTAGTTAAGTTTTATGCCTGATTCTGATACTTTAGAATATAACTCGCGATTTAAGTTCCCATGCCGCTCTGGAAAGTTTGGGCAAACTTTTTTATAGCGACAAATTCAAAGGGCCTCCGGCAATCATTTTGAAAATTAAGGCCCCTCTCTGAACAATTCATAAATTGAGATTAGAGTATTTTTGAACAGTTACAATAAGTAGTAGCTGCACTCAAAATTTCAACTCAATCGGGACTATACTTTTAATGTAATAACCTTTTGAAGATTCTTAAGTCATTTGTCACCATGGGAGGTCCATTCTCTAGCTATTTTTTTAAGGTTTTTGAAGCATATCTTATCCTATATACATGCAATAACCTTTTAACTGGCTATGTAGTATGTCTCCATGTAATCTCGGTAATAGACCTAAATTTAGCACTTTGACTATACAAAAATTAAAAAATCCAGTCAATTGACGTCAAAATTGTGATAATTATATATATAAAGTGGGCGAATAAAACGATTATGGGTCAATTTTCTTCGCTTCGTCACCCCCATGTGAGATCCCCATAAGAGTCAAAGTGCTAAATTTAGGTCTATTACCGAGATTTACATGGAGACATACTACATAGCCAGTTAAAAGGTTATTGCATGTATATAGGATAAGATATGCTTCAAAAACCTTAAAAAAATAGCTAAATATTGGACCTCCCATGGTGACAAATGACGTAAGAATCTTTAAAAGGTTATTACATTGAAAGTATAGTCCCGATTGAGTTGAAATTTTGAGTGCAGCTACTACTTATTGTAACTGTTCAAAAATACTCTAATCTCAATTTATGAAATGTTCAGTTAGGGGCCTTAATTTTCAAAATGATTGCCGGAGGCCCTTTGAATTTGTCGCAATAAAAAAGTTTGTCCAAACTTTCCAGAGCGGCATGGGAGCTTAAATCGCGAGTTATATCCTAAAGTATCAGAATCAGGCATAAAACTTAACTAGCCAGAGGTTGGTCACGGAATTTTAATTTTTGACCCCACTATATGGAGTTTAATTTAAAAATGTATACCAGATACATAACTTAATTATCCACAACCCGTTAAAAACATCAGTTTTAAATTTGAAATGAATTTAGAATATATGGATTAGATACTTCCATTTGTACCAGCCATTGTATTTCTCAGATCCGGGAAAATTCCGAGTAACGGGCACCCTCCGGGCCAAGGTGCCCGAAAAGGGAGGTTGGAGTGTTCACATTCTGTAATTATGAGTAAATTATTGAGAGAGTAAAATTACGAATATTCGAATATTTGTTCGCTTACAAAAAATTCGTCCGTTGCATTTCAATTATTCGTTTAATCCCTAGAAATGAAAGATTCTTAAAAAATACATTTCATGACCTCATTGGTGGTATAAAAAGGAAAAACTAAGAATTATAAATAAATATATATTAATAAGTGGTGTAGTAAACTAAGAGATGGTGTAGTAAAAGTAAATACTACATTTATATAAATTCATAAAAGTAGTGAATTCAAAAATAATTTAATAAATAATATACGTATGATACAAACGGGATACTCACATTCTATTAGAATATTAAATACTAGCCGGGTACCCGCGCTTCGCCGCGGTATTCAAATTCACGGGATGTCTTATAATGAGTAACATTCAATTTTTGTTTTCATTCATACACAAATGACCCATTGAATTATAGACCATATAAAACTCGAGTCAGAATAATGTGAAAACTCTGCAATCTGATAGGTCAAGGTCGGTCGGTACCCTCGCAAAGTGTGAAAAATATGCATATGGTAAATTGCAAATTATGCATTCTATAGACTTTAAAATATCATATTTGGATTCCTCATACTCTAAGATTGCACGTTTGAAATGTTTTTCCAGCAGCACTGTGAACTTTTGATAATTCCCATTGAAATGTATGGGAAGGTGCCAAAAAATCACATATTTTGAGTTAACTTTCGCGAGGAAAGCAAAGATCTCTTAAAAACTCCTTATTCAGGGTGGTGACTGGTGGGGTAACTCCTAGATGGCATACAAATTTTGGTTCAGATCTGTTGTGAACTCTCGCAGGATATGTGAGGACAGACAGACAAACCTACTACTTTAAATATATAGATGATTCCGACTAACTTGTTAGAAATATTCGTCAATGGTAGTCCTCCTCAATTAAAGTATATACACAACTGAAATGGGAAGTCACGGGAATTGGAGTCAATTTTAAAGTAGTTTTAATCTAACGAACAATTAGTTCATTGTAACAAGGACATTCTAAATCCTAGAAAACTGTGCGATTGATGCTAATATCGAATTATTAGACACTTTGCTGAATTCTTATAGATTGAAGTACTATTATTAAACCTTTAAATATTTGTGGTCAAATTCAACTCATGATCTCTTATTTTCTATAACTTCTTTATCATAAGAGTTATTCTTCTAAGATTTCCAGGAAATGTATATAAGATGTTCTTCTTTTGGAATATCCCTAGTTCGAAGACATTTACAATAAAGTTTCGCATGGCAAGCACATTATTACTTAATTACTAATTTGGACAACCTACTCACCCATTTATAAAGTGCATAAACTCAAAGAGCCAGCCGTGGCCAGAACTTTTTAAGTTCCAATAAATACATGGGTCTATCAGCAATTACATAAAATCAACTCCAGGGTTCCCTGACCTTCGCCAAATAATTATCATGACTAATAAGCTGGATAGGTCAAATTCACCATATTCCTTGGGAATATAGTAATGCATATATGTTTACTCTACATACCCTGTAGAATCTAAAAATAAACAACAAATACTATACCATCTATTAAATGCAAAATTATCAACAGGCAACAGCCTATGAGCTCAATCAGGCTCTCGAAATTCCAATAAGTGGATTTTATATGCTTCGGGAGGATTTTTAGTGAGCTAGCTATGATCCAAAACAGAGAACTATGTTATAAAAAACGATCTAAGTTTGCTAAGAGTACTTATATTTGCGAGAATTTCACCCAGTATACACCTACCCTGCTTACATTCGTTGCAATACATAATTTCCTGGGGCAAGACTCAGGGCCGGCGACAGAAATTATGGGCCCCCTGGTAAGGTTTCTGGCCGGACCTCCACATCCTCCGACCAGGATTGAATTTTTATAATTCCCGAAACATTCGACAAAAATAAATTGCAACTCGAAACAAATTCCCAATTATACGAAAATTTCAGTAAAGATAGAACAAAGATAATTTAATTGTAAAATAATATAATTGGTCAAGTAAAATGAAATTTTTGTTAGAAAAAATATAGGATTTCTCAATGAGTCAAGCTTAGCAAAAACTAATAATATGGTTTCAACCAATTAAATACGATTAGTAACAATTTATTAGTGACAAATTGGATCCTTTGTGAAATACTGTATATTGATGATAACAATTATTAGTGTAACGAAGGAATTCATATTGTGGTGAAAGATGTATTATAAAGCACAATAACTATTATGCAGACTCAATATTATAAAGTCCTAAAGATGCCGACCCGGGCCCGGATCGCCGGATCGGCCAAGCAACCCCTCCCCCTCTCGCCGGCCCTGGCAAGACTAGGTTTTTAGTTATACTTAATCAATAATCATGGGTGAATAATAAAGGACTGTTAACCAACCAAAAACATAATTCTTAATCAAATCAACTTCAATCATACATAACTTTATTAGGAGAGTAGATAAATCATTTTCAGAGATGCCATTCAGTTCCTAGCTAATAATAACCTTTATGTCAATAATACTTCATAATTGGCTATCACTTACAGTAATGCCTATTTCCCTTAAATTGTCATTCTCGCCTACTTTGCGCGTATCTTGGTCACAACATATTAACAATATGCTTAGTATTGCTTACTCAGTGGCGTAAACTTAGGGGGTGCCAGGCCTGCCTAGCACCCCCATGATTTTCTGTTGCCATGCCAAGACGAAATCCTTGGTAGTGCCGCTTGTGCAAAGTTGTAGAATACAAAATTATAGAAGATTAACCCGAAGGAAATTTACCCGATTTGGAGCAAAACATTTTCAAATACATGAAATTAATGAGAATAATTTTTGTTTTAATATTCAAGTTAACGTCATCTAAATTAACGCTGTAATACATTGGTTCTATCCACTACCAAATGTCTCTCTATTTGGTGTAAGTGGGTTTGTGCCATGTTGGCACAAACTATGTTGGCCAAGAAGATAGATTTGTTTATTTTTTAACTGAGGTATATTTAGTATATTAGGAGTCAGCATCGTTTGAATTTTAGATTTTAGAACAAATAATATACAGTCAACTCCAGTTATAACCAAGTCGGATATAACGAAGTACCTGCTTATAACGAAGTCGTTCAATGGTCCGGATATCCTTCTATCTTATTACATAATCAAAACTTCGTTTACACGAATAGATTTAATGAAATTCCGCTTATAACGTAGTCATTTATTTCTGATAACGAACTCCGATTATAACGAAATCCGTCTATAATGAACTCCGGTTACAACGAAATCAGCTTATAGCAAACACCGCTTATAACGAAATTAAAATATGGTCCCGAGAACTTCGTTATAACGGGGGTTGACTGTAGTTGTATTTGATGAAGTTTTGAAAGTAATGCTTAGTTAGTTATTTCGAAGGCTATATCGATTTTAAGATAAAGTCTCCGTTACCATTTTTTTACAAAATCCTTCAAAAACTTTTCAAATTTGTAGAATGTTCATAAAATATAGTTGTCGTGTTGGCTATCAAATACATAAGTTCTGTGAATAAAAGCAAAAGAAAAAGAATTAGAGTCAAGGATTTATCCAGGAGCGTGAGACGCTCCTTTTGGAGCATGATTTTTGGAAATTTGGAAATTAGGAGCGCGAAAATTTGGAATCCTCTCATATGCCGTAACATTAATTGATGATTTAGGCATATTAAAATTGGATCACACCAGGATTAGGAGCGCATTTACAAATGGCTGTATAATACCCTGATTGTAGTATGTTAAAAATTAATGAAAAAGCTTCCCCCAGTCACAGTTAAATTTGAATATTTTATGCCGAATTACTCTATATAATTAATGTTAGAAGTATAAAACACACACCAACCGCAAACGCATAGGCGTAAAGTACGGTGGTGCAGGTGGTGCAAGTGCACCACCGGCACTCAGCGATAGATGTGCTGGTAGTGCCAGTTGGGGCTAGGTCCACCTGTACTTTGTATTGAGGTGCACCACTGGCACTTTTGGCTACAGGTCAAAAGTTTGCGCCTATGCGCAAACGGTTGGTGTGGTTGTGTTCTACCGCGAAGCGACCTAGCAAACGAAGGGCGGTAGTCATCATTAAATCACTTTAGTTAATTTATTACTACGAAATTAGCATTAATTGTTTCTGTCTTACAAAAAATCACCCATGCCTTATCTCTCTTAATTCCTCCCTTATCTCCACTGTATAAAATTTTATGTACAAATGCTCCCTATTGTTTATACATAAGATCGATTTCAAAAACTCAAGCGATTTGGAATTATAACTATTGCCGAAAGATTTTGAATGGAGCAAATATAAAGATATATAATAACGGTCAAGTCCGCTTAAGTGGGTCAATTTGGACCGAGGGTAGTTTTGCCCAATTAAGCGGAGAACAGGCCTTCATCTGGGTGCGTGATTTTAAGGAAAATTCTGGAAGGGTGCGTGAAATTGGAATAAATTTGGGTGCGCACCCAGAGTATTTCTAATACTATTTTTGGTCTTTTTTGGTAAATGTACTATTTTGGGCAAATTTGGGTGCGCGATTGAAAAATCAACATCACCTAGGGAGCGCGGATCTCTTAGGGCTAGATGAAGGCCTGGCAGAGAACCCAATGAATTATATTAATTTTAGGGTATAAGTATTTATCATACATAAATACGGGTGATATGCGGGTCTCGTGTCCGCCCAGCATCTATTGGTGATTGAGCCGCCCCACCCTATAAGACAGTGTCATAACCAATGAACCCGCACCTAACCCAGAATATTATCCCGCGCCCAACCCGCACTAATGCGTATCAACATGCGCTAATGCTCTTGCGTATACTGGAACCTTTATCTCATTACAGTATGTTCTCTCAAATAGTACACAAGTGGGCAAAGGACCCCATGTGGACCATTAGAGAACATGGACAATTAGGGAATTTAGCATTAAGTTGGTAGGATCTCAAGTCCCAAAAAGTGTAAAGGTATTTTATTATCGGTTGTATATTGTAAACTATACATCTAAATGTAAAATGGCCTTCCAAATGATCACTATTCGTCATCTTCTACATAATATTTTTGTCTTCTCGAGAAAAAGTGGAGGGTGGTTCCCAAGTGATATCTCGAAAAATATTAAAGGTTAAAAAATTAAATAATTAAATATTACCAGTGTTGCAGATTCTAAATTAATTAAAAATATATAAAATTGCAGCTGTGCCACGCATTTCCTTTTGTAGGCACATCTTTTGGTGGCTACTGGCTGGTTAATGGATAGTGCCTCCAAAAGAAAATGAAGTCAGCACAGCTGCAATTTTGGATTTTTTCGCCATCTCATGAATTCCATGAAGGTGTTAAACCATTTCAGAAAGGTGTTTCGGGAGGGAACGACCCTTTGTGAGTTGGAAGTTACGTTTTAGCTCACTTCATTTCAGAGATATTCAAGTTTCATTAGAATATAATAGGAGATGACTCAGCATTTTTATGTGCCTGTTGGGTGTTCACTCAACACTAACCAAGCCATTTGAAATATATAATTCACAAAATTGTAAAAATTTTTGACGATGTCATCATATCCTCAAGGTGTCAAGACTCATTTGTAGAGGTGTTACGTGACATAACGATCAATTGATAAATTGGAAGTTTGTATCTATCTTGTATCATCTCTGAGATTTATGATATTCAATTAATTAGTATTATTATTATTTATATCATTAATAATTTAACACCAATTTCAATGTCAACTTGAATTTATTTAGTTTAATTATTTCTCATAAATAGCAATTAAAATTAATTTGGAACCAAATTTCAATTCCGCACACTCGATGACCCCTAATAAACAAATTGGAAGCATATATGATTCTATATACCTTATTATAGGATATTAACGCGAAGGAAATTAACGCTCCATGAAATTAACGCGAATTGGAGCTGAACATTTTCAAATACATGAAATTAACGCGAATAAATTTTAGAAAAATTCAGGATTATTAATCTCCTGATTAAATACTATTTATTGTGCCCAAATAGGTTTCCAATCTACTTGATAGAGATGGTATTTCCTTTCAATCTATTGCACATCTGAAAATATGTAGCTCGGAAGTTAGTCCATCCATTGTATAATTTTGCTAAATAGCAGGAAATTAAGGTCATGGAAATTAACGCTCCATAAAATAATCGCGAAGGAAATTAACGCGATTTGGAGAAATTCGTGTTAATTTCATGGAGCGATAATTTCCTATAATAAGGTAAGTCAAATATAGACTGAATTAATTATAATTAATTAAGTCAGTATATTAAAATAGTTTAAGAGTATTCTTGCAGAAGGAAATATAATCACATACTTTGTCGTTGTCATGGAATATATAATCTTAATTTTCAATTAGAAAATCGAAGCCTATAGTGCAGCGGCACAACCATACAATTGTTCATTTTTTTGATAAAAGCACCAAAAATTGTACGCATATACTTTGATGTAGTGCTAACATATTTGGATATTGAGGCAATTGAAAGAGTGTCTATATCGGCCATGACAGCTCGCCAAAGTTAACACGTCCGATAGTGTTCGCCGGACTTGTTTCCCATAAAAACTTGTTCAAATTAAGTTATATCGTCTTTTTAGTGTGCTTCTTCTAGTAAAAAACGTTATAGTAGGGTCCTACTATAGTTTTATACTATAAGGCACACTATTGAATTTACCTCTGTCGGGCTTCCGGCCGGCCGGCCGGCCGTACGCGATGGCCTGACTAAACCATTGGTGATAGAGATTTAACATTTGGGCAGGAGATATAGAATTTCCTGAAGATGATCACCTCGAAGCCCGAATTCTCAATTTCGCTCTTGTTCATCTGTTATATCGAAATTTGTATTCTGGTCCAGTGACTCTTTAATAATTCGAATTAGTTATTGAAAATATATAGGTTGTATTCTCCTAAGGATGTTCTTTCTATATATCAATTAAAATTATTAGGTCGCTAATCAATTCTACATTTTATTAACGTTTTTTTAGGTAAATCTGCCATCTTCTCCTTATTGTAATTACTCTCTAGTATAATGAATACTATAGAACATATTACATAAGCCTACTATCTGCTAGATAATGACTGATATTAATTGGTTTGTAAGTGAATATGTGTTTCATACAAGTGCAATGAAAACACTTGGAAGTTGGAACATTTTACAAGTTGATGATGATGTCAATAATAAATTCTATTATTCAAATAGTAATGTAAATAATACACATATTCCTAATTCTATTTGTAATAATTAATCTTTAATTAATTTAAACATTTTAAGTCTTCACAATTCAAACATTAATTAAATTATATTACACACTGTTCTCTCTAATAGTCCACCAGTGGGAAATTGGCCCATAGTGGACTATTAGAGAATATGGACTATTACAGATATATAAATAGTTGATTTGGACAAGTAAATAAGTGGACCATTAGAAAAGTGGACAATTAGAGAAGTGGACAATTAGAGAGAACAGACTGTACACTAAGATAAAATGTAATTTTTTGAATATTGAAATTCTAGTTATTAGAATTAAACATTGGGGAAGTGCAATCAGAAGGAGCACACTCCCATCCCGTCTGTGAGGGGTTTATTTATTGTTGAATTCGGTTTCCAAGAAAAATTTCCGATAATTTGATATATCACATGACTATTTGGAAGAATGTTTCCATAGCAACGCTGGAATGTACCATGAATGTGCCAAAAATTCCATTCTCCAATTGTGTCTTTACCCAATCGAGTGACCCCTCTTTCGACTCCAGGCAACTACCTGAGTATAATTATACACATACCGACCCTGTAACACGTGATTTGATAAAATTATTCGAGATTATTAGTGATTTACCATAAATATCGAATAATTTTATCAAATCACGTTTTACAGGGTTGGTATGTGTATAATTATACTCAGGTAGTTGATTGGAGTCGAAAGAGGGGTCACTCGATTGGGTAAGGACACAATTGGAGAAAGAAATTTTTGACACATTCCTGGTACATTCCAGCGTTGCTATGGAAAAATTCTTCCAAATATGGTCATGTGATACATCAAATTATCGGAAATTTTACTTGGAAACCGAAATCAACAATAAAAAGACGATATAACTTAATTTGAACAAGTTTTTATGGGAAACAAGTCCGGCGAACACTATCGGACGCATAGGCGTCATTAATGGGGGAGCAGGGAGGGCAGGCCCCCCTAGTTTTTAAAACTGGGGGGGCCGAGTATCCCAGCCCCCCCCCCCAAGTTTATTAACCTCGATGTTTCATAGATTGTTTGTTTTTTACAATGAATGCGACTATTCATTCTACAGATTAATTCGCAAGGTGTTACAAAAACAAATTGTTAATTTATTGTTAATTGTGTAATGAATATTAATAATGAGATAATATTAATGATGAGGTATAGAGATAAACTGTTTTTGACCCCCCCCAGATTTTGAAAGGATACCAAAAATATCGACGCCTATGATCGGACGTGTTAACTTTAACGAGCTGTCATGGCCGATATAGACACTTTTTCAATTGCCTCAATATCCCAAAATGTTCGCACTACATCAAAGTACATGTGTACAAATTTTGGTGCTTTTATCAAAAAAATGAACAATCTGTTGAAACTTTATGTCTATGCCGCTGGACTACTACTCGATCTCACAAGTTAAATCAACATGATTATTACAAGTTGAAACAATAGAATTAGATTTAACACTTTTAACTGAACTGTAGCGTTAGTAAACAAAGGAAATTAGCACCTAAATTGTGGTAGGTTCTGAGCTCAAACTAAATAATCGGATAGACCTATCTGACGTAAAATTTTATGGTGAATCCAATGGTCTATAAAAAATAAGTCTTTAGTATCACATTTTTTAGTTATGGCCCAGACAAATTTTCAAAGGTGTCAAAGTGGAAAAAAAAAATGGTTTATTAAAAATTTGGCTCGAGATGCACATCTGTAACCTAGGGTGCGACCCGTAAAGCCCGTGGCCCGTGGCCCGCTATTCAAAGCCCGCGGCCCGCTTATTTATTCCTCCAGCCCGCGATTTAAGGAATTTGTTTATTTTATGGCACCGTTGGCTGAATTAGTGAAAATATTCTCTAAGAATTAAGAATTCATATAATTTCCGCGTTATAAGATGCGGGAAATAGTATATATATGAAACTTTTTATACCGGCAACACTTTGATAGTTTCGTTAATTGTTTCCTTTTTCTTTCTAATAATGGTGGAAGTTATTAGCTTTAGTGCACCTAGACGTTTAAATTTATTTGTTATTGAAAATTAACAGTTGATCTTTTTGACTCTTTTCGGCCCGTTTTGGGTCCGCGGCCTGTGGAAAATGGCCAACAGCCCGTGATTTACAATAAATCCCGCACGAGTCGCATCCTAGTCTGTAACATATGGGACACCGATACTAAAATTTGAGCTCCGGGGCAATGAAACTCTGGCCTCTAGAGCGGAAACGGACTAAAAAACAAACAAACCAAGGCAGTAAGATTAGACTGGCCCACTATCGGCACAGTGGCACAGTAAAAGTTAGCTATTTAAGTTTTATAGTTATTACTTGGCCTAGATGATATGGATTCATATAGGAGCAATTATAATATAGTCTATATCTTAGTAATGATCAAGAAAGATCAATTCTATTTTGCATGTGTACGACTACTACTTCGTAATATACAAAACGCTATTAAGTAACATCAAAGGCATAGGCGTAGCACCCGGTCCGGCTGGTCCGGCCATGGCCGGACCAGTTTTAATTTATTCTACTATATTATATAGGACGGTCCGGTTTTGGCCGGACCACTTTAACGGTTTGGCCAGAGATTTTTCAGAGCCGTGCGACGCCCGTGAAAGGTAAAATAGTACATAGTAGTACTAACCAATGGCGCAGAAAACCATTTATATCAGGGTGAGTAAACTTATTTCGGCCGTCCAAAATCATAAACTTCTTAGTGCCGACTACTACGTAGTGGCAATATTGAACTCATTGCGTTTATTATTACTGTGCCGACTACTCTGTAGTGGGCCAGTATTCAAATCATGCCTTTGTGTTTTTTACTGTGCCGACTATACTATACTATAGTGGCCCAGTAATGAAATGACGGCCTTGTTATATTTTTGGTCCATATCCTCTCCACAGAAGAGTTTTCGTAACTAAGAGCCCAAATTTTCAGGATAGCTGTCTCATGGGTTACATATGTGCACCTGGGGTCACGATTTTGAACTACATTTTTACACCTGTTTTATGTTGCAACAGGAACAATAAATTGTGCCCGAATATTCAATTTCGATAGAGAATTGAATTCTACAACTTTTCACAGTGCAAGAATTTTCAAATTTGGATTCGTTCGTGCCACAATTGAGTTGCAAATTTCCTTTGTTTATTAACACTTCAGTTCAATTGAAAGTGTTAAATCTAATTATATAGTTTCAACTTGTGATAAATATATTGATTCAACTCGTGTGATCGAGTAAGCTTCTATTTTCCTTTAGAAAACAAAAATTCTACATTCCACAACAACGACAGAATATGTGAGTATATTTTCTTCTGCAAGAATACTCTGCAGTAGTAATATATCGGCGTATTTAATTCAAATTAATTCAGAAGGTATTTAACATATAGAGACGCTTCCAAACTATTTATAGGGGTTATCGGGTGTGCTGAATTCAAATATGGTAGCCAAATTCATTATTTCAAGCATAACTCGAGTGACTCAGGGTTGTTAAATGAAGAAAATGTTAGCATCTCCGCTTACCTCCCACGACTTAACTTTATTTTATGCCAGCTTGAAAATATCATGGTACCGAAAAATAGGCGCAGATACAACGTTATTACCCAGGTATGTTAATTAATTAAGTGATGCAATCTAAAAGGCAAATGTTCTCCATAAATCTTTAGGTATTGTCACTCAATGCCCATATTTATTCCCACGCATGTTATACATACTTACAATCACTCGATTGTTTATCCCTACAACATTCCACATATTACAGAGACTTTATCGACCTATTGGATTAGAAAGCGAATATTTTATCTTCCTAAAAAACTCTGCACGTGACTTCTCAGCTCAGCAAAAGAACGTTATTGTCCAAATTGACGAAGTTCATGTGAAATCCGATATCACATACAAAGGTGGCAAAATCATTGCACCTACAATGGACACAGGAGATCCTGTAAAGACAGTTTTAGCAATAATGGTTTCGAGTCTCCACAAAAAGTAGTCAACAATTGTTCGATTATTCCCGCTTTCATCTACCAACGCTTCAGAACTGTTCCTCACTATCAAATCTGTAATTGGTGACATCGAAAAATGTGGTTTATTAGTTCAGGTACTATGTTCAGATAACTACCTCAAAATGTAAATATCTTCAAGATGTTTTCCATTGATCAAAGAACACTCAGTCCTATAGTTCCTCATCCATATGATACTAATCGAAACCTTGTCCTTGTATTTGATGCCGTTCATATAATAAAATCTATTCGGAACAATTGGCTTAACACCAAAGATTTTAACCACACCTTATTTTTCCCTCTATTGATGATATTTCAATTGAACATATAAAACATCCTCTTACTCAGTACAAAGCATGCTTTGAAGATGTCCGATTGCTCAATAAACAAGAACAACATTCTTTCGTAAAATTGCTCACCACCTGACAGCAAAATCATGTTGGCCCACCAGTTTTGAACGTCAGAGCGTGAAATTAGCCTTCAAGGTATTTAACGAATCTACTATCGCTGGCTTGAAAATTCAAAATGACGCACGAAACCCTAACTTCCAAACGCAGACGGCAGAATTTGTATCTATTATTTTAGACATATGGAAAATATTCAATGTTAGTACACCCCAGGAGGGAACCCGATTGAATATCGCCTTATCAAAGCCTCTTGTCAAGGATGATCCTCGCCTCCTCTTTTTAGAACGCATAGTCTCCTGAATTGATGCATGTGAAGCAATCACAAGAACTAGTAAGGCATCACTAACCCGTCAGACCTTCACTAGTTTGCGACATACATGTTTAGTTTTACCTCACTTAGTTCGCCACCTAACCAACACCTGTGGATTCTCATACGTTCTGACTATATTCCTCCAAAATGATGCATTAGACTCTAATGCATCATTTTAATCGGGAGCCGAATCGGGGGTCACGATGATCATGTTTATAGAGAGCAGCGGGCCGGATAATTTCGCCTCGTGGGCCAGATCTGGCCCGCGGGCCGGGGGTTGCCGACTCCTGCACTAGAGCATCACTTCGGGATAATTATACAGACAAATGTCTGGAGCAAACTATCATATTTCCTACTATGGAAATTCTTGAGTCTGAGCGTATACTGAAGGTATCCAGGATTTAAATCTGTATCAATCTTCTACAAAACAAATTTCAGTCAGAGATTTCATCAAGCAATTTTCCAATTGCCAAGATCCAGGATGTTCGACTGCAACATCTCTATCCATCGAAAAATATATAGACAAACTCCCGGAAATAGAATCAATCGAGTATGATTCTTAAACGTTGCAAGCACTAGCACTTATGTCAGGATATGCAGTACATCAATTCTATAAGCGGTCTGAGAAATGTTCTACCTGTTTGAATTACCTCACTCATAGCCTACTATACATAAGGCCTAACATCAAAATGTGGATTTCGGACCAGGGATGGGTTAGCCGATATGAATTGATTTCGAAGGGAATATCATTTATTGGCTATTTCTGATACTAAATAGTCTATAATATGCCAAACCAACCATAAAATTGGTCAATTTGCAACCAAGGTTAATTTTGAAGATGAAATTATTAATAACCCATAATGTATATATTCACTAATGTACATAAATAAACATTTATCTAAAAATTTGTATTTCCACTAATATCTCTTTATTTCTCACTATTTCTCTTTATTAATCCACCTTTCTGATACTTTCCAATCTGCTTCCGTTTACCTAGCTATTATCATGCCCAACAACTGTTCTGCACCAGGTTGTAAAAGCAATTATGACCCAACCGACAGAATACCTGTGTTCAAGATGCCACAAACGCCGGATGAACTGAGACATGCTTGGTTACGAGCGCTACACAGAGATGATATAGATGAACTGAAAGTCGTGTACGTGTGCTCAAAACATTTTAGAGAAGATGAAGTAGAAACAACACACAAAGTTCCCAATGGAGACGGAAGTTATCGAGAAATACCAAGAAACCGTCCTAAGCTGAAAGATGGAGCTGTGCCAACTATTTTACCAGGATGTCCACGGTACTATTCATCTCATACTGCCACCAAACGCACGTCTATCTCTAGAGGACAAGGATGACGAACTTCTCTATCAAGCAGTTAAACTAAGTCTAGAGTCAGATGTCGAGGAGAATTAAAAGTTCAAGATCCATGATTTACAAGCTAAGTTACCTTACTCTCAATTGCTAGTATATGGTCTACGTGGTATCCCGACGAATATACATTAATTTTTATGCGTCCTCGTATAGATAGTTGTAAGATTGAAGTTAATACGTACTTATCGGTAAATTTTGACTTGTCCGTCAAAGTTTTTCATAATGGTGTAAATCTTCCAATTTATATCGTAACGCTATGTGATGTTCGACAAATTGATTCGCTTCTAATTGAAATTTCTATTCCGTCATCTGCTCCCAAAATCTCTGAGAATATTTCCACTAATTTTGATAACACAACTCATATCGCATCTGCGGAAAGTAATATCCAACAAGTTATTGATAATAACATGTACGACGGTAAATCTGATGATGATTTGGTTCCTTGTCCTGAAGTTCCAAGGCTCCAGTTTGTTATTTGTCAGCTTCGAAATAGTCTTGTTCCAAAAAAGAGGCGGAGGTATAACGTATTGACGCAGATCTTAGCTCTTAAAACACATCTCATTTCTCCTGCTTCTTATCACTATCCATAGAGCATGTCTTGCATTTCTCTTACTCATTCCAATACCATACAGAAATTGTATTCATCCTTTGGACTAGAAAATGAATTCTTTTTGTTTCTTAAGGAATCCACACATTCCTTTTCTCAGGAACAGAGGCATGTCATTATTCAAATGGATGAAATTCACGTGAAATCTGATATTTCTTATAAAGGAGGGAGATTGTTTGCTTCAAACCTCGATCCAGATAATCCTACCAAGACCGTTTTCGCTATCATGGTGTCGAGTCTGTATAAGAAATGGTCTTGTATTGTTCGTCTACTCCCATGTGCTTCTGTAACAGCTGAAAAGATATTCGACACTATCAAATCTTGTATTCATGATGTTGAAGATTGTGGCTTGTTCGTTGAAATCATCTCCACTGACAACTATCCCCTTAATGTGAAACTTATCAAATTGTTTTCCCCTAATAGAAAGCTGGAGACTCGAGTACCACACCCTTGTGATATACGCAGAGGTCTTTTCCTTACATTTGACTTCGTACATATTCTGAAAACTATTCGCAATAATTGGTTGAATCAACAAACTGATAATAAGCTCTTTTCTTATCCTGATTTGAACTGTTTTTCTATTGACCGATGCGCTTATCCATTGAAAATCTGTCATGCTTCTTCCCGTGATATCCGTATACTATATAATTCTGAGAGAGATAGCCTTGCTAAACTTGCCCCTCGTTTGACTTCTAAGGCTTGTTATCCATCCAATTTAGAACGTCAAAATGTTAAGTTGGTCCTAAAAGTAGTACACGAATCTACAATTGCTGATCTAGCTATCCAGGATGAGCAGCGTTCTCCTGCATTCAAATGCAACACCTCTGATTTCGTTGAGATTCTCCTATCTCTCTGGAAAATTTTCAATATCAATATGCCATATAAAGATATCAGGTTGAACGACCCATTGTCTAATCCAATAAGATTTAACGATGAGCGTTTTCTCTTACTGACTAGGATTATCTATTGGCTAGAAGCTTGGGAGTCACTGTCTGGGAAAGATGGCAAATTAAGCAAGCAGACGTTTACCAGCTTCAAACAAGCATGCCTCGTGTTGCCACAGATAGCAAACTTTCTAACTCAGGACTGTGGGTTCTCATACCTCTTGACATCTTTCTTGCAGATTGATCCATTGGAACATCATTTTGGACTATATCGTATGATGTCAGGAGCTAATTATCATGTTTCCTATCTTCAGATCTTAGAATCAGAACGTCGTCTTAAAGTATCCAATATACTACGTCTATTTTCCAATCAGAATGATTCTAGTACTTCTTTGCAAGAGTTCATTCAATCATTTTCACCATCGGATAGCGCAGATTCTACCAGTGAAGTTGACCTTGATCCTTTCTTGAGCGCTATATCAGACCTCTCAGCCATTAACTGTAAATTTCAGGTACTTCAGTCATTAGCCTTTATTGCTGGCTATTCAGTACATCAATACTTGAAACGTAGTCAACCATGTCGTATATGCCGGGATTCTTTGACTATTGAAAGAGATTTACTCGTCGATGAATCTGATACTATATCTAAGTTCAAACTATTAAAACTCTCTGATCGAGGAGGTTTGAAATATCCATCGGAGGTAGTCCTAGAATCTATTGTCACTGTTTGGAAGATCTTTATTTGCATAGAAAATGATAGCGAACTAATGGAGATATTTGTAAAAGGTCATTGTAGAAAAATTCTTGTTGACTTATCTATGAATGTATTATTAGATGCTGATGGTTGTAAATTATGGAGAGAGAAGTGTTCATCTTGTAGTGTGAATGGTTCTCATATCCTTCAGAAGCTTGTATTCGTAGCTGGGAATTGTTTCTTAGCGAATAAGGTTAAAAATTACAATTCTATGGTGATTTTCAAGAATACTGAGAAGCGAAAGTTAAAAAAATTCCATTAAATCATACGTATTCATGTGTGTATTCTTAGTTGATTTGATTTTGTGTTTTGTTAATTGGAACCACAAATATATTTTATCATTTTACACTAGGTAACAGAAAGATTTAGTGATGTTCCCGTCAGAATAATAAATAGTAATGAGAAGTTCGATGCTGTTGCGAGATGTTTGATGAAACTAATGAGTGATGAATGTACCGTGTTGCCTCTTATAATGTATTTGTGACCTGTAATTGTAAAATTATGTCTATAACTATTAAATATTTGTTGAATTATATATTAATATTAAATCAGCTGTATTCAATTTTAGTATGCTTATGGGGTGGAAACCGTATTATCAGTGATATGAAGGTTCTAAAGCTTTCAGAAAGGTTTAACTGACTAAAAATATACATCTTCTCTAAATTTGCTATCGCCTGTATTGTATCGTTCATATCGGCTAACTACACATCCCTGGTCCAAAATCCACATTTTGATGTTAGGCTTTATGTTATGCCTCACTATCGATAAAGAAATTAATATCGAATATTCACCAGACTCAAAATAACAATACTTAGAGTTAATTGACAGAGGATCACTTAAGTTGCCTTCAGATGTTATCTTAGAAGCAGTTGTCATAATTTATAAGATCTTTGTTGAAATTGACAACGACAAGTCACTTATGTCTTAGCTGGTAAAATGACCTTCGATTCAGACTTTAGTCGCATTGGGTATTAAATACACGAGATCACAGCTAGTGAAACTTGGAGAGATGTATGCCATACCATTGTTGCAACACATCTCATTGGGATATTATTTTGAAGTATGTATTTGACGTCATAACCAATTGACACATTTACAACAAAGTCAGTGATTATAATTCTCATCTTGCTAATCGGGGAAAAGATTCTCGAAAGATGAAGAAATTTAAGTAGTATAATGTTTAGTAATGTGATTCATAATTGTTATTAGTCGGAGATGCAAATAAGATTCAAAACAATGTTAATATTGTAGTAAATGGTGTTATTTTGAATATAGTGAATGGCCTTCGAACTCATGTTTGTATGTTCCGAGTTGATTGAAGAAACTGGACCGTTTCCAAATCTGATTTTTGGCATATATGGGTAACTTTTGGCATTCGCCCACAAGTTGAGGTTTCCACTCGAAAATTTTCACACCTCGACAGGTTATGACGTCATTGTCACATTTCGAGAAGTATGAAAATTCACTTAATCGCACTTAATTCGCGCCCTCTAAGAGATAAATAGAACATGGACATTAATGAATGGGACACGTTGGTCACACCAGATTGCCAATATGCTTACTCACTGTCGCATAATGAGGTAATCACTAAAACGGATTTATCTATTCCCTAAATCGTACATCTGGTGATGTTCTGTATTGGGTATGTGAACTACGTGGAAAGTGTAATGCTCGTATTAACACGCGGAATGATAATATCATAAAACCATCAGACCTCGCTCAAATTACACATGATAACACGTATGCACCTTCACAAGAGCGTATCGAAATGTTACAATCCTATTGCAAGTCAAAGTCTCTTGCGAAGAAATTTGAACAAAGCTCCAGAAGTATTTGTCTACAATGTTGGAAACTATTAATTCAGGTACGGTTAACAAATTGCCAAAACTTGAATCAGTTAAACGTACAATACGATCATACAAGAACATCGGTATTGAAAGTTGTGGCCAAAATGGAGATGCAGCGAGTATCATAATACCACCTAAATACACACTTAGTCTAAAGGATGAACAGTTTCTATTATATGATTCAGGGTTTGGAGATGATAGGAGAATGCTTATCTATTCTACTCCCAGGTTCTTAAGAATTCTAAGTCAAACTAATAATTGGCATTGCGATGGATCCTTTAAAGTGGTTCCGGTATTGTTCTTTCAATTGTATACTATTCACCAGGGTGTTATCCAGGCGTATTGAGCGCTCCTAAAGGAGCGTAATTTGGATGGATTTTAATCTAGGCGGACAAAAATCGTGTCTAGGCGTACAATATCGAGAGATGCTCCCATAAACTTAATACAAAATGTGCAAACTAGACGTACAAAATGAAAAATGAACGAGCTCAAACTAAATCTAGGCGCGCAGAAATTTTTGTCTGGAAGAAAGCCTGCTATTCACGGTGACATGGGAGGATTAGTCTTACCCTGCGTATATATGTTGTTATTGAATAAAGACGAAGCAACCTATGACACCGCTTTTCGAAAACTACTGGAATTAGAATCAGCTTTAACCCCAGTGTCAATAATGACCGATTTCGAAAAGGCTTCTATAAACGCTCTTGAAAACAATTATATTTCAGTCATCAGTGGTTGTTTCTTCCATTTATCTCAGAAAGTTCATCGGAACGTTCAAGTAGAAGGACTCTCAGAAATATCAAGAAAGTCCCGAATTCGCTCTAAAAATAAAGATGTTACCAAGACTGGCATTTGTACCAGAAATGGAGGTTGTAGACTGTTTCAATCTTTTAATGCAAGTCTTCCCTGAAAATGCATTTAATCTAGCCAAATATTTCGAAGATAATTACATTGACAAAAAGTTACCAAATGGAACTAGAAGAATACCACTATTTCCTATCCGGTTATGGAACGTATTCACAAGAGTTCAAGAACATCAAGCTCGCAAAAACAACAGCCTTGAGGGATGGCACAATGGCTTTCAAACATCCATATCATGTTCCCACCCTTCAATGAGTAAATTTATAAGTTCTTTACAGCGAAAACAATCATTACAAACTGGAGAAATGAAAAAACAATCAAAAAAGATGAAAATGCGCGACAAAAGGCTTCAAAATCTAGTCTCAGATTATGAGAATCGCGATACTTTAGAATACATACGCGGTATAGCAAATAATTTTGACCAATTATAGATTTAGATTAGTAGAGAATTAGACTCTTAAAAAGTTAAATATTAGATCTAAAACTATGTAAGAAAACGAGTAAACCTCATTATTCTGAAAATGATTGAACAACAGAATTAACTTAATTAAGGTGGACAAAGGGAGAAGTGGACTATTAGAGAGAACTGAATGTAACTAAAATTATTAATGCTAGCTATACGAAATATTAATGAATGGGAAGTTAGCTATTACGGATAGACCAGCACTAGTGAAATAAGATATAATTGTTGAAATAAGATATAATTCTCCATTTTTCAATGGACTTGAAGTAATCCATGGTTATATGCTATGAACAGGCTATACGTGTAGGTACTTAGGTTGTGATTGATAGTAATAGAATATATTTATGTGATTGGTGTTTGCTAATAATAAACCTTTAATTTTTGCTAAACTATTTTAACCCGGACTGGATTAGTTCAGGTAAGCTCTGAAATAATGTTTGTAATTGATTAGTAGAAAGGAGGCTTGGACCGGGTCATGATTTCATGACCCGATGACCCGGTTGACCCGGTAAGTAAGTATACTATGACCAGCGATACCAAAGAAGTTTCAATTGAAGTACTATGTCTGAATCTGATAACTATTAAACGCCTTACTATATTAAATGAATCTTTCTAAGTTTTATAATTCTACAAACCAATAAAATTTTATTAGCATTACTGTGAAGAACCCGGTCAAATCAAGATTAAGTGACCCGGTTGACACAGTAATCCGGTAATCCGGTGACCCGGTCCAAGCCGGACCCGGTAGTGACCCGAAATTTTAGCGAAAATTGTGACCCCGGTTGACCCGTGACCCGGGCAAAGCCTGGTAGAAAGGATAAATACAGTATTAAATTAAATTAATTCTAAGTAAGCGTTGCAGTCAATTTCCGAAGTTAGTCATTTGAGCAAATGACTAGTCTGTTGCCGAAGTCAACAAAAAATCATCAGTTTTCAGATTTTTCAGTCTTTGTATTTTAATGTGGGGTGATTCTATTTTTGAATTTTTCACGTAAGCATATCTTCACGATTACTTTCTTCTGTGCCGCAGAATTACCAAATTCGATTTTCCCCGAATGTTCTTGTCAACTAAAACTAAGACCCATCAAAATATATTGAAGAGAATTTAATATTAGCACCCCAATATGCCATTATTTACGTATAATAATTACATACTTAAGTTAAATCATTGATACTTTAATATCTGGAAACTGATGATTTTTTGTTGACTTCGGCAATAGACTAGTCATCAGTGGCGGCGCCAGGGGGGGGCCAGGGGGGGCACGTGCGCCCCCACGGGAAAATGGTGCCCCTCGCCAGGGGGGGCACACTTTTCAGATATTTTTAGCGAAATGTGAACAATATTGAACATAAACAACAAGATTCAATCAGTCTTCAAACATGAATGCCCAATCAATGTTAAGTGTTAAATGCAAGTGTTATTACATTTGTAGTGTTCTGATTAATGAATCTACATTAGATGGCCAAAGCTGGTGGTCCTGCTGCTAAGCGTGGCCACCCGGCGGAGGGAGCAGCTAAGGTGAACTGGGCAAATATGTGGATTCTCGAGTCTCGACGCAACTATGAACTCCTGCGTTTTTTAATAAAAAGGTGTGCCCCCCCTGGGTTCAGGTTTGCCCATCTGGTGCCCCCCAAGCTGCGGCGCCCTGGCGCCGCCACTGCTCAAATGACTAACTTCAGCAATTGACTGCAACATAAATATATTAAGGAAAGTAATAATTACCTTGGCTTTGATTTCAACAGCATTGGGATCATAATGTGGATTGGAAGAGATAATAATCAATTCAGATTTACAATGTTCCAGGAGTAGTGACATTACTAATACTAAAAAAGAGAAGAAGTTTTATATAGAGCAATTATAAAAATATATTATTATACAGTTGAAACCCGGTTATTCTATCAGTTTTTCGAATTATGTTTTTCTAATTTATTATTAAATTCGTTGTAATACTTAAATTATTTGGGGGTTTTCTAACTCGGGTTATTCTAACTTATCAGTATATTCTAACTAAAGTGGCACAGTGGGCCAAAAAGACAGTTTAGCGGAAATAGGCATTCTGTTAGCAGATAGCCACTTGTGAAGTATTATTGACATATAGGTTATTGATAGCAGGGAATTGAATGGCATTATCAAAAATTATGTATGTAGTCTCTAAAGTTGAGTTTTGGGTAATTTGTTCTAATTTTATGAAAAACTAAATTTTGGTTTGTTAACAATCTTTTATTAGTCACCCATGATATTTGATAAAAAACTTAAACAATGGGAAAAATAATGAAAGCCTAGTCAAATGCCTGGAAAACAATATATTACATTGGATACAAAGAGGATAGATGGTTACTGAGTGTCATTATCGCAAGTACAACTACTCTTTGGGACCTTAGATCGTTTTTTATAGCTTTGTTGTATATTGGGAATAATAGCTAGTTCATTAAATCCCCTCCGAATCTTATAAATGTTACTTACCGGAGTTTCAAAAGCCTGGATGTATTCATAGGTTGATGCGCTGAATGCTAATTTTGTATTCAAATGATTAGATGCTTCTTCGTTGATCATTATAGACCATCAGTTATTTGAAATAATCAAAAAATGTACTACAATCAATTATTTTATTTTTACTCATTTTTACGAGATTCATTAGAGGCCAATACCAAATTGAATAAATTATATACTGTGCGCCTTTGTGCGGGCCTGAAAATTATCTTAAACTAAAGTTAAGATGATAAATTACTATTAGAAAACATAAAATCTCCTACCCAAGAGCACCCAAGACATAATTTCCAACTATATTGGCAAATAAATTTGTGTCCGATCCGGAGTAAAACCGTAAAATTAGATATCTAATTTTATGTTGAATAGCATTCATAAGCATTCCCATTATAGCAATGAGATTAAGCTTGAATACTTAGAAAATTAAATACCTATTCAGTTTCAATCATTATACTATGCAGAACGACTTTATAAATAGAATCTTTCCGATTGTGAAACCGCAATATTCAATCTCTAATTCCAATTATATGACATCATTCACTCAGACTCATTGTATTCAAAATTTTGAAGTCATAGGACTTGATAAACTTCGCATTCTAGGTTTTAGACAATGCTTAATTCGATAATTATAATATGCCCTATATTCGTGAGTATGAAAAATACTCCTACTTCCCCCTATTGGCCCACTGTGAGCTAGCTAGCTAGCTAGCTAGTGGTGTAATAAATTCCAATCACTAGTAGTATTATCCATTGTTTTTTTCTACATATCGGTAAATTCTAACTAAAATAAAATGCCAACATTTTTTAGTCAATATGTAAACAAGGGAGGCGGAAGCAGGGGCGCTATAGCCCCCCTACTTTTGAAATAGGGGGGGCTTAGCCCCCCTACTTTCCCCGTCATAAACATTATACTAATTTAAATAATACTACTAAAGGACATTTCAGTAACTATCTGCTTTAGTGAGTGTCACCAGCCACTTGGTATTCAATTTTGTATTATTTGTTGATGTTGTTTTCTCAATACTTTATTTATTTGGAAAATGACTTAGATATTTGGAAATGACTTGAAAATTGATTCAAATCAATTTTCAAGGTTTTTTGAATTTATTTGACGATTTGTTATTTATTTGAATGATCAGAGAAGTTAATTGTATTTTGAAATTTTGTAATATCACTTCGTTCATCATGAAAGTATAATATGACAAAGAAATGTCAGTTCTCGCTATGATTTTGGAATATTTATTATTTAAACAGGTAAATACATAGATATACGTACTTAATGTAGCAAATATTTATTTCGAATACTATTTGTGATTGTGTGGCCAATCGTAAGATTTACAATACTCATAGACTCATAATCATAGAGTATATATGTCGCCCAAATATTTCGTTCTCCATTTGAAGGTGGAGATAGCTATGTTGCAGTCCAAGTGCGTTTCAACGCCAAACGCGTTTGGCGCATTTTAGTTCAGCCAAACGCGTTTGCCGTGTTTATATACGCCATTCGCGTTTCTAACATTATTTCTTTTTATTTGTTGTTATTTAATTCAAATGTTGTTCAACAATACAAATAATTTTGAATTATTCGGAATTATATTCCCTCTAAGGCGAGGTACATATAGTTCAAGTACATATTGTTCAATTACTTAGTTTGAACGTGAGTTGTTTTTAATTCACGATGGTTTTAAATATTTAGTATAAGTCGCAATGGTGTTATTTTAGTACACAGATGAAAATTATCAGTAAATATTGTAGAACAAATATTTGAAAATGAATTAGATACTCTGTTTGTGAATAATCTAACTAGCATGAATTAAATAACAACAAATAAAAAGAAACAATGTTAGAAACGCGAATGGCGTATATAAACACGCCAAACGCGTTTGGCTGAACTAAAAATCTAAAATGCGCCAAACGCGTTTGGCGTTGAAATGCATTTGGACTGCAACAGCTACACAGGTTAGCCCCCCTAGTTTTTATTAGCTTCCGCCGCCACTGTATGTATACAGTCGACTCCGCTTAATAGAGCCACCGGTAAATAGATTTATCAGCTTAAAATATTTTCGGTTAATATGTTTCTCATTAGTCGGGTCAAAGTAAGCGACATTTTAATTAGTTGATTTTGTAAAATCGACATTTCAGAATGTCGATTTTAGAAAATCAACATATTTTACTAGTTGATATTGTAAAATCGACATTCTGAATGTTGATTTTGTAAAATCGACATTTCAGAATATCGATTTTACAAAATCAACTAATTAGAAATGTCGATTTTACAAATCAACTGATAAAAAATGTTGATTTTATAAAATCGATATATTTTATTCGATGATTTTGCAAAATCACCCTGGAATATTTTTTCATTCTAGTAAAAAATTTCATTTTGGTGAAAAAAATTCTTCATACAAGTCGGTATATACTTGGATGAAGCGAATTCTGAACAAAATGCAATAAAACCTAGGCTTCCCGAGTAATAATACCGAAGTCGAACACTTGTTTTAGTTCCGTTGATTCATGTTGATTTTGTAAATCGACATAACATATATATATATCAAGGAGAGCAAATGATTTGATAGGAATGGTTTAATTGATGGTGTATAACAAGAAAGCCTTTCGATTAGGGCACATCAGTAAATTTCCTAATAAGGTAAGCTAATAATTATTACGGAGGTGACTCGAAGGTAGAGGTTGTGCGTCCTGACTCCTGATCGCAAACTCTGCGGGGTCTGAAAGCTCGAAAGGATTTGTCAAAATGTTCGGTGTCTTGGGTGAAAGATACATTTGGGTGGAATTTCACGGAGACGTACCAGAGTACGTGTTCCTGGTTCGGTGCTGATGCGAGTGGAGGTAGTGTAATGGGGGGGAAAGGAGGAGAAGAATTTACCAGGAGAGGGCTGGATGTTTGGCAAGGGCGCGGTGTTTGAGAAAGCGGTGGTTATGGCTTAGTTGGTTTAGGGTGCGGGATGTAGCGCCAGTTTGGCCGATATATACTAAGGGATGATGGGGAGCGAAAATGGCATAACTGCATGATCTGCATCGATACATTAAGCACGGGATAATAGGGTGGTGCAGGTGGGTCTCAAAGAAAATGTGATACGCTTGACGAACATCACAGCGATCTGGGCATTCAGTGTATTGGGAGAGAGCAGTCGGATAAAGGTAGGACTGATTTTTCCCTAGAGATTGGCAAAAATCCTTGGACACCCAATAATATTTTTCGCTCGCTACGCTCCCTAGTCTAGGGAAGCATGTACACTTATAGTAAGAGGAATTACACTTATCAAGACATTGCTTCAAGTGGCCGATTCAGAGTGCAATGACAAGATACACTATCATGTTATTTAAATTATTAAGGTTGACCTAAATCGAATTAATCACTTAGAAAAGGAGAAATCTAGACTGTTTAGGGAATCCCAGTCGCCTGAATAGGAACTAATTATTTACACAAAACAAAATGCTATATTTTGAGTGTGTAGGCATTTTTCAGGTATTTTTAGTTTATTACACTCAACCAGTGATTTTATCTCAACTAAAATCCCTGTCGAAATGTACTAAATCCCTGTACGCCTGTACTGAACAGCCGAAATGGGCAAATCCCTCTAGCAGAGACGGAACCGGTCGGGTCGGGTCGGGTCGGGTACCGGTCGGAACCTTGACCAACAGGTCGAACCCTGACCGGCCGGTCGAGGTCGAGATCTCTATATGATCTATTCGATATTATAATATCATAATTTGTTTTGATTGAATCTAGCTCCAATAGCCTTGAGAGCTTAGTTGTCTAAAGGAGGCTTCCTTAAATGGTTTATGGCCATAATATTTATTCCTAAATTATATGACATGACACTACAGTAGATTCTTATTCTATTATTTATAAATTATTGCTAGCTATGATTGATCGGTCGACCGACCGGTCGGGTCGGGTCATGAAAATCCCGACCGGTTCCATCTCTGCTCTCTAGGTTTGCAGGTATGCTAAGTATCGGTTTATTCTAACTATTCTTACTTTAAAAGAATTCATTAGAAAATAATGGGTTCTACTTTATCCGATATGTTCTATGATCAGGGATAGACCGGATAGTAGAAAAGCGGTTTACGTCAGTTACGGAATTTTCACTACTACTATTTTCTTAATTGTAATAGCAGCCTATTTGTATGTGTGGAAAATTGCAAATGGCGTACGAATGTTGCGATTGAAATAGCTATCAAACCTTGAATGGCCCCTCGTTAGGATTTTTTCATATATCAGTATAATTGCGCTCCCTCCGCCAGAGGCGTGCTGGGTCCAAGGGGCCCAGGCGGGATTAAGGCCTTACTACTACTCCGAATTTTTTCGGGGGCCCTACGGGCCCACGGTGAGCAATTTTCCGGGTGTTCCGGGCGGGATTCCCGCCTGCCATGTATGGCCAGCACGCCCCTGCCCTCCGCCCTCCGGACCTGTTATATTGAGCATAGGATTCGATAATATAAAATTTGAAATTATCACAATATAAAATTGGTCTTTCTATTCCCATTCCCATGAATCCAAGAAATGTGGACTTAGCTATATTTCCTGAGATTGACTTGTCTTATCTCCTTAATTTTTTTTGTCACTCCTGAATATTTTTACTTGCCCTGATTTATATTTTGGTTTTTTCCTTTATCTTACATGCTATAAATTTAGCTCATTGATTAACCATAGAAGAGAGAATGAAATTCCAAAAAATTAGTCGTGAGGGACTCTTCAAAAAGCTAATAATCTAGCAGAAGCCATCAATAATGACCCAGAAAGAGATGTTTTGAGGCTAATAGCGATATTGACGAACTTTGATTATACAGCAACATTCAGTTGATAAATATACATAAATTATATAACCTAAATCTTCTGGATATTTGGTTGATATTAGGTGTTAGAAATCTATCAATATCCAATTTATCCATGGATATCCACAAATAATGGTCTGGATATGGATATGGATATGGATATGGATATGGATATGGATGCGATTTTTCATCCCCACGGCAAGCCTGGAAGTATTGCTGGTAGCACTTGTCATCCCATTACAATGGAAGGAAATTCTGTTAAGAAAACGTATAAAACTTGTTGAGATAACAAATTGGAGGTAGAAGATGTGGATGGATTCAAATGGTTGCGTCGGAATCAATGTTTGATCATATTTTGGATACCTTCATAGCAAAGAAGTTAGCAAATTCATGAACTAATGTAGCTTTGTCGGAGTGAGGTGGCAGTAAATGTTTATCGTTCAATCCAAGCAGTAATTTAGATTTATTGAACAGTTTGCGTTTGTCATGACTACTATGTCGTTTATCAATTCCGTATAGTATGCCAAGCGTTCACGATTCATCGTGGATGTCATAATGTTTCTTTTTTCGTGGTAATTTTCAGGTCGTTTGTTTGTTCGACGTGTAAGCCGCCATTTCCCCTCAGCTCTTCGTTTGACATGCTTGGCACATTTTATGGCTTTGGTGAACCATGGCCTACTATATAATACGGCTAGATAAGTCAAGTATTTGCCATTTTATTTCCAGGCCAGTATTTACTTTCTAATTGCCCGTAAAATAAATTACATATTGTCATGGAATAAACTAAACTTAGGTTTTCAAATACGCTGGAAACATCTAAAATACTTTTGAGAATGATTTCTCATCGGATTTAACCACAATGACGTAATCAAATATACATACCCATATATGGTAATTAATACTAATTATTAAGGAGATTTTAAGTAGAGATTTAGTGAACATTAGCTAAATAAGTCCCAAGAACGGTCATTAAACTGACTGGGCAACATGTACATCGTCAAACAGCACTTTTAAGACTTAGATTAAAATCTAACTATACATTTCAAAAAAATACAAAACATATGGTTTGATGGGAAACCGGAATAAGGCCGAATGGAATAAGGCCGAAAGTTCAAAACTGGAACAAGGCCGAAAAATATTCACGAATGGAATAAGGCCGAAAGTTAAATACTGGAACAAGGCCGAAAAATATTCACCAATGGAATAAAGCCGAAAGTTCAAAACTGGAACAAGGCCGAAAATATGCAAATGTTGCTTATTTTTAATACCTGAACCATACTGGTTTGTTATGATTTAGCAACTGTGTAACAATGGCATGTGTCTTCATTCTTTTATCAGGTTTCTAGACTGTCAACTACTACATATATTGTTGTATTGTTTGAGTTTTCAATGCAAAATTCTTTTACACACTAATGGCAAACTATGATGTTATAGAAGGCAATCGGAAGAACTCTTCTATTTTTGTTTATGGCGCATATACCTACAGAAAAGACAAAGATTATAAAGGTATCAGATATTTAAGATGTACTAAATTCAGAGATGGGTGATCTGCTAGAGCAAGATTATGTTTGCAATCAAATGAATTTTCAATTATACAAGAACACAATAACCATGAAACTGCAGGACAACAGGTTGAAATTACAAAGGTTCTATCAAAACTTAAGCGAAAAGCTGAAGATTCCCAACAATCTTTACGTCAAATTTTTGATGAAGAGGTAAATCAGTCTGAAGTTAGGGGAAATATTAGCTTTGTGCATGTAGAGAGTACCATGTATAAAAGAAGAAGGCTACATCGACCACAAATACCCTTGAATGCTGAAAGTGCTATTTCCTTAATGCAAACTTGTGATGAAGCATTCAAAATATATCACATATTTTCTATTAATGGCATATTGGAAAATGAATTTGCAGTGGGCTTTATGAGTCCGAAATGGATACACGCCTTACACCAGGGAGAAAACAGGACACTTATACAAGCAGATGCCACTTTTTATGTAGTGCCTAACCAATTCTCCCAATTGCTGAACATTTTTCTACAATATAAATCATATTCCTTACCTGCAATCCATATATTGATGACCAAAAAGACTGGTACGCTATATGATCAAGTTGTAGGGAAAATCAAGGAGATTATACCATTATGTGCAACTGGTATAATAACAGACTTTGAACATGCGCTTTCAATTCTTTCTTATCTGGCTTCCCAAATGCACGAGTTAGTGGCTGCAAATTCCATCACGATCAGGCCTTTTACAGAACTGCCATACAGAAAAATGGATTAACAAATCTTTATGCCTCCCATCATGAATTCAGGAAATGGCCCGGACTATTTATGTGTCTGCCACTTCTTCCATCAGGAAAAATCGTTGAGATGTATGACTACCTCAAATTAGTGAAACCTGAATTGCCACAATCGGAAGATGATAAAGTGACAAAATTATTGAGGTATTATAAAAGATTCTGGCTGGAACAAATAGAACCTTCGAGACTTTCCGTTTTTTCAGAATGAGAAACGCACAAACAATGACTTGAGAGCTTTCACGCAAATTTGAAAAGAAAATTCAAATCCCATAATCCAAATTACTCGAATTTTATTGCAAATTTAAACAAAATAATTACAACTACAGAGAAGGATATGGAAAGGATAGACAATAATGAATAATCTCCCAATTCGACGTAATTCAAGGCCTATAGTACGCAGGAAAAATCTAATCACCGAGAATCTTCAAAGAAAACTAATTAATGGTGAAATAAATTCAGTAGAATACTTGGAGATTATATACCATCAATATAAAACTAATTTCATGAACCTAGAGGGTACAGATCCATCGGATAATGAAGATGAAATTGACAGAATTTTGGATGCCGAAGATTTGAATGAATCTATAAGCGGAGCAGAAAGTGTAGTGAGTCATAAAGTTTGTTTAGTGTGCCTCGTGAGAGAACCTGACACTCTAATTATCCCATGCCGACATGCTCAAACTTGTTACAGTTGCACTGAAAGAATTGCTAATTCTGATGAGCTAAACACATGTCCAGTATGCAGAGGGAAAATTGAACAATTCCTACAAATCTATCTGTAATTTGTTATCAACTGATGGCTTCAATCCTTATTTCAATTTCGTTTCGTAGTTCACTCATTATATTACACTGTTTAACTACTCAATTATTATTTTTCATGTTTCATTTCTTCATGTTCATTATTCACTCAATTTCCATACCACTTAATCACTTAAATTTTATTCTGCTACACTATATGTTACTTTTCTCAGTCGTCTCGCCTTATTTTAATTTAACTGCCTTATTCCAGATTCGATCTTTCGGCCTTATTCCATTCGTGAACCTTTTTCGGCCTTGTTCCAGTTTTGAACTTTCGGCCTTATTCCATTCGTGAACATTTTTCGGCCTTGTTCCAGTTTTGAACTTTCGGCCTTATTCCATTCGTGAACATTTTTCGGCCTTGTTCCAGTTTTGAACTTTCGGCCTTATTCCATTCGTGAACATTTTTCGGCCTTGTTCCAGTTTTGAACTTTCGGCCTTATTCCATTCGTGAACATTTTTCGGCCTTGTTCCAGTTTTGAACTTTCGGCCTTATTCCATTCGTGAACATTTTTCGGCCTTATTCCGATTTGAATTTTCGGCCTTATTCCAAAAGAACAATTTAGCGATTTTCGGCCTAAAATTTCGGCCTTATTCAGTCAACCCGGTTTGATAACAATAGTATAATTATTTACTTACATTGACGTTGAAAAGAATTTGAGTGAAAGGAATGACATAATTTGTTACTGTAGTTAGTTTTTAACAAGAAAAATGCATTAGGATAAAAACGGCAAAGTTAGATTCTCAAATTATCTAAAAAATTAACATTTATTTAACATAATTACCATATATGGGTATGTATATTTGATTACGTCATTGTGGTTAAATCCGATCAGAAATCATTCTCAAAAGTATTTTAGATGTTTCCAGCGTATTTGAAAACCTAAGTTTAGTTTATTCCATGACAATAGGTAATATATTTTACGAGCAATTAGAAAGTAAACACTGGCCTGGAAATAAAATGGCAAATACTTGACTTATCTAGCCGTATTATATAGTAGGCCATGGGTAAACCAAGGAACAAGAGGCCGAGATACAATCGATTTCGTTCTTGTGGGTGCATGGTTGTTGTAGATAGCGCTTAGGGTGTTTCCATACAAGAATTGAAGATCATCTGGATTGTCAGGCGGGCTAAGACAAAGTTCGGAACCTGCGAGGTCTTCCAGGAACAGTTGAGTATTTATGTATTTTCGGCGGAATGTGATCTTCCTACTAGAAAGTTCGGATTTAATGAGGGTTAAGAAACAAGAACGAGTGAAGTGGTCAGAAAAAAGTTCATCAGCTATTGGCTTGGATAGTATTATCTGATCAGAGCTTCTTGTAACAATAAGATCAAGAGTATGACCCTTCTCATGGGTGGGCATCTTAACGTGTTGTATAAGGGAGCATGATTTAAGAAGCTCAATGAATAAAATACACTCTGATGGCATGTCCATATGGATATTGAAATCCCTGGTAATGATGAGAGGTTCTCCGTTCTCGGCAAAGGATTGCATTTTCAAGAAAAGATAAGAATTCTTCAATGAAAGTGGACGTAGTGGTGGGATGGCTCACAGAATACGGAGGCCTGTATATAACAATGATGCGGATGCCTTGGTTTCCAATAGAGATAGTCCAGTCGGCTGATTCAAAGGAGGAGTGGTGCCCGGATATGTTATGTTTGAAAGTAGACGTCACGAATAAGGAGTCCAGTACCCCCAGTGGTCCCCCACCTTTTCGTGATGAACACCTAGGCTGATCTAGAAGTTTGTAACCGTGGGGCGTTAGTACAGCCTAGCCGAAGTGTCCCCTTGGCGGTTAGCCAAGTTTCGGTGATGACAACAATGTCAGGCAGGTCTGTGTTCATTGAAATGGTCTAGAAAGTACGCAGTTTAGTTTTTAAGATATCGAGCATTAATGTATCTGAAGGTTAGTTAGGTGGAGTGCCGATGTTGTTTGGGTGGTAGTATATTGATGGGAAGGAGATTGGATAAGGTGAGCTGAGGAAGAGGATCCGTCGACGGATTTAGATGAAATATTAACTGGGATAGTGGTCATCTGAACCTGTCCGTACCCTTCTCCAGTGGCGGCGCGGCTTTTGGGGGCCCCCGGGTGATAGACCTTTTAGGGGCCCACCTTTTTTGGAAGCCCCTGGACGGCCGGGCCCCTACCTAAATTCTTTGTAATCGGTTGAGGGGCCCGCGGGTGAATCACCCGTGCGGGGTGCGGCCGCGCCGCCCATGCCCTTCTCTCCAGTAGCACAGAACGAGTTGAAATGTTCATATTTGTTAAACGCACGACCATATTCTCCCCGCACTTCTCTGACTGTACCGCTGTTGTAAGAGGACTTGTAGATGGTGGCGTGGTCAAGAGAGGCCGGAAAGCATTGCTGCACGGATATTGGAATGAGAGGGTAGGGATGTTGAGTCCTGGAGACTGTATACGGAGACTTTGTGCTGGTCTCAACCGAGCTAAGAGGGAGAGGATTGAATATGTTATCATGTGAGCGGGATTGTAGGAATTCCCCCGCGAGGGGTCTGTGGACTGCCTTAGCCCTGGAAGCAGGGATTGGCTCAGCATAAGCCAGGAAGTCTATTCTGTGAGGAGACCGATATGTGACGCATTGGTGGGAAGAAAGGCTTGGCAGTCTTCAGCGTGTTCACAGCTTGCACCTGCTCTAGCTGATAGTAGTGGGCTGGAAGCAGGGTGTTATCCAGGCGAGCTGGGCGCGCCTAAAGGAGCGTAATTTGGCAGGAATTTTATCTAGGCGTACAAAAATCGATTCTAGGCCTACAATATCGAGAGATGCTCCCATAGACTTAATACAAGATGACTAATCTAGGCGTACAAAATGAAAACTGAACGAGCTCTAACAAAATCTAGGAGCGGGGTAATTTTTCCTGGATGAAAGCCTGGCTGGAAGTATTGTTGAGTTGAAGTGCCGACTGGAGACTTTGGGTCCGACTCAATTCGGCGAAGATTCCGGGCGATGGACGGATGCTGAGATGTATTTTTTGAGAGAGTGGACTGAGCGGAGAGGGAAGAAGAAAATTCAGAAGTATCATTCCCCCATCTGAACAAAGGAAGACTCTCGTGGATGGGCTTGAATGGAGAGAAAGAAGTCGCATCCCAAAGTAACATTAAAATACTAATACTGTTTTAGTTTTATTGAAGTTTGTGAAAAGCTATAATCCTGTTCTGTTGCAGTGGTACGAAGAACTACAACACGACTCTCCTCTATCGGCAGAGATCTGTACGAATTCGATGTCATTTCTTCAAGAGCTGGAAAGGTTCGAAACTTTCTTTATGATGCGTACTATGCGCCTGATCTTCGGCATAGTTCACAAGGCAGTGCAGGGAGTAAACGAAAAAAATTCCGATGTGAAGCGAGGGTCAATATGCTGAAAGAGACGCTGCAAAGCTATTTTACCAGGTGAAAAAAACAAAAAGCGGTTAGCTCCAGGTTGATTTACCTGCACTACCACGAGGCAAAGCCAATAGACATAGGGGCCAGGGAATTATCCAGGAGCGCCAGACGCTCGCGCTCCTTTTGGAGTATGATTTAGGTATAAATTAATTAGGAGCGCGAAAAATTGGAATCTTCTCCTATACCGTAACATCAATTTGTGATTTAGGCGTATGAAAATTGGATCATACCAGGATTAGGAACGATTTACAAATGGCTGTATAATACACTGATAGGGGCTCTAGCACTTTACTAGAAAAGTAGAAATCTCAGAAGACGACATTCTCAATTACTACTCCGGTCTATACCGCTCCCTTTTCGATGCCGCGATCACTGGTATCGATTCGCGCTACCATATACTCAGCATGGAACTCGCTTCTGTCATTGAAATCATTTTCACAAGAGGTGTACACTGGACGACGTAAAAAAGGTGAGTTAGCTAATAGTATTATAGCCCGATTGGCGATGTTTGACACAGTTATTCCTGATTTTGTTGTATTTGTCAATAAACCCCAAAATTCACCTAGGTGTGCGAAGTGGACGGCGTGAAGGTTCAGGAGATGTTAACGACTCAATGCTGAAGTTACAGGTCGATCAATGTATTCACAGACAATGGGTCGTTCAACCTGATATGTTTATATGGCATATTGATATTGAAAATTTTCCAGAGAGATAGGAGAATCTCAACGAAATCAGAGGTGTTGCATTTGAATGCAGGAGAACGCTGCTCATCCTGGATAGCTAGAGCAGCAATTGTAGATTCGTGTACTACTTTTAGGACCAACTTAACATTTTGACGTTCTAAATTGGATGGATAACAAGCCTTAGAAGTCAAACGAGGGGCAAGTTTAGCAAGGCTATCTCTCTCAGAATTATATAGTATACGGATATCACGGGAAGAAGCATGACAGATTTTCAATGGATAAGCGCATCGGTCAATAGAAAAACAATTCAAATCAAGATAAGACATTGATAATGAACTGGAAGCTGACTGCTCGGCAAGTGGATTCCTTGAAATGCTTAGGAAGGACATGACGCGTGTCCTAATCATGAAAGACTTGTTCAAGGTGTTGCAGCTATAATACGTCACTATTCCTTGAATCTCAATGCTCCGCAGAGCGGTCATTAAATCAATAGACAAGAGTTATTGCATTAGTTTGTATCACAAAATCAGTGAGAAAAATATTTTCTCATTCAGCAAAAACATGAATTAGGCTGTATTATGTTATTCGAATAAAATCAGCACGTAATATTGAGGTAAAATGGTGAGAGAACACACTATTTTATGGAGGGGCGGGATAGAATTTTAGTAATGGTCGCTCCCCCATGGCCAAATCATGGAGGGCGATGCCCCCCTCTCCTCCCCCACGGTTGCCGTGGGAATGGAATTTCCGTTCCCATTCCCATAGGAATCCCCATAGGAATTCCCATGGGAATCCCATAGGGGAATATAATATATAGTACATAAAAACAAATTTAATTACTAAAGCAGATTCATATCAATAGTAAAGCCTATATTAATTAAGGATGACCTAATGAAACCATATTCGAATATCCCATGAGAATTCCTATGGGGATCCCCACAGGGGAAAATCTGATTCCCATTCCCATGGGTATGGGGATCCCCATGGGAATTCCCATACCCACGGCAACCCTGCCATTAGGGGTCTCAATCCCGGAGCCTTTTTCCAATCCCGGGATTCCGGGATTGGAATCATGTTCAATCCCGGGATTGATCAAATAATTTATTGACACTTGACCAATCATGCAAATATGTTGAATTAATGTAATTGTGTATTGATTGATGACTCCATTACATAATAAATAGAGCATAAGATCGTAGTATAGTAATAATAATATTTTAATTAAGATTTTTCTGATTATTCCTGATAGGAATTTAAATCTATATTTATATGAAATGGTTCAAGATTGTTGTTAATAAACAAAGCATCATGTTATCAAAAATTCACCTAATGACAAAGCCACACGTAATTGAACAAGTAACGAATAATTGTTACCGAGAAATGTAAGCGATAAAAATGAATTAAAGAATATATTTACAGTCAGGTTCTTTTATTATGAACATTCAAGGGACCAAAAATTGTGTTCATAATAGAGAGACTTCATTATAAGCGAACTCAACTTAATACAACCCCTATGTAAGTTGTTAAATTGGGACTGTAGGGTTTGTTCATAATAATAAATCTTCATATTATCAGACGAAATCTTGTTCATAATAAGCAGACCTGACTGTATATGTCATGCGAGAAGATAATATTCACATCAAGCTTCACTATCATTGCTATACTCATAATATATCTGGATCCCGGGATTGGAAAGTCTAATCCCGGGCTAAAATGGACCGGGATCCCGGGATTGAGACCCCTACCTGCCATCCCCCCTATTCTATGCTTTTTGTTACAGATGTGCTCCTGATTTTTGATTAATCACGCCTATTTAATGTCACAACAGAAATAGTTTTTAAAAACCCTCATAGACGGGATGGGAGTGTGCTTCTTCCGGTTAATTTTCAAACCTTGAATAGTATTGCATTGTAGATACTTGGAAGGATTTAAATAGAATTCAAATTACATTTCATCTTAGTTAATATTAATTAATTAATGTTTGAATTATAAATACTTCCAAATAAGAATCGTCATTAATTAATTAAAGTAAGATTAATGATTACAAATAGAAATAGGAATTTTCGGAGTATATACGTTACTATATTTTGAATCATTAATTAATAATATGATATTAATAAGTTATGATAAGTTATAGTAGTTATAAAGTATATGTTATGATAAGTTAGATAAGTTAGATAATTATTAATTAATTTTAATTTAATAAGTTAGATAATATATCCACTAAAATGTTTCAAGTGTTTCTTATGAAACACATAGTCACTTACAAACAACTAACATCATAATAATAACAGTCATTATCAAGCAGTAGTTAGGTATGTAATGTGTTCTTTATACTATTTAATTAATATACTATAGTGTAATTACAATATGGAGAAGATGGCTGATTTATGTAAATAATCGTTACTAAAACCTAGAGTTGGTTAGCGACCTATTTATTTTAATTGATAAATAGAAAGAACATCCTTAGGAGAATACAACCTCTATAATTTCAATAGTTAATTCGAATTATTAAAGAGTCACTGGACCAGAACACAAATTTCGATATAACTGACGAACAAAAGCGAAATTGAGAAATTGGGCTTCGAGGTGATAATCTCCAGGAAATTCTATATCTACTGTCCAAAATATAAATCTCTATCACCAATGGTCTAGTCAGGCCATCGCGTACGGCCGGCCGGAAGTCCGACAGACGTAAATTCAATACTGTGCACTTATAGTATAAAACTATAGTAGAATCCTACTGTAACGTTTTTTACTAGAAGAAGCACACTAAAAAGTGCACGAATAATGCAGTTATAAATTTTATATGCATTCGATAGATAATTTAATTCTACACATTTTCACAGTGCACGAATTTCAAATTTGGCTTCGTTTGTGCCACAATTGAGTTGCAAATTTCCTTTGTTTGACTAACACTCAGAATTGAAAGTGTTAAATTTAATTCTATTGTTTCAACTTGTGATAATTATATCGATTAAACTTGTGAGGTCGAAAAGGTTTCTGTTTTCAAATTTCAACCTATGATTACATATTCCATAACCATGACAGATTATGTTAGTATATTTCCTTCTGTAAGAATATTCTTGCACAACTAATGTATTGACATATTACTATACTGAGGTATTTATTTATTAATTCCCATTAATTTAGTGGTTTTTAACCTTTAGAGACGTTTCCAAATTGTTTAGAGGGGAGTGTGCGGAATTCTAATATTGTAGCCAAAATTGGAAATACGTAATTAAAATTCAAAATAAATCCCTAGGCCTAGAGCAGAGGCGGCGCCAGGATTTTCAGGTAGGGAGCTCTGGGGGGCCAGGAGGGGCACACTGTAGGGGGAGGGGCAGCCTCAAAATAGGGGGGGGAGACGTTTTCACAGTTGGTGAGAGGTTGTTGAGACAATTTATATAGGTGTCCCCTCCACTCCAAAAAGTTGGGGGAAGCGTCCCCCCCGTCCCCCCCCCCCCAGGATTTACGCCCATGGCCATGGCCCCCCCTGGCGCCGCCACTGGCCTAGAGTATCTGACAATTGTTAGAATGGGTAAACAAGTATGCTGATAACAAATTTAATGTGTACGAATTTATTATCTGAATATCTATTATTATTCTTCGTAAATAGTTGTAAAAATTAATGAAAACTTAAATGTACATGGAAGGCAAGGATATTATGGTAAATGCATATACTGAATAGACACCAGTGGCGTCGTGCTCCAAAATTTCCTGTGCCCCCCCCCCCCATTTTTTAGAGGCTTGTCCCGAAAAACATTGATCTGGTCACTAACTACGACACTCTGTGCCCCCCCAGAATGTATTCAAGCACGACGCCACTGATAGACACTGTCAACTGGGAATTAGTGTGAAGTTGAAAACAAATAGTAATACATATATTTTAACAAATATATCTAGACCGCGTAGCAGCTAAGTGATCCATCGCGAAGCGGAAGAGATCGAAGGGCTCGTTACATTTAAATTACATTCCACCCTAGGGTATAAAAATCTAAAATTACAGCTGCGCAGACAGCATTTACTTGTGGAGGCACTATGTGTTATTGAACGAGCAAATATAGTGAATCAAACGATCAAACGACCAACCACCAAGTGTAGTGCCTCCAAAGGAACATGCTGTCGGCACAGCTGTAATTTTAGATATTTTTTCAAATAGATATTTTCGCATGTATGAACAAATAATGTCAAAACTTTCCACAAAAACTCTATATAAAATTATAAATCCATATTATAAATTAGTCTATTTAGAAGTTTTAAAATAAGATTTTAAAAGAATCATATTAAAAAGTATCAGCTGAATATGAGACATATAATAAATATGTCATGGAAAAATAGAAGGTATAAAAATATACAACCATGAACGACCAAAGACAAATATATTTAACATGAATTAATCTTAATATAATGAAAGTTAATCCCAAAAAATGATGATAAATAGAACTAATATTTAATTTTTGAGATATCTGTTAGTGTTAACCCGAATATGGATGCATATTAACCTTAATTATTTCTCCATTTTTCATCAATCCAATTGTAGGAAAAAAACCATCTTCAGGTATCGTGGTCTTAACAGAACCTAATTTTTCACCATTCTTCATAAAAATAACACTTATTTCTTGTTTTTCATTCGATGCATCTTCATTACTAGAGCTATCAGAAAGTGAATCCGTTTCAGAATCATTACCAAAGATACTCATTATTTCAGTATTTGAATTGACCTTGTTGACTATACTCTCTTCACCATCTTCAATGAAATCAAATTCCACCCACAACGCCATCGTATCTCCCGATTTGCAGGTAGGCCCGTAGGGATTTCCCCAACCTGTTCCATGAAAGCATCGTCCATCGTCGGAGTGATAGGCAATCGAGTTTTTCTGCCAACCTGGAAACTGTTCGAAAGGATAAATAGGACTTGCAAGACCAATGGCAATAGCTTCTGCTACATGTAATATTTCTAGCTTGAAGGAGTTAAATGACCGAGAAATGGGTTGGCCCCATTGAATTAGTGATAGGCCATCCTGCCCTCTAGATCCTCCTTGATGTTCAATAAAAGAACCGTTATCATCAAAGTGGATTCCTGTATTTACTCTTGCCCAGCCATTAGTTAACTCTGGAAGAAGTTGATTAGGGTCTGACATAATAATATCTTCATCTTCATCGGATTGTGAAGAAGGGGTCAAAATAAGTCGAACCTTTTCGCCCTCTGAATTCATCGAAAATGATGGAAAGAGACCTCCTTTAGCAATGTTTATTTCTACACAATCTTTGATACGATCTCCATTTTTGGTGAAATATACTTGCACCATGCCTTGATTGTTTGAAGCATCAAAGTCTATACCACAACCCATTATATCCCCTGTAGTACAAGGAAACCCAAAATCTTTTCCTTCTCTAGACGCATTATACAGATTACCATTCTCGGCATAATAACCCAAACTGTTCCAGTCCCAGCCAACAGGTTGTGCTAGTGAATATGTAGAATGAGTTAAACCTATAGAGATTTGACAGGAAAGACCTTTATCCAGGATCTCCACTTCAAAAAATCTCCAACCACGGTGAAGTGGGTAATTCCACATTAACAAGGCTGGAGATTCCGGAGCTTCCCCTGTGTAAGAACAAGTAAGCGTCTTCTTGTTAAAATTTAAAAGCTTGGGAATTCGTGGAAATACTTCATGATATCTTTGGCCCTTCATAACAAATTCATGAAATAAGTAGCTAACAATTTATATTACACAATTTAAGATAATTACAAACGGGAATATCACTGATATATAAATCTTTTAAATATAAATAATTATCTGAAGCAAGAGTGGAGTAAGTTCTGACAAGGCAGTATCAACTCATTTTGAGTTTGTATAAAAAATTTAATATTCATTTTTTCGTCTTCAACTCATCGAAATAAATGAGTTGATTGTGCGAACTCAAAATGAGTTAATACAGTACTACAGAATGCGTTCCGAGGCCGAGGCTACGGTAACGTTTCGATTTCTCGCCACGGTAACCGGTTATCGTCTATGCCAGTGGACAAAAAGTATATTAAGGGGTCCCCCGCGTCAACCCCCCCCCCCTAGTTATTTATCACGAGGCTGAAGGATTTGTTTTGTCTTTACGATGAAGACATATTCACTATACAGATTCAAGTGAAATGGGTGATTAAAACCTCAAATTATTAAAGCCACATTGCATTGTTATTCATCTCCTATAGGTGTTTTTTAAAAACTTCTATAATAATAATAATTACTAATATAAACTTTTTGAGATATTTTTTGCCCCCCCCCACAGTTTATTGTGTGATTTGTTGTGTGATGATAACAGCAGGGCTTTTCATGAGTCACTGAGTCATCTGACTCGTGACAAAATTCGGTGATTCGAGTCACCGAGTCAATTGACTCGTGACAAAATTCGGTGATTCGAGTCACCGAGTCAATTGACTCGTGACAAAATTCGGT